>CM053769.1:410715916-410725068 GCA_028658325.1 Potorous gilbertii
ACATAAGTAACTGCTTTGCTTTCTTAGTTAGAACCATTAAAAGGGTCCAAAGCATAGGTTTTGAGCAGATGAACAAAAATTTAAGGTCTGGGATGAGAAGAAGAGGTTAAATTCTAATCATATACTGAAATATATTTTTAAAAATTTAAAAGATAAAGGGAAGAAAGATTTGATTATATCATAAATATTAAATAAGCAACATGAAGGGAGGCTGACTAACCCCACAATAAAACACTCTTACTTAGTAAAGAAGGAGTAAAAGGTGAAAATACTAACAATTCTACAGTTAACAAATCAGGACTGTGCATGTGGTGTGTACACACAAAGCCATAGGTACATCTGAGTAACTTACATGTGACTGTGTAACTGAAACTGGACTAAAGTAAAGCTGCTCCGAGCCAGGTACAACGCAGGGCAGTTCAGTGATTCAGAACTGGAAATGGACCAGAAGAACACTTGCAGGCCATCTTAATATTTAGCCAGAGGAAGTTTACTTAATCAGTAATTCACACAAATTAAGAGCTTTCTCTGTGCAAGCTACTGTGCTAAGTGCTGAAGCTACAAAGAAAGGCAAACACACAGCCCTTGCCCTCCAGGAACTGGCGGAAAAGAGTTCTGCTAAGAATACAACACAGCATCCCTGTCTCCACATCTGTGGGTATGAGGCAACCCCCTCAGTAGTGTGTATCAAGAATGAGGAGTCCCCAGTTCCTCTCACACTGGGTTTGTGTACTTAGACAACTAGGATACTGCATCAACAGGTCAAGCCTTGGTCCCTTGGACAAGTTAAGTCTCAAAGGTAGTTCAACTGCCTGTTAGGAGAAAACTAGCCACCTTTACAGTATGGCTTACAGAGAAGGTAAATTATATGTATATGAGAGAAAATTTTAGCAAAACTATAATATTGAATATTAAGCAAAATAATTCCCCTATAAAAAAGGAAAAACACAGAACTCAAAAAAGTAAAAACCCAACAATATATGTGGCCCTAAACATGACAAAAACAAAAGGACAGCTGCAAATTTAAGATGGAAAAAAAAATTGTCACCTGACTCTAAAAGTTGAAAACATGAATACAAGTAAAGCAGAACTCAAATTAGAAAGCATTAGGAGAGGTAAGTTTGGAGAATAATTCCTGGTTAAAGGAATCACTGACAGTGTAAGTGAGAACAAAAAAGGTTAACTAAAGATCAAAATGGTAGAAAATCTAACCTTAAGAGTACCACTAAAGAGCTTGGTGGGATTAGACCTTTACTGGAATGAAACTCAGGAATGATATACTTTACTCAAGGAGAGGAAAACAGGTTAAAAAAAAAAAGGAAGGTGGGCAGCATTGTATATTAAAACAACATATTCGTATGAAGAAATTCTGGAATCAGAGGCAAGAAACATAATGGAAAGTATCTGGATGAAGACCAATGAAAGTAAGAAATGGTTAACTAGCAGCACACTTCTCTGTCATATCCAAGACACAGGGAACTGAATCTCCAACAGATATGAACAGGCAATTTTCAAAAGAAGGAGGAACAGAAGCTATCAACAATCATATGAAAAAATGCTTCATATCATTGTAATGAGAACAATACAAATTAAAGAACTTTGTTGTTATTCCTCACACCTATCAGACAGACAAAGAGGGCAAAACAGAAAAATGGCCATTATTGGAAGGGCTGTGATAGAACAGGCACACTAATACACTGTTAGTAGGGATATGACCTGATCCAGTCATTTTGGAAAGCAATTTGGAACTGTGACCAAAAGTTCACTCAACTGTGCATAACCTTTAATTCAGTAATACCCATAATTAAGCCAGATGCCAAGTCTTGTTGATTATACTTCTATAATATGGTTTCCATCTGTCTTCTTTTTTGCATTGACAGGCCTGCCTCCTCTTCTTTGCCCTCCAGTTTAGACCTTCATCATATTTTGCCTGGATTATTACAACAGCCTATTAATTGCTTTACTGCCTTTCTGTCTCTCCCCACTCCAACACATCACGTATTTTGCCCAAAATGACATTCCTAAGGCACAGGCCACTCAACTGCTCAACAAGTCCCAGTGCCTTCTTCATGCCTCTAAAGTTAATTATAAATTCTGTTTGACTTTTTAAAGCCCTTCAAAATCAGGTTCCAATCTACCTTTCCAGCTTTACAACAAACAGACATGCTCTCCTTACTAGTCTATGTTCCAAAGTGGACTGATGACTGTTCCCTATTAATGACATTCTACCTTCCATTTCTGTGTCTTTTCAAAGGTTGTTCCCCCATGTCTCTAAATACTCCCAATTCACCCCTTCCTGAGAAAATACCTAGCTTTCCTAGCTTAGTGTGTGCCACCTCATATAGGAAACCTATCCTGAACTCGTCCAGTTGCTAGGGCTCTCCTCCTATGAGAATTTTCCATGTATACGTTGTTTCTTTACAACAGAATATATGTTCATTGAGGGCAAGGGCATTTTAATTTTTGTCTTTGTAGCTCCTGTGCCTGGCACAAAGTACTTTAAAAAATGCTTGTTGAATTGCATCAAAAGCTGGAGGAAAGCAGTGAATAGGAAAAAAACAAAACAAAACATGATTTTTGTCATTTATTTTAAAATTTTAGATATTCCTATTGTCCTTTGAAATCATTTTTTTTTTTTGTTAAGAAAGTAACAAAAATATTTGAGTCTGCTTCTAAGTTCTTACACCAATAACAGCTCAGGTTTATATAGTGCTAAAGCATTTTACAGAAGGCTTTGCTTGCAACCACCCTGGGATGTAGGAAGTATAAACACTATTACTAAAGTAATTTTAAATTAAGTATCACACCAGTAGAATAATCTTTCCTTTAAAATATTACAAATTGTAAACCTGCCAAGTATGAATTCTTCCACCCATCCCACCCCTGAGATTACATAAATGAACTTCCCCAAGTTTATATAAATTATATTCTTACTCCTATTATCAAGTAAAGGTATTCAAATGCCCAAATGAGAATATAAGAAAATGTATTCCATTAATTATACCCATATAAGATCACTGAATGAATATCAATGTTGGAAAAAAATAGGATTTTATTTCAGCAAGATGTTTAGTGGGGAATCATAAAAATACTGTGCAAAGGCAAAAAGTGTCTGGCACAAAGTAAGTAGCTGCACTCCTTCTCCTATTCAGTTCTAGGACTACCTAATACTCATCTGCAATCACTTCTCATTCTCCTCTGGGTGCTCCAACTCTCCCCTCATCCATCTCTTCTCCAGGACAAACATGCTCCCATAGTTCCCACATGACACAGACTCAAGATCCTTCACCATCCTTTTGTCCTTCTTTCAACAGTCTTCAGCTTATCAAAGTTCTCTTTACACAGTATTCCAGATATAGTCCTAAGTCAAAAAGGTTGTTCTGAGAGAAATGTTGCAGAAAACACAAGATACCTTATTATTATAAAGCCCTAATATTATAACCCAAATTACTGAGAACAAGCTTTAGAAATTAAATTTTACTGAATACAAAATTTCAAAATTAATAATAGTTTCAAGTCAACGAGTAAAAGTCAGTATCTTATCTACATGTGGAAAATTCACCACAAAAAATAAATCAGCTTTGATATTCTTACATTACAAATTGATGGAAAAGATCAAGACTTTTCACATTAATGAAAGAGAAAGCCCTAAAAAAATTCTCACATTAGGATATAAACTATTTGCATAAGCACCATTTTGTTTCAAAAGTCTCAAAACCAAAAGACTTAAAAGGTCTTTTAAATAAAAAGATTAAACTCTTCCTTAAATGAAGCTGAAGGTTTTTAATCATTGTCAGAACAATGAGGCAATGTAAATCAGCTACTTGCCTTGAAAAGTTTATTTCCACCAAATAAAAAAGAATGTTTATTTCACTTATTTTACTGCCAGCATTCCTTCTGGATAGTAAAAGTTTTGTGAGCTGATAAACTTTTGTACCTATTGCAATGTTGGCATGACTAACAGCACTAGTACTCAGCAAACACACATGAATTATGAATCTAATAATGACAGAGTAAAACCTCATAAAACACCAATAAAATGCTGCAAAATACTGTAAGAAAAAAAGAGACCAAGAACAGAAGTCAAGAGACCTGGGCTTTAGTTCAGGTTCTGCCAATAAATAGCTATGAATTCTATCTCAGTCACTTTGCCTCCTAGACTCATAAGGTGGCTGAACTAGACTCTCTCTCAGTTCTCCTCTAGTTCTGACATTCCATGTTCTATGATTCTAAATCCAAGCTTAGAAAACAACTCAGGCAGGTGGTAAGATTATTACAATCACTTATCTCCAGGAAAAAAATATTTTTTTAAAAAATAAACTATCAATAATTTTGTGAGATTTAATAAGATAATAAATGTTACAGTTTATCAAAACTACTGTCAGTACGCCTATCAACCCCAAAAAATTGTTACTGGAAGAGAATCAGACAACACAGGAAAAGGGAAGTACTACACACTATGAAACAATAATTTAAGCCAAAATACATAAAAATCAATAACTATTTTAATATTCAAAACTGGAATGCCATATTTTTTAAGTTAAAATGCTTTTAGTTTTGAAAAACTACACAAAATAGGTTTGATTTAAGTTATGTCAAAACTCAATGGTAACATTATGTAATAACAATAATGAAAATTCATATACTGTAGGCTTTCGCTAAATTCCTCAATTCAGTCAATCAATAAGCATTTAGTAAGCCCTAACTATGTGTCACTATGCTAAGCACTGGGGATCTGAAGACAATACACAGCCCTTGCCCTCAAGCAGTTCACATCCTAACTAAAGAGACAATAAGCAGACAACCTCGTACATACAAGCTATATACAATGCAAATGGAAAGTTATCTCATAGGAAAGACACTAACAAAGGCTGAAAAGCAGAAAAGACTTCCCGCAGAAGGTGAGATCGCTGTGCCGTGAAGGAAGACATGAAAGAGAGGTAAGAGAAAGCATCCTAGGCCCCAGGGGGGTGGGAGGAAAGGAACCAGTGAAAAAGCAAAGAATAGGGAATGTAGACTGTAAGGGTCATATTTGAGGAACTGAAAGTAGTACAGTGTCAATCAAGCAGGTGAGAATAAGGTGTAGGAAGACTAGAAGGGTTAATAAGGGGTCAAACTGTGAAAGACTCTGATAGACAATCAGAGAAATTTATACTTGACCTGGGGGTGGGTGGAAATCACTGAAGTTTTTACAGAGTAAGGACATGATATGGTCCTAACTGCAGGCTAGGAAAATCACACTTCACCTGAGTGAAGGCTGGATTGTAACGAGCAGGGCAGAGGCAGGGACACAGAGATACAGGTAGGAAGCGAAAAGGACCTGAGCCAGGAGACAGTTGTGTGAGCGGAGAGAAGGAAACATGGGGGATGGGAATGGGAAAATAAAATCTGACAACAGAACAGGTACACTGGATGAGTACAAGTAGCACCAAAGTTAGAAGCCTAGGTGACTGGAGGATGGCAGCGCCCTTAGTAGTAATAGAGGAGCTGGGAAGAAAGGAAGGTTAGTTTGACGGCAAAAGACAAGGAGTTGTTTTAGACATGCTGAGTTTGAGATATTTATGCAACATTCAGATCAAGATGTCCAAGAGGAAGACAGAGATGTATGTGACTCAGCAGGGAGAAGAGGGCTAGCTATATAAATATGGGGGATCATCTGCACAGAAATGATAACTGAACTCATGGGAGCTAAGGAGAACACCAAGGAAGAGAGAGTATAGAGTCAAAACAGAAAGGAGCCCAGGACAGAGCTTTGGAGGCCACCCACAGGCAGTGGAAACGAAGATATAGAAAATGAGACTGTGAAGGAAAGGATGGATAAGAGGAGAATCAAGAGAACAGTTTCATGAAAACCCAGAAGGAAACTGTGATTAAATGCTGCACAGTTCAAAAAAGATAAGAAAAAAAAAGGTCATCAGATTTGGCAATGAAGAAATAATTGGTAACTTTGGAGAGGGTAATTTCAATTGAATGATGAAGTTATAAACCATATTGGCAAAGAATTTTTGAGAGGAAAGGAAGTCAAAAAATTGAGCATAAACAGCTTTCTCAAGGCAGTCAGCCATGAAGGATAATAGGGAGAAAGAATGATAGCTACTGGATATGGTTGGATCAAGTGAGAGTTTTTTAAAGGATAAAGGAAACATAATCATATTTGTAAAAAGCAGGGAAGCAGCCAGTAGAAAGGGAGATCTGGGAAGATTCTAACTGCCAATGAAGAGCTGGCTGTGATTTGAATATCAATTATCCCCCCATAAACTATAATAAATTCCTAGACAAAGGAGAAACTACTCCAAAAATAAATATCTACTGATGAATTTTTAAAGGAAGTCAACTCTAGTGAACCAGTGAAAATCATTAATAAACTCTGATTGATCAGACTATTAACTCAACAAATATTTTTTTTAGCAAAAACTGTTAAGTATACAAAGAAAGCTTTAAAAAAACTATCTATGCCCATGACAAGCTTAGAACTACAATTTCATTTGCAGCTATAAAAATAACACTTTCTACATTTGGGATAATCCATTTTAAACTGAGAAATTATCATTTCAAATGGCAAAAATCTTCCTCTATCTTTTTTGGTCTTTGAACTAGAAGAAAAAGAATGAGTTCACCACACAATCTACTTTAAATTTCTGTAGAACATCAACAATCAAAATGGCAAATATCTGGGAAAAATTACCCAAGGAACCCAGGCTTATCTTAGGTAAATGTACAAATGTATTTCTTTTCCTAACATGATCTAATTAGTATTAAATTCACATTTCACAAGCCTTCTATATCTTAGGAGACTGTTTTCATGGGTTATGACTTTACACAGTTCCTTCCTTCCATGTAGTAAGTGCTTAATAAATGTGTGCTGAATTTAAATGGACAAACCAAAACAAATAAAAAAAATCCTTATCACCTGGATGCCAACCTTCTGGTGGTGTCCTACTACAGTACAGCAAAAATATACCCTAAATATCCATGGTAATTACATTAAAGGTGGATCACTTCCACTGGTTTCACAGCTCTCAAATAGGAATCTGAGAAGGTAAAAGCTATGAGGGAACTTATAGATCATCTAGTTCAACCCTTGTTTTTTAGAGAAAAAGAAACTGAGGCCCAGAAAGTAAAGGCAATTACCTACAGGTAGGAGAGCTGGGCATTGATGGATCTGTATTTCAATTTTCAAGGTAGACCACACATTTTCAAATCAGTCACCGTGACAAAACAAGTCAATTTTAGAGTTTGTTTCCGAAGGTCAACAGTTCTTAAATGTCTGCTTCAATTAAACTGCAGTGAATCAACAAATAAATCTTTTGGGTTTTTCTGATGAAGTTAAAAACTTTTAAATAAATTATTGCTTTTAAACATATAACCTCTAAATATAAAATGTATGTATCTTAAATAGTGACATGTTTAGGGACTTTCAAATAAGAACACACTTTAGAGCAACATATACTCAAGACTAGTCTTTCTAACTATTGATGTAAATCCATCTTGATTTGAAATGAATAGAGAAATTTATTTTCAATGAGTATTTTCATACTACAGGATGAAAATGCAATAGAGTAGTAAATTAATAAATGTATAGATGCCTTTAAAAGTTAATTCAATTCCCCAAAGTCTGTTGTTCCCTTCTTCTAATAAGCATACATTTACCTTATAATTTCACTTCTGCTATTGGTTAGAAAAGTGAATTGGAGATATTTCTTATTCTGTTGGCAAGACTTTCGAAGGGATCAAAGGATGATAGATGCAGAGTCAGAAGGAACCTCAGAGGTTAATTAATCTAATCCTCTCATTTTACAAATGAGCAAATTGACTCATGGAGGTTAAGTGACTTGACAAAGGTCACACAAGACACTACAAGCAGGAGGAGAAAATTGGAGCCCAGGTCTTCTGAATTCAAAGTCACTTATCCTAACACTTAAGCACTCCTATTACTATAGCACTTTGTACTCACTACATTTTCATATTTTACCTAAATGATTTAATTCTAATTAAACTTTGTTTATTTTGGCTATAGTCATAAGATTAAAGGCTAGAAGTAACTTTAGAGACCATCAATTCCAGATCTCTTATTTTATAGATGAGGAAACTGATTAATGTCATATGCAAGATCAAATTTGAAGCAAAGTAGGAATTCAAATTCAAAGTAATGAGAATTCTCTGCAAATAATGACAGCATTTCATCACAGAAGAGTTTACTACTTTTCATTGCAAATATCTGACATTTCATCAAAATGTCTAGGTCTAGGGGCGGAGCCAAGATGGCAGAGTAGAAAGACTCACATATGCTAGCTCCAAACCCACAGCCCATGGATTTCCTCTAAAAAGAACTCCCAACAAATTCTGGAACAGTGGAAGCTGCGCAGCAACACAGTGAAGGAGATTTCTGTTCCAGAGAGCCCTGAAAAACCAATCTCAAAGGTCCATCACACACCAGATGGAAGCAGAGCCCTGTCCTGGCCCCGCGGCACTGAGAGGAGCAAGCAGATCCGAGCAGGCTTCAGGGACGGAATCTCCAGCAGCCGCAAAGGTCCCTCCATCCACAGACTCACAGGTCAGTGAGAGAGACGTCTGGACGGGCTGAGAGGGGAGTGGGGTGTCTCTGGGACTCAGGCCCCCTCGGGAGGCAGCGGCAGAGGCAGCAGGAGGCCAGAGGCTCCCAGAGCAGGCAGGAGCTCCATTACAAAAGGTCTCAGCATAAACACCCCCCGCGGGGGGAACTGAGCCTGGGAGGCGACCCTGCCCCAACCTGAGAACCAGCAGATAAGCTCCCATTGAATAGCAGCCAGGCCTGCTGCCAAAAGCCCTGAGACTGGTGAGCAGCATTTGAATCTCAGACCCCAAGCACTAGCTGGGCAGACCTAGGCCAGGGGTGAAGAAGACTCTCAGAAGTCAAGTAACTGGCTGGGAAAATGCCCAGAAAAGGGAAAAAAAAATAAGACCATAGAAGGTTATTTTCTTGATTCCAACCTTCCTCTCTGACGAAGAAGAAAACTGCTTACCATCAGGTAAAGACATAAGAGTCAAGGCCTCTGTGTCCCAAACATCTGAAATAGATATCCAATGGGCACAGGCCATGGAAGAGCTCAAAAAGGATTTTGAAAATCAAGTTAGACAGGTGGAGGAAAAACTGGGAAAAGAAATGAGAGAGA
>CM053769.1:410725568-410777583 GCA_028658325.1 Potorous gilbertii
CAAATGGGGAGAAATTTTTGGAACCCAAAATCTTGTGAAAATGAATGTAAAAAGTAAATAAATAAATTTATTAAAAAAAATGTCTAGGTCTAGGAATCTAATCACCATCTCTGTAGGAAGATATATTCCAAACTCCAAACAACCAACTTGCAATCAAAGTTTTAGAACACAGTCCATTTGTAAATTGGGTTTGGTTTTGTTTCCATTTTTACTTGAGCAAGACAACAGTATTAGAATAAGGGCCTCTGAAGAAGATAGAATACATTTAGATTGAAAAAATCATGTAGTTTTAAGCAAACAAAACACATTACTTTCTCCTATCTCATATTTAAATAATCAAGTAACAAGCATTTATTAAGCACTTACCATGTGCCAGGCACTGTGCTAACAGGCAGGGATAAAAAGAAAAAGGACAAAGAGCCCCTGCCAGCTTTCATGGTATAGTAAAGTTCTATAAAAACTGAAAATGAGGAGGAAGAGGTTAGTGCAGTCCCTCACTAGGAGGGACTAGGAGAGGCAGAGCACTTCCTGGAGGATGTGAGAGTTTAACTAAATCATTAAGAATAAGTAGAACGTATAAATAATAAGACAAGACATGGAATCACAGAAAGTTAGAAGTAGCCTTATACAGTTCTTCTAATCAAACTGCCTCATTTTATAGTTGAGGAATGTATCACAAGGAGGAACAACAGCACAGAAAAAGACAAGGAAGAGGAATAAACATGACTGCCATATGAGTAAGAAAAACTGCTTATATATAAAAGAATTGATGGTAAAGATAGAAAAAGATAAATTTGCCAAAAAGCAAAATAGGGTTCAATTAAGGAGAGTTGAAAGCGGGGTTGAGGATTTTAGAATTTACACCACAGGCCAGTGGTTTTTCAAATTAAATACCACAGTCTCTGGGGAAAATTTTTTAATGGCAAATGAGAAAACACAGCAACTTTTAGCTACTTTGCCATCTACGTTGAGTCCATACAATTTATGTGTTCAGTCAACGTAGACTAGTAATAATTGATCATGTGACTAAAAAGTTCAATTCAAGATCAACAAGGAGCCATCATTGAGTACTCCCAATATGGCACACAACTTATCAGTTTGTCGCTGTAGAGTTATAAAATAAGTGCCTTATTTAGTCTTAAGTTTTGTTTGGTTTTTACCATAATTTTTTTTGTATCAACATCCATGATAGATCAATAGGTAAAATATATAAGTTTGAAGAGATCAGGGAAAAAAATAACTAAGAATCTGACAATGAAATAAACATGCAATAACCTAATCTAGTAACAAATTCCATTACAGAAGATACATAAATATGACACTAACAATCTCTAATCTGATTTTATTTCTAATAATCCTAATATAATGGGGCAAACTGCCAAATTTTAAAAAAAAGTCTATGAGACAAAGGAACATTTTGCTAACAAAACACAACAAATTTAATTTTAAAATTATCACATTTTTCAGCAAAACTGTGAGCAGAAAAAACCCTAAATATCAGTTGGTTTACATAAACGGGTAAAAAATTGCTGACATACCACAGTGTGACTATTTCTAACTATAAAATATTTATTGATAGAAATCATTTTCCTCTCGTTAATTTGCTTGCAACATTGTTAGATTAAAAACTAAACTGATCTGAAAGTAGAATTTTTAAAATTCAGGATTATATTACATGACATAAATAATAGTACGCATTTTTAGAATCACTTAAAAACGCTGATTTCAAGAATTCCACCAAAGTTATTTTTAAAGTGAAGGGGTCTGCCACACTGCTAAAAGAAATAGGGAACCCACTGCGAATTTTTAATAAGATTAATGATGTGATTAAGGACAACATGTACTGCTCATTTCAACACTTTAACTATTTGTGATTTTGTTGGCATGGATATTTTCTTTAATAACAAACTCAACTTTGTAGGCAAGTTTTCAAAAGTTTAGGGGTAAAAACATTCATTATGAGCCTCTGAATTCAGCTGATTCTCAGACAAGAGATACATAGTTGACCACTGTTCAATTCATATATGGATTTAGAAAGGACCTTAGAGGCCATCAAGTCCAACCCTTAATTTTTCAGATGAGAAAAACAGCCAAATCACACAGCTATAATGTCTGAAGCAATATTTGAACTTAACATCTTCTTAACTCCAAGACCGGTGTTTTTATGGCATCTTACCTACTCAAAAAGCCTTTCCAGTTTAAGAAAACAGTTCAAACTTGTATTCTGCTGGCATAACCACGAAGGACTCAGAGAAATCCATCTCAATGCTATGAAAAGACAATGGAGCAGAGACTTAACAGAGGGACAAAAAGCAGCACTTGAAGAGGTATGGAAGTTAAACTAGAGGCAGGGAAGCCAGCTAACAGACTTCAAGCTCTTTCTATCAGTGTACAATGTGGACGAGAGTGATGGCAATGAGAATGATGAGTATGAGATGATGCAAAAAAAGAGAATATTTCAAGGCAGAAGTCAAAATAGGAAAGTAGAACTTACAGTTTACAGTTTTTCATGAGAAAAGTGAATGAATATAATAGGAAAGTAGAACTTACAGTTTACAGTTTTTCATGAGAAAAGTGAATGAATATTTGTCTAGGTACCACAGAAATATTTTTAAGACCTAAAAGCACTCTCCTTGCTGTCTGAAACCAAGTGATAAGATCAAATGACCTTTTGAGATCCGTTTTAGCCCCAAATGCTTTTAGCTCCATGATGCTATGGATCTACAATGATTTGTTAAGTTTTTATTACTAGTCTATTTTCTCCTCATAAATAAACTTCATGCAAAAGACACCAACATGGCCAAGATGAGATAATCTAATTATTTTTCTGGGCATGCTTGATTCATCCTTTGCTAATAAAGGAGAAATATCCGAAGTTCTCTCTTAGAAAATTCTATCACTTCACAAAATTTTTATTTAAAAATGATTTGTAACCTGTTACCTAAAGATCAATAAAAACCAACCAGAAAACTGATGAATATATCGTACAGATCAAGTTGTGAAATACAAAGCAATGTCAGTCTTCTACAGACAAAACACAGAAATGAGATACAGACTCCTGATTTCACATTTCAAATCCAGCATTCTTTCCATTGCACCAAACTACTTCCCTAGGAATTGTCCACGCACAGGACATTTACTAACCAACTTGCTATCTTTTTTTTAAAAAGGGAGGGAGTTAGGGAGGGAGGAAGGAAGGAAGGAAGATTGATGTGAAATTACAAAGTAACAAGCTTGGCTCCAAGTAAGAGACATCACTCTTCTAAATCCATTCTCATTTTTCATCTGAAACTGCCCTCACCAAAGTTAACAATTACCTCTTCACTGCCAAATCTAATAGCCTTTTCTCAACCTTTCTTGAACCATGCGTACAGCATTTGATGACTATCTTGAGTACATTTCACTCTCTAGGTTTTCATTTAAGTGCTCTCTCCTGGTTTTCCTCCTATCTATCCTGTTCCTTCATAGTCTCTTTTGCTGCATCTTCATCTCTACTACCTGTGAGTATGCTCCAAGACTCTATCCTGAGCCCCTTTCTCTTTTGACTCTATACTCTTACACATCTCTTCAGCTTCCATGGATTCAATAATCATCTCTCTGCTGATTCCCAGATCTACATACCCATCCTGGTCTCTTGGATGAACTACAATCATGTTACCTCCAACTGACTCTTGGACATCTTGAACTGGGTATTGTGTAAATTTCTCAGAAACTCAACCTGTCCAAAACAGAATTCCTTGTTTCTTGCCCCAAAACTTTTCCCTCTTCTAAATTTCCCTATCACTACTGAGGGAACTACTCTCCTCCCAGACATGCAGACTTATAACCTCAGTGCTATTCTGTACTCTTCACTTCCACTCACCCCACAAATCCAAACTTTTGCCAAATCTTGTATTGTTTATACCTTCATATCATCATTTCATATATATCCCCTTCTTTCTATACAATTCTAGTTCAGACATTCCATCTCTCATGCCTAGACTACTAAAATACTCTTTTGGTATTCTGCCTCAAGTCTCTTCCCACTCCAATCCATCTTCCACTCAGCTGCCAAGGTGATTTTTCTAATGCAATCCTTTCCTCAATCAATAAATTCCAGTGGCTCCCTCTTACCTTCAGGGCCAAGTATAAACTTCTCTCTGTGGCATTTAAAGCTCTACATCATACCACTCTTTTCCACCTTTCTGGCCTCCTTATGTACTCTACAATGTAGTTACACTGGCTTAATTTCAGTTCCTCAAGCATCACTCCTTTTCTTGACTCCTTGCTTTCCACTGGCTATCTCTCATTCATGGAATACTCTGTCCTCTTCAATTCTGCCTCTGAGTGTCTTTGGTTTCCTTCAAGAAGCATCTCAAATTGTATTTTCTGCAAGAGACCTTTCCTGGTCCTCCAATTACTCTTTCCCTTTCAGATTACTTTCATCTAAGCTGCATGTATCTTTTACGTACCTAAATGTTTACAGGTTAAGGAGTAGAAAGAGAACTGGGCCTGGAGTCAGAAAGATCTGAGGTCAAATCCAGACTGAGACAATTACTAGGTGTGACCCTTAACCTGTCTGACTCAGCTTCCTCAACTCTAAAATGGAGATCATAGTGTGATCATACGACATACATCACCTACCTAAACTACATGCATCACCTACCTCACAGGACTGTTATGTGGACAAAATAAGATTATTATCAATAAAGCACTTAGTACAGGGCCTGGTGCATGCACAGTAAATGCTCAATAAATGCTCACTTCCTTTCACATTAAGATATACACTTTTTTGAGATTAGCAACTGGTTTTTAGTGGGTTGTTTTTTTTTGCCTTTCTTTGTATCACCAATACTAAGCATATTGCTAGGTGCTTAATAAATGCTTACTGATTGACATCTCCTCTTCATTTTGAAGAGGTCAGAGTTCATGGAGGTGGAATATTACATGCAAAATCAGAATCATTCAATGATTCTAATCAGTTTTGCCAATTATTTTTCTTTTCTTCCTCTTTTTAAGAAACTTGCTATAAGAGACTGGTCAATGAAAGAGGAGAAGAGGAGAGATCCAGAGGGAAATGTAGGCAATACAAAAAACCAAAAATACTAATAAAAAATTATTTAAAAAGAAAAAAAGTAAAGATGGAAGGATGGCAAGTAATATTGGATGAACAAAGTCAGAAGCTCCGAAGATCAGGAGATAAAACTACAAAGGAAAGCTTCATACAATAAAAAATTTCTTTTCTTTTAAAAAAAGTTATACTAAAGAAAAGAGGATTTTAAAAAAGAGATGGGACCTATGCTCAGTTGGATGGGCTACAGAGAGAAGAATGAAAGACAGATTTGCACCTGTTTTCTATGCTAAGGAGAATGAACTTTGGATCTCATAGATTCAAAATGGTTAATAGTCTTAGATTATATGGTCTCTACCTCCCAAATCTGAAATTCTATGATGAAAGGCTTGCTTTTTAAATTATAAATTTTATAAAAATAATTTAAAAGAAATTCACAAGGTAATATTTTTATTTGAAGATATCCTTTCAAAAAAAAGAAAATTAATTTAACTACATTTTGAAGAGAAAATTAAAGACAAATAAGGAGAAACCACTGTCCTTCCAATACAACCTCCATGACAATTAGAAGTCAAAAATAACTCTTTTACGATTTAAACTTCCTTTGTCTACTTTCAAATTTCTGAAAAAAAGTAATTTCTCAGAAAAATTTAGGCTGAATTTGTTAATTTCATAGGAAGTTTGATTCAATAACTTTCAGCATTCTGACTTTGGAGTCAGTAAAGATTACTACAAATCATGTTTTTCACTTATTCTGTTCCTCAGAGGGGCATGACAAACTTTCAGATTCATTTTCTTGATTTGTGAAATAGAGGGAAAATACTTGTACTCTGTAAAGCTTCCAATTATAATGAAGGAAGCATTTCTTAAGCCTTAAAACACTCTAAGTGTGAATTATTATTACAATTAGAACTAGGTTATTATTATTACAACTACTTTTTTTTAGTTTATCCTGGATACGTTAGTCAGCCTCCTTTTGCTAATAAAGTTTGGCCTTCTTTATAGGGTTGAACTATGCATCTAGAATAGCTTTCAAACACATAATCCAAAGTGTGGTCCAAATTTACTAGTAAACATTTTACCACACTAATTCAGGACAAGCATATATAAAAATACTCATACCTAACATTAACATCATAATGAAATGTGATTATACTAATTCTCCTTACTGTAGTGAGTACAAATGGAGTGCTATCATTGCAGTCAAAATTGTAACCAAATGAAATTTAAGAAGTACTCTCCCTTTTCCTAAGTGAAAGTAATTTCACAGAGAAGCTAGAAATTCCCAAAAATATTTCCCAAGTAAGACAAAATTCTATCTAAAAATCTGCCCCAATCTCCAAAAAATATTATGGATGACCTAGAATTATGAACAGATGTATGATGAGCATAAGTAGGGTGTAGCATATTGTCAACCATGATTTCTAAACAAACTATCACAATAAATATGCATTAAGGAAAATGATCAATTGCCTACTAGTCATTTAAAAACAGCCAAATTTTAGCCACCTCAAACTCAACATGTCCAAAACAGAAACCATTATCCTTCTCTGAAAACCCAAACCTCTTCTGGAACTTCCCTATTCCTATTGAGGCATTAGCATCCTTCCAGTCATCCTCTCACTCTCTTTTATTCCCAATTTACAGCTAGTTAATTGATAAGTCTTATCAACTGTATCCTCCATAATCTACCTAGCTGCTACATTCTAGTATTTAACTACTTCTCTCCACTCACATAGATACAACCCTATTTTAAGGTCCCTATCACATCTCACTTGGTCTACTACTTCAAGAACCTAATTGGTCTTCCTGCCTTAAGTTCCTCATCTCTCCAAACCTCCCAGCTACCAATGATTTTCCTAAAACTCAAGTATGACCATGGCATTCCTCTTATTCAATAAACTCCAATAACACTCTTACTTCTGGGATCAACTACCAACTCCTCTGTTTTGCATTTAAAACACATTCTTCACCCTCCTGATTTTCACCTCCTGAATTTCTACTTTTCTTCAAAGTTCACTTCACATAGAACTTTCTCTGATGTGCTTATATGTACTGTATACAGTAGATATATTTGTCTCTTAGCCACATCTTTTCCCTCCCTCTATAAAACGAAAAATCTTTCAGGAAAGGGACTGTTTCATTCTTGTTTTTATATTCCCAGCACCTAACAGTGCCTAGCATCTGTAATGCTTAATATAAGCTTATCAAATGACTGACTGACATTATTAATGCAGTGGTACCTGCAAAATATTAAAAGGATTAAAAGAAAGGCCTCCAGTGCACTGGGTGGATCCATTATGGAAGATTTATGGGAGGTCATGACAAAGAAGGCTTATATAGGGTTACAATAAATACTTGGAGGAAGTAACTACATCAATGAGGTCATAGATCTACTAAAGAAATATGCATATATAACTACAAGATTTTAGTACAGAACAAACACGGTAACAAAGGCTAAAATTTTATCTACATCCCTTTCCAATTTTGGAAAAGTGTTAAGTTCTTTGGAATAAAGATACTACATAAATCCAAAATGTTTACTATACTTTCTCCCTAATTATAACTTATACAAAGTTACATAATTACATGAAGACCCCTATTATAATGTATAATGATTATACCATTAAGAGTTAAAATTTACCAATTTCAGTATCACACACTTAACAGTTTTGTTTTCCTATTCAAGTCCACTTACAATTTACAGTTACTAGAGCCACAAACGAACTACAGAGAGCTGGAACCTAAATTATTTGTCAGTTCAACTGCACAATGAATACCAATATAGAAGTTACCCAATCTTAAGAATGACTACCATACAGCTATCAGGTTGCTCATTCTACTAAAGCTAACAGATCAATTCTATATCATCCAATAACTGATGCCTTACTCTTATCCCTTAACTTGTAATCTTGTCCTGGTCTTTCAAAATCAAGTGGTTGATAAAGGAAGAATGGAAGCCACAGTATTTAGAAAATAAGTAAATATAAAGCCTCAAACCGTCCCTTTCAAAAGCAGATGTAACATTGGTTAATAATTCAATTGTACACTGTACGATTGACCCTGAAAAGAGGATCAAAGGAAATGAAACCAATTCGTTAATATCGCATGTAACAAAGAATGGTGGCACCCACAGAAATTGAAAAGAACCAGCAACTTTTTCAGTGCATCATTCTCTCGTTGATTTCACGTGACCTTAACATTTTATGAAGGAGAAGAAAAATTGTCTCCAAAAAATTCAACATTTAAAAAAAAATTTTGGTTACCCAAAATCGGGTTTGTTTTTTTCAATGTAGCATAAATAGCTTAAGTCACTAATCAAGAATACAATAATTCATATTTTATATAAATAAATTTACTGAGTTCCAATGATTATAAATACTTGGCAGAACCTAATCAGTGATATCTGAAATAAAAAGACAAGTATAAGAACCTATGAGATTTTCACAAGGTATTGATCTGAAGAATGTGGAATTTAAAATAAGGTGCATTCTAAATCTGTAATTCCATGATTTGGGATATTTTTCCTCTGCCTTCCTATTGCTTTGTATGGAAGAACACCAAAGCCCTAACACTACGTAATCTACAGGGATAAGAATGGAGTTTTAGAACTCCCAGATGAAGAAATTCCCTCTGTCAATGCAGGTTAGTACCTTCTCTTAGAGTTGCCTAGAACAGAAAGGTGATTTGCCCAGGGTCAACAGAGAGTATCAAAGGACAAAACTCAAACCTGGGTCCTCCTCCCTGGAGTTCAGTATTATGTCCACTATGCCAGGCTGCCTTTTTAGGTAGAAAAGGGTTTAATTACCTAACATGCAAAGTTCTACCTACTATTTTACAAGAATTGTTTTTTTAAAGTTTTTTTTTTAATTTGTTCAGAATTCTCTCCTGATAGATCTTTAGTGATATTTATTCAAGCATCATTTGGAGTACTGACTAAAGCACACGATGAGCCTCTACCAACAGGTAAGGGAGAAAAAGTCTGTTGTCCCACAGTTTGGATTTCAGGCTACCTCCAAATAATATCATCACAAACACATTGCCATTACATTGAAAATAATCTCACGGCTAAAGATATTAGTGGACATAAAAATGCAACACCTTTGGAGTTGGTATCGGAAAGACAACACTGGAAAATCATCCAAACAATGGTCATGGAGGTGTCCCTAGCCTTTGACAGATCAACAGATGCTAGGCCCCAAGTAATAGGAAATTGGGAAGTGGGGGGGGGGGGGGGACGGAAACCAGAAGTGGATAATCTAGGTCTACCTTCTACCTTCCCCTCCCTTCCAAACATTCCTCTCCCCCTCTTAGCACACAGCCTGACAGTCACTTAATGCTTGTTACACATTCTTGAATGCAGCTTATGGACTCCTCTTATGGGCAGTGCACCAGAGACCAAGGGTTAAGTGCGGCTGCCAAAGGGGTGGGGGTGGTGAAGAGCGGATATCCCAGCGAGCTCTGCAGGATATGATATCCAAGGGGCTGATCTAGGAAGCTGTATATAGTGAGTGCTATTAGGGGAGTCAGGGATATGGCAGGAGATGCAGCAGTCCAAGAGGGAAGTGGGGAAAGAGAGTAAAGGCGGAGGAGGTCCGGAGTGGATCGGGAACGGAGAATTAAAAGGAAAAAAGCGCTGAGGATCTAAGGAGCAAGAGAAGAGGCAGTAGAGTGGGGAAAAGCGGGGGAAAGAGAAGGAAGGAAGGAGGAAGGGAGGGAGGGAGGAAAAGAGAGAGGAAAGAAGAGAGGAAGGGAAGAAGGGAGGAAGGAAGGGAGGGAGGGAGGGAGGGAAGGAGGAAGGAAGGGAGGGAAGGAGGAAGGAAGGGAGGGAGGGAGGAAGGGAGGGAGGGAAGGAGGAAGGGAGGGAGGGAAGGAGGAAAAGAGAGGAAAGAAGGGAGGAAGGAAGGGAGGGAGGGAAAAGGGGAGGAAGGAAGGGAGGGAAGAAGGAAGGAAGGGAGGGAAGGAGGAAGGGAGGAAGGAAGGAAGGAAGGAAGGAAGGAAGGAAGGAAGGAAGGAAGGAGGAAGGAAGGAAGGAGGTGGAGGAGGCAGGTCCGGAGGAGGAAGGCGAGGGCGCGGCGCGGAGGGCCGCTCGCACTCACCCCACTCGAGGAACTCTGCCACATACTTGTCCCTGCGCAGGGCCGACTGGCTGCACTCGGTGTAGAGGCAGATGAGCACGTCCAGCAGGGCCTCCACGCTCAGCGAGCTCTCGTTGCGCCACGGCCCGTCCAGGAGCAGCTGCTCCAGCTTCTTGAGCCGCACCTTGGCCGACATGATGCCCGCACGCCCTCGCTCGCTCAGGACGCGGCGCGCGGGGCGGCCTCGGCTCCGCCGCCTTCAAGCCCGGCCAGGCGGAGGCCGCCGCTATCCACGGCCCGGAGTTAGGGCGAGCCCCCCGGCGACGGAGGGACTGGGCAGCGAGGAGTCCCGGAGCAGGCAACGGCGCGGGGGCGGCGGCGGCCGCTCTCGGCTAAGCCGACATCTTCCGGGGCGCCTTCCGAGAAGCGCAGGGTTTGGGGCCCCTGGCCCCTCGGGGCCATGAGCCGGTGCCCTCCGCCAGGCCGCCCCTTGCCCAGCTCAGCCGCGACACCGCCGCCGCTCCTCACACACACACACACACACACACACACACACAAGCAACCCCGCGCCCTCAGCGCGCGCAGCCGCCGTCTCTCCCACGCACGCGCACCCCGCCCGGCCTCCGGCCTCCGGCCTCCGGCGGTGGTGGGTTCCGGAGATTCGGTCGAGGCGGCCCCGTCCGTCCGTCCGCCCGCCCGCCAGTCGCCTCAGCACCCGAAGCTACCCGCCTCCTTCCCCGCCCCCCTCCGCCCCGAGCCGGGTGCGTGAGCCAGGCCGGATCGCGGCGCAAGCTCCCAGCCAGCCCGCTAGCCGACCAATCGGGGGGCCGGCCGCCGCCCCCTCCTCCCCGCCCCGCCTCGCCCTGCCCCTCCCGCCCCTCCCGTCCCTCCGCGGCGCTGACCTCACCGCGCAATGCCTCCCCTCCCTGCTTCTCCTCCCTCCGCTCCCGTCCCTTTTCGCCTTTGCGCACCCCGGACGGGGTCTTCGCCGCTTGCCGTAGGCCGGGAGAAAGGGAAGGGGGGAAGGGAGAGGAAGGGGGGTGGGCGAGGCTCCCTGGACTTTCCTGTCCGGAGCCCGGCTCTTCCCACCCCATCCCAGCCCCCCATTGCCCTCCACCCCGCTGCCCGCTGTCGGCTCCCGGGCGTGGCGGTGGTGGAAGTGGGCTGGGGCGCGCACGGGACTCCCCTGGGCAAGGTCCGTGATGGCGCTGACCGCGCGTGGGAGCCGAGGAAACGGGAGGAGGGCGGCGGCCCCGGCCCGCAGCTCGGCCTGACTCGGCCACCCGCAGTCCCCGCTCCGTCCTTGAATTGTGCTTGACGGGCGCGAGTGAATTCCCGGGAGGGCTCCGGGCAGAGGGGCCCCGAGCGGGAGGGGCCCGGCGGCCCTCTCGGGCGCTGGGGGACACCCAGACTTGTAGGGGAAGGGGGGCGGGGGACGAGCTAAAATGCCCCCTCCCGGGGCGCGCCCTGCGTCCGCGGTGCGGCGGGCCGGCGTTGGCCTCCGCTCTCGGAGCGGCGCGGGGGGCCGGGTCGGGCAGCGCCGCCGGCTCCCGATAAGTGGGCGCATTCCTCAGCTGGGCGAGACCGGGGTCACCTGCCGGCTGGCGGCTGGCGGCTCCCTAGAAACCACTGGGTCCGCCCTCTGAGCCCGCCGGACTCCAGACTGTTGGGTATAGGACAGGCCTTTGATGCCTGGAGACGATCTAATCCACGCCAGAGTCATTGTACCCCCGTGTAGGGAGAGGGTGGGTGGGTGTGGGTGTGTAATACACAGATAGCGTGTAATGTGTGTGTCTGTATGTAGCATGGGTTATGTATAGACGCACAAAATGCGTCGTGTTTGTATACGTGGTATATATGTGTACGTGTATACATTATTCCACCATGGGGATATGTGAATATGTGTATATTAAATACACATATATGTGCAAAACATACACACATCACATATATACACACAGAAGCATCCTTTCACTATGGAGATGAGGTGAGTATGTGTGCATATATGTGTGTGTGTGTGCATGTGTGTCGTATATACACACAGGATCATTGTCCTCCATGGGTAGGTAGGTGTGTATACACATACAAATATACACACTTTTTTACAACTATGTATGTGTGTATGTTACAGCTATAGTATATACTGATTGTTGATCTTGTATTGGGAGAAGACTAAGTGACATCACTTCACACTGGGTCAGTGTACAGTATGTCCAACTGTGGCTGATCAAACTGATACAAACTCTGAAGACTCTGGCACAGGTAAAGCACAGCTAGCCCCTATCAACATTACACACACGTACCCCCATGGTGTAACAGTGATTCTGCATGTGTGTACATGTGTGTATGTTCACACACATGTATAGCAACTGTAGTGTTTATATAAATATGCAAACACATATCTCCATGGTAGAGCAAATCCCATCTACATACACATGTCTGTTCATATGCACATATCTATATCTCTATATATATATATATACAAACACATGTATATATAATTTATTTTTCTCCTAAGCATTCAAATTCAGCAAACATTTTGTTTTGCTCTATACTGTGTAGAGAGCACTGGAAAGTTTGCATTTGACTAAGTCCCTTCCATCATTGACCTCACGGTATAATAGAAGCCATGTAACAAGCACATAAGTAAGAATACAAAAGCAATATATGGTAAGTGCTTGAACCAAAGATAAATAAAGTTCTCTGAGTCCCAAAAAGGAAAAGGCCTTTATTTAAGTTGTTTTGTGACCCAACCTTCTGAAATACCAAGGAAATAGGGTTTTTGATTAGGCTGATTCTGGGGAGAAATAGACTCCAGTCTAAGTAAGGGGGTAGACTAGGAGTCACTGGTACATTAGATGGAATCTAGTAAAATGAAATTCAGTTAGAATAAATGTATGCTTGGGTTAAAAAAAATCAATTTCACAACTACACTATGGAGAAAGACATGGTTAACTAGCAATAATGAAAAAATCTAGAGGTTTTAATGAACAGCACACTCAGTAGGTGTCAGCAGTATGGTGCAACATCCAAGAAAGCTTAAGCAGTCTTAGTCTATGTTGACAGAGTCATAGCTTCCAAGAATAAAGATCCCTCCACACCAAGGTCAGATCACATTTGGAATATTATTTTTAAGGACATTGATCAATCATGAAAGACATTGAGTTCTTGTCATGTAAGAATTAGTTGAAATAACGGGTTATGTACCTTGGAGAATAGAAGACTAAAGGAGGACAGAGCTGTCAAATATTTGAAGGGTTGTCCTGTTGAAGAGGGATTAGATGTATTATTCTCTTTGGACTCAAAGGAAAAAAACCAAGAAGAGTGGGTAGAAGCTGAAAAGGGGGAAATTTACGATTTTTATTAGGAAAAAACTTCCTAATTATTAGAGCCGTCCAGAAGGGCATTGGGCTTTCTCTGGAGTCTTAAAACAGAGGTTGACTCACCTACCTCTCTGAGGTATGTGTTGGACTTCAAGTGTGTGTTGGACTCAGTGGCACGGATTCTAACCCTAGAATTGTGTGATTCTGGTCCCCACCAATCCTAGTGACAGTACGAAGCAGAGTATTTGTAAAGCATGTGTTACAAAAAGGAAGTAACATTTAATATCAGATTGCATACAATCTAATAATCATAACAAACTTCGATTATAAATTCCTTGAGAGCTAAGAATATCTTTAATCATCGCTGATACCTGGCGCAGACATATCATAGTCAGCATTTAAATGTATTTTGAAAGACCTAAAGACACCACCTACACAATAAAAATAACAGCATTTATATAGAGCTTTGCCAAATACTTTGCATATATTATTTCTTATCCTCCCAGCTACCATGTAGATTAAGTGCTATTGTTATTCCTATTTTACTGATGAGGAAACAGACTAACAAAGGTTAAATGGTTTGCCTTGGCTCATAGGACTATTATGTGTCTGAGGCTAGTTCTAAACCCAGATGTTTCTGACTCCAGGTCCAATGTTTCATCAGCTACACCACCCAATATCTACCCAACTCTTCTCTATTCCCACTGAATACCCTATTTCCACCTACGTAGACTATTTCAGGAACTCCTGAATAGGTATTCCTATTTCCACTCCCCTCCAATTCACCCTTCATACAATTACATTCTTTATGCATAGATTTATTGTGTCACTCATATGTTCAAAAAATGCCAGTGTCTTCTTTCTACAAAATAAGGTTGAAAATCTGCTCCCATTCAAGGTCCTCTAAAATTTGGCACCACTCTATTTTTCCAAGCCTTAATTCATGGTATTCCTTTCCACCCACTCCACTTAGCCTTTAACTGCTGAAAGGGTGTTGCCTCAAACAAACTGAAACCTGGGAAAGACCTTGGCCAAGGTCTCCCACAGCATCAGGGACCATCACCAATCATCCTCATCTGTGTCTTGCCACTGGACTTTGATGACTCCATAGGAGAGAGTGGGGCTGAGGACTTTGCACAGCCCTGCCTCACTTAAATGCAATTCACTTGCAAGTCAAGGCTTCCCCCTCCTAATGTCATTGGTTTGCTTCAAGAATGAAGGACAAACAATTTCACACAAACTATACTAGAAAACATGAAGCAACAGCCCATCTCTGTGTTTCTTTGTCTCCATTACCAGTGTTTGGCACGTGCACCTCTCATATTGAATTCCTACCCTTCCTTTAAAAACTGACTCAGATTTTACCCCTGATGTCAGAGCTGTAACTAGGGTAGTGTGATGAGAGTTTTTTCCCTAGGTGCTGCAATTGACAGTATTTAAATAATTACTCCCTTTCAGGAGTATTAAAATAACCAGCACCTAGTTAGCAAGAAAAATAAAATAGTAACCCACCAGTTGGTGCTTCTCCCCCCAGGATGGCTTCATCCCATTAAATGTCTTTCCTTTACCTCCCCTATAGTAACTTGCAGGCACCCCTTAGCACTTTGGGGAACTACTGTGACTTCCACATTTTGCCCAGGGAGCATTTTGTGCAGCCAGCCCCAAGTGCCAGAATTGATTGTTGCTTTCCATGACCACACCCATTCTCCCTTCCCACATAAGTGATAATAAACTTTGTTTAGCATCTAACATCTTTATGCTACATTATTGTGTACTGTAGTTATGTAAATGTGTTATTCCCCCACTAAACCAAAAACTCCTACAGAACCAAGACCATTTATATCTCCCTGTGCCTAGTGTAGGCTTGTATACAAAGTGGGTGCTTAGTAGATGTTAATTCAGTTGAATTTTTTTTTAAAGTACGAAATTTGAGACAATGTAATGTAGTAAAAGTAGACTAGACATCTCAGACACTGTGTGACCTTGGGAAATTTTATTTGCCTCAGTTTCCTCATCTGTAAAATGAGCTGGAGAAGGAAATGGTGAACCACTTTTGTATCTTTGCCAAGAAAACTCCAAATGGGGTCACAGAGTCAGACACGACTGAAAACAACAGTAGTAGACTAATACACCACTAGGAAGTGAGTAGAATATGACCTTGGTTATGTCATTTCCCCAACATCTCCCAAAGATAATTAATAATCCTTATCTTGCACACTTACTGGGACTCATATTCAAATATGTTAATGTAAAAGTTTTTGTAAGCTATTAAATGCTATATAACTGAACAGTATTGCATTTTTGTAAAGAAACCAGTACTGGTCTTTCCTATCTCTCTTATTTTTAGTACTCCTGCCTCTGTATTCTATCTTCTTTTCATTTTCTTTATTGCCTTAATTTATCTACACTATTTGCAGTTCTAAGATTGGAGAAGCTGTGCAATACAGTTCAGTTCAGAGTGGAGAAAGGAATTCAGTAGCCCCTGTATGACAGTTGGAATATCTGTAGCTTAATAAAAACATGTAATTCACCTGTCAGCTAATTAGGAGCAGTATGATTCCCAGGCTGGCAGTCTCTGTCTCTTAAAAGATTATTCTCTGCGTATGCCTTCCTGAGATTCAAACCCTCCTGAGAGATAGGTGGTGGGGTTGCTGCCTTTTGTTCTTCTACCTGAGAGAGTCAGAGCTAAAAGGACTTCCAAGATCATTGAGGCCAACCCCTGATTTTACAGTTATGGAAACTGGCTCAGAGATGTAACATTTTTCAGGATTACATAACTAGTAAATAGCCAAGCCAAAACTCAACCTAGATCTTCTAACTCTAAATCCAGCACTCCTTTAATTACTCTTAAGATGCCACTAAAGTGACCCGTAGTCACTTCAGTGGCTAGAGATAGTCTCTCTTAAACTTTGTTCCTGTTTTGGAGGCTCTCGTTTTCTTTTTCTTTCCTTTTCTTTTTAATTTTTTGAGACTCTGTTTCCTTGTCTCATCTATGCTGGAAGTACAGTGTACACTAAAAGACCTCTGATTGACACAGGAGCTTTGACCAGCTCTGTTTCTGATCTAAACTGGCTTACCTTTACTTAGGCAGCCTGGCAGCTTTTATTCTAAGGAACTCACCATCTTAGTACAGTACTTAGTACTGGGGCATATGGGGTGTTCAGGGAGCCCTAGTACCTTTGGTATGAGGGCTTGCCAAGTCCTTTTCAGGGCTGCTTATCCACCTTTAGTGTCCAACCAGTCACCCAGCTCTCACCTGTGGCTCTAAGAAGGCATTGCAGGCACAGCAGCCAAACCCCAGTAAACTGTCTCATCAGCACACTAAAACAGGCTGAGGAATAGTGGACAAACCTCAGATCCATCAATGAGTTAGGCAGATGTCTAGCCCATGCATGTGAAGATACCTTCTTCCACATCCCTACCCACCATGAGAACAATTTGTTCCAACAACCATGAAGGCAGCTAAAGCAGGCACCATGGAGAGCTTGGAACTTGGTTAGACATCAAAGACAGCAAGGTCATCCACTGCATCCCAGGTCATTGCCAGTCATCCTGACTTTTGCCTTGTTACTGGACCTTGATGACTCCGGAAGAGAGAGTGAGGACGACTACCTTGTGCGACTCTCCCTCACTTAAATTCAATTCACTCAAAAGCCAAGACATCACCCCCTGATGTCATTGGACCTCTTCAAAGATGATGAATGGACAACAGTACTTTTTGCCAAGACAGTACTTAATCAGTTTTGTACTATAGCAGCTTCTAGGGTCAATGATCCACCAGTCTCAGCCTCCTTTGGTAGCAGAGGTTACAGGCACATAGCACCATTCCTAGTCCATAGAGGCCTTTAAGTTAGAATGTATTTATGTTGTCCTTTCTTCTTTGGGGCAAAATAAGTACCCGTATTAAATATACCATATTCAGGCTCCCAAAATAAACCATATGGAGATATATACACACTAGAGCTAAGATACATATATATACTACTGTGTAAAGACAGTGAAATTTTTAAAGATGAGCCTGTGAAGTTAATTGGACCTATCAGATCAAATTTATTAAGCATTATGTGCCAGGCACTGTTAGTAAACTTGAGGTACCCCCCCCAAAAAAGGTAAAAACAGATTTTTTTTAAAATATCACATTTTTTATTAGAAAAGAAGACGGAAACAAGATTAGAAGAATATATAACATCTTTAAAAAGTCACTGAGTTCTCTAAGGTGGGAACACTTTGATCTTACAAGCTCAGGGGAGGGTTGAGAATTAACAAATGCCCAAAACTCCATTGCCCCCAGAATGATTATTCTTATCTATTTGGGAGATTGTCCTCAATCCCTTTCATGAGCCTCGTCCTGATTTCTGTCACCCCATCTCATTTCAGCATGTCTTGAGCAAACTTCACATCCACCGCCCTCTGACCCATCTCCAGGGCTCCCCTCAGCACCCCACTCAAAAGATTGGAATAAATGAAGAATGAGTGGTTTTCAGGAAGCTCCACAAAATCAACCATAGGGTTGTTTTCCAACATCAGAGAGAATTTGTCACTGGCAAGGCTCCAATTGGCAATGCCCAGGTACATTTTAAATGAGGTTGTGGCAATGAAATCACTGTTTTTCAAATCAGGGCACCTGCCAACCTTTAACCAAGCCAAGAGATCTTTAATCAGACACTAATATCAGAGCCAATTTTGTCCAGTTGTTTGTTCATGTTTCCATCGTTTTCATAGTCCTTGCAAAGCTGAGTGACCAGAGCTAGGTTACAGCAAAAAGCTGAAAACACGTTTTCTTGCTCTCAGTGCCTCAGTATGGTGCAGCTGCTCCCTGCCTCGGAACTATTCCCTCTTGCCCCTATCCCTTATCCTCTCCCTCCCCCTACCTCCCAATATATAACTCAATTAAAGAAATTATTAAGTGCCACATGGGCAAGGCACTATACTCAACAACAGGAACACACTGGGACAAAACCAAATCTCCACCCCTGAGTTTACATTCTACTACTGGGAAAAGGAGAGATACAAACAACATGAATACAGATAAGTAAATGCAATATATTTACAAATGAATTAATTTGGAGTCTAGCAACCAGGAAGATGAGGAAAAGACTTACATAGGATATTATTGCACGTGAGCTGAGGCTTTAAGAGAATTAGGGATTCTAAGAGGCAAAGGTGAGGAGATGAATATCCCAGGCAGGAGGGTAAGGTATAGAAACAGGAAATGTAATGTCCTGTACTGGTAACAGCAAATAGACCAGTTGGTAATGAAACATAAAAGGACATAAAAATGAATGGAATATACACATGAAAAAAAGAGGACCTGGAGTCAGAGTACAGATGTTTACATGCCAAGCAAAAGAGTTTGTATTTTCTCCCATTCTAGAATATTCTGTGATCCCATACACAAAGGCTACAGAATACCAGAATTAAATAAAATATATCCTCTGAGTTTATTCTTTAAAAAAAAACAAAACAAAAAAGTAAGGAGTTAAAATTTTAATAGGATAAACAACATATAACTAGATACATATAAAATATATACAAAGTTGATGGGAAGTAAACTCAGAATGGAAAGTTTCCTGTAGAATATGAGATTTGAGTTGACACAAGGGAATTCAAAAAGACTAAGAAGTGAAGGAGTGTTTCTTCTTGGCACAGAGAGGGCAGCCAACACAAAAGCACTAAGTCTAGAAAAGGGAACAGCAAATACCTGCATCCATAGACTATGGAGGAGAGGAGAATAAAGTGTAAAAAAAACCTGGAAAGGAAGCACAGAGTGCAGCCCAGCACAGGCCACACTGCGCAGCAGGGACAGGACCCAGTACAGGCTTCAGGGAGACTCTGGCAGCAGCAGTTTCCAGATTGCTCAACCCACAAATGCCATAGACAGCTTCAAAGGTCACTAGGAGGACTCCTTCATCCAGGAGAGGGGAGCATGATCTGGACCACCAGCAGCAGCCACTGCAGCAGTAGCTTCCATTTTTGGAGCCCTCTGCCTAGAGCCCCTGGGGGAATTGAGCTGCTGATCTGAATCTCAGCCCTGAGCTCAGCCCTGGGGTGAGGATGAATGCTGGTATGATGGAACTGGAGGAGCTTGTGGTGAGGGAATTCCAATTGCAGATTCTGGGCAGAAAAGGTTTTGGTTACTTCCAGATCAGTGTGCAGACCAGGAGAGGAATAAACTCCTCTCCCTTGATTGTGCCACCTTGAAGGAACTGAGAACTTACAGGTCCCCAGCGTATACCCTCCCCTTGACAAAGAACTCAAAAGTCAAGTAACTGGCTGGGGAAATGCCCTAAAAGGGAAAAAGAATAAGACAATAAAGGCTACTTTCTTAATGAGCAGGTATTTTCTTCCATCCTTTCAGATGAGGAAGAACAATTTAGGTCTTCAGAAGAAGACCTAAAAGTCAAGGCTTCTGCATGCAAAACCTCCAGAATAAATGTACAGTGGCCTCAAGTCATGGAAAAACTCAAAAAGGATTTTGAAAATCAAGTGAGAGAGATGGAGGAAAAATTGGAAAGAGAAATGAGAGTGATGCAAGAAAATCTAAAAAGCAAGTCAACAGCTTACTAAAGGAGACCCAAAAAATACTGAAGAAATTAGCACCTTAAAAAATAGACTAACCCAAATGGCAAAAGAGGCCCAAAAAGTTAATGAGGAGAAGAATGCTTTAAAGAGCAGAATTAGCCAAATAGAAAAGGAGGTTCAATAGCTCACTGAAGAAAATAGTTCTTTAAAAAGGCTAATGACTTTATGAGAAACCAAGAAATCACAAAACAAAACCAAAAGAATGAAAAAATGAAAGATAATGTGAAATATCTCATTGGAAAAACAACTGACCTGGAAAATAGATCCAGGAGAGACAATTTAAAAATTATGGGACTACCTAAAAGCCATGATCAAAAAAAGAGCCTAGACATCATGTTTCCTGAAATTATCAAGAAAAGTTGCCCTGATATTCTAGAACCAGAGGGCAAAATCAATATTGAAAGAATCTACCAATCACCTCCTGAAAGAGATCCAAAAAGAGAAACTCCTAGGAATATTGTAGTCAAATTCCAGAGTTCCCAGGTCAAGGAGAAAATATTGCAAGCAGCTAGAAAGAAACAATTTGTGGAAATACAATCAGGATAACACAGGATTTGGCAGCTTCTACAGTAAGGGATTGAAGGACTTGGAATAGGATATTCCAGATGTCAAGGGAACTAGGATTAAAACCAAGAATCACCTACTCAGCAAAACTGAGTATAATACTTTAGGGGGAAAAGTGGTCATTCAATGATACAGAGGACTCTCAAGCATTCTTGATGAAAAGACCAGAACTGAACAGAAAATTTGACTTTCGAACACAAAAATCAAGAGAAGTAAGAAAAGGCAAACAGGAAAGAGAAATCATAAAGGAGTTTCTAAAGTTGAACTGTTTACATTCCTACATGGAAAGATAATATTTGTAACTCTTAGACTTTTCTCAGTATTTGGGTAGTTGGAAGGATTATGCACACACACATACACACACACACACACACACACACACACACACACACACATATATACACACATTGAGAGTACAGGTTGAGTTGAATCAGAAGAGATGATATCCATAAAAAAATTAAATTAAATTAAGGGGTGAGAGAGGAAAATATTGGGAGAAGAAAGGGAGAAATGAAATGGGGCAGACTATCACTCATAAAAGAGATAAGAAAAATCTTTTTCAATGGAGGAGAAAAGGGAGAGGAAGTGAGAGGGGAAAAGTGAAGCTTACTCTCTTCACATATGGCATAAGGAGGGAATAACATGCTCACTAAATTTGGTATGAAAATCTATCTTATACTACAGGAAAGTAGGGGAGAAGGGAACAAGTGAGGTGGGGGGGATAATAGAAGGGAGGGCAAATGGGAGAAGGGAGTAATTAGAAGTAAATACTTATGGGGAGGCAAAAGGTCAAAAGAAAGAATAGAATAATGGGAGACAGGATAGAATGGAAGGAAATATAGTTAGTCTTATACAACATGACTATTATGAAGTCTTTTGCAAAACTACACATATATAACCTATATTGAATTTCTTGCCTTCTCAGTGGGGGTGGGTGGGGAGGGAGAAAGGGAGAGAAGTTGGAATTCAAAGTAGTAGGAATGAATGTTGAGAATTGTTTTTGCATATAACTGGGAAATAAGAAATAAAGGTAATGGGGTATAGAAATCTATCTTGCCCTACAAGAAAAGAGAGAAGATGGAAATAAGGGAAGGGGAGGAGTATGATAGAGCATAGTGAGGGAAGTAGTAATCAGAATGCAAGGTGTTATGGGGTGAGGGGAGAGGAGAGATGGGAAGAAAATTTGGAACTCAAAATTTTGTGGAAATGAATGTTGCAAACTAAAAATAAATAAATAAGCATTTTTAAAAACCTGGAAAATTAGGAAGGAGCAAGGTTAGGGAGAGCTTTAAATGCCATACAAATGACTATGTTTGATCCTAGAAGTAGTAAGGAGTCCCTGGATTTTATTGAATGGGGGAAGGGTAGTGGTAGTGTGCCATGGTTCAACATGACCTGTATTTTACAGAAATCATCTTGGCAACTAAATGGAGGATGGATAAAGTGGGGAGAAACTTCAGACAGGGACAATTATAAGACTTTTACAGTATAAGAGGTGATGAGGGAAAGAAGGTGACATATCACGAAGGGAGAAAGAATAAAATTTGACAATAGATTGGATATATGATGTGAGAGATGAAAAGTATTACACCAAGTCTGCAAACATGGGTGACTGAGAGAATGGTAGTGCCCTCTACGATAATAGGGAAGTTCTAAAGAAGGCAGGATTTAGGAAATAAGATAGAGTTCTGTCATGAACCTGTTGAGTTTGAGCTGCCTATGAGACATGATGCCCAAAAGACAGCTGATGATAAAAGACTAGCTCACTAGAGCAACTAACACTTGATAACAGTATAAATCTAGAAAGCATATCTGAATACATATAATTAAGCCCATGAGAGTTGATATAAAATCATGAATTAGTTAAGATTCCCAAGTCTCAGACTCTCTTCTAAGTTCTGTCCTGAAATTCCAGTTGCTGCTAAACCTGTATATCCTGCCAGCATACTCAACACATACTCAGCTAAACTCATCCCCCCAAAACAATAATTGCTTCTGACTTGGCTGTTTCTGTTGAAGGTACCACTATCCTCCCAGGCAAATAGGCTTGAAATCTGAGTTATGTCTGACTCTTCTTCTTTCCACCCCATACAGGATTCAAGCAGTCACCTAATTCTCCTTCACATTGTTTCCTAAATCCTTCCCCTTCTCTCCATCCCTCCAGATACTTCTGCCCTCCCGCAGGTATTTAATCACCTACCCTATTATAATAGCTTCCTAAGAAGCATTTCCACTTCCTTTCTCTCTCTTCTCCTATCTGCGCTTCATATTGTCAGATCGATCCTCTTAAAGTAAGCTCTGTCGGAAGACCTGAGTTTAAATCCTAACTCAGATGCCTGCTAGCCTTGTGACCCCAGGCAAATCCCTTTACCTCTCTGAACCCCTGAGTACAAAGAAGATGATAATGCTTGTACAGTAATGCCTTCTTCAGAAGTCTACATACACTTTAAATTATTATTTCTAGAATTATTTCTAAAAAATGAACTAAAGTAAGCTTTGATTTTGTCATTGCCCTACTCAAAATCTTTTAGGGGCAACCCATTTCTCCAAAGACAAAATTCTTCATTCTGCAGGTGGCTCTGGTATCTGAGGACTTCAGCTCAAATCCAGTGTAACACTTAGTACGGTGTGACTTTAGACCAGTCACTTAACACTAGGTCTTAGTTGCAAAGTGAGGAGTTTGGATTAAATGTACTATGAAGTCCCTACCATCTCTAAATCTGTGATCATATAATCAGACCAAAATTTACTTTTCCAATCTTATCTCCTACTATTTCCCTTCATACATGCTAAATGCCCACCAAATTGACCAGCTCCCATATCTTTGCATTTGTTTTCCACCTAGACTGCTCTCTGTGGTCCACCCTCCATAACTGGTAATAAAAATTGCATCTGGTTCACCTCTTCTTACAAAATGGGGAGACTGGGAGAGAGGGAAAGACTTGCCCAAAGTAAAACCAGCCAGATCCCGTTACTATGAATCTAGTGTTCTTTACATAATATTATGACTAGTATCCAATGACTCTGAAAGACTGACAAGATACACGAAATTGACTCTTAACCCTTCATGGTAGATGTAGAGCAACTGAGTTGATGACACCTAATGAAAACCCACATGAATAACTCCTAGGAATCACTGCAAAGGATTTCCTTCTGCTGCACTAGCTTCCTTACCCCTGTTACAAAGATTACTGTAGGAAGAATCATAAGCTTTCTTAAATTAAGGTGAAAAATTCTACATGAAGAGAGATCCTATCAAGAGTAGTGTGGGAGATTCATGGTAAGCAAACAGGTTCCTATTCCCATCAAATGGTCTGTAAACTTCAACACTTGTTCCCTCTATAGACAAAATGGCATTTCAAGTTCTAGTCAGATTCTAGGACCTGGGTTGCCTTGGTTTTGGCTTCACCTCAGGGCCTTTCCTTACTAAGGAAGTGAAAGCCTGGAAGGGGAGTGTGATTGTGATTGTGAAAGCTAATAGCAAAGGTGCTGCTCTAATGGCTTTAGGAAAATCCACTAACCTCGCACTTTGGGAAGATTAAAGGAATTTAAGAAATAGAACACAGTGGTCAGATCAAGATAAGAGCAACCTCTTAGCAAGGCACCTGCCTGACTGGCCTCTTTTGGGTCCCATGGAGCCTGCATAGAAGAGCTTTCAAAATACCCTGTTCAACCTCACTTGGAATTGAAAAGGTAGCAGGGAATGATGCACAAGCAGTTCAGTTCAGCAGACTTTAGTAAGTACCTACTAAGTGAACATGTGCTGGGGAAGGAGGGATGTGACATAAAGATTAGATGCCACTTAGTTTCTTGTCCTCATGGAATTTAGTGTCTCTAATAAGCAATGCTACATGACAGATGCAATAAAATAGTACATGACAAAATGTCATGTGACATCTGAAGAAGAATCAACAGGGGCATAAGGGAAGGCCTGGCAGAGGTAACATTTAAGTTGGTTTTTAGATGCAAAGGTGGGTAAAACATTCCAGGCACAGAGAATAATGAAGTTACAGGAAATTACAACATTTAAAGTGTTGGGGGTGGGGGCTGAGGGGGGGGGCAGAGAGCAAGGAGACTGAAAGTCCTTTTGTTTGCCTGGAGTTTACTTTGAGCATAAAGAAGTAAAAGACGATAAGACTGGAAAGGAAGGATCGTTCCAGACTGTGAAGATCTGGAATGCCAGGCAAGTAATTTTTTTTTCAAAAAGAAAAGCAATTGCCAGATTTATGGACAAGGAAAATTATCCTGGCACTTGTAAAGGATGGCAAGGAGAATGGCAGTAGGAAAACCCATTAGGAGGCTCTTTCAGTAGTCCAGGCGAGTGATAAGGAAGACCTTTACTGGAGTGGAAATAGGGAAAGGAGGGTACAGATAGGAAGAGCTACTTCATGGGTAGAATTGATAGGACATGGTAACTGAATGGATATGACTCCTCATCACCTCCAGGATTCAATATAAAATCTGACATTTGAAGTGCTTCGTAACCTGCCTTTCTCCAGTGTTCTTACACCTTACACTCTCCCCACTACTACACACTCTGTGAGCCAGTAACACTGGCCTCCTTGATGTTTCTGGAATAAGGCATCTCTTAACTCTGGGCATTTTCTCTGATTGTCCCCCATGCCTGGAATGCTCTCCTTCTTAATCTGCCTCTTGGCTTCCCTGCTAAAGTCCTACCTTCTACAGGAAACCTTTCCTGAAAATCCTTAATTCTAATGCATTTACTCTTAGGCTATCCTCAATTTATCCTGTATAGGGTTTGTTTGTACACAGTTGTTTGCATTTTGTCTTCCTCATTGAACTCTGAGCTCCTTTAGAGCAAGGACTATCTATTACCTTTCTTTATATCCTCCATACTTAACACAGTGCCTGGTATATATTTACATACCAGCATACATTGTATAAATATATTGTATAAATATGTATATATTAAACAAATATATTAGCTATAGAAATATAATATTATGTAAATATATTTATGTATATATGGTATAAATATTTATTGACTGACTGAAAGGAAGGAGGAATCAAATGCCAATTTTTCAAATATGGGTGACAGTGACTAGTGGTGCCACTGTTAGAAACCACAAAGTCAGAGGTAAGAACAGATTTAGGGATGATAAGAGTTATCCTAGTCACACTGAGTTTGAGGTAATGGTAAGACATTCAGGTAGAGACATATGGTAAGTTATTAGGGATTTGAGAATACTTGGGAAGAGGTCATCTGAACTCTGAAACCAAGTCATATATAATAAGGTAGAACTTGAAGTCATTTCAGTAAATAATCTTGCTAAAGGAGAGACTAAATACAAAAGGGTTAAGAAGAGACTTTGAAAGAATACTCACTTTAAGGGACTAGGAATAGGATGATGAGTCCACAAAGATAAAGAGTAGACGTTAGGTAGGAGAACCAGAAATAAGAAAAAATCAAGCTTGCTTTTATTCCCTCATAATATATAAGGCTTTCTCTCACCCTTCTCATTGAATCACCATGCCAACCATTTGAGGGAGGCAGGACCGCAACTTCTTTTTTTAGGGTTAGGAAAACTAAGATCTGTAGTAGAAGTGATTTGCCGAACAAAGGTCACACACTGCAAGTAATAAGTGGCAGTCAGTCCTGGACCAAAGGTCTTTTGATGCCAAGGCCAATGTTCTTTCTGCTGCTTTGCACTTCCTCTCCATATAATAGTGTTTTTGCTAGCTGTTTATTAACAGTGGAGACCATTGCCATTTGAAGAAAAGATATTTTTGTATTTTTAAATGCTAGTTTTCTAATCTGAAGAAGGCTGTAAACTGGGCATGAGACAATGACGTGGATGACATGATTGCATTGCTATAGCCATATCCCCAACCAGGTCTGGTTCCCCAGAAAATCAGCTAACTACTTCTGTCCTTAGGGTTCTAGGTGTATCCCTGAGGGACTGAAATTTTTAGCACTGTCATATCTAAGCTCCCAAATTTTCCCCATCTATAAAAGAAATTTACTATAAGGGTGTAACAAGTTATGAAACATTCCCTCCCCTAAAGTCTGGGGTGTGCTCTCCCATAAATGTATTGAGTCAATGAGAGGAGTGGACACTGATTTAAAGAACAATGATAATGTAGCATATGTATAAAAAATACATGTTGAAGGGCTACCAAGATCAGGAGTCCTTATGCAGGGCATGGATGACATCAGCGTTAGATGAATCACTCTGCTGCTTAGCTGCTCACCCCATCTGGTTCCTCACACAGCATGGCATCTCTGCTAGATGTCTACCAGGGCATGGCATTGCTGCTGGCCCCAGGCTCCTTCTCAACTGAGCCAGGCTGTTGTACTGCTCTTGGTACTCCGACCACCACCACCCACCCCAAGCCCTCCCTTCTGTTCAGTGGTGAGAAAGGCAAGATGTCAACTGTCACCCTGCATTTGTTCACACAGTCCCAGCCAGGGTACCTGCATATAAACCCCATCACCTTATCAGGGAAACAAACAGAAAAGAGACATGGGGGCCATATGCTCACTGCTGCCACTGGTCAGGTGTCCTTCCCCCACCTATCTCTTAGAAAGGCAGTTCATAGTAAACCTGCCTCCTCAGTGCTGGAAAAGAAATGCTAGCTTTCCCTTGAATGGTGAAGTAGTTTCAAAATTCACCTTCTTGACTAACTACATTGATCAAATTAAATAATTACCAAAAATAATTATGTCACCCTTACCCCTCAGGGCATACATATACATGTTATCTCCCCCATTTTTGTGAGCACTGCTTTAATGTTTGCAAATAATTTTTTCTGCTTTCCTTCCCTCCACCTTTGATTTCCTCATCACCCACAAGTGATAAAGAATTCTGAAATTCCTTCATCAAACTGTAACTCTCCCTATGACTCACTCATTCTAAACGAATTCCTTATCTTTGCCATGACCTCCAATACCTCCACCCCTCAGTACATTCCTAGGCCATCACTATTACTCTGATTTCAATTTTCATCTCTCCCAGTCTTGATCCTTTGGGTAACCAATCCAAATTTATACTATCTTTTACTCTTGAATTTATGTACCCTTGTGTTACTGCTACTGATACCTTACCAGGCACCAACTCTGGCTCACCATCTGCCTACTGACAAGTTACTGAATGATCCTGAAAGGTACACAACTGTGCTTGAGTATGTCTACTATAAATTCATCTAAAAAAGGGATCTCAGTGCTGGAAAATAGTTATTTTAATCTCATCCAATTGATTTTCTATTGCGTTTCCCACAGCAGGTTTTCCAAACTATCTCTTCTCTCAAGCATCCCATACCAGCTCTTCCATGCCCCCACAATTCTTATCAGAGAATCTCATCTCTTAATAGAGATCCAGTGCCCTCAGCTTCCTCTTCTTTCCTCCTCTTTATCTCAGAACCCCTTGATATCATCTCTTCTTTTCTCTTAGCACTGGAGGAAACCATGCAACATTACTGACTGAGGCTATATAATTTTATGCTACCTGATAACATCTGAATTCCCACTCCATTTACTTTTCTCTAATTGAATCTCTTTTGTCATACTTCCACACGAGCCTCCTCTCCTCAAGTCTCCCACAGCACCCTCTCTCTGCATCCCCTCAACAGAGCACCTTAACTCATAGTTTGAGAAAATAAAAACCATTCCCCATAGGTTTCCTTTTCTCCCTTATTCTACATGACAAAACCCCTAGTCACCTACCACTCACTTCTTCACTCCAGTATAAGATGAGGAAGTAGTCCTTCCTTGGCCAAGGCTGATACATTCCCTCTTGTCTCCTCCACAAAATTTCTCTTAAATAATCCCTGCTGTAATTTTTAATTTCCTTTATCTGCTACCTAAAAACATATCCAAGTTTCTTCCACCTTTCAAAACAAAACAAAAAAAAATTTTTAATACTTATTCTTATCCATCCTTCAGTCAGTCAGCTTTTGTGTTAGCAGTGGACCCCCTACCTTGTGAATCTCAACTGGAATAGAATCAGCACCAAGTGCTTTGCCATGTGAGAGGCACCTAATGGCATTCAAAACCTCTTCTTCATTTGGAAGTTCACTAGAGAGGGACTGACTTCAACCTGAGGTATCCAGTCAATGGCTTCAATGTCATTGATTAATGACAATCTGTTGAGGACACTATGGAAGTGTTCATCCTGTCTCTACAGAAGCATGTCCTTATCACTAATCAATGTCTGGCACCTCCTCAGACTCCTCTGCTTATTCATTATCCATATCATTTCCATTTAACTGAGAATGTACCACAGAGTTCTACCAGATTTCTCTTTTCTATCCACACTCCCTCTGTCAATGATCTCATCATCTCCCTTGGGCTTTGTTTTCATGACTCTATAAATGACTCCCAGATCTACATATCCAATCTCAGTCTACTGAGTTCCCTTCCCTCATCACCAACTATTAGATATTTTGAACTGGATTTCCATAGATATCTCAAATTCAGTATGTCCAGGTGCTTTGCCACCTGATCTCTCCACTCAGCACTTAATTATTTCTATTGATACTCCTCTTTAACCAGTTTTGGAATCTGAAAATCATCCCTGACTCTTCCTATTCCCTTATTTCCCCTCTCCTATATCCAATCAGTAGCCACAACATGCCAATTCTACCTTCACAAAATCTCACATCCATCTTCTCTCATACAGTCTCCACTCTAGTTCAAAACTTCATAATTTACCACCTGGACTATTGGAATAGCCTCCTAATTGTTTTCCCTCCATCTCATCTCTCCCCTCTCTAATCCTCCTTCCATTTCACTGCCAAACTGATATCCCTAAAATACAGCTCTGGTCATGTCACTTCCTTGCTCATAATCTTGACTCTCCATTTTTTCCTAGATGAAATCCAAAATTATTAGCATATCACTTAAAGTCATCCAACACTCTCCTTTCCATCTGTCTTTTGTAAAAAGTTCAGAACCCCAAGTCACAATTCAAGAATGATAGAGTCTTCTGCAAAAATAGGGAAGTTTGGAAGAGGAGAAGTGGAGTTTGGGGGAGAACCCATGAATTCTATGTCAAACATTTTAAGTTTGAGAATTGTCCTTTAAAATATCCTCCTGGGGGTCATGCATTTATTTCTATAATATTACCATTGCTAATAACATTTCTGGACTTCTCTTTGGGAATGGTCTACAGAGATAAATGACTAGTCACACAACAAAACTTTCTTCATTGCTTTATAGTCGTCTTATTTTTGTCCCCAAGCTACAATTCCCCAGCCTGACATTTGGTCTTATCTACCAGCCTTTGTTCCTACGATAGACATAGGGATTATAGTATTTAAAGATGGAAGAGATCTTAGAAATAATGTGGTTCAAAACCCTCATTTAATAGAGAAAGAAACTAAATCTCATAGAGTTTGTAAATTGCCCAAGTGATTTTATCCTCTTCAGGTCATCCAGGTGAAGAGGGATTAGACTTGTTCTGCTTGGTCCCAGAAGTCAGAACAAGAAGAAATTCATGGAAGTTGTTGCTGTTGTTATGTTGGTGATGGTGGTAGTTTTTCAGGCTTTTTCAGTCATGTCTGACTCTTTGTGACCCCATGTAGGGTTTTATTGGCAAGGATACTGGAATAAATTGTCATTTCCTTCTCTAGTATGGAAGTAACAGGGAGGTATTAATCAATTCTCTATAAGGGAAATCTTCCTATGAAATCAGAACTGTCCAGCAATTGGAAGACTTCCCTTGTTAAGTAGCTTTCTCTCACTGAACTTCAAGTGGAGATTGAATGATCATTTATATGATATGGTAAATATTTATTAAGTGTTTACTGTGTATCAGGCACTGTGCAAAGTGCTGGGAGTACAAGGAAAAAACAATCCCTGTCCTCAAGGGGCTTGCAATCTAATGGGGGAAAATAGTATACAAAAGAAAGTTGAAAAGGGAGGTTAGAGGTGTCAGAGGGTACCTGGCAGGGGGGCATAATGAAGATGGTGGTGAAATCAAAACCAAGTAGAACACCTGGTGGAAAATGAACAGATGGCTGGGATTTTGATTCCCCTATAAAGCTATGGGAAGCCTTTTTTGCTCTGTCCTCCAGCCCTCCAATCAGAGGCAAAAGCAACCAAGGGTAACAATAAGATTAACTATCAAAGCTGAAGGAATCTCCATGATGCTGAGTTCCCTGCTGATGGATTTATCTAGTGGTGAGTTTATTCTGGACAGGGCATGATGAAGATGTTGATAGACTTGAAACCAAGCAGAGCATGTGGGTAAATGAGTACTGAGTAATATTTATTGAGAGTACTCAGGAAAGGGATTCCTGGAGCATGTTCTGGGAAGGATCCCTGCTCAAATTCAAGTACAGAAGCCTCTGAAGTCTCTTTCAGTCGTGAGTATCTGTGATTTTATGATGAAGGCTACAGCCCTATGTGTCTCACTGGGAGGGGACAGGCAGGCAAATATATGCATTCAGTGACTTGGACTTTGCCAGAAACAAACTAAGTGAAGTTACAGGGAGAAATCTGGCTACAGATCATGCGGGGGAGGTGAGGAGGCCATTGGCTACACAAAAATAAAACCAAATCGCTAAGGATACAGAATTGCTACCACTGTAGCAAAAGTGTATTTTTGTACACTTTTGAAGTGTATTCTGTTGAAGACTACTGAAGATTGTATTTAAGGCACTCAAAAGGATATAATGTAGCTTCTAAAGCAAAGCCACAAGTTCTCCAGAAAAGTGAAAGAAGCTTCCTACTCCCGACTATGCTGACTGAGATCTTAATCATCCTGCCTGACTATGTGTTGTAATGGTAGAAGGGTGAATGGAAGAGCATAAGTATATATTCATATGTGTATACATGTATGTGTATATGTATGTACATGTATATATACATACTTTAAATTTTTATTTATTTATTTTTATGAGCAGTGCCTGCTATGTGCCAGGCACTGTGCTAAGTGCTTTTATAACTATTATCTTATGAAATTTGTCAGGAAGAACTTATGTTCAAACCCTGACTCCGTCACTTACTAGTTATATGACTCTGAGAAAGTTATTTTTACATCTCTGACCTTTAGTTTCCTCATTTGTTAGGGAAAAAAATATAGTGAGTGTGAGGAAAGTGTTTTGTAAACCTGTAAATATAATAGAAACATTAACTCCTATTAATGCTCATTTTAAAAAAACATTTGTTATTTTTAGTTTTCAGCATTCACTTTTGTAAGATTTTGAGTTCTAAATTTTCTCCCAGCCTCCCTTTTCCCCTCCCCAAAATAGCATGCATTCTGATATAGGGTATACATGTACAATCATATTAAACATCATTAATGCCCATTTTAAATAGCCTTTTCTATATAAATCCCACATTCAAGATGAAATTCTCTCTCCCTGATTTTAACCCCTATAGAATTTTATCTGTTCCTGTTGCCTGACTTATATACCTTCTGGTTTGTATAATTGCAGGCATTTGAGGACAGGTACTAGGTCTTATTCAAAGAATTAGAGAACCATAGACATGTAGAACTGGAAAGAACCATACAATAACTGAATATACATTGTCAGGGCTGGAAGGGACCTTAGAGTCACAGACCAATTAGAGCTAGAAAGGTCCTTAGAACATAAAATTCCAGAGCTGAAAGAAAACTAAAAAAAAGAACATAGAATGTTAGAGCTTCAAAATTCCTCCCTACTTTGAACTTCATGAGTTTACATTTGAAATTCAAATGCTAGATTATTTTTTAACGACCAGTCAGCATAAGGAAAAATCATGGATAATTGAGTCTTCAAATAGTACTTCTTGAATATGAAGAAGAAAAAATGTTCTTTGGCTGTAAAATAATCTGGCAAGCAGTTCTGCCTCTAAAATGGGACGGGGGGAATCACAACATACTTAGGTACATCTCTGTTGCTGGTATGAAACATACACACATGCAACCTGCCTTTCCTGACTTAAAAATATTTAGCAAAAATGTCAACTAAGGATTACTCATTGAAGTAGTGATGCTATTATAAAAACAGATATTTCTTAAACAAAGGAATTAATTTTCATCAATCATTTATTGTATCTAATATATGCTAGACATTGAGCTTTCATTTTTAAGGGGAAATATACACATATATACATCTCTGTGTGTATCTATCTCTTTCTATGTATGTATGTACAAATATGGACAGAACAAATAAAAGGAGAATATTTAAATGCAAAGTAGTTTGCTAGTGAGGGCAATAATTATTGGAAGTATTAGGGCAAGTTTCTTGTGGAAGGTGGTGATTGAGTTGCATCTCAAAGGATGAGAGGGATTCTCTGAGGTGGAAGGGAGAAGGGAGTGTACTTCAGGTATGTGAGACAACCAGTGCAAAGGCACAGAGATGGATGCTGTGTGTAAGAAACAGAAGGCGGGGAAGCCAGTTTTATTTCAATATATTTATATTGGGGGTAGGGGAGTGGTATAATATGCAATGAGGCGAAACTTCAAGCCCCAGTCAAGATTCTTTAGCATCTCTTTAAAATGAATTAGCAATTATTTTAACATCTGGAGCAATCCCTCCCCAACCTACTCATAAATTCCCCCAAACAAGAATATTCCAGATTTAAAGTACTCTGTAGAGTTACATCCATTCAAACATAGCTCATGAGCTCCTATCAATAAGTTTACATTCCTTTTTTATCTCCATTTTTAAAGTGTGAATTAAATTTGGCAAAATAGCAACTTGCCTCACTTTTCTCTACTAACATGTCCACCATCCAGTTCAGGACTTTATCACCTCTCAGTTAGACCTTATAAATGTACTCTCCCCCTCATGCCCAACTAATAATATTTTATTTTTCCAGTTACATGTAAAGAGAGTTTTCAGCATTCAATTTTACAAGTTTTTTCTCCTTTTTTTCTTCCTCCCTCCCCTCTCCCCTTCCCAAGATGGCAAACAATCTGATATAAGCTAATATGTTTACTTTTCTAGTAAGGCAGAAAACACTAGTCAAAGCAAAGTAATTTAATGAAATAGGATAGCAAGAAAAAGCAACAATTTCTATCTATAAACCTGGGGTACACTTTCCCATAGATGCATATACCAACAATGAAGAGAATTCCATGTGTAAGAAACATGTAACCAGTGTGTATTGATAAAGGAGGACATACATGGAGGAGAAATTCATACCTACAGTGCTTTAAGACTGTTACTTATTATTGGGTGATGATATACTGTTTCAGCTGAGCTCTTTGTCTCTCTCTCTCTCTCTCTCTCTCTCTCTCTCTGTATGTGTGTGTGTGTGTGTGTGTGTGTGTGTATGTGTGTGTATGTATGTGTATAAGAATGTCTAAACTGGGAGTTATCCTTCGCTATTCCATGTGGCTCTTACTCCATGTTACTTTACTGGTTTTCTGATATGTACTGACTGTTTCTAGGCATGACTTCCCTGAACATGGAGTTTTGCACCTTCTGCCTGCTTTAGCTTAGTTGTTTTTCCTATAAGAGTCTATTTCTCTAAGCCCTGGCTAAAATAAGTGTTTCCCCTCCAGAAGGAGATTCCTTTCTTTGGAAGGAGCTCTTTCTTTGAAAAGAACCAGTAGCATACCATCTATCCCAATCACTCAAGAAAAATACTGCAATTCTGCTTGTCTAATTTTTTTAAACTGTATTTTCTGGTCACCACAGGCTATGTCTCTATCAGAGGCCTCATTTTGACTTAGGATCAGAAAGTCCAAGTAGCTCTCTTCTTAACTCCCAATTTATAAACTGTTTCTAGGCAGCACCCATTTAAAGACTATACTCCCAGCAAACTACCAAGGGTTCCTAGGGTTCAGGGATTCCACAGTTTCTCAACTCACAAATTTCTTGGTTTCCCATTCACATGAATAGATGGGGAGAAAGAGTCATAGAAAGGAAAGGTAAGAATCCTAGTGTATTGGGTCATTATTCTCCTATCTAGCTTCACTTCTAGCCTTTCAAATGCTTATGTGACCCTGGCACCTTTGGGGTTGAGCTTTTTCTGTTCTGTTACATACAAGAAAAGTAACATGGTGCAGGAGAAAGAAGATTTGCCTTGGAGCTAGAAGAACTGGTTCTAGACCTAGTTAATGGTGTTTAGTAGCTGGTCAGCTCTCAACCTCTCAGTTTGTTTCCTTATCTATAAAATAAGAAGAAGAATAATAAGCTTTCTACCTCACATGACTATTGTAAGGAAATTATAAGTCATAAGCTGCTATAGAAATGAGAATTATTTTATTAATACATGGTCTCCAGGGATCCTAAAGTGTAAGCCTGCAAAAAAAAGAAGGAAGAAATAATGAAGGAAGAGGAAAAGAGGATAAATGCATGTGATGGAGACAGGTGCAAAATGTCTCCCAGTTGTTTCAGGTACCTATGTTTCTGGTGGCTGTCTAGACTTCAGCAGGTTCAAGTGCAGGAAATAAATATGCTCAGACATAAAATTATTATCTGCAACTTATTTGAGTAAAAGGGTGGTCAAAATAATCACTCAACAAACATTTATTAAACAGCTACTAGTACCAGAAACAGTACAAAAACATAACACTCCCTGCCCTAAAGAACTTGACATTCTATCACAGGAAACAATGCATATACACGTAGGCAATTACACAGTTACATACAAGGTAAATACAAATTAATTTCCTAGGGTGGATGGAGTAGGAGTGAAAGGACAATATGGAAATATTATCTTCAGGCAACAGGAAAAGCCTCATGTAGGAGACAGCATGTGAGTTAAGTTTTGAAAAGGAGAAAGTAAGAAGGGAGTTCATTCCAGGCATGGGGAGGTGAGGGGTTGGGGTAGAGGGAGGACAGTCACTTGTACAAAGGCACAAAGCGGGGAAATGGGATGTTGTATGCAAGAAAGGACAAATAAGTTAATCTGACTGGACTACACTGTGTGAAAGGGATAAAAATGTATATTTAGGTTTAACATTTAAGTATAAATTATAATTGAATTAATGATAATTTATATTTATAATAAAGCCACATTGTGAAGGGTTTTGAATGCCAAAGGAGTTTGCATGTTATCCAGAAGCCTTGAGAGTTTTACTGAGCAGGGGAATGATATAATCAGACTGGTGCTTGGAGAGAAAAGAGACCTGAGACAGCAATCTTAATTAAAACAATAGGCTGCCTTCACATATATCACTGATCACATTCTTGAGAATGGTGATTTAACTTGAAACTATGTACATGAAAATTGCTGTACCCTAGATATGATTAGGGTGGTACCCAACCAAAGGACCATACCATCCAACTTTTAAAAAATGTAGTACACAGAGGTCCTTCTACCATTAAATCGTATGATTTGATTATAACATTAAACAAAGAACCATAGGTGAGCCCAGAGGGTCTAGGTCATTTATCCTTTCCCTCTTCACTACAGAGCCTCACTCACCTCTCTCACCATATAAACATGGACTAGATTTGATCCTGGGGGAATCTGGCCCTCTAGAGAGAAGCTCAAGTTTTCTTTCTTGTACTCTTTCTACCTGCATCCAAGATCTCCAGAGAAAATCATGTAAAGCTTATATTGGGATGTTGTCTAGAATCTCTCAAAATGGGGCATACTCAATGTACGCTATATATCAGGTAAGGACAATTTATTTCCTCTATATAGAAGATATTCAGAAGTATGTAATAACACAGACTTAATCAAACAGCAGCAGCATATCTACCATTACCTTCATCCAAGAAATAAATATTTTAAACACCAAAACAAGAGACATTTTGTGGGGGTCCTGAGTTGACATTTTACCTTCCCCTCACTTTTGTATTATCTAAACCTTTCTTTCTAGGTCTGTTTCCTGCTTTGATCAAAAGCTGAATTTATCCTCCTGTGGTCATCATCTCTGAGAAGTGCTAAAGTAGCTGTCAAGGGCTCCTCCTGAAGTACAGCTAGTACTACTGAGGACCCAGCAGCTCCTAAACATTTGAACTCATGAGATTGCTCCTGAAACTTGAAACATCCATCTCAGGGTCACTGCTTCCCTAGACTCAGAAAAGAAATACAAAATCAGATCAGGCAGTCAGGGACCCAAGGCCCAGGCTTAGCTTGCCTAGCTGAGTCCTTACTTCAGCATGTATTTAGTCATAGCCACTGAGTTGCTGGGGTGGAGTAAAGGGCAAGCTTTCCCTCCTCCACTTCTCCAGGGATAAAGGCTTAAAGAATTCTGACACACTAAGCAACTGGGAAAAGAGAGTCAGAGGGGTGGAGTCTTTCATTTCCTTTAAGATCCACTGAGTGAGCTGCTCTTCCTAATTTAATAGTCAATCTTTGATGAACCCTTCCCCTCCCTTCAGTCTACTGAGGAACCACCCAGGATTTGCTGCATCATCCCAGAATGACAAGCCTTACAGAGTTGAGCCACATATTTCCTTGAAGTAGGCAGAGTGAAAACAACACTCCATGGGGGTGTGCCCTACCCAGAACACATTAGGGGTGGGGAGAGACAGCATAGAGGTGCTGTTTACCTCCTATTACTCTGTGAAAAGGATCTCAGAACATGTATGTCAGGCATAGGCATGCACTGTCTAGGTGTATGGAGGGAGTGGGGTGGGGTATTCTTTTGAGAGAACTTTATTCAATCCAGATTCTTTTCCCCTAAAGGAAGGGGAAGGGTCAGTGGCAAGGCTTATCCCAGGGTGTACCAGCAAACCTGGGTGCACCCAACCTATTTCTCTTAAAAGCTATGATGTCAGAGCTGGAAGAAATTTGAGAGATCATCTAGTTTAGTTCCTTCCTTTTGGAAGGAAACAGGTCCACCATCATCCTGTCATTTAATGGCAAAGCCAATATTTGAACCCAAATCCAGGGTTTGTTCTACCTCCTCTGAAGTACTATTTTGCCTGCCTTTTTGTGCATATCTGACCATCGTGCGCGCGCGCACACACACACACACACACACACACACACACAGAGTAAACTGGAGTGGCTCCCTGTCACCTTCAGGATCAAATATAAAACTCTTTGTTTGGCATTCAAAGTCCTTCATAACCTGGACCCCACTTTTCCTTCTCACACCTTACACTTGCAATCCAGTGACACTAGTCTTTCTATTTTTCACACAAGATATTCCATCTTCTGACTCTGGGCATTTTCCCAGACTGCCCTCCAGACCTGAAATGCTCTCCCTCCTTATCTCTGTTTCCTGGCTTACCAGGCTTCCTTCACTTATTCCAATCCCCCTTAATTCCAATCTTCCTTTTGTCAATTACTTCTAATTGATCTTGTATCTAGCCTATCTGTACATATATACATATATATATATATATATATATATATACATTTTTTTTTTTGCATATTGTCAACCCCATTAGACTGAGTTCCAGGAAGACAGACACCGTTTTACCTTTCCTTATTTCCCCAGCTCTTAACATTACTCCTCACACATAGGAGATCTGTAATAAATGTTTATCCACTGACTTTACTATACAGTATATGAATTAAAACTGTATGACTGCCTACTGAGTGTCATACGCTTGTTTGAAATATATACACTTCACAAAAGTTATGCCATACGCCACACAAACATCGCATTTGATTAAACAGGTAATCATAGGATTGCATTTGGTGCTTTGTGGTCATCGTTACATATGCTATTGATTATATGCTGTTATGTTCATCGTACACAATAATTTTAATTGTGTATAATACTAGCATGATTAGCCAAATGGTCCCCTGACTCCCAGTCCAAAACTCTTTCCTCTCTGCCATGCCACAGCTGCATCTGTCTTCCCAATGGCACCAGAAATAAGATTTGTATGTAGTAAGCACTCAAAAAACATGCAACTAATTATATAAATTATATATAACATGACAGAAATAACCTTATGGCTAACAGGAACTTCAGTAGGTAGATTAGTAGGGCATAGTTTCTGGGACCAAGCCCAGCTGATCCCAGCAGGCTTCCTGAAGGAGGTGTCTCCAGAAATTCAACTCATTCATTTTATAAATAAGGAAACTGAGATTCATAAAGGAAAAGTGCCTTGAGCAAGGTCATACAACTAGTAAGGGGCAGGAGCTGGGATTTGAACCCTGGTTTTCTGACTTTACATTCAGTGTTATTTCCACTATATAAGGAGTGCGCTGGTAAATGTTTAACAACTGGCTGTCTTGGAGAAGATGGGATATACATACAACACACTTTTAAATTTAATAGCATTGTCTCCATCCCTTTCTTAAGCTGAGTGACCCCTGGCTCTAGGCAATCATAAGTAATAACAAATTAAGCCCTGATTTGTAGTTTGCTCAATTTTCTAGATGTAAATGCTCACATTGAAATTTTAAGAATTGACTCCATCAAGTAGGCTTGAGCTGGTTCCAGCACACCTCTGACTATACCAAATTTACACATATAGTGAAGTACCTATTAGCATTAGCAGCATAGCCTCTGCTTCCTAAATTCCCTTCCAGTTCACATTCTACCACAGGATGACAGGCAAAAATGCTTACTTAGAGGGAGATTGATTGCATGATACATTTATTACCTTCTGCTGACATCTACATGGGAAAATATGTTGACAGGCAGTATCTATTTATGGTCCCTCCCTTTCAAAGTCTGGTCCCTTCACCAGAGCTAGAGGGCCATGGGATAAGCATTTCATGCTAATACACATGCTAAGAGATAACAGATAGCAATAATTTTCTTAAAAAGCTCCTTTGCTCCTGTCTTAGAGTGAGAAAATAGAAAATTATATCCCAGCCAAGGGGCCACATCTTCCACTTGTCATTTTTAAGTGGTCGGTAAATCACCTGTTGAGAGCTGGTACCTTATTGCTACTTCTAGCATTTCAGTTCATCTAGGTTTATAGGAAACATTTGGAAAGGGAGCAATGAGACTGGAACATTCTTTCTCTTTTGTATTTAAGATAGCCTGGGATAACAAACAGGGAAAAACATTAAAGTTCTGTTAATATTTCAGTGGGGTTCATTGAATGCCACAGTTTAAAGACTATGGCAATATTAGAATCAAAAGACTAAAATCATCCAGTATAATGCTTTACTTTTACAGAAGAAGGAACTGAGACCAAGAGAGGGGAATGGACTTTCCCATTTATGTATCAAATTGGCCTTAGAATCAGGATCACAGAACATAGAATGTCAGAGTTGGAAGGAACCTCAGGGACCATATAAGGGTCAGTGCATACCTGAATAGCAATTTCTACTACAATGTATCTGACAAGTGGCCATTCAGACTTTTCCTGAGGACCTCCAGTGAAAGGAATCCCATCCCTCCAAGGTAGCTCATTCCACTTTTGCATAGCTAAAACACTAGGAACTTTCCCCTTATACTTCAAGTTCTTCCCTCTGGAAATAAGTGGATTAAAATTCATGTCTCTTAATGCCTAGGTATTTGAAAAAGTAGCTGCAACTCATTAATTTGGTTATTCCCTCCAAAGATATAGATTGCAACTCATCTGTGTTTCTCTTGTCATTCCACAGGTTTGCCATAGAGAGTTTATCCAACACGCTGCCAATTGGTTGTCTGTGATATAGGGGAAATAGTACTTGCCTCTGTAAGCACAGGATTTGGGTTCAAATCCCTGTGTGACCTTGTGCAAGTTACTCAGTTTCAGTTTCCTCATCTGTAAAATGAGGAGGTTGGTTTAGACGACCTTGAAGTCTTTTCCAACTCTAGATTTCAAATGCGATCCTCTGATTCGCTTTCCAAACTCCCCACCTCCTTGTGTCTGTCTCTCTTCCAGAGAAAGCCCTAAGGATACAAATTGGCTGCCTAAACTGTTGAAATAGTGACCCATAATTAGAGCAATCATTCCACATACAACTTGTATCCATCCTTTAAGGGTTAGTGCAAGTGTTAGCTTTTCCAGGAACTGTTCTCTGATCCTCTCAAACCCCAAGTCCTCACCCCAATTCTGCCACTAGGTCCCTATGTAACTTTGGGCAAATCATTAACCCCACCTGGACCTTGGTTTCTCTCTCTGTTTATAAAAACAAGGGGTTTATGTAAGTTTCGGTTCAGTTCAACAAACATTGATCAAGCACTTGCCATGTGTAAGCTCTGACCATTGAGTATACCATGCCTTTAGGTAAACTTTTAAATTTTATTGGAGTTTAAATACTTTCTACTCTTACCTTTCTTGGACAGGACCCTTCAGAAGAATGAACGAATAAATACCAAAAATGTTTAAGTTCTTATTAAGAATCAAGCACTGTGTAAAATTCTGAGTTTACAAATAGAGAAGTGGGAGACAGACTCTGGGTTCATGGAGCTCACAGGGGGAGAAAATACACATATGGGAGTTCAGATGTAAATCAGAACAACCTTTCCCGCCCTTCCCAACTGTAAATCCTAAGACCTCTGGTAAGACAGAAGTCAAGTCAACAATCATGTATCAAGTGCCTACTATGTGCCAGGATTGTGCTAGGCACTGAGGATAAAAAGAAAGAAAAAAACCAGTCCCTTCTCTAAAAGAGCTCTCAGTTTACTGGGCAAGGCAACATGCAAACAACTCTAATACAAGCAATATATAGACCGGAAAAATTAGAGATGATCTCAGATGGAAGGCACTACTAGTGTTAAGGAGAGGCCAGGAAAAGAGCTCTTGCAAAGGGTGGGATTTTTAGCTTGGATCTGAAGCAAGTCAGGGGAGCCAGGAGGCAGAAGTGAGAGGGAGAGCATTATAGGCATGAAAGCCAGTGGATGAAAAGGCTTGGAGTAAAGACCTGGAGTGTCTTATTTAGGGAATAATAATGAGGCTGTGTGCAGAGATGAATAAGGGGCAAGAAAGGTAGGAAGGGGGCAGTTTTTATCAATCTTTAACAGCCAATGGATAGAGCACTGGCCCTGAAGTCAGGAGGAACGGAGTTTAAATCCCTGCCTCACACACCTCTTCAAGAACAAAGGACCAACAACTAGATATGTGACTCTGGGCAAGTCACTCAATTCTGATTGCATTCCCCTTGGTCCTTCCGAAAAATAACAAGCCAAATATAGGATTTTCTTTGATCCTGGAGGCAATAGGGAGTCCCAGGAGCTTATCCAATGGGGGAAAAATTGGACTTGTGCTTTAGGAAGATCAATTTCCCAGCCTAGTGGGATGATGGACTAGATTGGGGAAAGATTTGAAAATATCTAAACATTTAAAAATATGTTATATGTAAATATTAATATATAAATAATTTATATATATATATATATAAATATATAAAGTCACTTAATTCATCCACCTGTCTAATCTTTCCTTCTCTAATTCATTCCACATACAATGCCAGTAATTTTCATATGCACAAGTGTGATCATCACTTCTCCATTCAAAAACATTCAGTAGTTCTGTATTGCCCACAAGAGTAAGTCCAAACCCCTCCACCTGGTGTTCAGTCTGCTTTAATCAATCTGCCTTCAACCAGACTGTCACATTGTCATATGGCATCTCAAGAGTCCCTCTCCCCATTCCCATGCACTCTTGATGTTGTCGTGTTTGTCCTTCATTCTTGAAGGGGACCATGACATCAAGATGATGACATGACTTGCAGTTGACTTTGATTAGAGTGAGAGAGGGCTGTACAAGGTCACCAACCTCACTTTCTTCTCCTGTGCCAGCTGGATCCAATGGCTAATGTTCATCAGGACAGCTGGAGATGACCTAGGATGCAATGTGAGACCCTGGCCCTTTCAGGCTAAGGTGGTATCACATTCTCACTTTGAGTGAAATACACCCATTCAATGAATAGGCTTCTTGAAGTAGTTGCTCAAGGGATGGCCCCTTTAATAAAAATAAATAAAATTAAAAAAAAAATCAAACTGGGAGGAGAAGATCCTCAGAGTTCCTGGATAAAAAAAAGAAACAATTGCTATTTAGTATTTAGTTTAAATACTAATACAAAAATAAAGTTATCCCTAGGAGGAAAGTAGGGGTTAGCATATTCAATGCCAAGAGCGCCAGCTAGATGGTGCATCCTGTAGTGTTCTGGGTTGGGAATCAAGAAGATCTAAGTCCAAAGCTAGCTTCATATACTCACCAGGTGTGATCCTAGGCAAGTCTCTTGACCTGAACTGTGATAAGTTGTCTTGAGGATTTAATGAGAGAATGGAGAGTGCCTGATGTGTACTAGGTGCCTAAGAAGCGCTTATTTCCATTCTTCCTCAGTTACACTGGGAAAATACCCTGCTGCCTGTTTTAGTTACCTAACCTACAAAAGGGGTCCATAGTGGTTCTGCCATTTAATAGCAACCTCAGTGATCCTGGGTAAATAATTTTTTCCTCTTTGTGACATGGTGTTGTCAGGACTAGATGACTTCAAACTGGAAATTGGGTGGTGGAGAGGAGGGATGACGAAGGCAAGATAACCAGACTGTGAGTGCTTATCATTATTTGGGTATGATTTAGATTTTTCCCATTTCCAAGTTCTTGCTCACATTGTTTCATCCGCTTAAAATGCATGATCACTATTTATATACATATATGTATATGCATACATGTGTCTATACATACACATATATGTGGGGCAATTATTGTTAAATGACTTGTCCAGAGTCACATGGCTAGTAAGTATCTGAGGCCAAATTTTAACTCAGGTCTTCCTGACTCTAGGTTCAGTGCTCTATCAATTGTGTCACCTAGCTGTCCCTCATCACTATCTGTTGAACTCTTTCACATCTTTCAAAGTCCAACTCAAATGCTACCTTTTCCATGAAGCCTACCCTGACTTCACTAATTAAAAAAAAAAAGGTTCTTCAGACCTTGCATAGCACTTCATGTGTACCTCTGATAGAAATAGTTTAAGGACAAGTTGCCATCCCACTGTTTTTCTTGGGTGTTTATTGTTCTTTAGATTATTGCACAGGTGCATGAAATGATTTTTCCATTTTTGTCTTTGTTTTTCGTAACCGAATAGGAGCATTGACTTATAATCTCATTTTCAGTGAGACTCAATGAAAATGTCTTTGGGACAGTTTCAATATCAGACAAGATGGCAGGGATGACATGTACCTCCTCTTGTACCCATAAAGTTTTCATTTCTCCCACTAGGTCTCTATATTTTGAAAGCTTTTCATTTCCATAATTTAAAAATTATGAGTGTTTTTTATGGAAACATCTATTTAAAACATTATTCTTAATTTTTATGGATCAGTGTTATGTTTGGGAAGTTAATGGCAACAGTTTTATATGTAATGTTGATCTCATTCCAATAGAGTTTATCTGATGAATTCTCAAAGGCTTGTGGGAGGGTAGTATTTGTAGTATAGGGATTTGTCATGTGTTAGATTATAAAATATGCTGAGTTCCTGGTATATAATTTTAGCCACTAGATACTTTCTTTTAAGTATCTGGTAGAAACTAGACTAAATTTTTGCAACCTGCAGTGCTATGTTCCACAGTTTCTACCACTTCATTTTAAGATCTGGATTAATTAATAAGTCCAGGCTCTTTAAGGATAAACTTTCTGTAATTTCTAGTGGCAGTGACCTGATCCTAAATCACTATCATAAACCCCTTCTTTTCTGTAAATGAGTCTGCATTACTTAATCATTCCTTCAATACTTCTTTGTTAACACTTGATAGAATTTATATGAGTACCACCCATGCAACACCTTTGATTTCCTTTCATGGATCTTAGCTGTTTCATCCTCTCTGTATGGGATTAAGCTTCTTTTGGCTACTCTTGGCAAACCCAGAGGCAAAATGTGTTGTCATTCTTTACAATTGTTCTGTGAAGGGAGAACTTTTTGTTCTGAAAGTATTCCTGTAAATTTTTAAACCTGTTTATTGTGTATCGTTAGAACATCTGTCAACCCTCTTCTTCATTTCTGACAAGGAAGTGTTCATCTTTCTAGAACTGCTTAGAGGCATTAAGCCCTGTGTCTCCTTAACATTACACATATTTTTGTTTGGACACTTTCTATGTCTTTTGTAACTCATTTTTACCATGCCAAAGTATGTATATGTTAAGACAACCTTTGTATAGGCATCGTTTGCCTTGTGTTCTCCTTAAGCTTTGACTTCAGGATGCCAGTTAATCTCTTAATAGATAGAACTTCCACTTTTTTCCTAACAGCTTTATGCTTGATATAGCTTGCCTGGAGAAGGGTGAGCTATTTATAAATATTTCTTTCAGCCTTCGGTTCAATTTCATCTCTATATTTAAGTTCAAAGTTTTTAGTTTCTATTCTTACTTGGCACCCATTAAGAATTTTCTACTTATTAAGTCCAAATGGCATTTTGATATTGTTGGAGATGGTATCCACAAAAAGTAGTTGTTTAATATGAGTTTCACTGGAGCCATAAACTTACTGTCATCCACGTGCATCAAGTGATTAATATGATCTCTCCTTGACTTGAATGTCATATTCAGTTCTATTCAGGAGTACTGATAGTGAATTTAAAACTAAGTAGAATCATAATAAGCTTAAACTCTCACCCTGGAAAATGGTACATGTTTTATCAACTATTCTTACCACTATTGTATTGCTGACATACTTGAAATAAAGGACCGTGTTCCATACGGACATCAAATTCACTACCTTGGATCTATATGTTTGTAGTGCATAATAATTGTTGTTTGGTTATTTCAGACTCTTTGTGACCCCACTTTGGGCAAAGATAGTGGAAGCTTATTTTACAAATGAGGAACTGAGGCAAACAGGGTTAAGTGACTTGCCCAGGATCCCATAGCTAGTAAATGTCTGAGGCCACATTTGAACTCAGGTCTTCCTGACTCCAGGTCCAGTATCCACTGCTCCACATAATTACTTGTGTGGGACATAGTAGGTGTTTTATAAATGCTTTTTTCCTTTTCTCCTTCCCCTTCCCCATGGGAATGTGGGCTGTTGTTATTTCTGTTATGCATCCCTGCTCCAAGCCTAGGAGTTTTGTTGCTAGACACTTTTGCCTATGTAAGGCAAGAATTCAGGCATAGAGAATGGAATATAATGACTTTGCTCTCTTTCTTAGGATTGGTGTTTGTTTTGGGTTTATTTGCATGACAAGAGGGGGGACTGATTGTAATAACTTAGAATCACACAGACCTTTGCAGTTTGTTAGAAGACAACTCTCCAATTTTTTGAGAGTTGTTGAGAGAAACTATGCCTTAAAAATCATGAAGCTGTGGTTACTCTTTGACCCAGCAATACCACTACTAGGTCTATGCCCTAAAGAACTCAAAGAAAGAAGAGAAGTTCTCATATGGACAAAAATATTTATTGCAGCACTTTTTGTGGCAGAACTGGAAACTAAGATAGAGGGGGTAGGTAGTGGGGGGTATGGGAGAACCATCATGTGGGAAATAGCTGAACCAATTATGGTTTCTGAATGTAATGGGATACTGTTATGCCATAAAAATACTGACCAAAAGTATGTTTTCAAAGAAACCTGGAAAGATTTCTATGGATTGATACAGAGTGAAGTGAGCAGACTTGTGAACTCTGATCAGCACAATGATGAACCTTGATTCCAGAGAACCAATGACAAAGGAGGCTGCTTGCCTCCTGACTGAGAAGTAATGTGCTAAATATATAGAATGAGAAAACATTCTCTGACATGGCCAATATGAGAATTTATTGTGCTAGACTATGCATATTATATTGTTACAAAGGGTTTGTCTTTATTTTTTGCTTTGTTTTTGGAGGTAAGAGTGGAGTGGAATGGGAGTGATAGAAAATATTTATTCATTGAAAAATTTTAATTTAAAAAAGAGAACATGATTGGGAGTAAAAGGGAACTTTATTTTTTAAAATGTTTTATTTTTTCCCAATTACATATTAAAAACATTTTTAACATTTATTTTTTTAAAATTTGAGTTACAAATTCTCTCCCTCATCCCCATTGAGAAGGCAAGCAATTTGATATAAATTTGATATAGACTATGAAGTCATGCGGAACATATTTCCATATTAGTCACATTGTAAAAGAAAACCAAGGGATTCCTTTCCTCTTTAAATAAGACCCAAGAAAAATGAAGTTAAAAAAAAGTATGCTCCAATTTGTATGTAGACTCTATCAGTTCTTTCTCTGGAGGTGGATAGTATTTTTCATCATGAGTCCTTCAAAATTGTCTTAAGTCATTGTATTGCTGAGAATAGCTAAGTTATTCACAATTGATCAAAGTAAAATACTGTTGTTGTGTAGAATGATCTCCTGGTTCTGCTCATTTCACTTTGCATCAGTTCATTTATGTCTTCCCCGGTTTTTTCTGAAAGCATCCTGCTTATCATTTCTTATAGCACAATAGTATTCCATCACAATCATATATCACAACTTGTTCAGCCATTCCGCAATTGATGGGCATCCCCTCAATTTCCAATTTTTTCCACAGCAAAAAGAGCTGCTATAAATATTTTTGCACATATAGATCCTTTTTCCTTTTTAAAGAAATTTCTCTGGGATACAGACCTAGTAGTGGTATTGCTGGGTCAAAGGGTATGTGCACAGTTTTGTAGCCTAAAAGGAAACTTTCTAAGCCTATGTCATATAGGGACTTGGAGCAGAGACTTTGTCCCTGGAGAAAATGAGTGAAGAAAATATACAATCATAGCCTTGAGGTACTGTTGTTTGCAGTTGGTTGGGTCCTTAGCCAGGACTAAAGAGCTATCCTCTGCCCAGGGAGAAGTTTTTTAGTTGCTACAACTTAGCAGATGGGGACCAAAATGTCCAGTCTATATCCTCAAGAAATGAAGCTAAGAAGCTGGTAACTGAGAGAAAATTGGAAACTATGACACCAACAGATAATGAATGCCCTGACCAACAGAGAGCAGGCCCAGTGGAGCAATGTGGCATCATAGCAAAAGATATCAGTGGCTTTGCAACACTGGAGGCTTGAGTTGCCACTTCACATGGGCATCTTGGTGACTTGTGTTTTCTGTGTATATGCCCTGGCCACATGTCTGTCCCTTGAAATGTGTCCTCTGGCCACATGTGGTTTCTTTATGTTTGCTCATCCTGCATTACCCCTAAGCATGTCCACTCTTCCCATTGATGGTATATGGAACTATGTCACAGCTTCAGGAGTTGAATGTGCAATCGCTATTTTTTTTTACTTACTATTTCATTAAATGCTTTTGTTTTGTACTAGACAAGTCCTTTGCATGACTAGTAAAAATAAATGCATTGGTGATGGTTTTTAATTATATTGATGATTTTTTATTCACTTTGGTGAGGGTTTTTAATCTATTATTTTAAGTAAATTTACATCTGCAGGATAATTTGATGCTAAAGGGCTTTTTTGAGGAGACTGCATGCAAGAAGAGGGCAGCTAGGGGGAACCATGGTGCATAGAGTTCTGGGTCTGGAGACTGGAATACTCATCTCCCTAAGTTCAAATCCAACCTCAGACATTTACTAGCAGTGAGATCCTGGGCAAGTCACTTAACCCTGTTTGTCTTAGTTTATCATCTCTAAAATGAGCTGGAGAAGGAAACAGCAAACCACTCCATCTTTGACAAGAAAACCTTAAATGGAGTCACAAAGAGTCAGACACAACTGAAAGTACTGAACAGTCACATATGTAAGAGGAGACACTGCAAGTACCATATTATTATCAATAACAGTTTATTTTATAGCAACAGCAATAGTATAAGTAATAATAGTACTTCAGTACTGCAAGGATCCATGATTTTATGCAGGCATTCCCCCATCAATCCAGTTTAGAACTTCATCATCCTTTGGTAGATAGTTCCTTGAATTCTATAGTCCAGTTAACCATCTGATCACCAGTTCATTCTGATCCTCAAAGGTTGGTCTATATGCCTCTGACTTGACGGATACTAGATGGCAGAAATGTTCTGACAGAGCTTCTGCTCCTCTGATAAACTAAGGATTACCTTTATACCATGATGAGGAAGCAAAAGAGGATTTTAGTAAAGGATATTTTGATAATAATTCACAGTAGAATGCTGCTTCCAGACTGTTAAAGCAATTTCCTTTGATATAGGTAATACAAGTGTAATTGTCCCATTTTGCAAATGAGAAAGCTCCAAAAAGTGGGTCAAACCTGGAACTCAAAACCATTTCTCCTGATTCCAAGTCTAGGATTCCTTGTACCACATTGTGTTGGAAAGGAAGCAGGACTAGATTATCTCACTACTCCTTTCCAACTTTGAAGTCCGTCAAATTTGACCTTGACACACCATCTCATCTTTCTGTATCTCTCCCATGTCTCTTTCCCACCTCTAGTAGTTCTTCCCACATCCCCCTTAGGTACTGGACAGGGAGGTTCCAGCTTTCCACTTTGTAGCTGTGTGATCTTTTATAAGTCACCAGCCTTAATTTTTTCATCTATAAAAGGGAGCATGATCATTCTTTCCCTCCTTACTTTGTGAAGTTGTTACGGGCTCATCACATGAAGTAAAGGCTGTAACTGCCTTTTATGAACTCTAAATGTTCTACACAAGTGAGGAGTAATGTTGATAATGATGATACTCTTTTCTCCCTCACTTCTAATAAAACCTACTCTCAAGAAGGATCCTGGTACATATTATCAAGTATTATATTTAGGCTGATTATGTCTATCAGTCAACCGAAAACTTCAGACCCTTTGGAATAGTATCATAAAAGCTAAGATAAGAAGTCACGAGACCTGGAGACTAGGCTTTCCTCTGACACTAGCAAGTTACTTCTCTCTAGCCTCAGTGTTTCCCTTAGAAAATGAGGGTTTGAACAAGATACATTTTTAAGGTCCCTTCTAGCCCTGTGTTTGCCTATACTACAAGAGATAAAGGACATTTCACTAGTCTATGATTCTGTGTCAATTATATTTGACTTCATACAAGTGTAGCTTTAAAAACAATTGAGAAACATTTCATTAGTACAAAGATTTATGATTTTTTTTGTAAAATGGACTCTTTTGACAGTCTGGGGCAAGCCTTCTCAAAATGAGAGTTTTAAATGCATAAAAAATACATACAATTGCAAAGGAAACTAATTGTATTAAAATAAAGATATAATATTCCCCCTATTCCTCTCCCCCAAATCTATCCATGAACTCTTTGAGGTCCCATGGATCCCAGGTTTTGAATCATCTCTTTAGTGTCTATTGAGCCCTAAGCTTTGTGGTTCCTCTCCCAGGGGTTGTTGTGCTTTAAGTGTGAGCTCTCACAACAGAATGAAAGGCTTGGTGCCTGCCCTCCCAATGCCCCTGAAATTCTACTCCAAAGGTGGCCACCTAATTCTACCTACAGTTCAGGCCAGCCCCACCCCAGTACCTGTGTTGGCTGGAATTTGCCTCTCTGCTAGGCATCTGTCCTTGGCTACCTTCCGACACAAGAGTTTTGCAACCTTGATAGCTAGCGTCACCAGACTTTGGTGAGAGCCAGCTTCGGACACCTGCCAGTTCAGCAGAGTGGTGACTCTGACTTGAAACGTTTCTTCTCAAGGTAGTATCTCCAATGACTGGTAATCATGCTAAAGGCATCTTTGAGACAGAGCCCACTATTTCTAACACAGCAAAGATTTATGACAGTGATTTCTGTGTGCCCCTGTCACACTTTGAGGGAGTGTAGAGTAATAGAAAAAGCACTAATTGGCCATCAGGATAATCTCACTTTTTCTGTTAACTGTGTGACGTGTAACAACTCAGTTGTCCTTTACAAGCCTCACTTTTCTTATCTGAAAAATGAGAGGTTTGGACTAAATGATTTTTAAATATTCTTCTAGCTCTGACTTTCTGGCTTTCATGATTTTCAGGTTCCTTTTAGCTCTAACACTCCATTGTGTTCTAGACTTTAAGTGCCTTCCTACCTTTGATATATAAAACCCTTCCAGCTCTGAGATTCTAATTTCCTTGATCCTTCATAGCAGTCCCTGCATAACTAAGTGCTAAGGGTTGCTGTGCACATCCTGTGGTTGTTTATTAATCCAGTCCCACAGGATTTATTCTGTAAACCTTCCTCCTTGTTCAGTTTTCATGGTTAGAGAGGTGGAGCTGTGAAGATTTCCCCAGAAGGCAATAGGGCACCTGCTTAATTGGTCTTAGTAATGGGAGGAGGGATTAACTATTATCCACAAGCCAGAGTCCTTGCTACTCAGCTCCTTTAGGGGAGATAAGAGAATCTGACCCTATATATTCCATTTATCAAAAGGCAGCACCAGGGCCTGATCAATTTTGATTTAGAATTGATGGCATGGATTCTTTCTGGATAAATTCATGCTGATTGGGTTTCAGGAGGATACCGATCCAACTAATGATGATAGTGATACTAATGATGACAATGACAATGATGATAGTCAGTGTTTATTAGATATTTATAATTTCCAAAGCATTGAAGAGATGGCATGGTGTGGTAGAACACTGGTCTTGGAATTGGAAGATGTGTTTGAGTACTAGACTTTTTATTTACTGATGTTGTAATCCTAGGCAAATTACTTAAACTCTCTGAGTTTTGCTGGTTTATTTCTATCCCAACAGTTATTAAGTGACTATTATGCACTGTGTTAAATGCTATTTTTTAAATGGCACCCTCCGGAGGGCAGAGCCAATATGGCAGCGTAGAAAGACGCACATACTCTAGCTCTTCCCTCACAGCCCATAAAATACCTGTAAAGAATGACTCTCAACAAATTGGAGAGTAGCAGAAGCCACAGAACTATGGAGTGAAGGAGATTTCCAGCCCAGGGTGACCTGGAGGGTCAACAGGAAAGGTCTGTCACACCTGATGTAAAGCAGAGTGCAGCCCAGCCTTAACCATGGCACTGGGAGGAACAGGACTGGAACAGGCCTCAGAGTGGAATCCCCAGCAGCAGTGGAGGTTCACAGATCCCTCAACCCACAGGGGATAAAAGGCAGCTTCAAAGGTCAGTGAGAGGGCTTTTTCTGCTGGGTGAGTAGGGAGCAGGGTCCCACCTTTGTTCTGGCCCCAGGCGACAGAGGCAGTAGCAGCAGAAGCAGCAGCAGACAGTGTCCACTCTTGGAACCCTCAGCTTAAATCCCCTGGAGGAATTGAGCAGCTGATCTTAATCAGTGTGCTGATGTGGCTGAACTGCAGGCAGTTGTGGAGAGGTAATTCTACTACTCTCAGATTCTGGGCAGAAAAGTTTCTGGTTGCTTCCATATTAGTGTATAGGGTTGATTGTGTCACTGGGGGAACTAAGCCCCGAGTGCTGACTTGGTGGAACTGGAGGCCAGGTGGCTGTGGGTAGGAAACTCTGCTAAGATTCTGGGCACACAAATTCCTCTCTGCGCCCAGACCAGTACGTGCTTGATTGTGCCACCTTGGAGGAACTGAGATCTTACAGATTCCCAGAGTATACCCTACTCTTGACAGAGGACCCAAAAGTCAAGTAACTGGTTGGGAAAAATGCCCAAAAAAAGGGGAAAAAAATAAGACTATAGAAGGTTACTTTCTTGGTGAACAGATATCTTCTCCCATCCTTTCAGATGAGGAAGAACAATGCTTACCATCAGGGAAAGACATAAAAGTCAAGACTTCTGTATATCAAACATTCAAAATAAACATTCAATGGGCTCAGGAAATGGAAGAGCTCAAAAAGAATTTTGAAAATCAAGTAAGAGAGGTGGAGGAAAAATTGGG
>CM053769.1:410778083-410794925 GCA_028658325.1 Potorous gilbertii
GAAATGAGAGAGATGCAAGAAAAGCATGAAAAGCAGGTCAACACCTTGCTAAAGAAGATCCAAAAAATGCTGAAGAAAATAACACCTTTAAAAATAGGCTAACTCACTTGGCAAAAGAGGTTCAAAAAGCCAATAAGGAGAGAATGCGTTAAAAAGCAGAATTAGCCAAATGGAAAAGGAGGTTCAATAGCTCACTGAAGAAAATAGTTCTTTAAAAATTAGAATGGAACAGATGGAGACTAATGACTTTCTGAGAAACCAAGAAATCACAAAACAAAACCAAAAGAATAAAAAAATGAAAGATAATGTGAAATATCTCATTGGAAAAACAATTGACCTGGAAAACAGATCCAGGAGAGACAATTTAAAAATTATGGGATGACCTGAAAGCCATGATCAAAAAAAAAGAGCCTAGACATCATCTTTCATGAAATTATCAAGGCAAACTGATATTCTGGAACCAGAGGACAAAATCAATATTGAAAGAATCCTCCAATCACCTCCTGAAAGAGATCCAAAAAGAGAAACTCCTAGGAGTATTGTAGCCAAATTCCAGAGTTCCCAGGCCAAGGAGAAAATATTTCAAGCAGCTAGAAAGAAATAATTAGAGTGTTGTGGAAATACAATCAGGATAACACAGGATCTGGCAGCTTCTACAGTAAGGGATTGAAGGGCTTGGAATATGATATTCTAGAAGTCAAAGGAACTAGGACTAAAACCAAGAATCACCTACCCAGCAAAACTGAGTATAATACTTCAGGGGAAAAACTGGTCATTCAGTGAAATAGAGGATTTTCAAACATTCTTGATGAGAAGACCAGAACTGAAAAGAAAATTTGACTTTCAAACGCAAGAATCAAGAGAATCATGAAAAGGTAAATAGGAAAGAGAAATCATAAAGAACTTACTAAAGTTGAACTTCACATTCCTACATGGAAAGATAATATTTGTAACTCTTGAAACTTTTCTCAGTATCTGGGTAGTTGGTGGGAGCATACACACACACACACACACACACACACACACACACATATGTGTGTGTGTGTGTGTGTATACATATATGGAGAGAGAGACAGAGAGCACAGGATGAGTTGAATAGGAAGGAATCATATCTTTAAAAATAAAATTAAGGGGTGAGAGAGGAATATATTGGGAGGAGAAAGGGAAAAATGGAATGGGGCAAATTATCTCTCATAAAAGAAGCATGAAAAAGCTTTTTCAAGGGAGGGGAAAAGAGGGGAGGTGAGAGGGAATAAATGAAGCTTACTCTCGTCACATTTGGCTCAAGGAAAGAATAACATGCACAGTCAATTTGGTATGAAAACCTCTTATGCTATAGGAAAGTAGGGGAGAAAGGGACAAGCAGGGTGGGGGAAATGATAGAAGGGAAGGCAAATGGAAGGAGGGAGTATTTAGAAGTAAACACTTTTGGGGAAGGACAAGGTCAAAAGAGAGAATAGAAGAAATGGGGGCAGGATAGAATGAAGGGAAATAGAGTTAGTCTTACACAACATGACTATTGTGGAAGTCATTTGCAAAACTACACATACATAGACTATATTGAATTGCTTGCCTTCTCAGTGGGGATGGGTGGGGAGGGAGAAAGGAAGAGAAGTTGTAACCCAAAGTTTTAAGAATAAATGTTGAGAATTGTTTTTGTGTGCAACTGGGAAATAAGAAATACAGGTAGTGGAGTATAAAATTTATCTTGCTCTACAGGACAAAAGAGAAGATGGGGATAAGGGAATGGAGGGGTGCTAGAAGGGAGGCCAGATTGGTGGAAGGGGTAATCAGAATGCAAGCTGTTTTGGAGTGGGGGGAGGGGAGAGATGGGGAGAAAATTTGGAACTCAAAATTTTGTGGAAATGAATGTTGAAAACTTAAAACAAATAATTTTTAAAAATGGCACCCTCCTTGCCTTCAAGGAGTTTATATTCCGCATTTTACTTGAACTTTCCATTTCATGGAAGATGCTGTAAAAAAAAGTAAATCACTAAATAGATTTGAGTTATTATGTGTAATACAACTTCTGGGATCACTTCCCCAACCCTCACTGCTGCTGGCAGGTTAGATTTCCAAATAGACATTTGTTACTACTTTCAGGGTTCTTGGCATAACCCTATGAATGGACAGCTATCATCTCAACACTAGCTCTTGAGCTCTAAACTCTGAGTTTTTCCCTATAACCATGCAACTGAAGGGCCTCTGTGTATTTTCTTACTCTGGAGGGTCCTTACAAAGTTTGCTGTGGGGTATGATAGTCAGTAATGAATGAATCACTCTGATGCTCATCTAGTACCACTCCTCACAGGGCTGTTGTCTTGACTGGACAAATTAAGCCCAGCTTCTGGATTGAACTGGGCAGATTGCTCAGTTGCTGGACATGACTGCTGCTAGGCCAGGCTGGGCAAGTCCTTTGTCACCAGACAGCTGTTTCCAGATTTGCCTCAGGTCAATACTTTCAGGAGGCAGAACTGTTCTGGGTTCATGGTTAGAGAGGTGAAGCTGTGAAGATTTCCCCAGAGGGCAATAAGGCACCTGTTTGATTGGACTTAGTAGTAGTAGGAGGGACTCTGTTTGTATTAGCCACATGCCAGATCCTAGACAGCTCAGCCCCTTTAGGGGAAATAAGAGAATTTGACCTTGTATTTTCCACTCATTGGAAAGCAGCCTACCAGAGCAACGTGCTGAATAGGTTGATTTGCTAATCTCCTTTGGGTTTGCTTTCTGATAGGCAGCTGCAGTATTTTCAGTATTTCTTTGACTTCTCCACCATGTCCCCAGTAAACTCATTGAAGAACTAATTAGCCTTGGTATTCACACCTCATCAGTACACTCTGATCCTCTTACAGAAGGATGGAGACATGAACTTCTCAACCTGCACTTCAGGAGGGGAGACAAGAAGACATCTCCTCATTTCCCACCTTCTCCACCAAGTCTTCTACTCTGTGTACCTTCCCTATACCCTTGCCACCTACATCTCAGCTTTATTTCATGTGTATCTTCTCTCATCAAATTGCAAACTCCTTGAGAACAGGGACTGTCTTTCATTTTTTAATCCATGTTTAATGTAGTGCCTCGCACATAGTAGGCACTTAATAAATGTTTATTGACTATTATTGACTATTATACTACCTATCAGCCACTGGTTCAACCAGATAGGCTATATTTTCTTCAGCTAGAGTGCTATGTGTCCTCAACTAGGAAAACTACACGTACCTCAAGGTTAGCAAAGTCTTTTCTTAACTCAGAAAAGTTATTTCCAAGTAGAAGGTGGGGAAAGGTTTATCTTCTCCTCTTCTACAATTCTCCCAGTTCAGGGCCAGTTCCCTCAATCAGGAACTCTTCCTTGGCTCATGATGATCAGTTTGGATTCAGCCAGTTCTCTTTCCCAGACTCTTTTTGGGGCTGTATGTAGGTAAGTATCTAGGGACAAAGATATAAAGGCAGTTTGTGCCCCCATGCAGTTTCATATTTAACCTCAGCTCCCCTTTCTAAGGTATGAAACGTTTATTTTTTCATCTGATGACCCTCCCCTTTACATTTCAATGTCTTTGACTTTTTAACCCCCCAGACCTTCTAGCTTTGCTCAGGTCTCACTGGATAAACTACGTACAATAAAAAACTACCATTTATAGAGTGCTCCCAAATTTGTAAAGCACATTGGATAAATTATATTATTTGATCCCCCTTGGCCACCCTGAGAGATTGGCAAGGTATTGTCGCCATTTTGTCATCTTAAGAGGTCAGTACTAGAGGTATTGTCCCCATTTCACCACTCTCAGAATAATTTGCTGTATTTCCATGGTTGCCAGGAGATTGTTGACTAGAGAGTAGATGGGGCTCCAACTGTATATTCCAGGGCATGTGTCCCACAGACTGCACATAAGCCCACAACACTGCCAAGTATAGTAGCCCCAAAGAGGTTAAAATGTAATAGGGAAATATATCACAAAATATATAAAAAACACAATAAAACATAGGCAATATTACATTTTAAAACTAAGTCAATATGTGACTCATGGAGATTCTTATGTACAGTTTAGCAGCCCTCATTTTTATGTGAGTCTGATCCCACTGCGTCAGGTAGTACAGCTATAGAATGCTATTTTGTGGCCCAGGTGCTCAGTATAGGACACTACACATAATAAGTGCTGAATAATGTTTATCAATGACAGTACTGATAGTGATAATGATGATGACCAACTAACCCCTTCAAACCCTGCAGGAGACTGTAATTTCCTTATTTTAATTTTTAAAATTATATGAATTTGAAAAACACCAATAAATATGAACATTGCTTGACATAAAGGACAGAAAAAGAGGATTGTATTTGACACCATAAAATTCCATTATGTAGAACTTAGGATTTTCAAAAAAGTAAATATTAAGTTTATCTCAGTAGTTCCAACGCTGTCCAGTTTGTGCCCCTTCTGAATTTCCCTTGGTTTTCTTCTGTGGTTTTTTGTTTGTTTCACTGTCACTACTCCTCTCATTGAAGGACAAGGAAATTGATTAATGCCGTGATAAACCTTGGATGCCTGAAGATGAAACATGCTATCCACAGAGAAGTAATGAACTTAAAATGCAGAATGACACATACATTTTTGGACATGGGCAATGTGAAGTTTGGTTTCGTTAGACTACACAAATTTGTTATGGGGACTTTCTTTTTTTTAAAAATATTCAATTGTACACAAAAACAGTAATATTGTAACAATGCTCAACTGTGAAAGTTTAGCTACTCTGACCAAGACAATGTTCCAAGACAATTTCAAACAAGTTATGATAAAAAAAAGTTATTCACCTCCAGAGAAAGAACTGATGGAATCTGAATGCAGATTGAGGCATATTTTTTCACTTTCTTTATTTTGCTGTTGTCGTTATTGTTGTTTCGGGGCAACCTGTCTAACATGGAAATACATTTTGCATGATTTCACATGCATAATTGATATCACATTTCTTGCCTTCTCAATGGGTAGGAGAGGGGCTGAAGGAAGGGAGAGAATTCAGAACTCAAAATTTTTAAAAAAATGTCTCAAAAATTAAATTTGAAATGGGAAAAAATATTGTTCAGTTGGGTAGTAATGGGGCCAGAATTAACAAATGCATGTAAAAATAAATATGCATTTGTTTGTTAAAAAAGGAATTTAAGTCCCATTCTATACCTCTAGTCTATCATCTCTCTCCCAAGAGTTAAAAAGAATGATAGTCTTCTGGAGTTATGTTTAATTATGGTTCATGGTTATCAAGTTTTTCCCAGTTGTTCTCCTTTCACATAATTTGCTCTCTTGGTTCTGTTCTGTGTTATTTCATACAAATCCTCCCAAGTTTCTCTGAATCTGTCTCTTGGTCTCTTGTGATCCAGTAATATTCTATTATATTTGTGGTAGAAACAATATCACAAGGCCTTAACTTCATGTCGTCTATGCTAGTTTTTTCTTAAAAGGCCCCAGACCAATTCCCACTTGGTCTTTGTTGGACCCTGATTGGCTCAGAAGGCATATAAATAACAATTATTTCTGTTTTGACCAGAAATCCTGGGTCATCCCCTCCCAGATCTATTCTTTTTTTTAAAGAAGCCATTTTTTTGGCCACATTTCTTATTAGGCCTTAATCACTGAATACTCTCTGCTTACCTTAGTTTGAAAAAGCCAAGGTCCCCCACTGCATCTTGGGTCATCTCCAGTTGATCTGATCCATGTCTGGCCACTGCACCCAGAAGACCCTGGAGGAAAAAGTGAAGCTAGTGACTGCACAACCCTTTCTCACTTAAATCCAATTCACTTGCATATCATGGCGTCACCTCCCTGATGTCATGGTCCTCTTCTAGAATGAAGGATGAACACCAAGAAAGCAGCAACCAACCTTAAAAGACCATTCTCTAGACTGAATTGCTTCAAGGGACTCAGGCTCAGGCCCAACTTCCTGGTGATTTAATTATGAAAAGTCAGAACAAGAAGGGGTCACAGCTTAGGCAACATGGGAGCTGGGAAGCTACACCCATTTCAATCAATGTTGCACTCTTACTGAATATTCTTTTCCTGTACAACTAGGTGAACTAGTCTACTAACTACTAACTGCTAGATTGAATATAAGTGACTCATTTCATACAGATTTCAACTCCACAGATCAAGATGCCTCGGCCCAGGTTAAGCCACCTCCCTCAGCCTCTTCTCCCCTCTGATTGGAGGGCCAGAAGGTGGAGTGGTAAACTTTCAATACTTTCCTTTTTCAGAGGACAGAAAGTGGACTTTTTGACTTCCTCTGTCTCCATGCCTTCTGTCTACTCCATGTTATCCTGAGGAATATCTGGTCACTGGATCCAGATGACTCAGGAAGAGAAGTGAGGCTGGTGACCTTCACAGCCCTCGCTCACTCAAAACAAAGTCAAGTGCAAGTCATGTCATCATTTCTCTAATGGCATGGTCTTCTTCGGCAACAAAAGACGAACACAACTCCATGCAACAAGGTACCCTCTGGTCTTCCCCCAAATCCCCAGTTTTCCTGCCTCTTTGTGTGTTTGTTGTCTTTTGACTCCTTGAAGGCAGGGATCAGTTACAACTCCTGACACAGTATAAGCCCAAGCTTGGTACATTTTTTTGTCGTTGCTTGGTCTCAGTCATGTCCAACTCTTTCTGAACCCACTTGGAGTTTTCTTGGCAAAGGTACAGGAGTGATTTGCCATTTGTTTCTCCCAGCTCATTTTACAGATGAGGAAACTGAGACAAACAGGGTAAGTGACTTGCCAAGGATTACACAGCTAGAAAGTGTCTGAGGTCAGATTTGAACTCAGGGAGAGAAGTCTTCCTGACCTCCGTCCTATTACTCTATTCACTGTGCCACCTAGCTGTCTGGCAAACAGAAGCTACTTTAAAAATGTTTATTGGATTAGATTGGATATCAAATATAAACCACCAGACTGATCAGAGGGAGTCTTGGTCACTGCCTCCTCCTCCTTCTCCCAGCTGACATTTATATAGTAATCACTATGAACCAGGCACTGTGCTAAGTATTTTGTAATTATTAACTTATTGGATCTTTACAACAGCTCTGGGAGAGGGGGGGTATAAGTGCTGTCCTTATCTCCATTTTACAGATGAGGAAACCAAGGTAACAGACTTGACTGACATTCACTAATCACTTGACATTCACTATTCAGCCTTTTACCAACTAACTATCCACTTTGTGTCCAATTCTTGGCTTCAGATATATAGCTTATATTATATTATTATAATTATTATATTATATATAAATCTTTTCCCTCTTTCTTTGATCTTTTTGGAGTATCCAGAGTCATCTCCAGTGGTCCTGATCTATACCTTGCTACTGGGCCCAGTACCTTTGGAGGAGAAAGTGAGGCTGGTGACTTTACCCAGCCCTGCCTCACTTAAGTCCAATTCACTTGCAAGTCAAGACATCCCTACCACACTGGTCCTCACTGAGAACTAAGGACAGACAATAACTCTGATCTTTTAAGGGATAACCCTAGTAATGGTATTGTTGCATGACAGGTGACTTGGGGGCTATAGTTCCAAATTGTTTTTCAGAAGGTTTGGATCAAATCACATCTCCATCATCGGGGAATTAATGTCTGTTCTCTCATGGCCTCTCCAATAATTGTCATTTTCCTTTTTTTCTCATCGTTGCCAGTCATATGACTGTGAAATGGAACCACAGAGTTGCTTTCATTTGCATTTATCTTACTATTAGTGATTCAGAACATTTAAAATATATAATTGTTGATAGATCAGCTTTCTTCTTTTAGGGACAGAATGTGAAGATTATTTAATCTTTTGGGGGAATGACTATTGCTCTTATACATTTAAATCAATTCCCTATATGTCTTCTATATCAGACCTTTTCCCAAGGCTTGACATAGAGATTTTTCTCACAGGTAACCGTTTCCCTTCTGCTAACAAGATTGATTTTTGTTTCAATTTTATGGAATCAAAATTGTCCATTTTGTCTTCCATGATCCTCTTTATCCTTTTTCTGGTGGAGAATGATTACCTTTTTCATAGTAGTAAAAGGTATTCCCTTCCATGATCCTCCAATTTATTTATATTACTTTATTTCTAGATCTGACCTAGATTATGCACCTATTTAAAATTTATTGAAGTATATGGTGTGAGTCTCTATTGACTTTGAATACAGTGGTAGGATTTTGAAGGCACACTTTTCTCTTCTTCACCTATCAAAATGTAAGCACTTCATCATCGTTTAGCCCCTTCGGATTGCTTTAAAATATTTATCTTTCTAGATTGCTATTGACTCCCATGTTAGCATTCAAAATATCTAGTTAGTTTTGTTCTTTTTTATCAAGAACAATTGAAAATCTTCTATTAAATATATATATTAATTATATATCAATCAATTAATTATTAATCAGCAAATCAATGCATTTTATTTAATTAATATTGCACTAATTAATTATTGGTTAATAAGATAATGTATTAAATATATTTTCCCCTCTAGGATTATATCTGTTTTTAAAGGTAAGTTATTCTTGGTTGTGAGCCTTCATCTGTATTCTTTTGGAATATTAGATTCCAAGTAGTTTTTTTCCTCCTCCTTTTTACTAGTTAAAGCATAGTCATGTGATCCTTCCTGACTGTGACTCCTTGGTATTTGAACTTTTTCTGGGTGTTGGTGGTATTTTCCTTTGCCTTGAGCACTCTGGATCTTAGCTTTGACATTCCCAAGTGATTAGTAATTTTTTTTTCTATTTTTATCATGTCCTCTGGTCCTAATAGATCAGTGGAATTTCTCTTATGATTTCCTGAAATGTTATTGAGAGGTTTTTTTAGTTACTCCAGGGAATAATAATTCTTAAATTATTAAACCTGTTTTCCAGGTCAGTTGTTTTGGATAGTAGATATTTTGCTTTTTTTTCAGTTTTTCATATTTTTGACTTTGCTTTAATAAGGCTGTAAAATTAAAAATAATAAAAAAATAATAATTTTTGTTACTTCATACAGTCATTGACATGGTGCTAGGCACTGGGAGTGCAAATACAAAGAATGAAACAATCTTTATTCCCAAGGAACTTAATAAAACAATGAAGAAATACTCTAGGATAAGTGAAGCGCAATAGGCAAACCCAGATAAAAGGAAGTTAACTTCACAACAAGAACAAGAGATTCTTCAGGAAAAATAACAAGACAAAACAAAACCAAAAATCCCCAAACCTGTGGCCTAGAAATAGGAATTATAAGAATGCCTGGAAGAAATGGAGCAAGAGATTTGTTGTTTTAAATGAAATTTGAATTGAAATAATTCTGACTTTCACTGAGACGTCTCCCTTTGGATGATATTGCATAGTTATCCTTTTTAGCACTGGATGAACTTTTAATGAGTCAGGATTATTCCTGATTCCCTGGTGATGACTGGGGAAACAGAATATTCCTTGCTCCCATTGCCACTTTTAGACTCTCCCTCTACCATTGTCATCTGTAACCTTTCCTCTTTGAGTAACGCAGGTTTGTCACCCAGTCTAGGCTCTGGTAGCTGTGCCCTGCTGATCTCTAGGACATTTTCCATTTTGAGGGGTCAGTGGCTCACTATCGTCTCCACAGTAAGTCCTTTCTTCCTATGGGGGACTTCAACATAATGTTCCCTCAAATACCTTAACTTTTCAGCTTCTCTATTGATCCAGTTTTCATGACCTGCTCTTTCACTCCATCTCCGTCATGAACTAGGATAGTCACACCCCTGCTCTTGCCATCATTCACAAATGTTCCACCTTTATGTTTAAGAACCCTTCACTTTTTCATCTTATCATAAATTTTTATTTTTCTATCTTTCCTTATGCTATATTCCTCTAGAGTCTATTGTTAGTCTTCATTATATCCTCCATTCCCTCAATTAATCAAGCCACTACCCCTGCCCCTATGCACTCTCCTTACTCACCAATAATGAACCTTTAGCTAACTGGTTTAATTCTACATCATCGTCTACTCTCTAATCCCTCATTTCCTTCTGCTAACACTTCTACTAACCACACTTTACTTCACCCTTGGATTTCTCCCACTGTCTTCTTTTATTCCTGTGCATGTTTGTCCTTTGTTGCCAGAGAAGACCACGCCATCAGAGAAATAATGACATGACTTGCACTTGACTTTGCTTTGAGGGAGGGAGGGCTGTGCAGGTCACCAGCCTCACTTCTCCTCCAGAGCAATCTGAATCCAGTGACCAGATATTCATCCTGGGTGGAGATGACCCAGGATGAGGCAATTGGGGTGAAGTGACTTACCCAAGGTGTGACTTACCCAACTAGTGAGTGTCAAGTGTCTGAGGGAAGATTTGAACTCAGGTCCTCCTGACTCCTACACTGGTGCTCTATCCACTGCACCACTTAGCTGCCTCTCCTTTATTCCTACTCATATGCTGAATGGAACTAGAGGTAATAACAAAATTGTGCTGACTAATCTCAACTGGGCTCTTGCTGTATAATTCCTTCCTTTTAATTTCCTTGTCCCACTCACCAGTGGCTATTCCAAATCTTTTGTCTTTAAGTTTTCCTTGCCCTCTCAACTGATGATCTTACTTCATATTTGATAAAAAATAAAAAATGATACCAATTAGTAGGAGCTACTTCTTTACCTCTCATATCCCTCTGATATAATCTTCCACTATTTTTTTGGTTCCCTTTCTGATAAAGTGGCCCTTCTGCTCGCCAATCCTTCTATATGTATCCTGGATCCCAATCCCTCTAATCTTTTCCTGAAGGTTTCCCCTACCCCTACCATCATCCCCACTCTCTAAGCTTCCATTTCTATCTATTGCTTCCTTCCTTGTTGCTTACATTTCCAAGACTCCTTCCTCCTAAAAAACAAAACAAAAACTCTTCACTGGATCGTATTGTGCCTGACAACTATTTTCAAATATATATCTATATATACATATATATATATATCTGCATAGGTATCTCCATCTGTCAATTATCTATCTATCTAATCATCTATCTATCTATATCTTCTCCCCGTCTTAGCTACACTCCTTTGAAAAAATCACCTACCTTCAGTGCCTCCGTTTCCTCTCCTCTCATTTTTTTCTAAAAACCTTGGCAATTTGGCTTCAAACTTCATCATTCAAATGAAATCACTCTCTCTAGTTCCCAATGATCTCTTAATTATCAAATCAAATGGCCGTTTCTTAATCCTCACCTTTCTTGAACTCTCTGAAGCACTATTGATATTTGCTATCTGCTTCTAGATGTTCTCTTCTCTGGGTTTCCATGACTACCTTCTCTTGCTTTTTCTCCTTCCTATCTGAACAGTTCATCTCAATCTCCTTGGCTGGATCTACATCCATGAAATAATATCCACTAATTATGGGGGTCTCCCAAGGCTCTATCCTAGACCCTCTTGTCTCTCCATTCTCTCCCCTGTGGTTCTCATCAGTTCCCAAGGATTCAATGAATACCTTTATGCAGATGATCCCCAGATCTATTTATTCACCTTTAGTTTCTCTCCTGAGCTCTAGTCCAGTATTACCATCTGTTGATCCAACATTTTGAGCTACATGTCATAGAGATATATTAAACCCAACATGTCCAAAGCAGAGCTCATTATCATTTCCCCCAGAACTACCCATCTTCCAAACTTCCCTATCATTGTAAACCATTCTCCCAGTTACCCTGGTTTATAACCTTGATCATCCTCGACTCCTCTTTTGCTCACCCCACATATCCAATTACTTGCCACATCTTTTAATTATTTTATCTACAATATTTCTCTGATAAGTTTTCCACTCATACAGTAAGCACTCTAGTCTAGACCCTCATCATCTCTTAACCTAGACTACTGCTAATTGGATTCTCTGCCTTAACATTTTGTGTATTTCAATACATCTTCTGTACAACTGACAAAGTAATTTTCCCACGGTGTAGATCTGATCTCAGGAAACTGCGGTGGCTCCCTGTTGCCCTTTAATCAAATAAAAATTCTTCTGATCAGCATGTAAAGCTCTATACAAACCTTCTACTTCTTATCTTTCCAGTTTTAAAACACATTACCCCCTCCAGGCACTCTGAGATCCAGCCATACTGACCTACTTGTTCTTTCTCAAACATGACACTCCCTCTCTGATCTCTATGCCTTTGTACTGGCTGTTCCCATGACTGAAATGTTATCCTCCAACTCTTAGGACTCCTGGCTTCCTTCAAGACTCACTTCAAGACCTGTTCTAAGAGGCTTTTTCTGATTCCTTTAGCTGTTAATGCCTTATCCTCTAAGGCTGCCTTCTATCTCTTTATTTTGTATGTACAGATTTAAACTAATTTTGCTTTTTTTGTATCTGAGTCCTTAGCACAGTGCCTGGCACATGTTTTAATAAATACTTGTTGATTGATTGCTTGATTAAGGAGGAAAATACCAGGGGGCAAGCATCTAGGATGATGAAGGACCTTGATATCATTCCATTGCAGGGAGGATGCTCTGGGCCCAGGCTCTCCCAGACTTGGGCTGATACTTTTCCCCCAGGCCCTGAAATGAAGTCCCTGTTGAGATTAGCCGGCATAGTGTGCTGTGGACCCAGCCAGCAATTTTGGGTTTAGGGACATCTTTTCTCTATTACCATCACCTTGAGCCCCCACTAGCTGTGTCCTCCACTATTATGTGCCAGTGATTAGCACTGAGGTCCATTGAACCACTTAATATCAATGATTTTTTACAAAGGGATATTTACTATGAGGATGTAATGAGAATAAAAGAATAAATATTTTCCCTCAACACCTCAGCGATATGGTTCCTCTATACCACCTTGGTCTCTGAGAAGAGGGCTTACTCTCTAGTTTTTACATAGCATTGGTGTCACCAAGGTCATATTCAGCTCTAGCATGATTTCCAGGAGAGTCCTTATTTCAACTATGACTAGACTGGACTCTAGAAGGTCTCTACAAGGTCACTCCCTGCTCCTCAAGGCATCGATTTGGGGTTAGCCACAAAACCTAGTATATGCTCCCATTCCTAGATTCCCTGACCTTGGGTGTCTCCTAGAGGAGTTGTTCTCCTAACCTTTTAAAACTCACAAGTTTGGAGCCTTTAGAATAATCTCCTTCACCTCAAATAAAAGAAGAAATGGTGAGGCACAGGATCAAGGAGTGTTTCCTCAGGGCCACATGTTGGCCTCTACAATATTACTTTTCATGAGATGTTGTCACAAGAGTCAAAGCAAGAATGAAAACCGACGTAGAGAGGAGACAGACAGACAGACAGACAGGCTGACTGAGACAGAGAGAGAGAGACAGAGAGACAGAGAGAGAGAGGGAGAGAGAGGGAGAGGGAGGGAGAGACAGAGAGAGAGAGAGGGGGAGAGAGGAGGGAGAGAGAAGGAGAGAGAGGGAGAGGGAGAGAGAGAGGGAGAGGGAGAGAACACCGAGGGTAACTGAAGCTTTCTAAAGGCCACCCTGATGCTGTTCTGAAACAGCAGCCACCCAGAGGCCACCACTCTTCACGTGGTTAGCAGACCAGAGCCAGTTACAGGTCTATGCATGCTGAAGTCTTTCCAAGGCACTTAGAGCAGACATCATCATGGCTGTCTCAGAAGCAGGCTCCCCAGCCACTTCTATGTGGGAAATTGGCATCAGCTGCATATGCAGATGTACTCTGTCCTTGCACCAGTCCTCTATGGTATTACATTAAGCTTGGCTTAGCCAGGTGAAAGCTTAGGATAGAGCATGATGTCTGCCATGAACACAATAATAGCCAACATTATAATGTGTTGGGCACTTTATTATCTCATTTGACCTCACGACACCCCTAGGTGGTAGGTATTATTATAATCCTTGGTTTACTGATGAGGAAACTGAGGCAGCAGATATTAAGTGACTTGTCCAGGGCCTCCCAGCTAGTAGGTCCCTAAGGCCAGATTTGAACTCAGGTTTTCTTGACTCCAGGCTCAGTGCTCTATCCACTGTACCACAGACTGTTTGTTAATGGCCCAGGGATGAGACTTGTTCTGCTTGGTACCATAGGGTAGACCTAGGGACGATGAGTACAAGTTTCAAAGCTACAGATTTAGGCATAAGGTAAGGAAAACCCTCCTTACAATGAGATCTATCCAAAAGGAGGATGGGCTACTCTCAGGGTGTAGTGGGTTCCTTCTTCCTAGATGTCATGAAACAAAGGAAGAAAGGAAAGAAAGAAGTATTAAGTGTCTACTATGTGCCAGGCATCAGGCTAAGTGCTTTACAATTATTGTTTCAGTTAATCTTCACAACAATGGTAGGTATTAGTATCTTCATTTTACAAATGAGGAAACTGAGGCAAACAGAGGTTAAGTGACTTGCTCAAGGTCACACAGCTAGTAAGTCTCTGAAGCTAGATTTGAATTCAAGTCTTCCTAACTCCAAACCTAGTGCTCTATCTCCTGTGCCACCTAGTAGCCTGAAAGGGCTGAATGATCACTTATGGGGTATATTGTGGTGGAGATTTCTACTCAAGTGGTCACTGAAGCTTTTGTAATCCTTGAATATAAACTTCTTAAGGGCAGGGTTTTTGTACCCTTGTATCTAGCATGGTGCCTTAAATAGTACACAGTTGGTTCTTAACAAACTTTAAAAAAATTAGTTTAATTGTTAAAATGGAGCCCAAGAAAAAGATGAATTTTTCTGACTTTACAGCTCTGTCCAGGTCAGCTCTGTCTGGGGGTGACTCATGGAGATGCTTAAAGCTGAGACTTCCATAGCTGCTGGTGAATATTTCACCATAGCTGGTGAAAATTTCCTTCTGAACCATGGGTCACCGTAGTCACTCATCCCCTCCATTCCCTTCAAGTCTCATCCCCTCTCCCCTCTCTCCCTTCCTCCTTCTCCTTCTTTTCCTTTTCTCCCTCTCCCCCGTCTTCCTTCCCTACTGTCCTCCTTTCCTGGGTCCACACTGCTGCCCCTTATTCACTAGTTCTCTATGTTCCCACTGCTTTCATAGGCCACTACCCTAAATCATAGGCATAATATTTAGCAGTAAAAGGGGCCCCTAAGCCCCTTTAAAGATCTCTAAAGATCATTTAATGTAATCCAGGGGAGCAATCCCCGTGGAAACAGGGTCCTACCATCATCTACCTCATTCAATACCAAACTCTAATTAGATATCATCAATAGGAAAGGAAGCCCCCCAAACCCCAGGAAGGGTCATGCCTTCTTCCCCAGAACATCAGCTCCACTTCCAGCATCCCTCACGTAGCTGGCATCCAAGGAGCAACCATCAGGGGCATATAACCTGGAGACTGTTTCTGCAGGTGCAGTCACAGACACCAAACCTGGAAAAGAAGGTTCTTGCAATTGAAGTCCTTGGTCCTGATAGAACAATCCTGACAAAAAGTCCTGAAGTCCTGACAAATGATTTAACACTAGGAAGACATATATTTTTAAGAATTAAAGAAATTTAAAAAATTAAAATTTAAGAATTGAAATCCTAATAAAGAAGATACTTTACCATTTTCTTGCTGTATATAAAGGACTTCTGGCCTTTTCTCTCTTACCTGTAGCTGAAAGCTCTGAAATAGACTGTCTCCTTCTGTGCTTCTGGAGAGCAGGGACTGTCTTGCGTATCTATTTCTATTCCTAGCACTGTTGTTGTCTGTTATGTTTGTCCTTTGTTGTTGAAGAAAACCCTGCCATCACAGAAATGATGACATGCTTTGCACTTGACTTTGTTTTGAGTGAGGGAGGGCTGTGCAGGTCATCAGCCTCACTTCTCCTCCAGAGCCATCTGGATCCAGTGACCAGACATTTATCAGGATGACTGGAGAAGGTCCAGGATGCAATGGGAGACCTGGGCCCCTTAGTCCAAGACCTATTCAGGTATTCCTAGCAGTATACATTTATTCTAAACTCTTCTTTTTACAAATGAGGAAACTGAGGTTAAAAGGAGGGAAGTGATTTGTTTAAGGCCTATATAAGTAGTACTACCTCCAGCTGGGCTTCAGTTCTAGCTCCTTTAACTCAAATTTTTGTGTTGTTTGCTCTCTCTGTATAATGAACTGCTTTTCATTTCCCAGTTTCTTACCTTCTCCTTACTCAATCTTTTCACCGCCCTTAATCCATGGATTTCTCCCTCATCTCACAGATTGTGTCAGGTATAGACAAGCTGAGATACTCTCTTAGGGCCTTTCCTCTCTGAGACTCTGTGATGTTCTCTGAATCTAACCTTGAAAGAAGGTCAGGTTAGGTCCTCGGTGATTGAATTTTGGCTGGTGAGACATTGCATCAGTTACAACAGATCACGTAGGCAGAAAGGCAACCTCAGAGTGCCCCCTGGTGGCCTAAGGAAGGATGGAGACTTTGGTTGCAATGTTTTGTTTTTTGTTTTTTGTTTTTTTTAATTTCATGAATCCTACAGAAAAGGTCAAATCCTGGTAAACAGCCATCTTTCATCTTCCCAGGGAACCCTGAGGTCTCCATTGCCCACACCAGGACTTTCCTCCTTTGGTAAATGGCTCTGGAGGAGAAGTCAGGCTGGTGACCTGCACAGTCTCCTTCACTCAAAACAAAGTCAAGTGCAAGTCATGTCATCATTTCTCTGATGGCATGGTCTTCTTCGGCAACAAAGGACGGATATGATCCCATGAGTAGAAGCAGCTGGCTGAATGCTAGTTGGGTACCTCACCTCCTCCTCTCCTGTCTACCTCTCCCTCCCTTTTGTTCTCCTCTCCAAAGGATGGTAAATTTGTATGGCCAATAAGTTGACCTGGGTTTTACAGCCTCCCCTCCCCTCCCCTTCCTTCCTCTCCCCTCCCCTCCCTTCCTCTCCCCTCCCCTCCCTTCCCCTTGTCTCCTTTTCCCTGTCCTGTCCCCTGTCCTCTCCCAAAACCTTAAACCTACTACATTCTGAAACTGGG
>CM053769.1:410795425-410915776 GCA_028658325.1 Potorous gilbertii
ATGCTGCTCCCCAGCCTCAGGCGTTTTGGCGGCAGGCTTATCTGCTGGTTCTCAGGTGGGGGCAGGGCTGCCTCTCAGGCTCAGTTCCCTCAGGGGGTTTATATAGAGATCCTTTGTAGTGGACCTGGGGTGGAGCTCCAGCCTGCTCTGGGAGTCTCTGGCCAAGCTGCCTCAGCCTCTGCCGCAGCGGCCGCTTCCCAGGGGGTCCGAGTCCCGGAAATACCCCGCTCCCCTCTCAGCCCGTCCCTCTCACTGACCTGTGCGTCTGTGTGTGGTGGGACCTTCGCGGCCGTCCGGAGATTCAGGTCCCTGCCGCCCGCTGGGCTCTGCTCGCTCCTCTCAGTGCGGTGTGGCCGGGGCTGGGGAGGGGAGCGCTCGGCCGGGCAGGGCTCCGCTCCCGTCCAGGGTACCTTTGCGGTCGGTTCTTCAGGGCTCTCTGCAACGGAAATCTCCTTCACTGTGTTGCTGCGCGGCTTCCACTGTTCCAGAATTTGTCAGAAGTTCTTTTTACAGGAAATCTATGGGCTGTGGGTTCGGACCTAGCATAGGTGAGTCTTTCTACTCTGCCTTCTTGGCTCCGCCCCCCCTTTAATGATCATTTAAAAAAAAATTCTCCAAATTCCCTCTTTCATTCCTCCCCCTCTCTTTGAGAAGGCAAGAAATTTGGCATAGGTTATACATGTGAAGTCATGCAAAATACATTTCCATATTAGGTTGCAAAAGGAAGCACAAACAAAATAAAACAATAAAAATAAAGTAAAAAACAGTATGTTTCAATCTGCATTCAGGATTCCTCAGTTGTCTTTCAGGAGATAAGCGAGCATTTTTCATTGCAGGCCATTGCCTTCACCTGAATAGCTAAGGCTTTCTTAGTTGATCATTATCACACTATTGGCGTTACCGTCTACAGTGTTGTCCTGGTCCTTCCAACCTCCCTTTGCCTGATTTCTTATAAGTCCTTCCAAGTTTTTCTGAAACCACCCTGCTTCTTATTTCTTGTAGCACAATAGTATCCCATCACAATCGTACGCCATGACTTGTCCTGAAACTCTTCAGTTGATGAGTATCCCCTTGATTTCTAATTCTTTGCCACCACAAAAAGAACTGCAGTAAATATTTTTATATAAATAGATCCTTTTCCCTTTTCTTTGATGTCTTTGAAATATAGACCTAGTACTGGTATTGCTGGGTCAAAGGGGAAGCACAGGTTTTCCCCCTTAATTAATTAATTAATTAAGATTTAGTTTGCAACATTCACTTTTATAAGACTTTGAGTTCTAAATCTTTTTCCCTCCCCAAAATGACATGCAATTTGATATAGGCTATAAATGTACAATTATATTACACATTAGTCATGTTGTGAAAGAAGAATGAGAAAAAAAGGGGAAAACCACAAGAAAGAAAAAAGTATGTTTCAATCTGCATTCAGACTCCATAGTTCTTTCTCTACATGTGGATAGCATTTTCTAGGATGAGTCTTCTGGAACTGTTTTAGATCCCGGCATTGCTGAGACGAGTTAGGTCTATCAAAGTTGGCCGTGGTACAATGTTGCTGTTACTGTGTACAATGTTCTCCTGGTTCTGCTCACTTCACTCAGCATCAGTTCATTCAAGTCTTTGCAGGTTTTTTGGAAGTCCACCTACTCATCATTTCTTATGGAACAATAGTGTTCCATTCCATTCATATACTACAGCTTGTTCAGCCATTTTCCAATTGATGGACATCCCCCGCATATTCAACTCTTTGCCACCATAATTTGGCATTTGAATGAATTGGCTAGCCCATTGGAGTTGCATTCTCTGCAATAAGAGTTTGAATGTTTGTCAGTTTAGTTCAAGAAAGGACCTCAGTGTTCAAAGAAAAGTGTGAGAAAGAAGAGGTATTAGATTGACTACCAAACTGAAGGTCTACAGAGCCATTGTACTGACCTCATTGATGCCTGAGAAACCTGGACAGTCTATCAATGCCATGCCAGGAAACTGAATCACTTCCATTTGAATTGTCTTAAAAAAAATTCTGAAGATCACCTTGAAAGGATAAGGTAATGGATAAGGTTTTGAAGCATACCATTATATTGTCTGCAAATATTGATAGCTTTTTCTTGTCTTATTGCTACAGCTAACATTTCTAGTGTAATATTAAATAATAGTGGTGATAATGGACATCTTGCTTCATTCCTGATCTTATTTGAAAGGTTTCAAGTTTATCTGCATTATAAATCATGCTTGCTCTTGGTTATTGATAAATATTGCTTATCATTTTAAGAAAAGCTCCATTGATTCCTATACTTTCTGGTATTTTTTAATAGAAATGAGTATTATATTTTGTCAAAGACTTTTTCTGCAATTATTGATATAATCATATGGTTTTTGTTACTGATAGGATCAATTATGCTGACAATTTTCCTAATATTGAGCTATCCCTGAATTCCTGGTATAAATCTCACTTGGTCATAATGTATGTTCTTTGTGATATAGGGCAATATATATATATATATATTATATAGCTCCTTGCTAATATTTTATTTAATGTTTTTTGCATTGCTATTCATTAAAGAAACTGGTCTATAGTTTTCTTTCTCTGTTTCTGTTCTACCTGATTTAGGTATGAAAAAAATCTTATTTGTGTCACAAAAGAAATTTGGTAGAACTCCTTTACCTATTTTAAAAGATAGTTTATATAGTATTGCAATTAATTGTTCCTTAAAGGTTTGGTAGAATTCACTTGTAAATCCATCTAGTCCTAAGGATTATTTTTCTTAGGGAGATCATTGATGCCTGGTTCAATTTCTTTTTATAAGATAGGGTTATGTAAGTATTCTATTTCCTGTTCTGTTAATCTGGGCTCTTTATATTTTTGTAAATATTCATCCATTTCACTTTAAGATTATCAGTTTTACTGGTATATAATTGGGCAAATAACTCCTAATAATTGCTTTAATTTCATCTTCATTGGTGGTACATTATTCCTTTTCATTTTTTATAATAGTAATTTGTTTTGTTTTAAATCAAATTAACCAATGGCTTATCTATTTTATTGCATCTCCCCATAAAACCAGCTCCTAGTTTCATTTATTAGTTCAATTTTTTAAACTTTCAATTTTATTAATCTCTCCTTTGATTTTTAGGAACTCCATTTTAGTGTTTAATTGGTTATTTTTAATTTGCTCTTTTTCTTTTTTTTTTAGTTGCATGTTCAATTCATTGATTTGCTCTTTCTTTCTTTTATTGACATATGCATTTAGAGATAAAAATTTTCTCCTAAGTACTGCTTTGGCTACATCCCACTAATTTTGTCTCTTTGTCATTCTCTTTAATAAAATTATTGGTTATTTCTATGATTTGTTCTTTTTTTATTCATTCTTTAGAATTAGATTGTTTAATTTCTAATTTACTTTTCATCTATGCTTCCTTTATTGGATGTAATTTTTCTTGCATTATGGTCTGAAAAGGGCATTTCTACCTTTCTACATTTGATTGCGAGGTTACTGTAACCTAATGCTTGATCAATTTTTTTGAAGGTGTCATGTAAAGTTGAGAAACAGATGTGGATATGCTCTTTTCTATTCTCATCTAGTTTTCTTCAGAGGTGTATCATATATAACATTTCTAAGATTCTACTCATCTCCTTGACTTCTTTCTTATTTATTTTGTGATTACATGTATCTATCTATGAGAGGGAAAAGTTGAGGTCCTCCACTATAGTTTTACTGTCTATTTCCTCTTGTAATTAATTTAACTTTTCCTTTAAGAATTTGGATGCTATACCCTTTTGGTACAGAAATGTTTAGAATTGATATCACTTCATCATCTATGAGATGTTTCTCTTTATGTTCTATTTTGTTTGTCTCTGTTTCAGGTGCAGGTAACAATTCCCAACAGATCTTGGAGTTTGAGCCATGGTAACCTTGGTACCAGGATTGCAGGCAGGATGCTTCAGCTGGTCAGTCCAGCAAGGAAGTTCTGAGAAGCCCAGATACCTGAGACTCAAGCCCAAGTTGGGGTTTGGACTTGGAACTGGGACCATGGAATTATGGGAAGTGAGCTAAGCTATGAACCCAATTCCCTTCCCCATTCCAGAGACTAATGTGGTATAGAGGAGGATTATATCGTCCACAAATGGAGTATGTTTAGAAAGTTGTTATTGTATCTTTGAAGTAAATGTTTCTAAAATTATTCCAATTCTCAGTGGTTAAACAGAACAAGAGTGCAGGGGGTCCACCCCCTGCAAATGAAGGGACACAGTGGCAAAACGAGTCAATGGCAGAGAGTCTAGACACTCCCCATACACCCTGTAAGTGGACTGGAGAACCCTGGGAGAGGAGTGAGATGTAACATACCTAACCCTCAGGCAATGGGGGCCAGAGTGGTCATTGTTACGTATGTACTAATATTTTTACACGCTGTCTTTATTAAAATGTAAGCTTGAGGGCAGGGACCATTTCCCCCCTTTCTTTATATCCCCAGTAATTAGTGAAGTGCCTGACACACAGTAAGCTCTTAATAAATGCTGGTTAAGTGACTGACTAGTAGGCCAAGAGAGGAATTGAAGATTTAGTGAGACAGCAGAGAAAAGTCCATCTGGTAGGTCTGTAGATATAAAGAAGATCTAGTAGGATAAAAAAAGACTGGAAGTCTGGGTGACCAGAAGAGGCCCTAGAATTCAAGAATGCCAGTAAAAGAATGGGAGATTTGGTAGGACAGAAGATAAAATGAGTGATCCTATAGGTCAGCGATGCATTAGAGATATGATGTGCTGCTAGAGCAGGGATTCTGTATCTGGTGTCTGTGAATTTTCCTTTTGTGTTTCCTTTTATTTTGACAAGATATTCCAGTATAATTGTTTCCTTTGTCATCCTATATATTTTATTTAGTCTCTAGTTAAGATCTCCTTCGTGAAAGCAGACATGTTAATAGTTCTGCAACACTTGGAACTAGATGAAAATATAAATGGGAAATATTTAACAGGATAAGTAAAAATACAGTAAAACATAAATATCACATTTTAAATTTAAGTCAATATGTAGCCAGCAGGGATCCTTATGTATGGTTTAGTGGCCTGCTTCTATTTGAGTTTGACATCATTCAAATAGAAAAGGGTCATTAAACTGCAGATGAGAATCCCTGCCAGCTGCATATTAACCTAGAAAAATCACATATTCACACGATCTATGTTCTATTGTAGATTTGTTTTGTGAAATATTTCCCAATTACATTTTAATCTGGTTTGAGCCACACTCTGGAAGGTGTTGCTAGCTTGCTTTGATTTTTGAACACCTCTGCTCTAGAGAAAAGGGAGAACTTATAGACCAGAAAGTGAACCAGACTACTAGATAGTAGATTACCAATAGTAGACTACGAGAGAAACCAGAAATTTGGTGGGTCAGTAGGACTTGGAGAGATTTGGTAAGCCAGTGCAGGAGAAACAGATCTCCTAAACCAGAAGAGAATGGAGACTTATGGGAAGCCAGCAGAGGGCACTATATGCAAGCCAGTGTTGGACAGGCTGTATTTGTGGAGTAAATATGAACTCCACTAGACTCTCAAAGCCTGAGATTTCATCTTCTCCTGGCAAGGTACTGACCTCTCTTCCCCTATGATATATTGGTGAGTCTATAGCTAATCATTCTTCTTTGACAGAGTCACAAAATCACAGATAAATTAAGTTGGAAGGGACCACATGGTAGAATTACAGAACACAGAATGTTAGCCAGGGAAGAGTCATAGAAATATAGCATTCTATAGAGGGAAATAACCGTAGAGATCAAAGACCATAAAATATCAGAGCTAGAAGCAACCTTTCTAAAAATATAACACAAGGACTAAAAGGGATATTAGAAATTATCTAGTTCTTTTTTTTGTACTTATTTAGTATTTAATTTTTCGGTATTTTTATTTATTTAGCATTTTTCCCCTGTTACATGTGAACAACAATTTTTAAAATGTTTTCAAAACTTTAAGGTCCAAATTCTCTCCCCTCCTCCCTTCTTGTCTACCCTCATTGAGAAGGCAAGCAGTTCCACATAGGTTATATATATATAGTCATGTAAAATATATTCATAATAGTCATGTTGTGAAAGAAAGCATAGATTAAAAAAACTCTAGAAAAATAAGGTAAAAAGGAAAAAACCCAAAACTTGTTTTAATCTGTATACAGACACCATCAGTTCTTTCTCTGGGGATAGAGAGCATTTTTCATCCTAAGTCCTTCAGAGTTGTCATGGCTCATTGTATTGCTGAGAATAGATAAATCATTCACAGTTGATCATCCTACAATATTGCTGTTACTTTGTACCCATTACATTTCACTTTCATCCCATGTAAGTCTTCCCAGGTTGTTTTGTTTTATTTTTTTTGCTTCAAAAATGTTTTTTCACAGTTACTATTGCTACCTGTATTTCCCTCCATTCTATTTCCCCTACCCCTGTTTATCCTATTCTCTCTCTCCTTTCACCCTGTCCCTGAAGTGTTTTGCTTTTTATTACCCCTTTTCCCCAACCTGCCTTCCCTTCTATCACCACCTGCCTTCTCTTATTTTCTTCCCCTTCTATTTTCCTATAGGGCAAGATAGATTTCTATACCCTATTGCCTGTGTATCTTATTTCCTAGTTACATGTAAAAACAATTTTTAACATTAGTTTTCAAAAATTTGAATTCCAAATTCTCTCCCTTCCTCCATCCCCAACCACCCTCACTGAGAAAGCAAACAACTTGATATAGGTTATGGTGTAGTCAAGCAAAGCATTTCCCTAACCGTCATGTTCAAGAAGACTGACTATATTTCCCTCAATCCTATCCTGCTCTTCCCCCATTTATTCTATTTTCTCCTTTCACCCTGACCATTCTCAAAAGTGTTTGCTTCTGATTACCTCCTCCCCCAGTCTGTCCTACCTTCTATCACAGCTCCCCACTCCTTATTCCCTTTCCCCCTACTTTCCTGTAGGGTACGACAGATTTCCTACCCAATTGAGTGTGTATGTTATTCCCTCCGTAAGCCAAATCTGGTGAGAGTAAGGATCACTCCCTCCCCTCCCTTTCCACCTCTTCCCCTCCACTGTAAAAGCCTTTTCTTGCCTCTTTTACGTGAGATAATTTTCCCCATTCTACCTCTCCCTTTCTCTTTTTCCCAGTATATTCCTTTCTCACCCCCAACACTCTTATTTTAAAGATAATAAAACTGAGGTTCAGAGAATGAAAATTACTAATTTGGTATTTCATAAAGGCAAGGATATAATGGTAAATGCTTAACAATTGGCATTCTGAAAAAATTGTATTCAGGAGACATCTTAAAGTTTATCCCTCATTATTAACATTTTCTCTATTATTTTCTTAAGTCTAAACAATCAACAAAATAATAAGTCAAGTCTTGGTTTGTAGTATTTACTGATTTCCAAGGAATAAAAACACTGTGTATCTAACAATCAGTTTTCCTGAGGCTCCAGCATACTATTGCTTAAGGGCTTGGGCAGCTAGGTGGTGCAGTGGATAGAGCACCAGTGCAGGAGTCAGAAAGACCTGAGTTCAAATCTTACCTCAGATACTTGACACTCACTAGCTGTGTGACCTTGGGCAAGTTACTTAACCCCAACTGCCTCATCCTGGGTCATCTCCAGTCATCCTGATGAATATCTGGTCACTGGATGCAGATGGCTCTGGAGGAGAAGTGAGGCTGGTGACCTGCACAGCCCTCCCTCAAAACATAGTCAAGTGCAAGTCATATCATCATTTCTCTGATGGCATGGTCTTCTTTGGCAATGAAGGATGAATACACAGCTTAAGGGCTCCAAAAGGAGACTATTTATAGCTTTTTAGTTCCCTGGGATGGGAATTGATGTGGTGACAGTATCCTGTGTCTGGTGAAAGGATTGATGAGGGGGATGGGAGTCTGATACTGGAGGGATTGGGGTTTGTGGTAAAGGAGAGGAATTGGAATTTGACCTTCCACCTTCCTGAGGTAATATAAGGACTATGGACCCAAACAGAGGAGCTGGGGCAGTGGGAGGAGTACAGAAGGGGAAAGCTATGGGCTCCCTTAAGTTCATTTTCACCTGGATTTCTATATTGAACTGACTTCTTGATTTCTATCAATTTTCTCTCTTTCTCCTTGGCATGGGAACCTCTGAACTGAACCCTTAATACTTAGAGGCTGTAGCATCCTGAGAAAGAGTCCTGAACCTCTGTTGCAGCTCCAGTTCTGACTCTCTCTGTGTAACTCTGATCATGCTGCCCCTTTCCTACTTTAAGGCTCAATCTCCTCATTTGCAAAATAAAATGATTGAACTGGTTGAATTGTAAAGTCTGTCATGGCCTCTCAGTCTACATAGAAGGCTAGGCAGAAGACAGGAGGGATTTGTTTAGAGAAATCACATGATGTTGTAGAATGCACCTAGGATTTAACAGCCTGGAGACCCAGGTTTGCTTCCTGGCTTTGGAAACTTCCTAGCTGTGAGACCTTGGGCAAATCACTTTCTCTCTTTAAGTCTCAGTGTCCTCAGTTTTAAACTGGGTATATTGCAGTCCTGTATTCCCTACTTCACATTCCTATTGTGAGGGGAGTGCTTTGTGAACCTAAAGCACACTAGAAATGTGAGCTCTCCTGTTCTCTAAACCATGATGGCTTCTTGCCAGAGATAATCCAGACTGCCACTCCTCCCATTTTACAGAGAAGGAAATTGAGGCTTAATAAGGTTGAGTAGTTTCCCAAAACCACATAGTAGAAGATTCAAACCCAGAGTTCTTTCTACACTATGCTAACTTCTTTATTTGAGGGAGGGGGGACAAAAGGTCCTATGAAATCAAAGCCATGCACAAAATCCCAACTGTGACTCGTTTTGCTTTCTCCTCTGATCCCTCCCCCACCAGTGGAGACCTACAGTACAACATCCTTTTGGGAGAGAGACTGTGGGACCAGAAGCTCAGTCAGCAGCTGCAGGGCAGACAAAGGGAGAGTCCTGCTGACTGGTCTGGGTTGGGCTCATGAATTCTCAGAGAACTTCTTCAGAATGAAGGGGTTAGGGCAGGGGTGGGGAACCTGCTGCCTCGAGGCCACATGTGGCCCTCTAGGTCCTCAAGTGTGGCCCTTTGATTGAATCCGAACTTCATAGAACAAATCCCCTTAATAAAATGATATGTTTTGTCAAACTTTGACTCAAGTCAAAAGGCCACACCCAAGGACCTGGAAGGCCACATGTGGCCTCAGGGCTGAAGGTTCCCTACTCCGGGTTAGGGGATGTTTTAGGGTGTTCAAAGTGGAGGCAATCTCAGAATTCCCAGGGGGTCTGTGTCAAGAGACACGGTACTATACTGGCCAAAAGGGGCCACTGTTTCAGTGTGACTTTACATTTGAGGAACTCCCAAACTCCATTTTGTATTACATAAGATTGAGCCTGTGATTTCAATGGTTTAGGGAACTCCAGGAGTCTTTAGAGAGTGCCCAGAGCAACACGAGGTTAAGTGACTTGTCCAGCGTTACATAGGCAGTGTGTGTCAGATGCAGCACTGAATGCAGTGCCATATTACCTCTAATTTACTTTAAATATGGCATCATAAATCATGATTCCTCATTGAAAGGGGCCCCTTGGGACCAGGCTGTCCCAATCTACCCTGGACTGTGTACCAGAGTCTTGCTAAGGCAGGGGGGCAAAGGTAAAGGCCTGCTCCTGAGATGTCAGACAGAATGAACCTAGCTGATAAGGGGAAGATGAAAGAAATGTAGGCCATTAACCTTAGCACCCGGAATGCCAGAGCTAAATTCTAGAGTTTAAAAAGTGCTTTGCCAACATTTTATCATTTATTCTTGCAACAGGTCCTTGAGGGAGGCAGGGGATCTGGGACTGGCATTTCCCTAATACAGCTTCTCTCCCTCTACCCAGAACATGGGGAGGTTTTACCTAAAAGAAAACAAAATTACCTCCTGGGACTTTCTTGGCCCTGATTTCCCTAACACAGCTTTCTGATCATCTAAGGGAATAAAAAATTCCAGCAAGGTGGAGCTTGGGTCTCTCAGACTTAGTGGGTACCTTAAACCACAGGAGTCACCCTACCCTCATGACCACAATGCACTAGGAGGGGCCTATCCAGAGAAACTCAAGTGTTCCTGTATTCTTGTTGTATATCCTTGCCATTTTAAGTCAAAGCAAACTTTCTTGTGTTAAATGTTCAATGATTTGCGAGTGTCTGGTTAGATGCATGCTAGGCAGGACAAGGGCTATGAGTTAACAAATGAACTTGCTTAATAAAGTCATCTAAGCATCAGAAAAAAAATTCATCCCAACTTTAAGGTAGAGTAGTAGCATGGCCAGTCAGTCAATTAATCAATAAGCATTTAGTAAGTACTTAATATATACCTGGCACTGTGTTTAGTTCATGGTGTGAAAAAGACCCGAGGACATCAGCGTGGGGATTTAAACCTGGCTAGTGAAGACCCCTCAATCAGAAGCCCACGTTCCCACTTAAAAGGCTGATCAAAGGAAGTGGGCAGCAGGGAGGTTAATGTTACATAAAGCTATTGTCTGGTACGTTGTATTTTTCCTTCTCCAGTTCATGTTCTCCAGCACGATGTTTCTACATTGAAGATCTGACCGTGTTATTTTCCTGCTCAAGAATCTTAAGTATTTCCACACTACTCTTAGTGTAAAATATAAATTGTTTAATTTAGCAGTGAAAGCTTTTCATAGTCTGATTTCCATTTGTCTTTCCAAGTTCATTTATTAAGTGCCTACTATGTGTCAGCTACTGTGCTAAGCATTGGGGAAATAAAGAGGTAAATGACACTCCCTGCCCTCAAGGAGCTTCTAATCTATTGGGAGACATTAACATACAAACAGATATGGATATATATAGATAGATATATAGATATACACACACAAATATGTATATAAAGCATATATGTATGTGTATATATATATCTATAGCAAGGCATATAAATTGTGTTTGCCCTTCCCTCTGGAAGAGCACCATTACATCAAGACAATGACATGACTTACACTTGACTTTGATTTGAGTGAGGGAGAACTATGCAAGGTCATCAGCCTTACTTTCTCCTCCACAGCCATCTGGGTCCAATGGCCTGATATTCATCAGAATGACTGGAGATGGCCCAAGATGCAATGTGGGACCTTGGCCATTTTAGGCTAAGATCTTATCAGAGTTTTGCTTTGAGTGAGATACACCCATTCAACGAATAGGCCTCTTTAAGTAGTTACTCCAGGGATGGCCCCTTTTAAGACAAAAATCAAACTGGGAGGGGAAGACCCTCAAGGTTCCTGGGTAAAAGAGAAATAGTTACTATTTAGTAATTACATCCACTCTGTGCTAAATAAAAGACAATTAAGAGGAAAAACACTGGAATTAAGGAGGGTTAACTAAGGCTTCCTGTAGGAGGACTTAAAGGAAACTAGGTGGCATTGTAGATGAGTGCCAGTTCTGGAGTAAGGAAGACCTGAGTTCAAATCTAGCCTCAGAACTTATTCGCTTGTGTAACCCTGGCCAAGTAACTTAACCCTATTTGCCTCAGTTTCCACATCTGTAAAATGATCTGAAAAATGAAATGGCAAACCTCTACAGTACCTTTGCCAGGAAAATTCCAAATAGGATTACAAAGTGCCAGACACGGCTAAAAAACAAGTGAACAACACAGAAAGCCAGAAATGTCAGTTGTCAGGGCAGAGAAGGGGCAGCATTCTAGGTATGGCAATAGCTAGAGAAGAATGCCCAGAACTGAGAGATACAGTATCTAATTATGTATTAGTCCTGGTACTCTGTGATCCTGCCAAACTGGCTTGCTTGTTTTTCTCCTGTACACACTACTCTAATTCCTACCTTCACATCTTGGCACAAGCTGCTCCTAATGCCTGGCAGGCTCTAGCTCTTACCTCTGCCTCTTGGACTCCTCTTTCCCTTCAAGGTTCAGCTCAAGGTCTACATTCTTCAAGAAGTTATTATTCCACTTTTACTACCAAATCTGTTACATATTTACATTGTACATAACCTCTTGGTGCTTGTCTGGGAATACATTGTATCCCTCAAGTAGAATCTAAGTTCCTTGAGGGTAGGGTCTGGCATATTTTTGTACTAGTATGTACTTAATAAATGTTGGCCACTGATGTGTGCAAAATAACTCTGTTGTCTCCTAATTAGATTCAAAATCGTTGTCTCTTATCAACATTGCTTAAATGATTAGGTGCAAAGGACTTTGTTTCTACTTGATAAGTCTGGATATCCTCTTGGAGTTACTGAGGTTAATCAGTTAAAGACCTTGTGGATCAGTCACCCCATTGAACTGGGTCTATAAAAGAGGACAGGAATATCTTAGTCAACTGGAGGAGAGAGACAGAGAGAAAGTATGTGTGTGTATGTCTGTGGGTGTATGAGAGAATGTGTGTATATTTGTGTGTGTATGTGTGAGACTGGGGGGAGAGAGAGACAGAGAGAGAAAGAGAGAGAGGAGAGAGAGAGGAAACAGAGAGAAAGACAGAGAGAGAAAAAGAGAAAGGAGAGAGAGGAAAGAGAGGGAGAGAGAGCACTAAGCACAGAGACCTGGGATCCTGAGGAAGAGTAAGCTGAAGCTGGACCTTCCAAATAGTTCCCACAAAGAGGTGATATTCAGCATCAGTTTGCAAGCCCTTAGCCCAAAAGACAGTAGCCTCAAAGTAGGAAACCACAAGATAAAATGGTGGGAATTCCTGATTTTTAACCTTCTAGAGTGGAACAAGGAGTAATTATATTTCTCAGAGGAAAACTTGGACTTTGTCTAAGATAAAATAATGATAACAATGGTGGCGGTGGTGAGGATGATGATGTCATTCAGACAGTTCAGTGGGAAGTTTCCTCTTGTAGCACCAATGAGATATCCACAGCAGCTGCTATGAATATATATGCATATTTCCAGGGTAAATCTGCAAAACATAATAAACTCTTTCTCAAAGGCAAAACCAAAATATTTATTTGAGACATCATTTGAATACCAGGAGGTAAGACTGAATAGGATGCATCACCAGTCCAGGGAGCCTGACATCTTAAACCTTTTGTCACAAAAACAAGTTCTCCTAGACAAATTCCTCCCCCCCCCCTCACTCACAGCTTGCTTCTCTCTCTCTGCTCTGCCTGCTCTCACCCTCTGCTCTTTCTCTTTCTCTCTTCCTTCTGTGTGGGATGGCTCGGATCCCTACTTAATTAATTACTCAGAGGCCTCTCAAAGTGATGACAGAAAGTTTATTTATTCGATTCTTGAGAAGCGGGGCAGTTCCTGTACCAGTTCACCTGGAGCGGGAAAAGCCGAAGACAGAGGAGAAGCAATGATACATATAGACTTTAGCGCAAGTCCCTCCCTTCCCACTGACCATTATCCTCATTAGCTGAGAATAGGATCTTACATTCTAGATGCGAAATCTAGCCAATCCATTTTGAAATGAAGACAACGAAGAATTATGTAAGTTTCATCCAATCATTGAGACCCTAATACACTACACAGTTTTATATCCTTATATGGAATTATTCCACTCTAAAAATATTGTAACCTTGAGCCTCTTGGTCTTACCTCTCCCCTGGGAGAAGAATTACAATCTGAGAAGTCTTCACTAAAGCTATTCCACTCACTACCTTGGGCAAGCTCTTCCCAGTCTGAGCTCCATGTGACCACAGGCTCCATATGTTAGGCCTATTAATGGGTGGGGAAGATCTTCCTATTCTGTTAACAGTATGCCTCTCTAATACCCCAAGTATGTTTGCCTTTTGAGAGTTATGGAATCCAGTGCCTTAGGAGTTATACTAGAATACTGGAAGCCTGTAAAGGTAGACTGGAGTCAAAAGCAGAATTCTCTATTGTTATGGGCTCCTTTGATTCCTTTGTGTTTTGAGCAGTTAAAATAAAGACTATCCTGTACCTGATATTGTTGGTTTGAGTACTTTGAACAAGGGAACTAGAGTCCTTTTTCCCCCATCCATGAAGACCTAGATACAACCCACGTAAAAACATGGAATATAAAGCTCTGGGATAGATTACACCACCAAGGAGAAATTGGTTGCTAAAACAGAAATGACAGGAAATTTGAGGAAGTGGGGTGGGAAGAAATAACCACTCCATCTTAAAAAGAGAAGATGAGGACAGGGAATAGACTTATCTATCCTTATTGGAGGGAAAGCAAATTTCAAAAAATTTAGGGAAAGGACATTTAATATTCCATGGCTCAAAATTCTATAAAGTCAATTTACAAAGTATGGGAAGCTCTTAAATTTTGTGCATTAAAGGGGGGCCTTCATTAATCATACCACCCTACTTAAAAGTAATTACTTTTGTTAGGTAAGAACACTTCTTGGTCAAATTACTCAATCAGAACAGGGTTTATAGACCTCTTCGAATCAAAGTCATTATGTAAGAGACTTGATCACAGGCCCTGAGAAATGTGAATAAACAAGAGGGCCTATTTCAGATCCAGAGAGACAATCCAAGAACCTGGGAACGGAGAGGAAGGAGTGGTGTCATAGAGCTGATCCAGAATAAATTGGCAACCCAAAGACAACCAGGAACATGAGAAATAGAAGATAGAGAGTGGCTGTAGAGAGAGGAGGCATTAAGGAGTGCCATTGTCTACAAGAGCATCTCAGAAAATTTGGACTGATGCCACCAGTTGTATCCATCTACTCAAGGACTAAAGGAAGTTCCAAGAAAAAAGTTCTACCCTTCCAGCTTTCCCTTTTGGTACCTGAATGTTAACAGACACTGCAATATAATCTATTTCATGATCCAAGAGTTTATAGCAACCTAAATTTTGCCTCAACCACAAAGAGGCCAGAGATATGTATATATATATATACATATATATATATATATATGTATATATATATGCACATATATATATGTATATACACACATATATATGAAATGTATTATTTATGTATATATGCATGTGCATATATATGTATATATATACATACATGTATATATGAGTGAAAATATAAATGTAAAGTTAAACAGGGAGCCCAACTTCTGCCTAAATGTTAAAAATTTTCTCAACTGGGGACTCAGAGCAGTTGTAATTATAGTAAGGACTTTTTATGGAAAATAAACTCCCTTGAGCTGCAGAAGAGAAACCTGAGTGATTCCCCTAAGTTTGTTGTTGTTCAGTAGTTTTTAGTCGTGTCTCTTTGTGACGCCATTTGGGATTTTCTTGGCAAAGATACTGGAGTGGTTTGCCACTTCCTTCTCCAGCTCATTTTACAGATGAGCAAAGTGAAACAAACAAGGTTAAGTGATTTGCCCAGGGTCACAAAGTTAGTGTCTGAGGCCAGACTTGAACTCAGGAAAAGAAACCTTCCTGACTCCAGGCCCTGTCTCTATGCATGATGCCAACTAGTTGCCCCAAGCTTAAAACAAGCTAATTATTGTAGCAGAATGTTATAGACACCATCCTAAGCATTTTAAGGATGAAGAAAGAACTGAGAAGCAGTACAGTATAGTGGATAGTAGTGTTATCCTTTGAGCAACATGTTATAGTTCAAATCCAGTTTGAGATCATTTAACTTCCCAGAGCCTCAGTTTCCTCATGTGTAAAATGAGAATACATTCAGAATATGAAATCAGATGGGCAGTCCCTAAAGCTAGTAGTATATTGGTACATAAAACTTAGACACCATACAGGCCAATGAGCTGGGCCTAGTATTGAAAAGAGAAAGTAGTAAGCTGAGCTGTTAAATGTGTTTAGTGCATTTAGTGATCCCAAAAACTGAAGGCCCATTTTAAAAACATTTTTTTTCTAAAGTTCTATTTATTATTTTGTATAAAACATAGTTTTTATTCTATTTTTCCTCCCTTCTACCAAAGTGAGTTTTCCTTTGTAACAAAGAAAAACGATTCAGTAAATGAATACTGTCTCCACTGGACAGCACATGCAATTGTTCCACTATTGTTTCTCACTTCCCACAGTGAGATATTTCTTCCTTTCTCCTCTGGAGTTATTACAATTTCTCAGCATCTGGTTTTATTTTACTTTTATTTTTGTTTACATCACAACAGTTTAAAAGTCTTGTGATGCAATATGGAGATAAAACATAGAATACTATGGTTTCCAGGGAAGCCTGGAAGTCATGCAAAGGGCAATGAAAAGATACATGAAGGGTGTAAAGGTTACCAAAGAATTGTGTTGGTGAAACATCCTAAAAGATGTTTCACCAACATGTTTACCAAAATTAGTAAGTGGGTGAGAACAAAAGAAAAGGATTACTGGATTCATGGGAGCCTTTGTGCTCCATTGTTACACACATACTGTCGAGAGTTCTGGAGGTAGCCCCAGAGCATGTCAAGTAGTCTCCTTATGGATGATTTACAGGACATGGTCTACAGTTGCAAGGTCAGAAGGTGTGGATGGGTTTGCAATTTGTAATGCTGAACTTCATACACATAAATTCTTATATTATTGTCTAAAAGGTCAGGTACAAATCCACAGGGAATGGCCCCTTAAGAAAAGTCAGGCAATTGTCCTTTTGTGGGATAGGCAGAAGTGGGTGGGCTGCCAGGTAGCAGCAGAAGGGAGGGATGGGTCCAGGTCCAGAGATATCTATCCAGAGTTCCACCCTGGAGGATGTCCATCCCTCCTCCCTACCATTTTCCTTCCTGCCCATCTCTACCAGCTGGTCAGTGGGTATGGTCTGAGCAGAGCTCCCTTGGGAGGATACTGGGGGGAAATGGACAGGGTGTGCCATTTGTAGAATGGATCTGGCCTCTGACAAAAGAGCCACTAGAGGAGGCAATAACATCTGGGCCAGAGACAGGGTCTAATCACCTCAACTAAAGACTCCAAATTGATCGTGCTGATATATGCTCACACAGGACAATGGTTGCAACTCAGCTAGACAATGAGGGATCCCTTGATATCCCCATGGTATCTGCTTCAAAGTATATAATGCTGGACTGTACTTCATTCTCCTCCTAACACTAGGAACCTAAAATGACTGCTGGCATCGAGAAGATGTGTACAGTCCTCCTGGGCTGATTCCTGTTAAATCCCAAGAACAGAGACTTTGACCAGGGCCTTTCATGATCCCCAGCTCCTTGCTGTCCTCAGGATGGTGGTTTGAAAGTCACCACCATCACCATCAGGAGAGAACAAAGGGAGCCCTCCCTCCTGAATACCACCCCTTGGTCAATACAGGAGAGACTTTGACTTGTCTTTAGCTTTGTTTGCCCTTTTCAGATTCCTGCCATCCCCAAGCACTCTCTTTCCAAGTATGGAATATGTGGAAGGTGGCAAAGACTATGACCACTTGGATCTCTCCCCCTTATGAGAACAGTATGGTAAAGAGAACTTGGTTCCTTGGCAGCTCTCCCTCTGTATTCCTGCCTTGTCCTGCTTCACCTAAGGTGCTCTTTGGTCTGTTGTACATTGCCCCTGCATTGTCAGTGCCAGGTTAGGATGGAGGGGGCCTGACCCACTCCATCTTGCCTCTTGTTGAGAGAAGCAGAACCCAATCCACTGGGTTGCCCTGAGTAGACTCTTTGGGGGTGAGGGGTATGCCACCACAAGGACTGACCTAGAGGTGCAAGGCAAGACTCCCTCATCCCCTCAAAACATAAGCCACAGCCTGTTCATCCTCATACTCAATGGACCCCTAATGTATGCTAGGCAGTGGTATCAGGACTCTCCTTTCCCTTCTGCAACTCTAACTGTAGCTTGTGCACCCCAGAATCATGAAAAGGATGTGACCCTTGACCTTTAAAGACATATATAAAAAAGCTTGCCTCTTTTTCTCCTTGGGCTGCTCTCATAGAATCAACTCCATGGCTCTGGGCCTAGAGGGACATTTTGGGTGAGGCAGATGTTGACATCCTGAGCTCTGGATATGGAAACATCCCGCCCTCTGAGAAGACTAACAATGATGGTAAGGAATGGTGTATCCCTCCCCAGACTGCTTCCACCTGTGGACAGGCTGCTCCCTAGAGGCACAACTGCACCTTTCTGATAGTCCCCATGAGCCTAGGCCAGGTGGACTCCACTGGAAGAAGCGGAGGCCTCTGGGGAAGTTCATCATGTGTACAGGCTGTGACATCCAATAAAGATGCCAGAGGTTCCTGAATGGCAGCAGGACACACTTATGGGAAGACATGATCCACTGGAATCCTTATAAGGAATGACTCCTATGAACCACGCATGACAATGAAACATGCAAATAAAGCATTCCTTCCTAAAGGAGAAATTCCCATTATTGTGGTGGACAGGTGCATGAGCCCCCAAAAAAGACTCTGTGGTTCTATGGCCTGCAAACTATGTCATATGTAGAAGGGGCTTGCCCTCTGGCAAGAGAAGGGACAGTGGAGGTCAGAACTCCTGGGTCAGAAGCAGGGCCCAGTCACCTTCTGAACTAGAAACTCAGAATTGATGGAGTTATCACATGCACATACAGGACATTGGTCATGATCTAGATAGACAATGAGGTCTTGACCAACAACCTCATGATGTCTGCTTCAAAGTACATAATGCTGGACAGTACCTCCCTCTCCCCTAACACTGAGAACCTGAAGTCACTCCTGGCATTCAAGAGCTGAGAATGGGCCCATGCCTAGGCTCATTTCCTTGGACCTTCTCCTGTAAACAGCTTCAATAGAGACTTTGACCAGGAACATCTGTGATCAGTCCTCACCAGATCCTTGTAGTCTCCAGGATGTCTGTTTGAAAGTAGTTAAGAGTCTGGACATTTGCTCCATCCCCTCTCTACCAGGAAAGGACAGAGGGATCCCATTCTCCTGTATCCCTCCCCAGGTGATTTGGCATTTAGTGGCTTCTTCAGGCACCTGAAGGCCTGTGCTAGGGAAACTGGAATTGTTTCCTGTAAAAGATATTTTTACACATGGGTAATTTTCAATTCAATATAAATGTAAGCTATAATAATTTTTCAAGTCTTTTGTAAAATATCTCTAGAACTATTCTCCAAAGATGATTCCTGCTGTGTGAATGAATTTTGCCGAGATCATTAAAGGATACAAGAGTCATGGTTGTGGTCCACTGTGACATTGGGACCTTGGCTCTAACTTCATGAGGTCAGCTTCAGAGTCAAAGATATATCTGGACCACAAACATGCTCCTGGGATCATAAAAATGAGAAGGGCAGAAGGCAATGTTGCATGTATCCTCCAAACATCAAGGAACTGAACACCTGCTCACATGTCTCATTATTACCTTTTGTGCCCTCCAGGCACCTGGATAGAGAGAATATGACACTGGATCTTTAGTAAGAAGATTGTCCTGAGTATTGATGCTGACCCAAATTGCTGCCACTGGCTGGTGACCATGGTCAGACTCTAAACATCAACCTGAGGCCTTCCAACATCAGGGCAATAGTCATAAAGAGTGGGGGGGACAAAGCAGGATACAGTCCCAAAGATGATGACTTCCTGGATCCCAAGAAGCACAACAAAGTATTTGGGACAGCTCTCCCTGGGTCTAGGACAGGGTGGGTGGGCTCCTTTGGAAGAGGCTGAGGAGGCTTCTGAAGAGTCCATCTTCTGTACAGGCTGTACCACCTACTACAGATGACTGAAGTTCTGGTTAGAAGTCAGATACCCTTATGGAAAGATGCCTTCCACTGGAATTCTCATGACGAGTCACTATGAACCATTCAGGAAAATGAAGCATGCAAGCAAAGCATCCCTCCCTTAAAAAAAAAAAAAAGATGTCAGAAATACCAGATTTTTAGAATGATCTGAGAAATACTAATGACAGCACAAAGGATTTTTAAAAAATTATTTAACCAGTCATATGAAAAAATGCTTTAAACTGCTAATAATTAGAGAAATGCAAATTAAAGCAACTTGGAGGTTCAATCTCATATCTATAAGACTGATGGAATGGACAAAACAGGAAAATGACAAATGATGGAGGGCATATGAAAACAGGACACTAGTGGACTGTTAGTGGATGCTCTGAATTGGCCTAGTCATTCTGGAAAGCAATTTGAACAAAGCCCAGAAAGCTATCAAACTCTGCCTATCCTCTGACTCAGTTATGCTACTACTAGGCCTATACCCTCAAAAAAAAAAAAGAGGAAAAGGATCTATACATTTGTTCAAAGTATATATATATAGTACAAAAAAAGCCCTTCTTTTTGTGGTAGTTAAAAACTGGAAACTGAGGGGCTATCCTAACAAACTGTGGTATATGAATGTAACGGAATATGACTTTGCCCGTAAGACATGACAAAATGGAAAGATCTTTGTGAACTGGTGCAGAGTAAAGAGAGGAGAAGTAGGAGAACGATTTGTACCAGGCCTGCACAACCTGTGGCCTGTGGGCCAAGGATTTCCAGTGGCCCACGAAAAATGCAAAGGATGTTTTCCTCTACATTTTTCACTAGCTGCCTGAAATCCTTTGGCGGGCCGGAGGGTATGCAGGCCTGATTTATACAAAGATAATATCGTGGAGAAAAACTACTCTGGAAGATTTTAAAACTCTGAATAACACAATGATAAGTTAAGATGAAAGAAGTTGAAGAAACATGTCACCTCCTAAAAAAGGCAATGAATTTATAATGGAGAGAGATTATAGCTAATGTGGAAATTTGTTTTGCTGGACTATGCAGGTATGTATTGAGGATTTTATTTTTGTTTTTAATTTGTTGAATGGAGCATGAAGGTAATGAGAGGGACAGATGACTAAAAGCATGCTTTCTAACATAGAAAATAAAAATAATCGACTTAAAAATAAAAGCTATACTGGGGGGAAGAGAAGCATTAAAGAAAAAATAAGATCACTGTTCAGTATGGATGAGAATAATAGACAACAGAGAAAAAGCAAAGATGGTTAACTCATTCTTTTTCCTGAAAAGGAAAATGATTATTGAACTTGAACTGGAAACATAGGAATTAAAATAACTAAGAAAGTGAGCGCTCAAGAATATTGAGCTAGCAATGTGAGGATCTAGGACAGCTCCAAAAGACTCATGACAGAAAAGACTCCACATCTGGAGAAAGAACTAGGGAATCTGAAAGCAGAGCGAAGCAGACTCTTTGCTCTCTCTCTTTCATCGTTGTTGTTTCTTGCGGTTTCTCCCCTTGGTTCTAATTCTTCTTTACCACATGACTAACGTGAAAATAGGTTTAATATGAATGTATATGTAGAGCCTGTATCAGACTGCATGCTATCTTGGGGTGGAAGGAGAGAGGAAGGGGGAGAAAATTTGGAACTCAAAATCTTAGGGAAGTAAATGTTGAAAACTAAAGATAAATAAATAAAACCAAAACAAAATGCCTATCGAGCTTGATCAAGCTCAGATAAGTTGGTTTCAGGATATTGAAAGAACAGGCAGATGGGATTTCTGAGATGCTCTTTGCGGTCATGGGAAACCCCAGGGGGCCTGCAAGGACTGTTCTGAGTCCTCAGAAGGTGAAAGGGAACCAAGTCTGCCAACCGTGAAGTATCCGTTTTCTGCAAATTCTAGGGCTAAATCAGGGAGGGGGAACATCTGAAAAAGGGGACAGTATTCCGGCGGGACTTCGGCCATGGGTCATACCGGATTACCACGACGGCTAAGGCTTATGCCTGATTTACTACACGGCAGGCTCTGCGCACAGCTTCACAGGTTGTCTCCCTGGAGTCTGACAGAGAAGGAAACTGAGGCAGGGAGGGCCAATGGCTCGTCCCGGATCGGATTCGAACTCACCGCATCCGTGCCTCTCCATCAACAGAGGCTTTCTCGACAGCGCCGCGGGGCTGCTTCCCGTGAACGCCCGTGTGGGTGGGTGCGTGGGTTCTAGACAGACGTCGGGCAGGAGAGGGGCGGGAGCCCACCAGCAGAGGCGGGGGCGGGAGCCGCGGGCAGGACCGGGCCTCGGAGGAGGCCGGGGGGAGGACGCCCGGCCCGACCCGGAGGCCTGAGCCGGGGCTCCCCAGCCTGGTCTACCGCCCCTCGAATCTTCACACTCGGTAAAAGTCAGCGGGACCCGCGGAGGAGAGGAGGGAAGGGGAAAGGCCCGAGGAGAAGGAGCCACGGAGAGCCAAGAGGCAGGCACGGAGGGAGAGGGGGGCGCGAGGGGGCTGGGACGGACGGACGGACACAAGAAAGGAGCAGCCCCTCCGGGTTATACAGGAGCTCCGTCCTTCTGTTGGGATGTCGGGGCCTGGGCGCGAGCGGGCACTGTGGGGGGAGGGGAAGGAAGGGGGAGAAGCCTCGCGTGCTTACGGCTTGGGCTGCTGAGATAACTTAACTTCTTCTCCTCTTGAATAGAATTCTTATTGGGGGGAATTCTGAGAATTCCTGAGGACTGAAGAAAATGGCTGGCCTAGTCCGCCATCTTGTTGGTCATGTGACCTGCGCCTAAGGGCGTTCCCTTCCTCCCTTCTCTCCACCAACTGTCTCTCTCTCTCTCCCCCTCCCCCCCTCTCCGTGTCTCTCCCCCTCCCCCACTCTCCCCTCCCCCCTCTCCGTGTCTCTCCCCCTCCCCCACTCTCCCCTCCCCCACTCTCCATGTCTCTCCCCCTCCCCCATCTCCATGTCTCTCCCCCTCCCCCCTCTCCCTGTCTCTCCCCCTCCCCCATCTCTCCCCTTTACCTCCCTCTGCTCCTCCCTTCCCCCTCTCCTTCCGTTTCTCCGTCTTTCTCTGTCTCTCTCCCCTCTTCCCTTCTGATTTCTTTGTGTTATTAAGAGCCTCGAGCTTGGTTGAAAGACACCTTTCCCCCCCTGCACATGATGACCCGAGTGCTCCGGCCTCAGCCTTGTGAGAAATTGGGAGGCTTCCAGAGGCGTGATCTCAGGGCTGGGGCTGAGCGCCCCTCACCCAGAACCTGGGACCTCATCCAGAGATTATGATGGCAACACAATAGCAGCAGACAGTCATTACAGCTTCCACATTCCATCCAGGTGTGCTGAAGGGCCTCGCACCTTTGGGACTGAGATGGGGGCTGGGCTGGCCTGGGATCTTATTTTGGGCATGCACACGCCTCTCCACCTTTTCTCCCTCCCCTTCTCACATGGCCAGGCAGGAGGAGGGGAGAGGAGCTTTGCAAAGGTGGGCTAGGAAAGTGGCCTTTCCGGATAGTCCAGGATGGAAGGTGCAGAAGGATCGGAGCCTGAACCTAAACTGGGTGGTTATGATGAAATGTGCTCTGGAGTGAGAGTCAGAAAATGTGGGTTCATATCCTGGCCCTGGCCCTGCCCCTTATTATCTGTATTATCTGTACATTGAGCTGTCCTGGGTCTCAGCTCCCCCATCTCTCAACTGATGATGCTAGAGTAGTTTCATGTCTAAGGCCTCTAATGATTGTATAATCTTATATACAGATAGGTGTCACAGTAGACAAAGTGCTGGAGGACCTGAGTTCAAATCCAGCCTCAGACTTTGGGCAAGTCACTTAAGCTTGTTTGCCTCAGTTTCCTCCCCTGTAAAATGCCAAACCACTCCAGTATCTTTGCTAAGATAACCCCCCAAAAAGAGTTCATGAAGAGGTGGACACAACTGAAAAGGACTGAACCACAACATAGGTGGGATGTGTAATCCTGGGCACTGTCCTCAGAGCTTTGAGTACTAAGGGAACCCTTTGCTGGGGAATCAGGAAAGTGACAGGGGCAGAATGGTATTGATAGGACAGGGGGTGGAAATATGCACATGCACATATGATCCAGAGGAAGGAGTTTCCATCAGAGACCTTCTTTTCCATTCTTATCTGAAGGGGACAACAGGAAAGAAGGATGAAAGAGAAGGAAGACCCCTCATACCCAATCTGGTGTCAATCGATCTTTGCAAAGTGTCTTATCTCTTTCTATTTTTCAGACAGTTCTCACATGGTTTACTATAATAGCCTCCTAATTTGTCTCCAGCTTCTATGATCGCTTTTCTCCAACCCTTATTCCACATAGTGACATTCCTACAATACGAGTCTGATCATGTTACTCCCCCGCTCAAGAAGCTCCAATGACTCCCACTTGCACCAACTCCTTCCCAGTATTGCCCAAAACCTACCCTTTCCATATTTTTTTATACATTATTTTCTTTTATTCACACTTTATTCCAGGCAAATAGTACAGCAATGACATTTTCCATCTTGTCTGTTTTCACAGGTTGTCATCCATGCCCAGAACACTCGACCTCTTTACTTCTGTCTTATAGAAATTTAACTTCTTTCAAAGCTCTGCTCAAATGTCAACTTCAGGAAACCTATTCTAATCCTCCCACTTGATAGTGCAAATATATGATTTGTGTTTAATTTTCTCTGCACATGCTGTTTACCCCTGCCCTTTTCTCAAGCTTCCCCTGTCAAGGTCTTTAGAGGTAGGGACTATTTTGTTATTGTCTTTGTAACTCTAGCATCTAGCATAGTGCTTAATACTAAGTTCTTAACAAATGCTTATTAGATGAATATTTAATAGAAGGTTACCAGCTTTTCAATCTTCTCCACCTGGATTCTGTCATTTGTATAGACCACAATTGGGACCACAGGAGTGGAAAGGAGCTGAAAGGATTTTTTTTTTAAACTCTAGGTCCCATAAGAATTTAGACTGAAACAGCCCAGCAGCAGGAGAGAAGGATCTCAAAAGACAAATGACTCAGGGCTTGTCTGGTTACCATGCTGGGTGCTGCTCTGGGCCTCTTCTGTGCTTTTCAGAGCTAAGCCTTTTCCAAGAATCCACATTTCCTCCTTTCAAGACCATTAGATTCCCTTCCATGAATTCCTTTCTGAATTCATCATTATTCCTAGTCCAGTTTCTCAGCCTCCAACTAGACTAACACCAGCTCTGAGGTCCCTTTCTGCCATATCTAAATCCTCCCAAGTAATTCTACTATACAACTATTCCCTTTGCAGCCCTCATCTACTTTTCTCCTCATATTTTTCGAAGGTGCCGACACTACCTATATGACTATGGGCCTCAATTTCCCCATCTACATAATGAAGGCATTAGACTAGATGATTGCTAAGGCTTCTTTTAGCTCTCACTCGGTTCTTGGCCTCCCCTTGACAAAGCCTTATTCATACCATCTCCCATGTTACAATGGACTCCCTTTTCCATCCTCTGTGTTCACCTAAGTCTTTCTTCAAAGTCAAGCTCAGGTTCTAGTTCCTCCACAATCCTTGGTAAGAGGCTCACTGGATTTAGAACTATGTGGAATCTTCCCTGATTCCCAGCTGAAAGTGGTTTCTTCCTCCTCAAATTTCTCATAGCACTTAGCCTGGACCACTTCTTTGTGCCAATCTCTTCCTTTTTGTTCTAGTTACTTGGGTATTTATTTGTCTTTCCATACTATATTATAAAGTCTTTGAGGGGAGAGCCTATGTTGTTTTTTTCTTTGTATCCCTAACATTCAGTATAGGAGCCTATACATAATTGGGGCTTCGTAAATATTTGCTGAATTTGAATTTTGAATTTGAAGGCGTATACTCTGTGGCAGAACTGAGGGTAAAAACCAATTCTTTTGACTCTCACTTCATTGTTCTATCTATGGCCTGAGAGAGGAAGAGAGAGACAGACAGACAGAGACACGAGAAAGAGAGAGACAAACAGAGACAGACATAGAGACAGAGACAAAGAGAGACAGAGATAAGTAGAGAGATCTATGCTTGTCTTTTCCAGTCTTCTCTCCCCCAAGCAAAGGAACAAAATCAAGAAAAATTTATTTTTAAAAAATATGTTTCCAGTCTAACTGTGTCTGTGATTCAGTCCTGGGACTGAATTGAGAAAGAACCTGTTCCCCAGGGAATCCCAGAAACTACCCTTGACCTTTGGCTGCCCCAGGCCTCTGGATAAGCCAGGGACTCACCAAGTCCCCAAAGCCCTATATCTTAGTGCTTTGGGTCTGAGGCCATTAGAAAAGCTATGGAGACCTCACAGTCAATTAGAAAGCTTTAATTAGAATCTCATGGGGGTGGAGTGTGGGGCAGAGGGTCATGTCTGAGGCTAAGCCTAGAGAAAAACCCATCATTAGATTCCAGAGAAGAGGCAATCCACCCAAAGCAAAGTCCTATTGGTTTCAGACTGACAGTCTAGAGAAGGTCTAGCGCAAGGGTGAGGACCCTGTGGATTCAGGGCCACACGTGGCCTTCTAGGTCCTTGGTGAGGCTTTTGGACTGAGTCCAAGTTTTGCAGAACAAATCCTTTCATTAAGGGGATTTGTTCTGTGAGTTTGGAATTCAGTCAAAGACTGTACTTGAGGACTCTGAAGGGCCACATGTGGCCTCAAGACTGTAGATTCCTCATCCTTGGCCTAGAGGAAGAAGTGGAGCATGATCGCAAATGTGAGCTTTGGAATTGAAATACTTGGGTTTGAGTCCTGGCCCTGGCTCTCATTTGCTATGTGATCTTGAGTAGTAACTATTCCTCTTTGAGACTGATCTCCCATGTGGGAATAAACACAGTTGAATTCCTTATGAGGTGGTTGGAACAAAAGGTTTTTATAAACCTTAAAATGCCATTGAAAAGTCAGTTATTATTATTAGAAAAGACAACTTTGATAGGGGAAGGACTAGAGACCATGACATAAAAGGGTCAGGTAAAGAGATCGGGAATACATTTAGCCTGGAGAAGAAAAGACTTAGGGGAAACATGATAGCTAGCTAGTTATTTTAAGAGTATCATGGGAGAGAGGGATTGATTAGATATTCATCATAATCCTGGGGTAAAGAGCTAGGTCCCATGGGAAGACATTATAAAGATTCAATCATCTTTTTTATTATCAGTATATTATGGAAATGTTTGTTTTATTCCATAAATCATAAATAAATAAATAAATAAGAGAAAGCATAGGGACATAGATTCTGGTCCAGCAAAAGGAACATATTACGCAGTGGGGACAATCAGAGTTGTCCTATAAGAATATGGACCTCCTTCACAGGTAGTGTTTCCTTCTAGTAGAATTTGTAAGCTCTCAGAAGTAGAGACTGTTTTGAATTTTGTCTTTGTATCTCTAGTAAGTAGTATGGTGTTTGAGCCATGGTTGGCACCTAATAGTGCTGGTTGGATCACATCAAAGAGGTATCTGCAGATTTTTCATGGTGGAACTTTCCTAATCCTAATCCATTGGTGACTGTAGTCACCACTATCCTCCCAATCATGTGGGTTCACAACCTAAGTCTTTTCCTTGACCCTTCACTCTCACTCACTTCGATAACCAATCAGTTGTCAAGTCTCAGTTTTAACCACAACATACTTCACCTTTCACTTCCACTCCTCTGCCACCACCAACGTCTTGGTGCAGATCCTCATTGTCATGCTTTCTGGTTGGTCTGCCTCCCTCAAGCATCTTTCTAAACCAGTCCACCCTCCAAAAGAGCTGCCTGCCAAAGTGATCTTCGTAAAATCTAGGTCTCATCATGCCTCTCCCACTCGTATTGAATAAGTGGCAGTGGATTTCTATGACCCGTGGGATCAAATATAAAATCCAGTCTTACACTTTATACCCTTCTATGTACTTCTCAATCCAATGACACTGGCCTCTTTGCTATTCCTTGCACAAGTACTCTGTCTCTGGATTGTGGGCATTGTTACTGGCTGTCCTTCCTTCTTCGAATATTCTCCCTCCTCATCTCTGCCTCAGTTTCCCTGGATTTCTTCAGGTCTCAAGTTAAATTTTACCTTCTACAAGAAGCTTTTTCTGGTCTTCCCTTAATCCTAGTGCCTTAAAGCCTCTGAGATTGCTTCTCATTTGAGGTGTATGGAGTGTTCAAGGAGGACTAACATCTTTGGTGGGAGGGCTTGCTGAGTCCTTTCATCCACCCAACTCTCACCTGTGCCTCCAAAAAGCTGTAGCATGTACATAGGCCACACCCTGGTAAAACTGTTTCAGCAGACAGCTAAACCAGGTTGAGGGTAACCAATAGGCCTATAATTCGTTGGTGAGTTAGAGGATATCTATGCCAATCACGTGAAGACTTTCCTATGGCAGAACAGGCTGATGAAAACAATTTGTTCCAATAGCTATGAAGGAGGCTGAAGCAAGGACCATGGAGCTTGATCAGACATCAAAGATGGCAAAGTCATACATTGCATCAAGGACCATTGTCAGTCATCCTGGCTTTTGTTTTGCCACTGGACTTTGATGACTGGAAGAGCAAGAGCAAGGTTGATGACTTTGTGCCACTGTAATAGTAATTTAAAACAGAAAGATCTTTCTCATTAATTAATAAGCCCATATGATCTGCTTAAATCGCCTGGAAGCCTGGGTCACATGTGGTGGAAGGATATTGCTGAAGAGGCAGAACAGGAAGGGTGGAGCAGAACCAAGAGGAAGTGAGTGAATGGGGTCAGGTCAGAGGGAAAAGAACACAGGCCAACTGACATGGGCCAACTGACAGAGGCCCAACTGACACAGGTGAACTGACACATTGTGACAGTTGATAGTGAGAAGGCCCTGGCTGAGGGAGGGGAGGTTTGAGAATGACTGCCCTCTGCTGTGATCATGTTTACTAACTTCTTGATCACCATGATGGATTTTGCTTTCTGGTTCTGAGATTTGGCTTTCTGGTGTCTAAATAAACCTTTTTCTTCTGCCTTCTATATGGAGAGTCTTCTAAATTTTGTGATTGAGAACTACACTGGCATATTCATAGTCACCACCAGTGTGGTGAATATTGTCTTGATGATACAGCCACTCTGACTTACTTAGATCTAATTCACACAGGAGTTAAGACATCACCCTGGGACGTCATTGATCCTCTTTGAAAGCAGGGACAAACAACCTTCCATTTACTCACTCCAAATCTGCCTCTACTTCTCTGCCTGGTGTCAACTCTGTGGAAAAGGAAGCTCCTTCCAGGTTAAACTCATCCCCTCTAATCTTAACACCACATTGCTAACTCCAGCCTTGATTGACACCACTTCCATCAGTCAGAAGGATGAAGTGCCCAACTCCTACCAGTGGCTTCCATTATAGAAGGCAGAAACTGGACTTTTGGGCTCACTCCACTCTACATCTGCAGCCCTGCCAAGAAAGAAAACTCCCTCTGGTATCCCAACCTCACCCTTTCCTGCCTCTTTTCATGTTTTGTCTTACCCTTTATATTGTAAGCTCCCTGAGGACAAATATTGTCTTCCTTTTCATTAACAGTATGCCTGGCTCTTAGTAAGTGCTTATCAATGTTTATTGGATTGGATTGGATTGCATTTATACTACAAATATCTTCTATGTATATAGTTGTTTTCATGTTATCTACTCCATTAAACTCCTTGAGGCAAAGACTGAATTTTTGCCTTCTTTTGTATCCCTAGAGCTTACTATTATGTTTAATAAATACTTTTTTACTTGATGTGTCCACTGAAAATAAGATATAAGAAAACAGGAAATAACTGATTTAGTACTACTAAATTTCCCTCTGATGCAGTATAAGGGGTTCAGGGACCCCCTAAAGACTGGAGTACTGGAGAGAGTCATCTGGAATGAATTCAAGGACTCAAGAATTATTCAAGTCAAGGTGGCAAAGGTTTATTTTGTAACACCGGTATAGTAGACAGAGATTCTTAGGGAACTTGCATTCTTTAAGAAACTCTTAACTTAACAGGAATGATGCTAAAGCTTATATAGGAAAAGTAGTGGATTATGTGATGATATGCTAATTAGATGATGACCTACAACCTTGGTCATTGGCATCATTCACTACTGGAAACCAGGGGAAGGGGTTTGTCAGGGATGTATTTTTGTTCTCATGTCTGTAACTTTGAGAGTTGGAGTGTATACCTTTACCTCCAAATATGATAACTTTGGAAATCAATACATGATAATACTGTGGTTACAAGATAGTCTTGTTTTTGCAAGAGAATTTCTTCAGAAGTCAGCTTGTTCTTGTGATGGGGAAAGATAGTTTATTTTACTGGGGACTCACTTATGAGTAACTGTGGAGAAAGGTAGTTTGTCTTACCAGGGCCCAGTCATCACTATTGCTAGGCATAGTGTCCTTGGGCTGAGGAGAAAACTGGCAGGGATAACATTTTGAGGATAGGGAGAAATGTGATTTTTACAACTGGGGTCCAAGCATAAACACCCAAGCATCCCATCACCCCCAACTATGTGGGTTTCCCTGAGAGGTGGTACGTCTCCACTGGCAGCTATAATCTTTGTATAAGTCATCCTGCCATTACTCTTTGCCATTCAACTCAATTCAGTCAGCATTTATTCTGTGCCTATTATATATAAGGCACTGTCCTGGGCTCTGAGGAGCCAGTGTAGGAAACAGATCTGTGATTTCTTTGGCATAGGTAGCTTCTGACTTGGAAAACTCTACCAATGTAGACCAGCACTTTGTAATGTAGAGGTATGCCTAGAGCACTGAGAAGTTAAGTGACTCATCTGGGGTCCTACAACTACTATGTTCAGAAGTGAGAATTGAACTTATATCTTCACGGCTTTGAGGTTGGCTTCCTATCCCTTTCACCATGCTGCCATCTCTCTAAGGTGATAAAACAAAAACAAAAATGGTCCCTGTCCTCAAGTAACTTCCATTCCACTAAGGGTGTGTTGATATGACATCTATAAAGATGATTATAATATGAACTAGGCAGTGCTAGGTACAAAGGAGTGAACAAAGCAATATTTGAGGAGGAATAGAACATACTTAATTGCAAAGATCAGGGAAGTCTTAGAGAAAGTGTCAAGTTGAACCTGGAAAGAAGATAATGAATATGAAAGGTCAGATTAGAAGGGAAAGTCAGACATTAGGTGCTTGCTGTGCAAATACATGGAGGTAGGAAAAAGAAATATTTCACAGAGAGAGTACCTATAGCAATATAGTTTTGGTGGATCATGGAGGCTGAGAAAAGGACTAATATGAAATAAGATTGGAACAGTTGACTGGAGTCAGACTGTGTAAGGTTTTACATCCTGACCCGAAGAGTTTATATTTTATCCTATAAGAAAAAGGGAATCATTGAAAATTTTTGAGCAAGGGAATGTATCTTAGTAAGACTATTTTGGCAATTGTGTGAAAGATGAACTGGAGAGAAGGAAATGACTAGAAATAGACGAATTTGGAAGCTATTAGAATACAAGGGCAGCTAGGTGGCTCAGTGGATAGAACACCAGATCTGGAGTCAAGAAGACTCCATTTTCCTGAGCTCAAATTCAGATTCCTCAGATTCCTGGTTATGTGATCCCTGGACAAGTCACTCAACCTTATTTGTGACAGTTTCCTCATCTATAAAATGAGCTGAAGAAGAAAATGACTAACCATTCCAGTATCTTTGCCAAAGAAAGCCCAAATGGGGTCTCAATGAGTCAGACATGATTGAACAAGAAGAATGTCACAGGTAATGAGAATTTGAAGGCTTATACTTTGAAGGCAATGGGAGTAGAGAAAGGGGTAGATGTTGATCTCTATATGTGGGATAGCAGTTAAATTATTAGCCTAGAAATCAGTTTTATTGGTGGGACAAGCCCATATAATTTATCCCGCAATCCCCCCCTCTCCCCCAACCCCTCTCTTCCTCACCAAGATAAAGTAATCTTGTCTTTCTTTAGGTGTCTTATTTCCCAGGAATTAGATTCCTCTAAGACCAGCCTTCTACTTTGTTCAAGGTCATGTAGTTAGGATAGCAGAAGGTCAGATGACAACAAGGCCCTTAGTAGCCATAGTGTCACAGAGCAAAAGGCTTAGAAGATTTAGAAATCATCTTCTAGTCCACGCCTTCATTTATGAATAAAGAAACTGAGGCCCAGGGACAGTACATTATTTGTCCAAAGTCCCAGGCAGAGTTAGGTTTTGACTGCAAAGCTTTAAAGCCTAGTCTTTTGATTCCAAATCTGTGATTCTTTCCCTTGGATCATTATCCTTCTAAGGAATAATTAGTACTTTTATTATTGCTGCTTTTTCATTTATCTCTCCTTTTCTCAGCATCAGAAAAGGGCCAAGTAGTTCAGCATTAGGGCAAGGCCCTGCTTGTTGCCATGCATCTTTGATCAGTGGGGCCCACAGCCCCCTCTGTCCACCAGGTAGGATACTGGGGCTTGAAGACACCTGTGTTGAATGGGGTTGTCATTTAAGGGCTAGCAGGAATGTACCATGGAGCCACTGATTTTTACATAACCCTGAGAGTCCTCTATAAACATATCTAGCTCTATATACTGTAGAGGAAAAGAGTTGTTGAATGACATTGATAACATCTGGCAAATGACCAATTAGGTGAGGGAGCAGGAAGAGTCAAAAATAACTGAGATTTCAAACCCAGGTGATTGAGAGGGTGTCTTCCTCTCTTTCCTTATTTATTCCCTTATATTAGGAGGTTTCAACATCCATAGGTCCAGCTCCTTCAAAGTTCCTAACCTAACAGTTCCATAGTCTTTGGAAGTCCCATGACCTATTCCTCCTTGCCTTCTTAGCCACACATAGGAATGATCATACCCCGTATTTCACCATTATCCACTAATATTCTTCTTAATAAAGAAATCTGATGCTATGACTCTATTTGAGTACAACGTCCTATTATTCTGTCTCTTATTATACCTCCTAAGTCAATTCTTCACCCTCATCCTGACCTGCAGTCACTTCTTTTACCTCTCAGTATTTTCTTAGGCATTTACCCTTGCTCTGATTTCACTTTCTTCCCTTTCCAGTCTTGACACTACAGCTAGCAAATTCAACTTTACACTGTCCTCTACTCTCAAATCTCTCACCTCATTGTCCTATCAATTCTCATTTCTGGTCAAATTTCAAACTTGGATTACCATCTGCCTTCTCCACTCCTACTCAAAATTTCTTTCAGATGTATCTGAAAGAAGTCACATATCAATTGTGTCTGATTAAGTTATAAATTCATGGTATCCAACTTCAGTTGGGCCTTCCCTGCGTCAAGCTTACCTCTTTAACTTCTTTGTCATGGATTGCCAATCTCAGTCCCCTTAGAAGTTATTTCAGACCTCTTCTCCCCTGCATCTCTTCTTCCCCCATCCTCTCAGCTGAGAACTTCATTTTTTATTTTCCTGAGAAAATTTAGGGCATTTCCATGAGTTCCTCCTTCTTTTCATCTCAAAACCCCTTGGCATCATCCCTCACCATTTTCTTTTTGCCACTCTGATTATAAGGTGGTTCTTATTATAAGATGGCCAACCTCTACACATGTGCCCTTGATTTAATCCCCTCTATTCTTTTCTGACATATTGCATCCTGAACTTGCAGACTCCTCTTCATACAAACTGCTATAGCTTGCTTCTGACCTTGCTCCTTTCTTGGTAAACAGAACACCATCCTTAGGCATAGGTCCCCTTGTCAGTCTACCTTGGATCTGTGACCAGGATCTTCTTGGAACTGGATTAAGGAGCAACAAAGCTTCTAGTTGGCCCCTACTCCTACACCCTGCACAAATGTAGTCCCCTCTATGCTGGATGTCCGTCCCAGCCTTGCTCTGTGCACAGCTTCTCCTTGTGTTGAAATGTTCCCGGTGGCAAACTCCTAGCCAGAACCTGTATCCAGTGTTTGCAGCCTCTCTGTTTGACTCCCTATGCACACTTGGGCTGGAAAAATGACACACTGTAATTTTTTCCCCTTGAATTTCTCAATAAGGACTCAATCTGGTGTGTTTTCTAGATTAGAAGTGACAAACATGTCAGCTGAGGGTGGGTGTGGTCTACAACACTCTTGAATCAGATTGAAATGCAACTGAGAAGTATTTAACAAAATAAATAAAAAATACAATAAGACATAATATCACATTTTTAAACCAAGTTAATATGCAGCCTACAGGTACTATTTAATGGCCCCCATTTCTCTCTGAGTCTGACACCCTCGTTCTATATTTGTTTGTAGGAGTTGTTGAGGAGGAGGAGGGAGGGAGCTGTACTACTTTCTGCTACTCCTCCATCTTGGCACCACCTCCTGGAATTAGTTTAAACTAGACAATAAACTCAGCAAATATGTATAACTGGGCACATAGAAAGAACAATACATCACCATACAGTGAAGCAAACAAAGGAGTGAGGTCACCCCTGTAGCCTTATGAGGTTCCCATTCTTCCCTCAGGATACATGACCCATGACTATCTGACACACGGAGGACAAAGTTAACTGTAGAAGACATCTGGAAGAAGTGAGAGCTAGTTGACTTGGGTCGTAATGCATTTTAATAGATAAGAAGTAGAAAAGGTTCAGGGGTCAGTAGAAATGAAGGGATGGAGGAGACAGAAGAGTACAACACTTGATGAATCAATGGGGAAAATAGAGAGGAATTCACAATTAGTACTTTAAAAAAAATCTCTTTGGTTTTCCCCAGATTTTCCTGCTTCATTTACCCTGGCAAGGATCCTGGGATTCAGGAGGGGTCTGCCATTTATGAGAAGTCTGCATAACAAAAAGTCCAATATTCCCTTCTATAACATTTATGGGTAAGGTTCATTGCAAACTCAGAGCTTAATCTAAGTGATTCCTCTTGCCTATTCTGTACTCTTCTCTCTGCTTCTCTTTCTTAATATTGTCTGTCCTTCAAGATTTAGCTCCCATTCCAACTTTCAGTGCACCCCATCCATTAAGTCATCTCCAACTATATCAATCTACACAGAAGAATATCTGCCTTGTCGGAACACCTGAAGCTATATATTCTGACACTCAAAAATTGTCTCTATTTCTCATGTATGGTAAGCTCTGCTTTCCTTCTCAGATGATATTTTTGTTAGCTGCTTCCCATACCTAGAATTCACTGTCCTTTCCATTGCCACTTTTTGGTGCCATAAGGGCTGAATGACAGGGATTATTTCTGGAGTTGAAAAGTCAACAGTTGTAGCTAATGGTTAGAGGTGAATCTGCCTGATCTTTCTTATTACAATACTTCGTTAAAAATTTGAACTGTCTTTTAAATTGTATAGCTGGTAAAATGATATTTATTTAAGTCTATGAGAATAGAAGATTTGAGAAAGAGAGAGGAAAAAATTTATGGGAAGAAAAAAGAGGAAGATTGGGAAAAAAAACACCAGGAAAAGAAATCAATACACTGAGAAAGACTGGAAATGCATACAATGTACAACACCTATGCAAAAATGTAAAGTGATAGAGTATTCTCAAACCTCTTCTTTGGCGACACGCTTCTTTGTAATTTCACAAGATTTATTTTTCATTTTGTGGTGGTTATTCTTTCTACTTACATTGTTATAATCGTCTTCTTATATACATTATTTTCTTAGTTCTGCTTACTTCACTCTCTTCCCTCCACATCAATCATTAAATCTTTCCTTGTTTGCTGTACTTATCTTGTTATTCATTTCTTACAGCATGGTAAAACTCCATTACATGCATGTATCACAGTTAGTTTAATTAGTCCCCCATCTGATGGGCATCCACTTGGATTTTCAATTCTTTGTCTCTAACAAAAGTGCTAGTATAAATATTTTGAGGTTTATGGGGATTTAATTATTATCAATGACTGAATAACTGTGATATGTATGTATATGTAATATGTATATGTAAAATATAATATATGTAATGGGGTGAGAGGGTATCCTTGCCTTACTCCTATACTTATTGGAAAAGTTTCTATTGTATCCCCATTGCATAGGATGCTTATTTTTAGCTTTAGATAAATATTTTTATAATATCAAAAAGATGCTTTCATGGCTAGGGTTTTAGCTTAAATGTGTGTTGTACCTTGTCAAAGGTATTTTCCACATGCTTTAAAATAATTATGTAGTTTTCAGATGTTTTTATTTTTAATATGATTAATAATATTGTTTTCCTAATGTGCACTATCTTTGCATCCCTGGTATAATTCATTCTGATTACAATGAGTGATTTCTTAGATGAACTGATTTCTTTTGTTTGATTAGATTTTACTTAAAAATTTTAAATTGACGTTGATTGATGACATTGGTCTACTATAGCTCGTTTTTCAAAAAATTATTAATCTTTCCCTGGTGTGAGCATTTGAACTATATTTTTCTCTCAAGTCATCTGGGAAGTGCTTTCTTTCTCAATTTTTGAGAAAAATTTATGCAATATTGGCATCCATTATTCTCTAAAAGTTTGATAGCTTTCTCCTGTGAATTCATTAGGGCCAGGAAAGTTTTTCCTCCATTTGGTAGTTTCTTGATAGCTAATTCTATCATACAGGGAAATAGGAAGGTAGAGATTGCAAGGTTAATGTAAGATTAATGGTGTGTGTCCTCAGACACCTTTTGTTAATTTCTAATGAGACACAGGGTAACAAAGGTAACAAGGTAACAAAGTCCTGAAAAGAGAATTTGGTTGCCCCCAGAAGCTGCCAGGGTCCTTGCTATTACAGGGAGATAAAGGTAGAGACTGATAGAAGGGAGGATGGATGGAGGAGGTTAGTCAGAAGCAAAACACTTTTGAGGAGAGACAGGATGAAAGGAGAGAGAGAGAAAAGGATAAACAGGAAGAAAAGTAGGATAGAACAAAATACACTGTTAGTAATCATAACTGTGACTGTGAATAGGATGAACTCACCCAAAAAACAGAAATGAACAACAGAGTGAATTAAAAACCATAATCCTACAATATGTTTTTTACAAGCAACATGCTTGAAGCAGAGAGACACAGAATAAAGATGAGCAGCTGGAGCAGAATCTATTATGCTTTAGCTGAAGTTTTTTTTTTTTTTTTAAATCAGGGGTATCAATCATGACCTCAGATGAAGCTAAAGCAAAACTAGATCTAATTAAAAGATGTAATCAGGGAAACTACATTTTGCTAAAAGGTACCACAGACAATGAAGTAATAATGTCAATGTCAAACATGTATACACCAAATGTTATAGCATCCAAATTCTTAAAGGAAATGTTAAAAAGAGTTACAGGAAGAAATAGACTGTAAAACTATGCTAGTGGGCAACCTCAATATTCCCCTTTTAGATAAATTTAAAATATGATAAATTTAACCAAAAAAGAAATAAGAAAGAAGTTAGGGAGATAAATAAAATTTTAGAAAAGTTAGATATGATCAGCCTCTGTACAAAATTTAATGAGAATTAAAAGGAGTATACTCTTTTCTCAGTGATACATGGAACCTACACAAAAAATGATCATGTAGTAGGGCAAAAAAATCCCCACAACCAAATGCAGGAAAGCAAAAATACTAAATGTATCTTTTTCATATCACAGTGCAATAAAAATTATATTTGATATAAAGTCATGGAAATATAGATTAAAAATTGATCAGTGGTACAGTGGACTGAGCTCTGAGTCTGGGGTCAAGTAGTTGTTATTTGTTGTTACTGAGTCATTGTAGTCATGTTCAACTCTCCATGACCCCATTTAGGGTTTTCTTGGCAAAGACACTAGAGTGATCATATAGGTAGTAAGTGTCTGAAACTGAATTTGAACTCAGCTCCTCCTGACTCTAGGACCAGTGCTCTATCTACTGTGATACCTAGTTGCCCTGGAGTCAGAAGATCTTCCTTGGAGTCAGGAGGATCTGAGATAAAATCTGGTCTTACACACTTATTAGCCATGTGATCCTAGCCAAGTCATTTAACCTTGTTTACCTCAGTTTCCTCATCTGTAAAATGAGCTGGAGAAGGAAATGGCAAACCAAACCACTCCTGTATTTTTGCCAGAAAAACCCAAATGGGGACATGGAGAGTCAGACATGACTGAAATGAATCAACAAAAACAACAAAAAGAATGAGTGGTCCAAAGAACAAATCATAGGAACAACCAATAATTTCATTAAAGAGAATGATGATGAGACAACATACAAAAGTTTATGGAATGTAGCCAAAGTATTACTTAGGGGTAAATATATAACTCTAACCTCTTAGCTAACATCAATAAAATAATGAAAAAGCAGATATGAATTTGGCATGCAACTAAAAAAACTAGAAAAAGGACAAATTAAAAATCCCTAATTGAACACCAAGTTGGAAATCCTGAAAATCAAAGAAGAGATTAATAAAATTGAAAGTAAGAAAGCCATTCAACTAATACAGAAAAGCAAAAGTGGGTTTTGTAAGAATAAAACCAATAAAATAGACAAACCACTGATTAATTTTATTTAAAAAAAGAAAAAAAACCAAGTTGCCAGTATCAAAAATGAAAAAGGCAAAATTCACCCACCAATTAAGATGAATTTAAAGCAATTATTAGGAGCTACTTTGCCCAATTATATGCCAATAAATCTGACAACTTAAAAGAAATAGAGGAATATTTTTAAAATGTAAATTGCCCAGATTAGCAGAAGAAAAAATAGAATATTTAAATAACCTTATTTGAGAAAAACAAATTGAACAAACCATCAGTGAGCTCCTAAGAAAAAATCGCTAGGACCAAATGGATTCACAAGTGAATTCTACCAAATGTTTAAAAACAAATAATTCTAATACTACGTAAACTCTTTGTGAAAATGGGCAAAGAAGGAGTCCTACCAATTACTTTTATGACACAAATACATGCTCTTCCATAAACCAGGAAGAACAAAAATAGAGAAAGAAAATTATAGACCAATTACCTTAATGAATGTTGATGTAAAAATTTTAAATAAAGCATTAGCAAGGAGAGCACAGCAATGAATCACAAAGATCAGATGCTATGACCAGGTGGGATTTATACCAGGAATGCAGGGCTGACTCAATATTAGAAAAACTATAATTGACCACGTCAATAACAAAATCAACAAAAACCATAAGATTATTTCAATAGATGCAGAAAAAACTTTTGACAAAACACAGACTTCATATTAAAAACACTAGAAAGCATAGGAATAAGTGGAACTTTCCAAAAAATGATAGGTAATATCTATCTAAAATGATCAGCAAGCATTATCTGAAATGAGCCTTTTCAATAAAATCAGGGGTGAAGCAGAGATGCCTATTATCACCACTTTTATTTAATATTGTACTAGAAATGCTAACTACAGCAATAAAAGAATTGAAAGTATTAGAACAGGTGATAAAGAAACAAAACTATCGCTCTTTGAAGATGATATTATGATATATTTAGAGAATCCTAAAGAATCAACTAAAAACTAATTGAAATAACTAGCAAAGTTTCAGGATAAAAAAAATAAACCCACATAAATCATCAACATTTCTATATATGACCAACAAAGCCTTGTGGCAAGAGATAGACAGAGAAATTCCATTTAAAATGACTTGTAGACAATATAAAATACTTGGGAGTCTACCTGTCAAGACAAATCCAGGAACTATATGAACACAATTAAAAAACACTTTTCATATCACAAAAACAACAACAAAAAGTCAGATTTAAGCAACTAGAAAAATATCAATTGCTCATGGATAGGCCAAGCCAATGTAATGAAAATGACTATTTTACTTTATTCACTGCTGTGCCAATCAAACTACAAAGAAATTATTTTGTAGAGCTAGAAAAAAATAATAACAGAATTCATCTGGAAGAATTAAAGGTCAAGAATATCAAGATAATCAATGAAAAAAGTGACATAAGGTGGTCTAGCCATATTAGAACTCAAACTATTTTACAAAGCAGCAATTATCTAAACAATTTGGTACTGGCTAAGAAACAGAGTGATGGATCAGTGGAATAGATTAGGTATATGATACATAGTAGCAAATGACTATAGTAACCTAGTATTTGATAAGTCCAAAGATCCAAGCTTTTGGTACAAAAACTCATTATTTGACAAAAACAGTTGGGAAAACTGGAAGGCAAAAATTAGCTATAGATCAATATCTCACACTGCATACCAAGATAAGGTCAAAATGGGTACACGATTTACCCATAAAGGGTGGTATAAACAAATTAGGAGAACATGGAATAGTTGTCAGATTTATGGAAAAGGGAAGAATTTAGGACCAAACAAGACAGAGGATTATGGAATGGAAAATAGATAATTTTGACTACATAAAATTAAAAAGTTTTTGCACAAATAAAACCAATGCAACTAAAATGAGAAGAAAAGAAGAAAACTAGGGAAATTTTTTTTCTAGCAAATATTCTCTGATAAAGGCTTCATTTCTCAGATAACTAGAGAATTGAGTCAAATTTACAAGAATACAAGTCATTCTCCAACTGATAAATGGTCAAAGGATATGGACAAGGAGCTTTCAGATCAAGAAATCAAAGCTATTTATAGTCATATGAAGAAATGCTCAAAATCACTTTGATTAGAGAAATGCAAATTATAACAACTTTGAGGTACCACCAATATCAAATTGGTCAGTATGACAAAAGAAAAAAGTGATAAATGTTAGAGAGGATATGGGAAAACTGGAACACTAATGCACTGTTGGTAGAGTTGCAAATTGACCCAACCATTTTGGAGAACAGTTTGGAACTATGCACAAAGGACTAAAAAACTGTGCATACCTTTTGCTCCAGATATATCACTGCTAGTTCTATACCCTAAAGAGATTTTTGTAAAAGTGGGGAGGGGAAAGGAGCCACATGTACAAAAACATTTAAAGCATCTCCTTTGTGGTTGCTAAGAACTGGAAATTAAGGGGATGCCGATCAATTGAGGAATGACGGAATAAGATATGGTATAGAATTGTGATATAAGAAATGACAAGAAGGATTATTTCAGAAAAACCTGGAAAGATTTATATGAACTGATGCAAAATGAAGTGAGTACAACCAGGAGAACATTATCCATAGTAACAGCCATACTGTATGAAAAAAGACCATGAATGACAGCGATTCTCAACAATGCAATGACCAAAGACAATCCTGAAGACTCATGATGAAACATAGTATCTGCCTCCAAAGGAAGAACTGATATTTTCTGAATACAGGCTGAAGCATATAATTTTTCTCTTTTTTCCTTTCTTCCTTCCTTTCATTTATTCTTTTTTTATTCATCCTCTTAAACAAAAAGACTAATATGGAAATATTTTACATGATTAAATATGTATATCAGTTTGCTTACCATTTCTGGGAGGATGGAGAGGAGGGAAGAGAGGCAGAGAATTTGGAACTTTAAAATTTTTTAAAAATGAATGTTAAAAATTGCTTTTACATGTAATTAGAAAAAATAATTTTTTTAAAAAAGGAAATAATTCAGAGATGACATCCTTTCAGGGGCTTCTAGCAGTGGGCAAGAGTAGTGAGAAAAACCAGATCTATATCTAGCATCCTCCAAGCTCTTTACTCTCTGAACACTTACTATGTGCTGAAGCCTTATTATGGATGGTCTCTAAGCTCTTTTCTGGGCAGCTAGATGGCATCATGGATAGAGTGCTGGGCTTAGAGTCAGGAAGTCTCATCTTCCTGAGTTCAGATCCAAGGTTGGACACTGTGTGATGCTGGGCAAGTCACTTAACCCTGTTTGCCTCAATTTCCTCATCTTAAAATGAACTGGAGAAGGAAATAGCAAACCACTCCAGCATCTCGGCCAAGAAAACTCTAAATGGGGTCACAAAAATTCAGACACAACAAAACAAACAAATGCTTTTTCATTTGTGTTCTGACTCATAGAACCTTGAGCAAGTCACTAAAGTGAGTCCTGGAGTCTCGGTTTCTTCATCTGTAAAATCGAGGGGTTGGTATATTTGGCCTTTTTGGCACTGTGTAGCTCTAAATCTGTACCCTTGTGACCCCAGGTTATTTTTTCCATGGATAACTTGATTAATTTAATTTGTAGGAATTAAATATTCCCATCTTTGGAATCAATTAAGGCAAAGGTCATAGAAATTGCAGCATTTCCCTGTGTTTGCTTTCACTTTGGAAAGTGAAAGCAGCTAGAAAGATATAAAGAGACTGAAAGAGGCAGAAAACAAAGAGAGAGAGAGAGAGAGAGAGAGAGAGAGAGAGAGAGAGAGAGAGAGAGAAGGACGAAGGAGCAGACACAGAGAAAGGAAGAGCAGGAAAGAAGGAGAATAAACCCACAGTTACTGGTCCTCCCACACCTCCCATCCCAGGGCTTGCTGCCAAACCCACATGGGGCTAAGGAGTTGACCAGCTGTTCCAGCCTGGCTCTCATCAGAGATCTCACCTCTTTGAAGAACTGGTAAGTACTGTGCAGGTCTTCTGCATAGATGAGAGGGGAAGAGATAATGAGAGTGGAGAGGACACCCTTTGACATCTAGGGAGTTGGCAACTAGTTACTGGTGCCCATCACAGAATGAACTGCCCATCCTGAGGGGCTGTTTCTAGAAACTAGCAGTCACATAAATGCAAATGAGAGTAGGAAGTGGGATAAGGGTGGTTAAGGTGCTTAATAAATGTTGGCTGATTTATTTGACATGTCTGGAAAAATTCGAACTAGATTATTTCTAAGGTTCCCTTAGGTTTGGCATCCTGTGCTTCTGTACCTTCCTCCCTGAAGGGTTAGTGAACGATAGATCCTTATTCTGAAGGAAGTAGGTGAAATATTCAAATTAGGTGCCCCCTCCTCCATGAAACCTTTCCTGAGCCCTCCCTCCATCTTTTCCTCTTTTCTTTCTAGACAATTCTGTCTGGACCTTTCCTTTGCCCCAATCACATTACCTCATGTACGGTATTTAACTGTAAATGTGAGGTTTGCCCACTTAGATTGTCTGCTTCTTGAGGGCAAGGTCAGGGGTGGGGGGGGTATGTGTCTGTCTTCCTATCCCCAGCAGTGAGTCCATGGACCTGAACAAAGCAGGGGTTTGTTGATTTTCATGGAGAGGCTTGTTCATGAACTATATTAGTTTGAGTTCACTGAGGCACTCAGTGTGGAATAGTAGCTAGAGCAAGGGACTTGGAATCAACTTGGGTTCAGTTGTATCCAGCTCTTTGTGACCCCATTTGGGGTTTTCTTGGCAAAGATATTGGAGTGGTTTGCCATTTCCTTCTCCAGCTCATTTTACAGATGAGGAAACTGAGGCAAACAGGGTTAAATGACTTATCCAGGGTCTCACAACTAGTAAGTTGTCTGAGGTCAGATTTGAACTCAGAAAGAGGGGTTTTCTTGACTTCCGGCTCAATATTCTCTATCCATTGTGGCCCCTGGCAGCTTAGTCAAGAATCAAGAAGACCACTTAGACACTTGACATTTTAGATCCTGAGCAAGTAACTTGCCCTCTCTGTGCCTCCATTTCTTCAAATGTAAAATAAGGGGTTTATATTTGATGGTGTTGAAGTTGTTCCCTTCCAGTTGTAAATTGATGACCTTATGAAATGCCTAAATCAGTCCTGTAGGAGTTTAGGAGACATTGGTGATCAATGAGAGTTGGGTTGGACAAGAAAATCTTCCTGGAGGAGATGGCAGCTTAACATTCACAAGAGAGTTAGAGCAATATTTTGGAAGGACAAAGGTCTGATCTGGGAGTTAGAAACCCTCACTGATTTTCTGTGTGATGAACATCTTTCCCCCTTTCCCCTGGCTCAGTTTCTCTACTTTACAGAGTTGTTGTGAGGAAAGTACTTTTTAAGCTGAAAAAAACCTTAGAGGCCACTGAGAACCAGTTTTCATTTTAAAGATAAGGAAATGAAGGCATAGACAGGTCACTACTTGACCAGGAACGTACAGTTAGCAACTGTCTGTCGGAGGATTTGAATCTAAGTCTTCCTGACTCTTAAGTCCACTTCTCCAGCCACTAAACCATGCAGCCTCCAGTTAACTATTATTAATAAAAATTATTCTGAACTTAAACATCAGAAAAGAACATTTCACACACATAGCATAATAGAAAAAAAGAGGACTCTCAGTGTAACAGTGAATGTCTATTTCACACAGCTTGCTTTAAAAAAAAAAGCATATAATACTACAAACTGCTTTCAAAACTGTCTTGCTTATCTGTGCTTTCTTCTGAATTGACTGCGAATTTTCAAGATTTTAATGGACTTCTTTCTTTGAGAGGTAGGGGGATATCATTGTTACTAATCCTTCATCCTTAACCTTAATCTCTCCACCATTAAATGAAAGGAAAAAGAAACCTTTTAACTAATAAGCATAATCATGCAAAAATGAATTCACATAGTATTTATGTTCAAAAATGCATGTCTCTGAACCTTATGTCCATCACCACTCTGTTAGGACACTGGTAACATACTTCATCATAGGTTCTCTTAAGACATTGTTGATCATTGTTTTGATAAAATTTCTTAAATCTTTCAAAATTGCTTTTTAAAAATAGCATTACTGTCTTTATATAAATTGTTCTCCTGATTTTGCTCACTTCTTTGCGTGAATCCATACTGCCCACTGGGGACCCAACTGGCATTGGGCAACTCAGTTCCTTTCTTCTTCATCCCTTGCCTTGCCTTGCCCCCTTCCTCTCCCTCTGTCTGCATATGGTATTATACCCTTACCTTCTGGCACTTTGCCCAAAAGAATGCAAATTCTGATAGCTGAAATCTCACAACATATCTTTCTTAAAGACCATACCATAAACCCAATTCACTCTGGCTCTCATTAATTAACCAACATTAGATCCTAGCCCAAGCCCGTATCATCATTGCTGCTCAAAGTGAGTATATATATAACACTTGTTTCTGTTTTGGCCAAAATCCCTGAAAGCCTTCCCCTCCCAGATTGAGATAAGAATCGTGAGCATGTGTGTGTGTGTGTGTGTGTGTGTGTGTGTGTGTGTGTGTGTGTGTGTGTGTATTTACATATACTGACTAGGTAAAAGAGGCCACTCTTTGCCTTATCTCTTACCTATCCTTAATCAGTGAATGGGCGCTGCCTCAGTCAAACTTAGACCTGGAAAAGACCTTAGGCCAAGGTCTCCCCCTGCTTCCAGGGTCATCTTTAATCAGCCTGATCTGTCACTTGCTACAGTATCCAGATGGCTCTGGAAGAGAAAATGAAGCTGGTGACTTTACCCAGCCCTCCCTCACTTAAATCCAATTCACTTGCAAGTCATAGTATCATCTTCCTGATGTAATGTCCCTCTTTGAGAACGAAGGACAAATAACTCCCCGGTATTCTCTGAAATTTTCTCTTTCAGAATTTCTTACAGTATAATAATATTCACTTACATGCAATTCATTCACCATAATTTGCTCATCCCCTTGTCGGCTAAGAGGTATTCTAATTCTTTTCTCTTCTCACCTTTTAACCCTCCCTTTAAATATTAGAAAATGTATTTTGTTTATGACTTTTCCTCTCTCATATGCTCCTTTCTCTTAACCATATCTCTTCTTTCTTCCCTAGTGAATTTGATATATTTCTACACCAAATTCTTAGTATATTTGTGTGTATATATTTATGTTGAACCCTTCTTTGTCTGTTCAGATAAAGGTAAAATTCATCTGATGTCAACTTCCCTTACCCCTTCTACTATGGTTGTATATTTTTTTTCTCACTCACCCCAATTATAAGAAGTCCCAAGTGACAATCCCCTTTTTTTTCCTTTCTCCATTGTATGTCCTCCTTTTATATTCCTTTCTATTTTTCTTCTTCAAACCCTCAGAATAATGCTGAATCCATTCACAGGTCCTCTTTTGTTCTTATTTAACTCCCTTTAATACCCTTTGAAAACATTAATATTCTGAAGAGAAACATGTTTCTTCTTTTGCTATTAGAATATTATACACACACACACACACACACACACACACACACACATATATATATGTATATCATACAACTCCTTTTAATTCTTCAAACAACTTTATCTTTCTATTTTTTTCTGAGCTCTTGTGATTTTATTTCAATGTTCCTATTTAGCGCTGACCATCAGAAATGCTTGAAACTCTCCTATTACATTAAAGGTCTATTCGCCTCCTTTTCCCCATTAGATTATACTCAGCTTTGTAAGATGTTTTTCTTTATTTTCAATTCTCTCTCTGGAGATAGCATTTTTCATCATCAGTCACTTGGAATTGTTTTGGGTTATTGTTTTGATCAGAGTAGCTAAGTCTTTTGCAATTGATAAGTGTTAAAATATTGCTGTTACTGTGTACAGTGTTTTCCTGGTTCTTCTCATTTCACGCAGCATCAGTTCATATAAGTCTTTCTAGGTTTTTCTGAAATCAACCTGCTCATCATTTCTTGTAACACAATAATATTCCATCACAATCACATACTACAACTTGTTCAGCCATTCCCCAGTTGGTGGGCATCCCCTCCATTTCCAATTCTTTGCCCCCACAAAAAGACCTGCTCTAAATATTTTTGTACACGTAAGTTTTTTCCTTTTTCTTTGATGTCTTTGAGATGCAGACCAAATAGTGATCTTCCTGGGTTAAAGGGTATGCACAATTTTATAGCCCTTTGGGCATAGTTTTAAATTGCTTTGCAGAATAGTTGAACTAGTTTGCAACTTCACCAACAATGCATCCATGTCCCAATTTTCCCATATCTTCTCCAACATTTATCATTTTTCTTGTCTGTCTTTTTAGCTAATCTGATCTAATCAATGGTGAGTTAAAATATTTTTTCAGGTGACTATTGATAGCTTTGATTTTTTTTCTGAACACTGTCTATTCATATCCTTTGATCATTTATCAATTGATGAATGACATGTATTTTTGTAAATTCAGCTCAGTTTTCTTATATATTTGAAAAATGAGGCCTTTAGTAGAGAAACTTACTGTAAAATTTTCCCCATTTCCTGTTTTCCTTCTAATTTTGGCTGTATTAGTTTTGGTTGTGCAAGTCCATTGATTTTTAAATGATCTCTCTTTGACCTGTTTTCCAGTTCAGATGGTTTTTTTCATATCAGATATCTTACTACCTTTTAATTTTTCAATCTTTGGATTTTTGTTTGTTTCTTACTGTTTCATGGAACATTTGATTTCTGATTGACTTATTCTGGTTTTGGAGAATTCTTACCACTTTCTCTTCTAAGCTTTACTGTTTTCTCTTCTAAGCTATTTAGTTTCCTTTCAGTTCTTCCCTTCAGAGCTTTCATTTCATTTTTTATCTCTTTATTTCTTGATGGTATTTATGTAATTCTTGTGAGCAAGCCATTTTTTTTATTTGAGTAGCTTATGGTTATTGTAGCTTATAGTTATGCATTTGGAGTTGCCATAATTTCTGATACTTTTCAGTGTTTTCTTTGATTTACTCATTTCTCCTGCTTTAGTTCATGAACTGGGGCTTCATCTAAGGGCCAGGTTCTTTGTCTCCTTCTGCACTATTGGGTGAGGTGTAGTCTCTCTCTGGATCACCTAGGTTTTTGCTCTTACTTCCACTCCTTGGAATTAGCCCATTTGGATCTTTAAAGTTCCCAACTGGTATTGGGAAGCCTTGAAAACTTTGGACCAGGGCTGCCTGGGTCTGAGGGTTCTCATCCCTTACTAGTTACTGGATATTCTGTTGCTATCTGCTGTCATTCTCCAAGGCTTCCAATGACCCAGCTCTCTGGCTTTTTTACTTTCTCAGGAACTCTTTCTGCCTTCAGACATATAGCCTTATAGGCTATTGTATGTCCCTATCTCTAATCACTGGCTCTCCTGTGCTGGCAGTAGCAAGTGTGTGTGTGTGTGTGGGGGGGGGAAACAGGAGATGTTTCCTCTGTTTCCTAGTCCCCTGTTGCATGTGTTGACCTTGTGCAATTCTGTGATGAAAGAAGTCACTCATTAAAATTTCTTATTGGATTTCATGATCATTTACTCAGTCTGCGTAAATTTCAAGATTTTGCTGGAGCAGGTATATGGGAGCCAGGTGGTCAGCCTCTCATTCAAGTAGCCATCTTGGCAGAAAAAATTCCTATTGCAATTATTACTGTAAAGGAATTAACGGGGAGCCCCTGATTAATTTAACGAAATTACAAGGAATGTGCCTTTGTCTGAAGAAGTTTTCCATGAGCAAGCCTTTGTCTGAACAAGTTTTCCTTTACATGGTCCCTAGTAACATGAGTGTACTGGGAAGCGTTTAACAATTGACTCTCCCCAAAAAAGTATGCTCAATACACCTTCAATCCCTAATCTGCATTAACATTTTATCCATAACTTTCTTAAGTCTAGAAATCAACAAAACAATAAATCAAGTCCTAATTTGCAGCATTTACTGATTTCTGAGGTGTGAGTATTCACACTGAAAATTTGATAACAAGTGTGAGCTGGCTCCAGCACAGCACCTCTGAGAAGATCAGATACGGTGTTGGGGAATGGGATGAACTCTTGTCAGAAAATCCTTTCCTTAAAATCTGTAATCTGTAAGAGTGAGTATCACCAACCCACCCTATTTCCCTATTCCTTTGTGCTGTACTATAGTTCTCTCTTAGGTTTATAATGACTACCATACATATCTCATATCCGGAAAGTTAGCGAGGGCAATCTTATTGCCAGCTCAAATCATTTTCTCTTTTTTAACTTGTCATTCAATTAACAAGCATTTATCAAGGGCTTATTATTTGCCAGACAATGCATACGGTGCTGGAGATACAAAGGCAAAAAAACCCCCAGGCCCCCAAAACCTCAAACCCCATAACAATAATAAAATAATAATAGCTGACATTTAGTAAGTCAGCTCCCAACGTTCCAGGCAGGCACCGTGCTAATCACTTTATACTTCCTATCTCACTTGATCCTCACAGCAACTCTGGGAGGTTGAAACCATTGTTATTCCCATTTTGTGGATGAGAAAACTAAAGGAAAGCAACTTGCCCAGGGACACACAGCTAGTAAGTGTCTGAGGTGGGGTTTGAGCTTGGTTCTTCCTGAGACCAGGTGCTCTCTTCACTCTACTACCGGGCTGCCCCCAAAAGTAGACCCAGATGGAGTGTTCTGAGGAAATAGTAGCTCCTAATTACATAGTTTTGAGTGTGTGAGGCAAATTATGATGATATTGTCATCCTCATTTTATATTACAGGAAACTGAGGCCAGGAGAGATAAAAGCAATTGATTCAGGATCACTAAACTAAGAGGTGGCAGAGTGAGAAGATCTCAATCTCCTGATTTCTGGTGCAGAACTTTTCCTCTAGTACCATTTTCCACTCAAAGAGAAGTAAGAGAAGAATGAGATGGGGGAGGGGGGAAAGGAAAAGTAGGACTGGGGTCCTTTAAGGCCACAAGGTCTTTTAGGTCATCTCCCTAACCTTACCTTGTAAGGCAGGGACAAAGCAGGGGGAGGAGACTCAGGAGGCCTGAATGCTATCTCAAGGCCAGGTCTTGCCACTCATTGGTTTATGATCTTATCTCCCTGAGCCATAGTCTGGCCACTGGCCCACAGCAGCTCACACAGCATTGGGAATTTCCACCCAGACTCCTTCTCAGTGTCTAACTCCACCCGCTAGTGCACAAGCACTCAAGCTTCCATGTACACACACACACACACACACACACACACACACTCCAAGGGTACCCCTCTCCTAGACAGCTTTGTCACATACCAATCCTTCTCACCTCAGGGTCATGTCTTCTCTCCTAGATTCCTCACACAGACTCTTCACCCCCACAAATTTCCTCAGAAGCTCTGGGCCCAGACACCTTCCTTTAGATTCAATCCACCCTCCTAGAGACTCTGGAAAGAATAGAAAGGGTCACTGACAGGCCCAAGACACAGACTGGAAAAAGGGGGAAGGAGCAGAGTAGAAGAAAGAAGACAAGAGAGGCCTGGGGTAAAGAACAGAGAAGAGAGATCCATCTGCCTCACTAATGAGGAGACTTGGTCCAAGGTCACCTGCCTATCTCTGGTCTAAGAACTGCCATGAGCTTCCTGCCATTGGTACAATTAGCCCATCAGTCTGTCAGACCCTCAATCCATCAGTCCATTGACTTTTGATACATTAGCCTATCATCACTCTGTTAGTCAGTCCATCCAGTCTGTCAATACATCATGATATCTGTCAGGAAAATATAAATATTACTTGAGCACCTACTGTGTGTATAGGGTCATATATTAGGTTATGCTATGAGGGAGACAGAGGAGACTAAACCATATCCCAATCCTCCGGGCTGTCAAACAATCAACAGCTAAGTACCTCCCATATTCCATGATCTGTGCTATGCCACAGGGCTACAAAGAGAAAAACAGTATCTCCTCTTGAGGAGGGTACACTTTTTTGGGGCAAATAAGATGTACACATATGTGTGTGTGTATGCGTGTGTGTGTGTGTGTGTGTGTGTGTGTGTGTGTGTGATACGAAAGCACAGAGATGGAATAGGCAATATCAAGTGTGAGGAAATTCAAGGTTAGTTTAGCAGGAATGAAGAGCCTGTGAGGGAGAGTAAATATATAACCAGACTGGAAAAGCAGGTTGGGAAGGTCAGTAAATGTCAAGCAAAGGGATCTGAACTGGACCCGAGAGGCCATTAAGAACCACTCATGCTGCTTGAGCAGGACAGTGACATGGTCAGCCCCATGTTGTAAGGATAAAAACAGTAATAGCTAACAGTTCATAACTCTTCAACGTTTGTGAAGTACTTCACATATTAATTTAGCAGCTATTTGGAGAATGAATTGCAGAGGGGAGAGATGTGAGGCAGGGAGACTAAGGAGTTCGCAACAATCCAGATGAGAGATGATGAAGAACTGGGCTATGGAGGTGGTCATGGGAGTGGAGGGAAGGAGATGGAACTAGATGTTCTGGAGGGAGAAATGACATGATATGGAGACTGATTAAACATAATGGCGTGACAAGAGTGAGGAGATGAGGATAACTCTGAGTTGTGAACCTGGGTGAATGAAAAGCTAAAGGTGCCTTCAACAGAAATAGAGAAATTAGAAAGAAGGGTGGATTTGTGGGATAAAATATAAGTTAGATTTTTGGATATGCTGAGTTGGAGGTGCCAGTGGGACGTCCAGTTGTAAATCACAAGGGCCTAAAGCTCTGGAGGGAGAATAAGACTAGACATATAGATATAGGGGACATCTTTGGAGAGATTACAGTTGGATCCATGGAAACTGATGAGGACAAGAGATAGAGTTTGGAGACAACAGAAGAGGGGCAAGGACAGAGTCTTGGGTTCTGTCTATGGGAAGGAGGTAAGATATGAGTCTAGCAAAGAAAATTGACCAGGAGTGGTCAGACCGAACCAAGAAGTGATTCAGGGCCCCAGTGTGGGGCAGAGTGAGATAGGAGCCCCAGTTTGCCTAGAGAGAGGTATGGGGGTTCCAAAGTCTGAGTTGCTGACAAATGATCATTTCTGTCTGAGACGGATGATCAACCATGATCTTAGAAAGAAGATCTATCTTGTGGCTAAGAGGGTAAACCATGGCTTCTAGGAGGGTCTCATTAGGACAAATAATATCAATGAACCCCATTTCTGTATTAATTTAAGGTTAACAAAGTATTTTCCTCTTAGGGACAAAGTTTAGCCCTTTTAGGTAAGAAGTATAATTATTATTCTTATTTTACAGACAAGAAGTTGAACCTCAAATCAAGAAAATGATTTTTGTCCATGGTCCCACAGCTAGTTAAATGTCACTTGCTAATCAGTACTCAAATCTAGATGTGCTGCTTGCTCAGTAGGCCAGTCTGCTGAGGGATCAGAACTTTGGCTGGCTAGAGAAATGAATATATCTGAGGAAGCAGCATGAGCTGGGTGACTAGAAAGGGGGGGTAGTGTTCGACTGTGGAGGCACTGAAAACAAAGTGAAGCTACCTTTGGATTTGAACCTAGAAGCAACAGGAAGCTAGTGAAGATCTCAGAGTGGAGGCATAACATGGTCAGACATGTTAGGCATCATGAAGATGATTTTGGCAGCTGACTGAGTGGTCCTTCAAGTTTCCTTTGCCAGATCTACTTCACGTCTGGTCTCCTAACCTCTGGGCCCAAATGAGCTATCCTGGGTCCCTTTCTATTCTTTCTCCATATCCCCACGCTTGGTGAATTCACACATGTAGTCAGCCAATATCTCTGCGCAGATGACTTCCAGGTCTGTGTGGTATCTCTCTTGAGCTCCAGCCCTACATCACTAACTACCTATTGGACATCTCCAACTGTATGTCTTAGAAGCACATCACATTTAATACATCCAAAAGAAATTCATTATCTCCCACACTCTCTTCCTCACTGCGCAGTATTTTTCTATTTCTGTTGAGTTCAATACCAGCTGCTTCCCTGTCCCTGTCCCACCAAACTCTCATATCCAATCAATTGTCAATCCTTGTCAGGTCTACCTCCAAAACATTTCTAACATTCACCTCTCAATACTCATAGAGGTCACCTTAGGTACTCCTTACTTTTCAATTTGAGTATTGCTACAGACACCAAACTGGGCTCTCAGTTTATGGGGTCTCCCCCAATTCATCTTCTCTTTCATAGAGTAGCCAAAGCAATCTTAACTAAAGCATGGGTCTGACCTTGTCATTGACTGTTGTTATTGTTTATGCTTGACTTGTGTATAAACCCCAAACGGGGTCACACAGAGTCAGATGTGACTGAACAACCGTACCTTGTCATTCATTAATCCTCTTCTCAAACCCTTTATACTGAAACTCCATCTTGCTTTGGTATGCTTATTTCACATTACTCCCCATCAGACTCTATGTCCTGAGTCAAAAGATCCCAGTTACTTTTCCTTGAACTCAGCTTTCCATCAGCTACCTCCACTTTCTGCTTGTTTCCACCTCTAAGAATATCTAGCCTCCTTCAAGGTTCAGCTCCTCTACTATCTACTATGGGAAGCCTCTCTGATTCCTCATTTAAAAAAAATTTATATATGATTTTTAATTTTTAATTTTAATTTAATTTTCAACATTCACTTTTATAAGATTTTTATAAAATTTCCCTCCTCCCTAAGATGGCATGTAATCTGATATAGGCTAAACATGTACAGTCATATCAAACATTAGTCATGTTATGAAAGAAGAAGCAGAACAAAAGGGAAAAATCATGAGAAAGAATAAAAAGAGAAAATAGTATGCTTTGATCTGCATTCGGACTCTATAGTTTTTTTCTGGATGTGGATAGCATTTTCGATCATGAGTCCCATTGTCTGAGATAATTGCATTGCTGAGAAGAGCTAAGTCTATCAAAGCTGGTCATCATACAATGTTGCTATTGCTGTGTACAATGTTCTCCTGGTTCTCCTCACTTCATTCAGCATCAGTTCATGTAAGTTTTTCTAGTTTTTTCTGAAGTCTATTTTCTTGTCATTTCTCATGGAGCAATAGTATTCCCTTATATTCATATGCTACAACTTAATTACTCATTCCCCAATTGATGGACATCCCCTCAATTTCCACCACAAAAAGTGCTGCTATATAAATTTTTGTTCATTTAAGTCCTTTTCTCTTTATTATGATCTCTTTAGACCTAGTATTGGTATTACTAGATGAAAAGGTATGCCCAGTTTTGTAGCCCTTTGGGCATAGTTCCAAATTGTTCTCCAGAATGTTGTCTGCTCTCTCTTCTTATGTTATCTCCCTCCTCAAATAATTAATATTTATATATTTCTTATGTGTTAGATCCCCCAATAGAATATAAGTTACTTGACAACAGAGACTAATTTTCTTGTCTGCATATCCCCAGGGCTTAATATAATACCTCACACATAGCAGGCACTTAAAACTTGTTAGAAGGGATTGGGTTAAATTAACGTGAGGATTGACTAGAGAGATAGATCAGTTAGTCTACTCTAATACTCTTGATAAAAAGTGATGAATTCCCAGCAAAAATGAGCATGATCTTTTAGGGTATGAGATGGATATTCAATGAAATTCATCCAAACCTTCCTGATGAAAAGACCAGAGCTCAACAGAAAATTTGATCTTCAAATACAAGACTCAAGAGAAACATAAAAAGGTAAATAGGAAAGAAAAAAACCAACATGTTATTAATAAGGGTAAACTGTTTACATCCCTATAAAGGAAGACAACACTTGTAACTCTTGAGAACTGTATTGTTATTATGCCATTTTAAAAGAGTATAAGTTGACTTTGATGTGATGTTTAAAAAATCTAAGAGTTAAAAAGGAATTGTACGGAGAGAAGAGGAAAGGAAGCGGGAGACATTGAAAAGCCCCAAAACATATTACAATAGAGAGAAAGAAGGGAGAAAGACAAGTATTATTTGAAACTTACTCTCTTCAGATCTGACTCAAAGAGGGAATAACATAATCAGTCAGGAATAGAAATCTAACTTACTCTATAGGAAATAGGAGGAGAAAGGAGAAAGAAGAGGGAGGGAGTGGAGAGAAGGGAGGGAAGAATTAGTAAGAGTAAAGGGGAAGTAAAGGGAGGAGGCTGATAGAAGGGAGGGTAGAATGAGGGAGACAGTGGTCAAAAGCAAACTCTAGTGAGGAGTGAAACAGAGAAAGGAGAGAGAAAAGCATAAATGGGGAAAACAAGATGGAGAGAAAGACACAGTAATCATAACTGTGAATGTGAATGGGATGAACTCTCCCATAAAATGGAAGCAGATAGCAGAGTGAATAAAGAACCATAATCCTACAATATGTTGTTTACAAGAAACACATTTGAAGCAGAGGGACACACATAGAGTAAAGGTAAAAGGCTAGAGAAGAATATATTATGCTTCAGCTGAAATAAAAAAAAAAGGAAGGGTAACAATCCTGATCTCAGACAAAGCAAAAACAAAAATATATCTACTTTAAAAAAGATAAGGAAGGAGACTACATCCTGCTAAAAGCTATCATTGATAAAATTGTGCATACGCTTTGACCCAGCAATACCACTTCTAGGTCTGTATCCCAAAGAGATCATAAAAAAGGGAAAAGGACTACATGTACAAAAATATTTATAGCATATAAAAAAATGGCTGAGGCTTTCACTGAAGTGCTAGGGACTTTCCGTTGTCCCTGAGTTAGCAACTTGGTGGATTTGGAACAAGGTCCAGGACACTGATAATCCCAAGGTTAGACTGATGACCTTCTCTACCCTTCTATTAGCAGCCCTACTCCTTAGAAATACATTTAGTATATCAATAGAAAGCATTTATCATTATTAATCAGATCAGCTGCCAGGGCTGGATCTGGGCCTGGCTATATTGGCCTTCTAGTTACCCAGCTACCCAGGCATAGGGGAAGGGCAGGATCAATAATTTCTCACCCTTTAAAGGCTTTTGAACAATGAGTCCAGCTACAAGTTCCCTCACTGTTCTGAGACAGGACATAGGACATAGTCTAGCCTTCACTCTCCTGCCAACAATAAAAGTATTAGTGCAGGACTATGGCCTCTGGGAGAAAGGATGGTCACAAAAGAATACAGAATGTGGGATTAATGGAATCATAAGATTTAGAGCTGAAAGGTTTCTTTGACAATATAGGAATTTGTCAGATTGGCCAATATGGCAGAAAAGGAAAATGATAAATGTTGGAGGAGATGGGGTAAAACTGGGAAACTAATGCATGGTTGGTGGGTTGGTGAGCTAATCCAACCTTTCTGGAGACCAATTTGGAACTATGTCCAAAGGGCCATGAAACTCTGCCTATCCTTTGATCCAGGAGTACCATGAGTGAGAGAGCAAAGTAAAAGGAAAAGGACTTAACATGAACAAAAATATTTATAGCAACTCTTTATGATGGCAAAGAATTGGAAATTGACAGGATGCCCATCAACTGGGGAATGACTGATTAAGTAGTGGTATATGAATGTAATGGAATACTGTTGTTCTATAAGAAATGATGAGCAGGATGGTGTCAGAAAAAGCTAGAAAAACTTACATGAACTGATACAGAATAAAGGAAGCAGAAACAAGAGAACATTGTAGACACTAACAGCAATATTATACAATGATCAACTGTGAATGACTTAGTTATTTGAAGCAATACAATGATCCAAAATAATCCCAAAAGAATCTGATGAAATATGCTATTCACCTCCAGAGAAAGAATTGATAAAGTCTGAATACAGACCAAAATACACTGCTTTCACTTTCCTTCTTTTTCCCTCTTTCTTTCTTTGTTTCTTCCTTCCTTCTTTCCAAATTTTCTTCCATAAACGAGCAAGATAGAAATGCTTTATATAATTGCATACATATAACTTAAATCAGATTGCTTACCATTTCAAGGGGCAAGGAGGAGAGGCAAGGAGGGATAGAATATAGAACTCAAAACTTAAAAAAAAAACCAATGAATTTTAAAAATTGCTGTTACATGTAATTGGGGGGAAATATCAAAAAAATAAATTAAAAAAAATAAAATATAGGTACTGCTAAGGAAAAATACCACCTCATATTTTTATGCTATTCTAATGTTTATAAACTTATTTTCTCATACCAACTGTAATATAAACACTGTGGAAATATTATTCCTATTTTACAGATGACTACTTCATGCCTTGCCTATTGCAGTGACTTGTTGATTGGTTTCCCTGACTCAAGTCTCTTCTCCTTCCAGCCCATCCTCCACTCAGCTATCAAAATGACTCTCCTATACAGTTCAAGTCTAAGCATATCACCCCTCTATTCCATAAACTCCAGTGACTCCCTATTACCTCCAGAATCAAATGTAAAATCTTGGTTTTCAAAGCTTTTCATAACTTGGCCTTTCTAGTCTTCCCCTTCACATACCCTGTGATTCCGCTATCTGCAAGAAGCTTTTCTGGTTTCCTTTGCCATTTTAATGCTGATGATGTCCCTCTAAATTAATTTCATTTTATCCTGTTTACTGCCATCTCCCCTGATAGATTGTGAGCACCTTCAATGCAGGGATTGACTTTTGCTTTTCTCTCTAGCACAGTGCCTGGCCTAAGCATAGTAGATGCTTAAGAAATGCTTTTTGATTTGACTTGACTTGATCTAAGAAAACTGGGGATCAAGTAGACAAGTATTTTACTGGAGGTCTCACAACTGGTGACCAGAACTTTTTGCCTCCAAGACCGGTATTCCTTCTACCAAAACATAATGCCTCTCCAGACTTGCTGGCCCCCAAATCCACCATCAGTTTCTACAATAGGGTAGAAAGAATCTGGACCTGAGAATTAAGAGACTTGAGTTCCAATTCCAGCTATGCCACTAACTCAATGTGTGACCTGAGGCAGGTTCTTACCCCACATTTGACCTCTGCTTTTTCCTCTGCAAAATGATGGGGACTAAGTGATCTCTAAGGTCTCTTTAATAACAGATAAATTCACAGACTGGGTAACAGAACTGTCAGGAACAAAATAAGTATACAGACTCCCCATTTCCTATAGGATCAAATCCCCAGCATTCATGGCTCTCCATATCATGGCTCTAATCTTTCTGTCCAGTCTGATCTATCCCCAATCCCATCCTTCCTCCCCCCTTTAATACTCTATGTTCCATCCAGAATAATCTCTCTGTCCCTTATATACTAAAGGCTCATTCTGGAATTCTACCCTTTATTTTTGCTGGATTTAGGGATGACCAGAGGACCAGATCCTTAGAGTGTTGTTATATCAATGACAACAGGGGACTTCTGTTAGAGGATTCTATGACTCTCAAGTTGTTTATCACTTTTACTAATAATTTGGTTGTAGGTATAAATATCATATACCATACTTAAGAGATTAACAGAAGATATGAAGTTGAGAGGGAGAGAAGAAAAGAAATAAGCCTTTATTGAGCACCTACTCTGTTCCAGACACTATGCTAAGTGTCTCTGATTTTCTGGGAGATAACATTTCCATCTTACAGTTGAGGAAACTGAAGCCGTCAGAAGTTAAGTGACTTGCCCAGGGTTATATAGCCAAGGCTGAATTATGAACTCAGATCTTCCTGACTCCAGATCCAGTGCTCTATCCACTATTCCACTTAGATTCAGGATCCAAAAAGAATCTCCACAGGTAAGAACAAGTATCTAACCTAATGAAATTCAATCTGATAAGAACAAATTCAAATATTTACAAATGAGTCCTCCCAAAATAAGCTGATGATCATGAGGTAGAGGTGATATGGTGAGGAAACTGTTTGAAAAAGGGAGAATTGATTTAGAGTGAAATAAGCAGATCCGGAAGAAAAATGGGGTATAATCCATGTATATACACAACCACAAAGATGTAAGTAAAAGTAGCACCAAAAGGAACTTGGAGTTAACTGGAAAAAAGCCATCATGGAGAATAGCTAATAAATGAAACAGAAACTGGCCTCTTTGAAGCAGAGAGGGCAGAGAGATAGGGGTAGAATTGGGCATACCCTGTCAGATTGGGTCCCTACTTCTTTCTACTTAATTATTTTTCCCTGTTAGAAGAGAACAGTGGTGTATTGTTCTACAGGGAAGGAGAGTGGCAGGTGGGGGAAATATATTCAGAAGTGATGGTGATATAAAAATAGATGCCAATAAAATTTATTTTGAGAAAAAAAATCTAGGGGTCTTAGTTAATTCAACATGAATTAATGATTTGAAAGGGCAGCAAAAAATCCAGCTGATTCTTAGACTAGTGGCATTAAGAGGAACATGATGTACAGAAGAGGGAACTGAGAGTTCTTTTTCCTCCTCTTTCTTTGGAGTTTTGTATTTAGTTGTGGACTTCACACTTTAGGAAAGACATTAGAATATGTCCAAAAGAGGGAGGGCAGAAAGGCAAAGAGACTGAAGACCATGCCATGGGCAACCAATTGATTATTTTCTTTGGACTAAGGCCAGTATGGGAATTCGTTTTGCTTCATTACACGTTTGTAGAAAGGGGTTTTATTTTTCTTGCTTTCTCAATGCAAGGAGAAGGAGGAAGTGGGAGACAAAGAATGTAGACCTGAAAATAAAAGAAAATAGAATTTTTTAAAAAAAGAATGAAAAAATCCGTTGAAGGAACAAAGGATGTTTAGCTTGTGGAAGTGAAAGATTTGGAGGAGTATGATGGTTTTCTTCAAGTGTTTGAACAACTATCATGTAGTAATAATAATATCATTATGTTTGCAAAGCATTTTACATATGGCAACTCATTTGATACAATAACCACATATGGTTGTGGTTCAGTCGTTTCAGTTATGTCCAACTCTTTGTGATCCCTTTTTGGGATTTTCTTGACAAAGATACTAAAGTGGTTTGCCATTCCCTTCTCCACTTCATTTTGCAGATGAGGAAATTGAGGCAAACAGGGCTAAGTGACTTGCCCAGGATCACACAGCTAGTAAATCTGAGGCCGGATTTGAACTCATGAAGATAAGTCTTCCTGATTTCAAGCTAAGTGCTCCATCAACTGTGCCACCTAGCTGGCCCTGCCACGTTTCTATTATTATGCCTATTTTACAGATGATGAAACTAAGATAAAGATTAAATGACTTGCCCAGAGTCGAACAACTAGTAAGCGACTGACATAGGGTTTGAAGTAAAGTCTTCCAGACCACAAATCCTGTGTTCAGTCCATTGTATCACTTAGCTACCCGACTAGTAGAAGAATTAGACTTGTTCTGCTTGGTCATAGAGAAGAAAACTAGGAGTAAACTGAAGTGATATAGATTTATTCTCCTCATAAGGAAAAAGAGAAATCCCAAAGCAGAATGACCTGCCTAGACTTTACGGAAGGATTTTTGCTTAAGTATATTATATTAAGTATTGGACCACCTTTATGATTCCTTTCAAATCTGAGCTTTTATACTATTCCATGAACTGGGAAGATCTTTCCTCCCCCTCCCTTCAATTCTTAATTCCCTTTTAGATTCCTATTGATTCCCATTTTTTCCCCATGAACCCAGCTCTGACTACTCCAGTCTCTCAGGGCTCTCTCTTGCCTCAGAATTGGTAGCTCTGACTATTTGAACCCCACAGCTGAAAACCTGATGGTCCACAGTGCTGTTCTTTTCTCTTATTAGAAATATAGACTTCAGAGGCTCTCTAATCATAGGATAATAGGTTTAGAACTGGAGGAGACCTGAGATTATCTAGTCTGTTTTGAGCTAGACCTAACTCAGTTCAGTCTCCTGTTAATTTAGGTTTGATGATGGAACTAAATGATGGAACCTGTAAATCATTCAACAGTTCATGAAAAGAGAGTTATTTAGCTACATCAAGGGAAAGATATTTAACAAGGATACCAGGAGTGGATTCAACTGATCGATGCTCCCCTTTGTTCTGTTATCCATGAGGGTCTGCCAGCCAAACATCAGAGAGAGAGGCTGGAGCTCTTTATGGATGCATTGTGCTCAGGCATCAGTACAGTGATGCCAATGGCCCAAGCCTTTAGATTAATTTTTGAAGATGGTTTCAATATCTTTTAAAGAGAAATTGGTCCAACTTGCATGGAAAATAAGGGAGTGGGGTTGGGGTGGGTGGAGCAGGGAAGAGTATTTAGATATATTATTCCTATCACACAGTCCAATCTCTCTATTTTATAGTTGAGGAAACTGCCTCAAAAAAAGTAACTTACTTGAGGTTACATAGGTGACAGCAAGTGGCACGTCCACAATTCAAACCCATGTCCTCTGACTCTAAATCCAATGCTATTTCTTTAAAAAATATATTCTTTTTTAAAAAAGTATGAACTTTTGAAGCATGAATATTTCAACATACAAAGAACAGAAGAGGATTATCTATGAAACTTTGAACTTCTGTTACACAAGGTTTTCTAAAGCATATTTTAAATTTATCACGTCATAAAACTTGTGCTTGTGTGTATCTCCTTCTGAACTTCCTTCTCTACTCCTACAAGTATTTTTTAAACATTTTATCCTTTCCACTACACTGTTTCTCATGTATGTCTTGTGTCTCAGACCAGGCATGGACTGAGGACAAGAGTTCAGACTTCCATCTTCCTATCTCCCTACATTTGAGCTAGCCCACAGTTGGACACACGGTGGGGCTAAGGCAGTTGTTGAAGCAATAAGCTGTGTTCCTTCTCCGTATCTCAGTTACCTTCCTCTGGAAAAATGATCCTAAATTAGGAGTTCCTAAATTTTTTTGGTCCCATACTCCCTGACTTTCAAGAAATCTTCACATACTTCCTATTCAATAATGAAAGGAAAGAAATGCTAGAATTTGCTATACATAAGCATATAAGAAATAAAATAGATTAATTTTTCATGAAGAAAACTTTGGCACATAACATTTTGGGGGATATCATAGTAATATAATCACATTATATAATAATATAATATAATAATATAGTCATAATGTTATTAAATATTTATCAGAATAATTAAATAAGTGAAACCCAAGGTTCTTACATATTCTAAACTATCTAGATGATGCAGTGGTCAGAGTGCTTAACTTGAAATTAGGAAGACCTGAGTTCAAATGTTGCCTCAGACACTTTCTTGTTATATGACCTTGGGCAAGTCATTTAAATTCCTGCAGCTTCAGTTTCCCTCATCTGTAGAAAACTCGTCAGCCAAAACTTTCAGTGCTATATAAATGTTAGCTGTCACTAATTCTCTCTGTGACTATTGAAAAAGGTACCAGTAAATTATGTCCAGGCTCCATTTTGTTTCTTGCTTTCTTTCTGAATGAGAACAAGACAGAGGATCCTGATTCATGGAGCTAAGTGGTTTTCAATGGAATTAAAGCCTTGAGCACATTTTGTAAGACATGGGGCATGATTCTCCATGGATACACCAAGAATTTTGTAATTTCAGTGATGGGAAATCAATTTGGAGTTTCAAGTTATTACAGAGATCAAGTTATTACAAGGTTTTGTATCCAAATCTCATTCATTTAGGTCTTGGTCAGTAAGAATTTTCCTTCAACCACCTCTTTCATATCTTTCAGATGCCCTATAATGCTACCTCCCTTTCCCATGGTGACTCTTCCTTTCCCTCCTCATTGTTTTCTGTCCATTCCAAATTTTTTCACTTAACTGCTACTTTTGGAAAATGGAAGAAAATTCCAAATTTGGTGCATATATTTTATATATACATGTACATATATAGTCTTATGTTTGTTTACCAAATGTTTCCTGTATCCCCTTGTCAAGTTTCTTGTTCTCTCTGACACCCACCCTCTCAAGTGCTGAGTAGTTCTTCCAGTCTATGAGCTAAGACCATTTTCAGCTCTAATTACCATTTCATATAATCTTCCAGCTCAGATCTAAGATTCTCCCTTCTTATCCCAAGAAATACTTGTTGGTCTTTGGATCCTGGCAAGTCTAAAGGTGATAACACCTCCTGATCTCTCCTCTCCTGGTTACAATGCAGTAAGTTCAGTCTCAGCCATGTCCTGAGCCAGGAAGGAGCCTTTTCCAGGAGCAGCTGCTTCCTCACTCAAGGTAGGGTTCTTACAGAGAGGATCCAAGCAGCCCAGACCAGCCCTTGGGCAGGGGAGAGTAGGGGTTTCAGGAATGGGAGAAGGACTCAAAAGACACCAGACTGGAAGAGATTTTAGGAGACAATACTGGACATAAAATATCAAAGCTGTATCAGTGTGCTTATTGGAGTGGAAAGGGAAAGACCAGAGAATCGCTAGCTGGAAGGATCTTAGAGACCATCTAGTGATGAGGATGATTAAGGATTCTTAACTGTGGACTATAACCTTGCTTTTTTAAAAAAAAAATCAAATATTTTGATATTTATATTTTAATATAATTGATTTTCTATGTATTTTATTGTATACATTTATAAGTATGATCTTGAAAAGAGGACCATATGCTTCATCAAACTACAAAGTGGTCCATGTCACAAAAAAGGTTAAGACCCCCTGATCTGTTCCAACTCCCTTATTTTACAGAGGAGGAACTTGGGGCCCAGAAAGAAGGACTCCCTTATTTTATTTTTTTATTTATTATTTTTATTATATTATTATATATTACTTATAATATAATTATATACTATATTAATATTATATTATATTATTATTTTTATTATTTTATTTTTTCCTCATAAGCTTTTGATTGGTTTATTGTCCTTAATTTTTTTTAAACTTATTTTAATTTTTCTAACTTAAATACCTAAAAAGAGATCATTTCCATGCATGGAGAACACAAAAGAGAATTCTACATGAAACTCTGAGTCTTCATTTCATACTTCTTACTTTTTGTTTTAAAAGGAAAAAAGTGCAAAATAAATGTTACCCATTATGAAAAAGGACTTGTTCAAGATCACACAGTGAGGGAAGGAGTTACTGGGTTAGAACAAAAACTCAAGTCCCAGACTCCAGGCTCTTGCTTGTTCCCACTTTTATTGGAGACATTGAGGTTAAGTGACTTGCCCATAGTCACACAGCTAATAAGCACCTGAGGTCACATTTGAACTTGGGTCTTGCCGACTCTAGGGTCAGTGCTCTATCCACTGAACCACCTAGCTGCCCTGTAAGCTCTTTCCTCACATCATTGTACAAGGAGAAAGTAGGAGAAAGAATGGAGAAGTCAAAAAGGAGATGGAAGACAGACAAGACTCCAGCAAAGAGCAAGGTGATCCAATGAAAAGAGGAGGCCCAGAGGGAGAGGCACAAGGCCTCTGGTCTGCTTGTGTTCTAATCCTGTCTCTGGCACTGGTCACCTTAGGGGACCCTTTCCATTCTCTGGGCCTCAGGTTCTCCTTCTGTAAAACAAAGGCTATGATTCTAGAGAGATAAGGAATAACAGCTTTGATAGGTTGAGATGACAGGGCTGGGTCAACTAAGAAGGTCCTTAGGGACTGGTCACTCAATAGCCCCAGGGGTGTCCCCTGGTCCCTCCCTCCCCCCTTCTCTTCCTACCAAAAGCTAGGAGAGAATTGCTACTGTGTTCAATTGCTTCTGAATCTTATACACCTTAATTTATTCAATTTACCATATCTCTTGTTTACTTCACACTTCCTCCCAGTTTGATTTTTTTTCATTAAAGGGTCATCCCTCCAGTAACTTAAAGAAGCCTATTTGTTGAATGGGTATATCTCACTCAAAGTGAGAATGTGATAAGACCTTAGCCTGAAAGGGCCTGGGTCTCCCATTGAATCCTGGGCCATCTCCAGTAGGCCACCAGACCCAGATGGCTCAGGAGGAGAAGTGAGGCTGGTAACCGGCACAGCCCTCCCTCACTCAGATCAAAGTCAACTGCAAGTTGTGTCATCATCTTGATGAGAACTAAGGACAAATACAATAACAACAAGGAGAGAATTGAATGAAATCTGAATCATACCCTGAATTTGAGAAAAGAAAGTGAAAGGGAAGGGAAAAACAGGAGGGTAGGTGAGAGGAGAGGAGAAAAGTATGAGAAGGAGGGAAGCAGGCTCTTTGTTTGGAGGGTGGGAGGAAGTTGAGGCCAGAGGCCTGGGGAAAGGAAGATGATGGGAAATAACACCTGGACAGGAATCCTGTGTTTCTCTGTCTTCTACCAGGAATAGAAGCCAAATGAAAATCCAGGAATTCAGGAAGGACAGAGAAGGTTAGACTTCCCACAGACATCTGAAAGACTCCTCTTTCCTCCTCTGTCTATCTTTTGTCTTCCCTCCCCCCTCCTGCCATGTTTTTATTTTCCCCTCTTCACTCTCTCCTTTCCTCCCTCTTATCTTCCTCTAGGCCCAGGGGAATAAGAAGTTGGAAGGAATTTCTTTTTTATTCCTTGATTTGTGGAGTAATGGAGACTCCTGGGCTGAGAGTCCATAAGCCCTGGATTCCAGGCCTGTCTCTGCTACTGTCTTGCTTTGTGACCTCAGCCAAGGTCCTTCCATTCTCTGGGTCTCAGTTTCCTCCTCTGTCAAATGAGGGGTTTGGGTAAATGATACCTGGTTTCTGTCTTTAAGGAACTCAATTTAACAGAGTAAATAAGATATATACATGGACCTCACAAAACACTTTATTTTGAAGCTGCATTTATCAAATGATGGTTCAATAACTGACATTTATGAAGTACTTATAAAGTTTGCTTAAGCATTGCTTATTAAGTATTAAGTCCCTTATTGTGTGGGACAGTGAAGTGGTGAAGGGGATTCTGCAATCAGGAAGATCTGAGTTCAAATCCAGACTCAGACACTTCCTAGCTATGTGACTCTGGGCTAGCCAGTTCTCCTCTTGTTTGCCTCAGTTTCTTCATCTGTTACATGAAGATCCTACCTCACAGGGTTGTTGTGAAGATCATATGAGAAGTGTTTAGCACATGCCCTGGCACATAGTAGGCACGGTTGTTGTTCGTGTTTATCGTCGGTTTTCTAAGAAGACCATGACATCAGAGAAGTGATGACATGACTTGCGCTTGACTTTGTTTTGAGTGAGGGAGGGCTGTGCGGGTCACCAGCCTCACTTCTCCTCCTGAGTCACCTGGATCCAATGACCAGGTAGTCATCAGGATAACTGGAGACAGCCCAGGATGCAATGGGAGACCTTGGCCTTTTTCTCCTAAGGCTTATTCAGGTACTCACTTAGAGTGAGGTGACACCCTATAAATGTTGGCTATTAGTATTGTTATTATTCAAATTCCATAGCCCTTACAAGGTAGATACTATAGATATTATTGCTATTATTTTTGAATGACAAAACTGAGGGTCAGGGAGATTGCTGTTGTATAGCTTTTGTTACAGGCAGGATTTGAGCCCAGGTTTTACTGACTCCAAAAACAGACCTTGGTCTACTTCCCCACAGTGTAGTACAACTAGCTGTGCAGGTGCCTGACTAATTTCTTATCTCCTCCCCACTCCACTAGACTCTGAGCTCCATGAGTGACGGGATGATGGCTTATCTAAACTAGCACCAAACAGGACTATGTACGGACTAGAAGCTTAATAAATATTTGCTTTATCACAAAATGAAAAGCAGAACATAGTAAAAGGAGTACAGAAGTCAGAGAGATTACTTCCAGTTGGGGAGGAATCCAGGTCATCTGCCTGGAGTTGGTCATTTGAACCGGCCTTGAGTGTTATCAGGTAGGAGTGGGGGTGTCCTTAAATTTGCACAAATTCTCCTGTTTTTGCAGAGACAAGAGAATGTGTGGATCAGAGAGGCTATGGGGTGTGGGGGGAAATTAATGGATTTGTGGGGTCAGGAGACTCATATTTGAATCTTGGATCTGTGATTTATTCCCTGTATAATCTTGGAATTTTTGATTTGTTAGTTGTATCTGATTCTTTGTGACTCCGTTTAGGATTTTCATAGCAAAGATACTAGAGTGATTGACCATTTCTTTCTCCAGATCATTTTACAGATGAAGAAACAAAGGCAAACAGAGGTTATGTGACTTTCCTAGGGTCACACAGCTATCTGAGGCCAGATTTGAGATCATGCTATCCATTGTGTCACCCAGCTGCCCTTATAACCTTAGATACAGATTTCTTTCCCTTCTCTGGGTCTCACTTCACTCCTTTGTAAAATGAGGTACTTGGGCTAGATAAGCTCTAAGACTCTTTGTAATTCTAAATCTTATTATCCTATGACTTTGCCAGGTTCTATACAGTCTGTAAGATCCCATGAAGGACTGAGGATCACCAACGGATAGACATGTGTTCTTGTTGTTTTAGCCCTTCTGTTGCATTCACATTCCATGAGTTAATAGTAACCCAGGGGCAACTAGATGATGCAGTGGATATAGTGCCGGCCCTAGAGTCAGGAAGACCTGAGTTCAAAATCTGCCTTTGGATTATTAGCTTTGTGACCCTGGGCAAGTCGCTTAACTTCTTTTTGCCTTAATTCATTAGAGAAGGAAATGGCAAACACTCTAGTATCTTTGCCAAGAAAACCCCACGGACAGTATGGGGCACCGAATCATGAGTCAGACATAACTGAGTGACTGAACAGCAGCAGTAACCCAGGCAAGGTAACCAAAAAAGCTAACCTAATACCCAGACTGCATTAAGAAGAATAGTGTCCAAATGGAGGACGTTGATACCCCCTTGTACCCTGCCTTGATCAGGTCACATCTGGAACATTGTGCTGAGTTCTGAGAACATTATTTAGGAAAGACTTTGATAAGCTAGAGAAGGGTCACCAGAATAGGATGGGCACTGGGTATCAGGCTACATGACGACAGGATCGAAGAACGTTAAGTCTGGAGAGGAGAAGACGTAGGGGCATAGTGGATGCTTACTAGCTGTATGATCTTGAGAGAGTCATTGAACATCTCTTGGCCTCAGTTTCCTCATCTGTAAAATAAAGAAGCGACTCAAGACTTCTAATATCCTTTCCTACTGAAAATCTATGATCTTTGGTTCTTATGAAGGCCTGCGATGTGGAAGAAGGATGCAATTTATTCAGGTTGGCTTTTAAGAAGTAGTAGTGGGGGCAGAAGCAGGGGAGTGGAGTGGGGAGAATCAAAAAAGATGTAAATTTTAGCTTAATGTAAGGAAATAATTACAGATGTCCAAAAGTATAATGGACTCACTTGGAAGGTCATGAGTTTCCCAAAACCAGAGGTCTTCAAGCAGCAGCTGGACAGTGATTTGTTGAGGCTGTTATAGAGGGATTCCTTGTGTGGGATGGCTTAGACTAGATGCCCATTGAGGTCCCTTCTGGCTTTGAAATTCTGGGATTTCATGTGACAAGCTTCAGGTAAGAAGTTAATATAAGTAATACATGTGAGGGGAAAAACCCCAGATTAGGAGGCAGAGAATCTGGTTCTCGGCCTGGCCTCTGATACTGTTACCTTGGACAAACCCGTCCTCTTCTCTGATCCTCAAATTTCTTATTTGCAAAATGATAGGAATGTTTGTAGTACTTACATTACAGGGTCATAGTAAAGAAAGCACTTTAAACTTTAAAATACTATGTAAACATGGCTTCCTGTCATTACTCAAGCCTCTTTAAGTTATGGGTTCCTTGAGAGCTATCCCAAGCTCAAGCCAAGCTTTGGGAGGTTCAGCATCCACTTGAAACTGGTTTATGAGCTCCCCCTTCCCATGATTCCTTGCCAGACCAACCAGAGGACATACAAAAATTAAATAGTATAGCAAAATAAATGAGAAGGAAAAATTCCCCCATACCCACAGGAGTACATTCTGCCCCAGATTTCCATACCTCTGCGTTGGGAGAGAAAATGTATATGGGTAATGTAGGAAATATGTAGGAGGTAACACACATATGGGGTCCATATGTGGTCAGGGAAACTCATACTCCTGGAGAAACTTTTTAGCAGGGTCACTCTCCTCTTCAGACACCAATATTTGCTTGCTACTACGAACCTGTAGGTTTCTTATCTTTGAAATGTTAACAGAGGACCAGAGAAGGAAAGAGGAGGAAGAAGGACATGTATGAGGGGAGCCAGACTCCTTCCCCTTCTAAGTCTTCCTTGGGGAGGTAGGGAGGGGTGTTAGGAAGGACAGTGGCTGAGAACTTGTCCCAAGTAAGAGAAGATTCAGCCAGATCTAAAAGGGTTAGAATCTAGTGGCCTAAAAGGGAGTTGTTGTCAAGTTGGATTTGGGCAAATCACTTGTCTCTCTGGATAGCAGGTTTCTCAAATGCAAAATGAAAGGGTTTCCCTATACCTATATCTTAATCTGAGGTCAATGAATACCTGTGTGGTCTGTGGATAGGTTTCAGGGGGTCCGTGAGCTTAGACAGGGGAAAAAATTTTACATTTTCATTTTTACTAACCTGTGCTTGAAATTTAACATTACCTTCATTTATTTAAAAGGACTAGAAAGGACTCCCCTGGGAAAGGGTCCGTTAGCTTACGTGGACTACCAAAGGGTTGCATGACACAAAAACTGCTAAGTATCCCTGCACTAGACAATTTATAAGCCCTTTTTAATTTTTAGGTTCATAGCATTTAGTACTGGAAAGAGTGTTCCATATTGTGGTGTAGTAGATAAAACTTCAAACCTCGAGTCAGGAAGACCTGAGTTCAAAAAGGACTTCTGAAACTAGTTGGAAGGGCAAGGCAGTTAACCTGTTTACCTGAGTTTCATCATCTGTAAAGTGGAGATTATAACAGCCCCTACCTTCCAGGATTGTTGTGAGGTAGATGGTACAAATGGGATGATCTTTGTAAAGCACTCAGCACAGTGCCTGCCACAGAGTATAAAGGTAGCTATTATCATAGTTACATATGGCTCTATATGGACCAGACCCCTCATTTTATAGATAAGAAAATGAAAGCCCAGAGAGACAGAGTTATTTGCCAAGGTAATAAGGAGCACAGAAAGAATTTGAACTTAGCTCCTCTAACTCCAGTCCAGTGCCTTAGGTTTGAAGACTGCTTGTTGGCTTAAGGCAGGAAGAGGCAGGAGGAGTCTGGGTAACTTGGCCAATTTCCCTGAAGCTTTGCTGACCCAAGCCATGACTATGCATGGTATTGCTAAACCATGAAGCTGATATCAGTACAAGAAGGGCAGGAAACCACTGGGAGAACAAGAATGATACACTGGAGTTCCTGCCCGCATCTTTCCCTTCTTCCCCTCCTATCTAATCAGAAAGGAGACTTCAGTGGTACTATGCCTCCTAGAAAAAGACTTCCCAGTCTCCCCTCCCCTAGGCTAAGGTCAAGAACTAGGAGACCCTAGGCTACTAGATTCTAACCTTAAATAGTCCTTTTCTTGGTCAGGCTGTGAGTTCTTTTTTGGAAAGCCCAGACCTGTTCCCCAGAGTACCCTTGAGTCTGAATTTGCTCCTTCTCTCTCCCCTCTAGACTGTGGGGTTCAGGAGGGCTGAGCCTGGATGGTTTCCTCTTATCTCACTGCCTAGAAAGTCCCAGAGGCTGTAGAAGTCACTGAGTGTGTCCTTCCTGTTTCTTCCATGTTATAGGATATATAATGCCAGTACTAAAAGGGAACTTAAAACATATTCTTTCAGGCAGATATGGTGGTACATAACTAATCCCTGCTAGGTGGGAGATTGAGTCTGGCAGATCTCCCGAGCTCAGGAGTTCTAAGCTGTAGTGGGTTAAGTCAGGAGGTTGCACTAAGTATATGGGACGTGGGGTCCAGGTCAGAAACAGAGCTAGTCAAATGGGATTGGAAAAGATAGGAAGGAAGAGAGTAAGAAAAGAAGAGGGAAAGAGGGAAGGAAAGAAGGAAGGAAGGAAGAAAGGAAGGAAGGAAGGAAAATGATTTTCAGACTTGAAAAAGACTTTCTCATCTAATCCAGAGATTCTTAATCTGTGGTTGCGAAATTGTTGCTTGTTTGTTTTTAATATTTTGGACAAATGTATTTCAATATAATTGGATTTCTTTGTAATCTTATGTATTTTATTTTGTGCATCTTAAAAATGATATTTTGAGAAGGTGTCCAAAGGCTCCATCAGACTGCCAAAGAGGTCCATGGCACAAAATAGCTTAAGAACCCCAGATCTAATTCAATCTCCTCATTTTACACATGGAGAAACTGAGACCAAAAGAGGTAAAGTAATGTGTCCAATGTCATGTGAACAGGAAAATAGAGACCCAAATTGGCTGCAGGTGGGGTTTGGATTCCTAACACTTTGAGTCCCTAGGGATGGATCCATCTCTCACCTGCTAAGTTGGAGTCCTAGTCCCTGTACCAGGGTTGTAATTCCTCATTTTTTGGGCTACCCAAGTGCTGAGAACTAAGAGAAAGAATGTATTTTCCCTTGCCTCTGGCTTCTCTGTCCCCAAAGGTCTAAGCAGGGGCTGGTCCCCATGATGTTAAATATAAACATAACATCTCTGCTCTCCCCTCCTTCCCTTTTTCCTTCCTTCATGCCCAACTCAGATAAGCCACCCCTTTATGCTGGGCTGCCCTATACAAGAAACCTTCCTGTTAGTCTACTTATAGACTGATGGCTGGTCTCCCTCCTGAGCCCGGGACTACCCTTCTTTGCCTCCTCTTGGTAAGCATGGGACCTTGTCCCTGTTCCTTTCCCAGTCCAGTTCATCACTCATAGGACCCACCAAGTCCAGCCTGGAACTTGAAGTTACCCTTCATCCCAGGCTGAAGCCCTCTGCAGAACCTTAAAACCCAGTGTCTCTTTGAGAGAAATGATTCTGACCATCTCCCCTGAAATTCATGGCAAAAGGAATTAAAGAGAGGAGATGCCATGATTTCTTCCTAAGAAGACCAAAGATTGCCTATCCTTCCCCAATCCTTTTCTCCATGAAGTTCTGTCCTTGTCTCATGTCCATCTGAAATCTTGGCCTGTTATGGGATGAACAGGAGGTATCCTAGTGTTTAAGAGGCAGAAGACCCACTTGTGTGTCCTGTTTCCCCAGGGGGCAGCTGTTTTGGGGGGCATAGACAGGAGGAGATGACTTCAGGAATGGAGGAACAAGATGGGGAGGGGGTAGGCTTTCTCCCTCTTCCTCTGGGTTCCTGTATGAGGGTGACAACAAAAGAATGCTGCCCTGGGAGCCAGGAGGTCTGCCTGCCAGTCCTTACACTTCCTTTCAATAACTTGCTGTATAATTTTACTGATCTCTGCTCCTCTCTGGGCCTGAGCTGCTTCAACTCTTCTTACAGGAGATGGTTCCCAATGGTTTTAAACTGTCTTTGTCTCCCCTTCTCTGTATACACTCTGTCAATAGCTTTCCTAAGATGTGATATCAGAAAAATTTGATAAATACTTAATAAGAAAATAAATTTATTAAGTAAACTTATTAAGTGATGGAGATCTAAAGAAGAAAACCAAATGGGCTTCCTTTAAGGAGCTTACAATCTGCTTCTCTGGAGGCAGTACTCTTTAGGAAAGAAATTCCCAGGGTGTGAGTGTCTGGGGATTGACTCCCTAAATGCCAATATCCTATGACACTCAAATAATTGAGAAGAGGCTGAGTTCCTAACCATGACTGGGTTAATTGGGAAGGAATGAATGGGTGTCTCCTGGGCTCCCTAAAGACCTCTGGCCTCTTCTTTTTCTCCCAGACTCCTTTCAGGCTCCTAGAATACCTCTGTCCAGCATGGGGGACCAGCAGGAGGAGCAGAGGCATTCCCCTGGCAAGGACTCCCTGATCCAGAGCTGTGGGCAGGAGACCGATGAGTCTTCCAACTTGAGTCACAGGAAGGGAAAGGATGGTCATCTACTGTTGGGAAGTTTGAAGAAGGGGTTCTCGCTGAAGATCAAGAGGGATGTGGAATCTGGGGACCACGTGGAAGAGAAGAGGCTGGTCCGAAGGAGTTCACAGTCCCTCCTTAGCCCCTCCCAAAAGGTAGAAGAGAAAGAGAAAGACAGGAATCAGAAGCCACCCAGTGATCCTGAGATGAGACAGCAGCTGTCCTATGAACCAGAGACACTGGAGGAAGAGGATTCTGAAGCAGGTGAGGCAAGCCATTATGTCTGACCTGGCCAAGACTACCCCATCCCCACTGTATGGGGTACAGAGACCCTTATCAATGAATCAGAGACTCAGAGATACTAGCAAAAAGAATAGTTCATTTATTGACTTTCTTGAGAAAGGGCTCCCTCAGAGTGCCCAGCTAAAGAGAGTGGAGCTGTGTTTAGCTCAGCAGATTATATAGGCCCTAACTGCAAACTCCCCTCCCTAGCCCCCTTCCTTAGGAATAATTGGAGCAAGCCTTGAGGGTACAATCTATTCCAGTCAATGTACCCCAGCAACGGAGAACAAAGACACTTTTCACACATTAGCCCTAAAAAAAAAAAGGAGGAGGGGAGGTGTTATTCCTCCCTGCTATGTGTCTGAAACCAAGGTGGGGAAAGGCTGGGAAAATATAGAGGGCAGTCTGGGAAAGTAAAGGGGGTAGTCTTGGGAAAGTACAGAATATGTTGAAACTTTTCTTCTACAAGATCAACCTGCTGCAACTGCTTCAACCAGACAAGAAACAATTAACCCGTTGAAGAGGCTTCACTCCTGAGAGAGATCTTCAGAGATCATCTCTCACACCACTTAACAGTATTTTATTTTTTCCAATTACATGTAAAGATAGTTTTCAACATTTACTTTTATAAGAGTTTCAAATTTTTTCTCCTTCCCCTCGCCCTTTCCCAAGACAGCAAGCAATCTAATATAGGTTATATATGTACAATCATATTAAACATATTTCCATATTAGTCATGTTATGAAAGAAGAATCAGAACAAAAGGGAAAAATGATGAGAAAGAAAAAGAGAGAGAAGGAAAATAGTATGCTTCCATCTGTATTCAGACCCCATAGTTCTTTCTCTGGATATGGATAGCATTTTCCATTATGAGTCTTTTGGAACTGTCCTAGATTCTTGCATTTCCAAGAGCTAAGTCTATTAAAGTTGATCATTGTACAATGTTGCTATTGTTGTGTGCAATGTTTTCCTGGTTTTGCTCATTTCATTCAACATCAGTTCATATAAGTCTTTCCAGGTTTTTCTGAAATCTTTGGCCAAGGCTTTTAGAGCTGACGATAATCGTGATGCATTATATATTTGCATAGCATTTTATAGCCTATAAAGCACTTCAGAAGTATGCTTTATAAAATACTTTACCATTTATGAAACACTTTACATCCAGTTTGCAAGGTATTTTATGATTTAATTTCTGTTCCCCTCTCTGCAAAATGAAAGAGTTGGACTCAATAGTGCCTAAAGTCCTTCTGGTTCTCTATGATCCTGTGAACTCTATGACACCAGTGGTATTTTTTATTAATTATAGCTGGAGGGAAATAATCTTTCAGGTTGTCTCAAGTCCCAAAGCCTATGATCCAGTTGGGGATCCAGAATCTTGCTCTCTGGTTGTTGAGTTGCAATGGGGCTATCTTCCCTTTCTCCTCAGATCCCTTCAGCAAGACCCTGCCAGCAAGAACAAAGGACCCCCAGCAAGAGAGAGAAAGAGCTCCCAGCAAGCCTTGCTCTCCAACCGAGAGTGAAGGGGACAGGAAGCTTAGTGTTGACTCCACAAACTCTTGCCCTGGAAAGGAAGATGACAGTGGTTACGGGCTGACCAACTTCAAGAGGGCTTTTCTAAGGCTGAGCAAGAGGGAAGGTAACACTGAGGGCCAGGTAGGAGAGGAGAGTAGCTTTCGTCGAAAGAGCTCACGCTTCTTCAGGTCTTTCATGAAAACTGAGGCAGACACGACCAGCCGACTTCCAAGGCTATTAAGGGGATCACAGGGGTACTCTGAAGAAACCCCAGAGATCAAAATGGAGGAGGAGAAAGGTAAGGAGAACACCAACCAGTGAGCAGAGCAATCCTTATTAGGTAGTCCTGACAGTTCATGGCTTCTGGAGGGCTTGATTTGGTTTACCAAGTGTTTTCGTTTCCCCATCACCCGCATTGCCTTTTCCTTGGACTATTCTCAAAGACTCTTAATGACCTCCCTGCCTCCAGTTTCTCCCCTCTCTAATCCATCTTCCCAGTGTACAGGTTTCATGAGGCAGGCCATGTCTCTTCTCAAAAAACCTTTAGAGGATCCCTATTCCTTATAGGATCAGCTAACTTCCTTAGTGTGGCATTCAAGGCTCACCATAACTGGGCTCCAGCCTTGTGCCTTATTTCTGTCCTCCTTCCTTCACATACTCTCAGCTCTAGCCAAACTATTAGCTTTCCCCCAAACTTAATGTCATTTTTTTTTTGCTTCTTTGACTTCAGACTGGTCAGCTATCATCTCTACATGCACCTCTGGTGCCACAGTTTCTGTGCAAGCTTTCCTGATTCCCTCTAGCTGAAAGTGCTTCCTCCTCCTCTTCCCAGATTTTCCTAGAGCTCTTGCTCTCCTTTGTTCCTGCTGCTGTCTACCTTGTGTTATACTCATCTGTTATAAATATGGTAACCTTCCCAGTAACCTTTCTTGAGGGTAGCAACTTTGTTATGTATCTTTGCAGCTTCTGTGCTAATATCATGCCTGAACATGGCAGGCACATGATGAATATTTACCAAATAATAAAAATAATAATAGCTTTAATTTAACATGTATTAATAGTTTACCATGTGCCAGGTACTATGCTAAATACTGGGAATACAGATAAGGAAAAGATAGTCCCTGCCCTCAAGGAACTTACATTCTAATGAATTAACTTTTATATAACACCTTGAAGCTTACAAAGCTCTTCTTAATTGAATTGAATTTTATAGCTTAAAATGTACTATTGACAAAGCACTCTACAATTTATAAAAGTTTACAGTTTATAATATGCTTCTGATCTATTACCTATCTTAGTTTTGTTTGGAGTGCTAGGTGGCCCCATAGTGCAAAGAGCAAGGTTGGGAAAATCTGTAGCCTGGAGGCCACATGTGGCTCTCTAGGTCCTCAAATGTGGCTTTTTGACTGACTCTACACTTCAAAGAAGACATTCCTTTTAATAAAAGGATTTATTCTGTGATGTTTGAATTCAGTCAAAAGACTATACTTGAGGACCTAGTGGGCCACACATGACCTCGAGGCCACAGGTTCCTCCCTCCTGGCATGGAGTGCTAGGTCTGAAATCAGGGAGATTTCATCTTTGCGAGTTCAAATTTAGCCTTAGACACTGACTAGCTATGGGACCCTGGGCAAGTCACTTCATCCTATTTGCCACTGTTTCCTCATCTGTAAAATGAGTTGAAGAAGAGTCAGACACAACAGAATAGAGGGTTTTTCCCTACAATACGGGTCCTTGACAAATGCTTTTTTTTCCAAATTGCTTTGATCCTTACAACAAATGCATGGAATAGGGCAGGAATTATTATCTCTATTTTACAATGGAGGCCCTCAAAGGGAAAGTCACTTTGCCAGGAAGTAAGCCAGCTGTAGAGTTTTTCTCCCAGGCTTCCAGGTCAGGGCTGTGTTCCCTGCCCCCAGGTACTTACTGTTATTTTCTTTTGGCAGAAAAGTCAGTGTCTGATCTCATTGCTGAAAGGCAGCTGCTGAAAGCCTTTGCCCAGCTATGCCAGCTGGAGGCCAGACTTGTGGAGGACCAGCACTCAGGGAGGTTCAAGGATGACATGACTGCCTATGCTCGCCAGGCCATGGACATTTGTGTTCATTATGATGTGATGGCGGCCGAGATAAAGACCATTGTGTACGAGACTCTGAGCCAGCCCAGAGTAGACTCAGATGCTCTGCTGTACATGGCCCAGCTGATTGAGAAGGAGGAACAGGTTCACCCAAGGGATCCACCTGATAGTGACTTCCTGAGAGCCCCTCGGAAGTGGAGGACCCTGTGGGAGGAAGCAGTAAAGAAAAGTGCCTTGGATGAGGTGGGAAAAGTGGGCCAGAGCATGAGTGATCCTAGCCTGGCCAGCCTCCTCTCGGACCTTGGAAGGGTGGTTAAGAAGGATCTTGTGAAGATCCGGCAGGAGGTGCAGCCCTGCTACCCAGAGGACTTCCCTGTGTGGAAGACCTACATGGATGCTTTCCATAGAGCTGTATCTTCCCGGCTCCAGGAGCTCTTGCAGGCAGCTCAGGGCTTTGAGCAACTTTATGTGATAATGGACTGGGTAGCCAATGTCTACGTCAGGTGAGTCACTCAGGTCCTGTGAGATGAGGTAGAGGGAAGAATCATGGAGCATGTGTCTAGAAGAGATATAGGATCAGAAATCTACTTCAGAGTCCATGTAGGCCAACCTTCTTATTTTATAGGTAAGGAAATTGAGGCCCAGGGAAAGTGAGGGATTTGCCCAAGGTCATATAGATAGTAAGCATCCAAGAGGGATATTTGAAGTCAGGGCTTCTGATGCCAGAGCCTGAGTTCTTTCCACTGTAATGTGTTGCCTCCTATGTTCTTGGGCAGCCAACACAAGGCAAGTCAATCAACAAGCATTTATTAAGAACCTTCTCTGTGCCAGGCACTTCATTAAATGGGTACAAAGAAAGACAAAAGCATAGTCTCTGATCTCAAGAAGTTCACAGTATAATGGGGGAGACAACATTTAAACAACCACATATACACAAGCTGTAGGCAGGATAAATTAGAGGTATTCAATTAGAAGTATTGTAATTATTTATTACAATGATATAAGGTTTATATGTATAGATTACCCAATCAGATCTTGGCTCAGCCCCCATCCTAACAGGAAAATTGATCCCTTTTGTCCCATCAGAGACTGGCTGTAGATGTTATTTGATTCACCTGCGAATATGTCATGTAGAATTTTAGTCATAATGTTAGAAATGAGTAAAGGAAATAGCATTCATTAACTCAGCATCGCACCAGTCCACACGATCTTCTATAGAGCAGCCAATATGCCTCCTTCTTGGCACCTTGGGCAGCTAGATGATGGAGTAGATAGGGTGCTGTACCAGGAGTCAGGAAGACTCATCTTTGTGAGCTCAAATCCAACCTCAGATGCTTACCAGCTGGGTGAGCTTGGGCAGCTCACTTAACTCTGTCTGCCTCAATTCCTCATCTGTAAAATGAACTGGAAAAGGAAATGGCAAACCACTCTGGTATCTTTGCCAAGAAAGTCCCAAATGACATCACAAAAAAATGAACATAACTAAATGAAATGCACAATAACAAAACCTTGACACCTTATTGTGAGGCAGGTTGAAAAATCCCAGAGTCTCAGATCCCCCTCCCAGTCACTCTCTGGGGGAACTAGTGAGATGTTCTTCCTGGCATTTTTCCACTCTTGATGAAAACTGGGTTAATGCTCAGTCTGTGACAGTAATTCCGGAACTCAAATATTTTTGCTGGTCTGAGGCAGTTTGGCTTCCTATAGGCAGAGTACTCATTGTGTGAGGAGTCATTGGGCACACCCAGTTTCTGATTCTCAATTCCCAGTGTTTTTCTGGAGCACTCATTTAATGGTGTGCAAATGCAGAGCAGGAGATTTTTCCCCTAGGGCATAATCGACAGAGTCTCCCAAATTCGGAAAGAAGGGATCATTTTACGCATTTATATAGCATCTACTCTGCGCCAGCTACCTTAAGCAGTGTTGTTGTGTTTTTCAGACAAATGCTATCTCATCTGAGACTCACAACATCCCTGGGAGGTAGGAGATATTACCTCATTTACAGCTGAGGAAACTGAGGCAAACAGAGGTTAAGTGATTTGTCCAGGATCACACCTTCTAATCAATAATAAGTGCCTCCTATGTATCAGGCACTGTGCTAAGCACTGGGAATGCAAAAAAGAGTCAAAAATCAAAGTCCCTGTCCTCAAGGAGCTTAGAATCTAATGGTAAGTATTGGACGTCAGATTTAAACTCAAGACATCCTGATTTAAGGACCAGTGCTCTACCTACAGAATGATCAGCTATTTCCTAAATGATCAAAGAGAAAGAACACATAGGATTTCTTAAAAGAGTACCATTCCCCTCAGCTTTCTTTGTCATGGTCAGTTCACTGAAGAATTTATTCCAGGTCTTAGAGTACTTCCCCTTTCTTGTGTTTTTCCCCATTAGATCCTCGCTTCCCTTGCTGTCATGGTTTCTGCTTAATCTCTCTGCTCTAGGCATACTTCCCATTTCTTGTTTAAGTCACCTGTCATTCTCTGCTCCTTGCCTTGAGCAGGCTCAAGCCCCAAAGCATCTGTGGATTCCCTATTAAAATCTTGGCAAAGGAAAGACATTTAAGTGAAAATTTCCAGTTTATCTGAGCTCCCTTTAAAATCACCATAACATGGCCCTGGAGTGAATAGGACTTGAGTTCAAATCCAGCTTCAGACATTAACTCTGTGACTCTGGGAGTCACTTAACCATACTGTTCCTGCCCTCCTTCCCCTTCCTCCTCCTTCCCCCAACAACAACAAGAAAGAATCACCTTAGGAACCATAAGAACCTAAGCCACAAGAAACAAAATGTGATTAGGAAAACCAACCCATCTATCCTTCCCACATGAAGATGCAGCCAGGTTGCACCTTGGGGGTGTGGTCTCCAAAATCAGCCCAAGTGTCCTTAGAGGTTAGAAAGACTATTTAGGAACTCAGGACAGTTCAGTTAGGCAGTTCTACCTCTATCCTCCCACAGTCCTGCAAACTGTATCAACCCTTCCTAGATGTGGAGTGAATGGTCATTCATTTGTTCTGATTGGACAGGCCCGTCCTGCCATGGATGTGACAAGTGAGTTGTATTTGGAAGTGTCCTGAACTAGGACTTCAGAAAGTCTGGATTCTAGTCTGAACTCTGCTACTAGCTTCCAGTGTGACCTAGGACAAATCCTTTCTTGGTGTCAGCTTCTGTTTTTTCCTATTTAAAATGAGGAGGTGGCACCAGATGATATCTGAGGTCCTCTCTAGCTCAAAATCTTGGTGAGAAGAGAACATCATGATTAAAGGGAAAGAACGTACCAGGCAATTATTTTACTTATTGACCAAGAGGACATCTGCGGGAAAGAGAGTGTGAGAAGGGAAGGGTAAACACAGCCAGGCAGCCAAGAAAGAAGTTCCTCCATCATCAAGTAATCCCACTTTTCCTTCACTTGTCCTGGGCCTTGCCTTTTCATATTGGGTCAGTCAGACAATAAACATTTATTAAACACTCATTATATACCAGGCACAATGCTAAACACTAAGGTACAAAGAAAGGCAAAAGATATTCCCTGCTTTCAGGAAGCTCACAGTCAAATGGGGGAGATCATATGTTGTTGCTGGTTTAGTTGTTTATTCAAATTTGTTTAGTTGTTTAGTTGTTTTTCAGTCATGTCTGACTCTTTGTGACCCTGTTTGGGGTTCTCTTGTCAAAGATACTAGAATGGTTTGCCATTTCCTTCTCCAGCTCATTTTAAAGATGAGGAAACTGAGGCAAAGAGGGTGAAGTGACTTGCCCAGAGTCACATAACTAGTAAGTGTCTGAGACCAGTACTATATACAACTACAATGTACAAACAAGACAGATACAAGATAAATTAGAGATATTTTCAGTAGGAAATTTCTAGCATTAGGGGAGATCTGGAAAGGTTTTGTATAAAATGTAGGATTTTAGCTAAGACTTGAAGCCAAGGAAGCCAGGGAGAGAAATGAGGAAGGAGAAAATTTTCAGATCATTGAAAATGCATGGAATCTACAGAGGGAGTATCATATTTTAGGAAAAAAAGCAAAGAAGCTTGTGTCACTGGATTACAAAAGTATATAGGCATGAGTAAGATGAACGAACCCTGGAATGGTAGGAGGGATCCATGCTGTCAAGGGCTTTGAATACCAAACAATTTTATATTTGATACTGAAGGTGATAGGAGCCACTGGGGTTCATTGAATAGGGGGTGACATGCTCAGACCTGAGCTTTAGGAAGCTTAATTTGACAGCTGAGTGGGGATAGACTGGAGTAGGAAAAGCATTGCGGCAAAGAGAACAGCCGGCAGGTTATTGCAATAATCCAGCTTTGTGATGATGACTCCTGGGTGGTGGCAACATCAGAGGAGAGAATGGGGCATATACGAGAAATCTTAGGAAGGTGAAATTGAGAGAACTGAGCAAAAGATTGAAAGTGGGGTAAGGAGGGGGTAAGAGGAAGTGAGAAGTTGGGGACGACCCTGAGGTCGTGAGCCTGGGAGAATAGTAATAACAGGGAAGTTTATAAGAGGGTGAAGGTTTCAGGGGAAAGATGAACGGAATTTAAGACATGTTATTGAATTGAAGATGTCTATAAGGCATCCAGTCTGAGATGTCCAAAGGATAGCTGGAGATACTAGTCTGGAGGTCAGGGGAAAATTTAAAGCTAGATAAGTAGATCTGAGAATCATCAGCATAGAGATGATAATCGAATCGAGAGATTACAAGAACACAAAAAGCAAAACAGTCTACAGGGAGAAGGGAAGAAGGCCTAGGGGACACCCACCATTACCAGTTGTGACCAGGATGAAGATCCAGCAAAGGAGACTGAGAATCAGACATCAGACAGGCAGGAGGAGAGTCAAGACAGAGTGGTGACATGGAAACCTAGAGAGAAAGTATCAAAGGAAATAGTAATAGCTAACAGCTAACATTTATATAGTACTTACTATGGCAAGTACCAGGTACTATGCTAAATGCTGTAAAATTGTTATCTCACCCGAGCCCCGCTGAAATTATGTAACATAACAATCCTGGGAGGTAGCTGCTATCATTACCCCCCCCTTTACAGAGAAGGAAACTGAGGCAAACAGAGATTAAGTGATTTGAACTCAGGTCACCCTGACTCCAGTCTCAGTGCTCTATCCACTGTACCATGTAAGAGGATAACTCACAGTGTAAAGGCTGTAAAAGTTAAGAAAGATGAGGAGAGAAGAAAAGAGCACTTTCAGTTTAATGGTCAGAAGCCAGACTGTAGAATTAAGAAAAGACAGGAAAGGAAGTGGACATGGGGATTACATATGGCCTACTCAAGGAATGTAGTCACCAAAGGGAGGAGAGATGGGACGACAGCTATTAGGCATGGGCAGATCACGTGAGAATATTTTGAAGACAAGGAAGACATGGGCATGCTGGTAGGCAATAGGAAGGTAGCTGGCAGAAAGGGAGAGATTGAAGCTGTATAAGAGAGTAGGTCTGAGAGAGTGGACTGTCTCCTGGAGAAGATACGATTAAGTGGGATCACTTGTGTATGTGAAGGTAAGGGGAAGGGCCACCTCTTCATGTGAGACAAGAGTGAAGGAGGAGATAGTGGTAGGAGGAGGAGGTAGGGAGAAGAGGGTTCTCTTGACAAATGACTAATTTCTTGCAGTGAAGTATGAGGCAAGGTTCTTAAGTAAAAATGCACCAGGGGAGGGATCTATCCATTCTTTTATATTTTATTTTTTAAAATTAAACTTATTTATTTTAAGTTTGCAAAATTCAGTTCCACAAGTTTTTGAGTTTTAAATTTTCTTCCCCTCCCCAAGACAGCATGCAGTCTGATACAGGCTCTACATATACATTCATATTAAACATATTTTCACATGAGTCATGTTGTAAAGAAGAAGTAGAATCAATGGAATGAACCACAAGAAAGAAGAAACAAAACAAAACAAAAAAGGAAGAGAGCATATAGTATGTTTCCATCTGCATTCAGACTCCATAGTTCTTTCGCTGGATGTGGATGACATTTTCCATCATGAGACTTTTGGAGTTGTCTTAGATCCTTGCATTGCTGAGAAGAGTCAAGTCTATCAATTAGTCATTGCACAATATGACTGTTACTGTGTACAATGTTCTCCTGGTTCTGCTCACTTCACTCAGAATCAGTTCATATAAGTCTTTCCGGGTTTTTCTGGTTTGCCTGCTCATCATTTCTTATAGTACAATAGTATTCCATTACACTCATATACTACAACTTGTTCAGCCATTCTCCAATTGATGGGCATCCCCTCAATTTCCAATTCTTTGCCACCACAAAAAGAGCTGCTATAAATATTTTTGTGCATGTGAGTCCTTTTCCCACTTTTCTGGATCTATCCCTTCTTAGGAAGGATGAATAGGTTTGGTAAAGCCCCTGTGTTGAGTGGGATAGTGAGTCAATTAGGGAGATAATAAAATGTTGCTTTGCTGCAGTGAGGGCCCAGTTGAAATTTTGTAACATGAATTTATAGGGGACCCAGTCAGCACAGCTTCATGATTTTCTCCAGCTTTTTTAAGTAGTATGTAAGAACAAAGACAGCAGTGATAGGAGTAACCCAAAACTAAGACTTGAGAGGGCAAGACCTTCAGTAGGATAAGGGGGCAAGGAATTCAAGAGAAAAGTGTAGAGTTCAACTGGCACATTGAAGGGTCAAAATGAGAAGGGAGCAGAAAGTAGACAATACAAGGGTGATGGTCTGGAAAAGAACTGAAAGATGGGGGGATTGGAAGTCATGGTAAGAATGAAGAACAGGGTTTGGAGTTTGGGGTTGAAAGGAAAAGGGAGAAATGGAATGCTTGTGATCAGGTAAGAGAATTTCAGAGCTCATGAATCTAGAAGTGGTGTGGTGCATTTGTGGGTGACGGCAAGATCAAGGTTATGACCATATCTCTGTGTCCTCCTAGCAAGGACTTCCTGGGCTCCCTAGACCTGGCACTAGATATGACTATGATGCCAAAGTTGCTAGCACCTGAGGTATGGGAAAAACTGGAAAGTGACTACACCAAGTTCCTGGAGGTAAGATCCAAGGGCTGGGCCATGTATGGTTGGTGGGGGGAAAGGGTGGGTAGAGGTGGACAGCCAATTTCTAGGTGGAGTGAACTGGGTGATGGGTAAATCATCAGGATTTTGCCCAGGGGGCTTGGAATTAGAGAGTACTGACAGCATTTACTTCCATTAGGTTGAACAAATGAGCTTAACTGTTAGATAGCAAGAAAATATTAGTGAGAACAGGAAGTTCCCAAATGGTATCACTCTTCAGTGCAGGCTTGCACAACATTCAACCTGTCAGCCACAGGCAGCCCACTAAATAATTTTTAGGCAGTTGTCACGTGATCCATGGCAACCAATCATTGTCAGTCTTATATCATGATCAGTCAAAAAGATTTGTTTCTGTGTGAATTTTGATATGGAGCTCCTTGATCAGATTTGAGGACCCTGCCATTTCAAAGCTGTTGCCCAAACTTAAGCTGTGTGGTGTAGTGAAAGAGTGGTGAACCTGGAGTCAGAATATATCAGCTCAAATCCCAACTTCTCTTAATATTTGCGTTACCATGACTTTACCTGGGCCTCAGTTTATTTTGCTTTTTTTGGGGGGGAGGTATTGGGGTTAAGTGATTTGCCCAGGGTCACACAGCTGGTAAGTGTCTGAGGCTAGATTTGAACTCAAGTCCTCCTGACACCAGGGCTGGTACACATTGCACCACTTAATTGCCCCTATCCTCAATTTCCTTGTCTGAAAAATATGGGGTTGGACTAGATGACCTTAAAATTCCCTTCCAGCTTTAAAAGCTGTGACCCTACGAAGAAATCTAGATGAGATATGAAGAATCTCTTGACTGTAAACAATCACAGGAATGGGTAATACTGAGATTAATTACACCAACAGGAATCTTCTTCCCCAGGTTCCTTTATCATCTAATTAATTTTCAGCTGGGTTTTTTAAAAAATTATAATCATTTCCCAGTATGGTACCATGATGCACTGAAAATTTGAGTAAAACTTAACCAACAGTACCACTGTGACTATACATGCAATATGTTCAGCATTCCACAACCATACCCCTTCTAACCTTTCCAGTGACAGGAGGGCCAAGATGGATTTGGAATCAGAAGGCCTGAGTTCAAATCCCAGGCCTTCTGCTTACTACTTGTGTGACCTTAAGCAAGTCTCTGGGCCTCAGTTTCCCCATCTAAAAAATGAAGAGGTTGGATACAGTATCTCCTCTAATTCCAAATCTGTGATGCAGTGATGCCATGACTCTCCCTACCTCAAGAAACCATCTATATCCCAATAGAAAATCTTCTGTTTGTCCTGGTCCTCCTCAATCTACAACTGGTAGCCACCCAGCCAGAGGCCTTACATGTCCTACTATCTGTATCCATGGTGCGTTGTATTCTGAGGTCTGAACTTTTTCTGGTTGAATTTGCCTTGTTGTTTACCTCAGGAAAAGGATTATGGTACTTGCCCTGTCTCTAAAATTGGTAGCTATGGTTCTACTGTGAGGGCTCCCATGTCAACCGTCCAACCCTGGACTTTAGAGCTGATTGATCAGCATCAGCTTCCCTGGCCATCAGCTCCTTTATTGTGATTCAACCAATCAGCAAGCATTTATGCAGTACCTACTGTGTGCTGGATGCAGAGAACACAAATGCAAAGAACCAAACAATTCCTACTCCCTAAGAACTTGCATTCTAATAGGGAAAACAAGCATGTATATTTGTTGTCCAATTGTTACCAGTCATGTCCGACTCTTTGTGATCTTGTTTGGGGCGCAATCAGTTCAATCATGTCCAACCCTTTGTGAGTCTCTTTGGGGTTTTCTTGGCAAAGATACTGTAGTGGTTTGCTATTTCCTTCTCATTTTATAGATGTGGGATTTGAGGTAAGTGAGGTTTGTGACTTGCCCAGGGTCACACAGGTAGTAAATAAATGCCTGAGGCCGGGTTTGACCTTACAAAGATGAATATTCCTGACTCCAGGTCCTGTCCACTCTATCTACTGAGTCACCCCTCTTCCCAGTATGTATATACACAGGCAAAATAAATATAGAGAGAAGAAAGAGAAATAAACAAAAATAATTAAATACAAGGTAGTCTGGTAGGGAGAGGTCATCTTTGTGGAGAAGGCTGGTGCTTAAGCTGCAGCTTGAAAGAAGAGAGAGATTCCATGAGGCAGAGCGGTCATTATAGATATGGGGAGATAGCCAGGAGCAAGGATATAGTGATGGAAAATGAGACATTTGTGTGAGGAAGCTAATTTGGCTAGATCACAGGGGAAGCAATATTCAACGGGAGCTAGAAAAGTAGGTGGGGGACAGATTGTGAAAGACTTTGAAAGTTAACCGTTAAGAGTTTGTATTCTACCCCAGAGGCAACAGGAAGTCACTGAAACTGATTGAGTAAGGGAGTGACATGGTCAGATCTGCACATAAGGAAAATAACTTTGACATGTATGGGATGAACTGGAATGGTGAGATGAAGCAGGGAGAACAAAGACAAAACTGGTGAAAAATCTAAGTGAAAGCTGAGGAGAGTCTGAACTAAAATGGTTGATATGTGAATAGAGAGAAGGGTTGGATGTAGGAGATGTGAAGGCAGAAACTGCAAGCTGTGGCAATTGATTAGATAGGTGGAGTGAGGGAGAATGAGTTTTTTTGTTTGTCCGTTATTCTTGAAGAGGATCATGACATTATGGAATTGATACCGTGACATGCAAGTGAATTGGATTTAAGTGAGGGAGGGCTGTGCAAAGTCACCAGTCTCATTTTCTCCTCCAGAGTCATCTGATCCAGTGGCAAGATATAGGTCAGGAAAACTGGAGATAGTCCTCTAGGGAGAATGAAAAGTCAAGAATAATGCCATGGTTAAAAAATCTGGAAGACTGAAAAATAGTGATGCCTTTGATAGAAATAGAGAAATTTGGAAGCGGAGAAGGTTCAAGGGGAAAGAGAGTTCAGTTTTGGACAAGCTGCATTTGAGACGTCTGTAGGACATCTTATCTGATGTGTCCAATGGGAAATTAGTGGTTCAGCACTAAAACTCAGGAGAGAATGGTGCTGGATATATGATTAGTGAGTCATCAGCCTAAAGATAATGGCTAAATTCATGGGAGCTGATGAATTTATCAAGATGGATATTGTAGATAGAGAAGAGAAAAGGGCCTAGCACAAAATCTTGGGGAAAGTTAGTTAGGGGTTATGGGATGGATGCAAAAGAGATGGAGGGAGAGATTATGTAGTTGGATAAGAACTAGGAGAAAGCAATGTCACAAAAATCCAGAGAGAAAAGAATATCTAACAGGGCTCTGTATTCACTAATTTCTAGGACAAGAGAAATTCATAGATAGGATAACACAATGTGAGAATTGGAAGGGACCTTAGGTGGCATGCTCACTTGCTCCTAGGGTTCCTGTAATCTCTGTTTCAGCAGCTGACTTTTCCTTATAAAAATCAGATCTCTAACAGCCGTTCCTTTTGTTGGGTTCTCTACCTTCTGAAGAACAGTGTTGTCATTAAGGCTAAAAAATAGCCTCTGTTCTTGGCAGAGAATATCCTCTAGCGGATATCCAGTCAGTGCTAATTATCCCATCACTCTATGAGGCCACCACGCCAGGCTTAGGATCTCATTTTGTTCTGAACTGCTTTGGTTTCGGCCTCTGTCTTTACCCAAAAACTCTTTACCATATGTCCCTGCTCAGGCTCCTCAAAATTTTCCCACATTCATTTATTTTTTTTTTCTTCTTCAGAAATGGATATATTTTGTTTGAGGCTAAGTTATTTCCTGCAAAATAACATGCTCCTCCCCACAGTATCTTCTTATTTTAAAAAGAAGCTATGAAAACCATCTAATAGAATGATTGTGCTTAATGATATACCACACTAATCTGTGAATAGAAAAGAGGAACTTCAATAATTAACTTCAATAATTTGGAATAATCATTTTCTGATGTATTTGACCTGGATTATTTTGCTATTTAGTGTTATTTTCATTTACATTATTGTAGTAAATGAAAGAATATATTCATATATTCCTTTATTTTAGTCATTAACTTTTTTGCAGTATAAACTTAGTAATGCATCTAATACATCAGAGGAGATAAACAATTCAGTATCTTTTCTTGTGTAATTCCGAATTATATTTCAGATTGATCTGATCAATTTATAGCTGTATCAGAAGTGAATTTTTGTGCCTACCTATCCTTAATTTTTGCCACCTTGAATTTTTCCATTTTTTTACATCCTGGTCAATTTGTGTTATTATTAGTGATTTTGAACAGTTTTTCACATAGTCGTTGATAGTTTACTTTTCTTTTGAATACCATTTGTTCATAGTTTTTGACTAACTTGGTTCTTAATCAATGCCCTATAATTTTGACTGTCAAACTTTTATCAAACGTGTTTAATGCAAATATTTTCTTCCACTCAATACCATTTCTCATTTTTGTTCATGCAAAACCTCTTTTCAATGAATAAAAACTTATTTTTCCTTCTTCCCACTTTCAACACCAATTGAATACATCGAATATGTATAAATAAGTAAAACAAACTCCTGTATTGGTCATGTTAAAAAAAAATTTCATTCTGCATCCTGAGTCTGTCACTTCTCTCTCAAGAGGTAGGCAGCATGGGTACTTTGGAATCCTTGTTGGTTATTGTATATTCCTGAGTTCTTAAGTCTTTGAGAGTTCGGGTGTTTGAGTTGTTCAGTAGTTTCAGTTATGTCTGACTCTTTGTGATCCCATCTGGGGTTTTCTTGGAAAAGATGCTGGAGTGGTTTGCCATTTCCTTCTTCAGCTTCCTTTATAGATAAGGAAACAGGTTAATAGGGTTAAGTGGCTTGCCCAGGGTCACCAGCAAGTAAGTGCCTGAAGCCAGATTGGAACTCAGTCTTGCTGACTCTAGGCTCTGGGCTCTATCTACTCAAACCCCTAGTGACCCAGAGGTTGAATAATCCTCTCTAAGGAATGTTGTACAAGGGATTCCTTATATACAGTACGAGTTTGGACTATATACCAGAAAGGAATAGAAAGGGTCCTCGGGCTCCTTTAGCTTTGGGACCATGAGAGGGAAGGGGCAAAGTGATGTGGACACATATGAAACCTTGGGTCTGATATGGGTGCATCCTAGCATTGGGTCTGTTCTCTCTCTCAGGAGAACTGGTACTGTCCTAACCATGACCTGCAGCCAGGAAACAGACTGTCATAAACCTCTCTGCACTCACAAAACTAGGCTGTATTCTTGTGGGAAACAGAAATTCAAGGGAAGAAAAGTCTGTCTATTCTAACTGATGGCAACACTGGGTCAAAGAATGTAGAGATAAACGGCAGAGAGAGAGAGAGAGAGAGAGAGAGAGAGAGAGAGAGAGAGAGAGAGAGAGAGAGAGGAAAAAGGAGGAAGGGAGATAAAGGTAGAGATAGGGAGAAACAAAGACTACAGAGAAAGAGAGAGAATGAGAGAATTTCTTTCCCTTTTTCTTTTCTTTAGACCAAGATCAGTACCTGCTTTGACAGCATTCTGAAGCTGGAACTGGACCGGTGGTCAGAAAAGGACAGCCCCACCCTGCTTCAAGGTCTCTACCACTTCCCCATCTCCATCGACATTCACATGGTAGGTAATTACAATAAAACTGATAGCAGTTTCTATTTCTGTAGCACTTTAAGATTTCCAAGGCACATTCCCCGCAACAATACAGAGACAGAATGCAAATAGTATGATGCCCATTTTACAGATGAAGAAATGGAGGCTCAGAAAGGTTAAACAATTTACCTAAAGTCACCCAAGTAAGTGAGAAATAATTTGGGGAGGGGGCAGAGTCAGGGCAAGGGGAAGGTGAGGACCCTTGATGTTCTCCTCCCTGGTCAGACTCCATCTGGAGTTTAATTCTGGAAACCACTTTTTAGTAAAAACTGACTACTTGAAGTGGGTTTGGAGGAGGACAAAGAAGATGGTCCGAGTAGTCAAGAACAAGCCATATGATGATCACTTAAAAAAAATCCAAAACCTAATGATGGTTAGCCCGGAGAAGAAGGGAAGACTTAAGGTCATAGGAGAATGTCCCTCTCAGTAATAACAGCTCCTACTCACAAGACATTTAAGGTTTACTGTGTCCTCCAATATCCCTATTGAATAAGAAAGGTGAGTATTATCACTCCCATTTTACAGATGAGAAAACAGACTCTGAAAGCTGAAGTGTCATGCTCAGGGTCACACATTGACAGAGCTGGAACTTGAACCCACATCCCCTGAGTCCCTCGCTCTGTCCACTATCCCATACTGCTTCTTTGGAGACAGAATGGCTCTCAAAAACACGTTAAAGAGAGGTTTCAAACAAAGGGACCTCTGAGGCCATTTAATCTATCTTGTATCTGAGCAAGAATCACGTCCATGATATCGCAAACAAATAGTAGATAGGTCTTCAAACCTTTGCTTGAAGACCACCAGTGAGGAGGAATTCTTTAACCATGGAAGCCCTCTTGGCCAACTTTAGCTTGGCAAGAATTTCTTGCATAGAACCAAAATCTGCCTCTTTACAGTTTCTCCTCACTGTTTCTAGCCATCTCCTCTGGAGCCAAGCTGAGCAAGTCCCTTTCCATGACAGTCCCTGTTGTATTTTAAGACCTGTTCTATTTGGCCCAAGGACGAAAGGGAGGTTCAACAAGAAGGAAGATTTTTGATCAAAATGAAAGAGAACTTTCTTACAATCATAGTTATGCAACAATGTAAATAGGCTGCCTCAGGCGAGACCTGCGACACAGGTGCTACTTTCTGCCAGAGAGGCTGTAGAGGGAGATTCCTTTATTGCCAAAGAAAGCTGGACTGGACCAGGGGTGGGGAGCCAGTGGCATACGTGGCCTTTTGACAGAGTCCTCGAGGGCAGCCCTAGAAGGTCACATGTGGCCTTGAGGCTGCAGTTTCCCCACACCTGCATTGGATTATTCTGGGGACTCCCTCCAACTCCCAAGATTATAAAATTCTGTAACCCTAAGTTCTTCGTGCCTCCATTTCCTCATCTGTAAAATGAGGCAATGATATCTGTGTTCTCATATATTCATATATGAGGTAGATTCTTTTAAAACTGAAAATATTATAAAAATAAGAGCTATTACTTATTATATTCTAAGACCTTAAACAGATATCACACAGATTCCCCACCCCTGAGCTAGATGATGCAGTGGCTAGAGTATTGGACCTGGAATCAGGAAGACCTGAGTTCAGATCTTGCCTTACTAGATAGACGTCCATTGAAAAGTCACTTGATCTCTGCAAGCCTCAGCTTTCTCCTGTATAAGATGGGGTAATAGCACCTGCCTCCTGCATTGTTGTGAGGATGAACTAAGATAACATATGTAAAGCACTTTGCGAATCTTGAAATGCTACATAAATGCTTGCTGTTATTATGATAATTGCATGAGAACAGTTAAGGTAGAGAAAGTAGATCTGGCATTTCTACTGACTGAAAGGAAAAGGGAGCAAATGTTCGTGTGCGCGCGCGCGTGCGTGTGTGTGTGTGTGTGTGTGTGTGTTGTGAAGGATGACATCAGACAAAGGAAGGTTTGGAATACAGATCTGATTCTTTTTGCCCCTCTCTTTCTTTTTTCCTTCCTTCTTTCCTTCCTCTCTTTCTTTTTCTTCCTTCCTTTCCTTCTTTCTTTCTTTCTCTTTAGGAATAATACGAGCTTGTTATCAGCTCACAGAAACACTGTTTCCATTTTACTGGAAAAATGATTTATTTTACTCTTATTTTTCCCATAAAAATTGCAGCCTATCAATTATATACAAAACTGAATGTCTGAGGCTAATAGAGCATGTGTTGGCTAAGAGAGCATATTGAACTTTATCAAATCACTTCTATAACAGAGATTATCCTATATTTGCAAATGTCTGCCATTCCACATGCCCATATTACAGATGGAACATAGCAGGGAAATGAAGAATTCTCCTGTCCATATATATCCAAACTCAAATTCAGCTTTTACATACATCGTCTCCTTAAAATTCTGATCTTCTGCGTTACTTCCGACTGCCAGGTCTCTTTCCATCATCTTGAGGCAGTTGGGTTGGTCTAGTAGAGTACAGGGCTTGGAGTTCAAATCCTGCCTCAAACATTGGGCTGTATGACCCTGGACAAGTCACTTATTTTCTCTCATCCCCAGTTTTTTCATTTGTTAAAGGGGAATAAAAACCGGTAATTCTTCAGGATTGTCAAGGGGAAACAAATGAGGTAATACTCATATAGTGCTTTACAAACGTTAAATTAAGTGTTCTATAAATGCCAGCTATTATTAGCAGCCTATGCTGGCACGATGAGAATCTAAGAGAAATCAAAATGAAGAGAGAGCAGGTGGTTTCAGGATGAGGAGCATCATGTTCATATCCCCAGGAGCAGGAAGTCTTAATTATCCACATTATGTCACACAATCCCAGAGCAAGTCTCTGGGGCGGAACTCACTTTTAAAAATGAATGTGAAAAATTGTTTTTACATGAAATTGGAAAATAGGGCATACAGGCAATGGAATATAGAAATTTATCTTGCCCTACAAGAAAATAGAGGGGAAGGGAATAAGAGAAAGGAGGAGTACAATAGAAGGGAGGGCAGACTGGGGGGAGGGGAGAGATGGAGAGAAAATTTGGATCTCAAAATCCTGTGAAAATGAATGTTGAAAACTAAAAATAAATAAATTAATGAAAAAAAGAATCTCTGGGAGACATGAGGATTTGCTGATCTCTAAGAGATGAGATGGGTCACCCAAGAAGAAGGACACAACTTTGATAGCCAATTTGTCTATATTGGAGGGCTGTGTAAGTAATCAGGAATTAAGCCCATGATGTGTATGCAGAGCAAAATGCTTGCCATTGGGGAAGATTCAAAGTTTCAATAACAGTCTCTCCCATAATTACAGTTTAGAAGGTGAATAAGATTTAAATATATTTAACTATAACACACAATATTATGTAGTAAGCATACTTTGTTGAGTTGTTGAGTCATTTTTTTAATCATGTGTGACTCTTTGTGATCCCATTTGGAGTTTTCTTGGCAAGGATACTGGAGCAGTTTGTCATTTCCTTTTCCAGCTCATTTTACAGATGAGGAAACTGAGGCAAACAGGGTTAAATGACCTGCCTAGGGTTAGACAACTAGTAAGTGTTTGAGGACAGATTTGAACTCAGGAAGAAGAGTCTGACTCCAGGCCTAGCTCACTAATCACTGTACCACCTAGCTGTCCCAATAAGTATAATTAGCAAAGCAGAAAACAAAATTCAAAGTGAAATCTGAGCACAAGATTGTTCCTAGGGGAATGGGGTTAGACTTGGAAATGGACGGGAGAGTAAAGAAGGGAGTAGGAAGAAAAGGAGATGGAGGAAGAGATAGCATTAGAGTTTAATTTTAAAGAATGAATGAGTTTCATTAAAGGATTCAACAAGTGAAAAAGAAGAGGGAGACCCCAAGGCATAGGAGTACAGGGTTGTGAAAGATAGAGTAGGTCAGTTTAGGTAGATCTAGAGTGTGTGGAGGATAAAGCAGGAAAGGTAGAAAGACTCCAGATTGTACAGGAACACTAGGGAAAGAAATTGGAATTTTACTCTATTAAGTAATAGGGAGCCAGGAAAGACTTTGGAACAGCAGAGTGACATCACCAGATCTATATATAAGGAGAATTAATGTGACAGATCACAAAAGATATATTGAAGGAGAGGAAATATGGTAGTCATAAATTGGGGCCTCCATCAGGTGCAGCTGTTGTAATTCTTCCTTGACCTCCTTCCCAGCTGATTGGGGAGCATGTGAATACAGCCCGGGCCATCTCCTCGGGGCTGGAGGCTACCACACTACAGATCTTGGAGAAATCGTTGAATGAATTCATCCCCAGGTCAGTCACTCCCCAAAGGCTGGGCCCCTTATTCCATAGAGTGCCTCCCAAGACTACCTGAGGTGGGAACTCCTGCCTTTCCTTGAGAGGGAAGTAAGAGGGAGTATCGGGGGAGAAAGAAATATCACCAAGTACCATTGATGCCTGGGGCCTCAGGGTCTCAGTTTTGCCATCTGTAACCCCAAGATTTGCTTGAGGTTCAAAGATGAGTGCTTGATCCCAGTCTTCACAGTCAGAATTACACCTTACCCCCATGCCCACACCCCAGAGAGTCCTCCTTTTTTCCTGGGATCAGGGAAGCGATTAGGGGAAGCCCATGGTGGAATTGGATGGGTGAAAGTTGGGTGAATTTCCTCTTCTTCACCTATTAAAGATTAAAATAGTTATTAAAACCCATCACATTTGTATCTTCTTCAGGTCCTCAGGTGGAAAGCAACCTGGATTTAAAGTCAAAGGATCTGGGTTTGAATTTCACCTCGGCTACTCACTACTTGTGTGATTTAGGACACAGACCCCTCTCTGGGCTTTAGTTTTCTCACCTATAAAATGAAAGCATTGGACTATATATCAATTCTAAGGTCCCTGTTATCTCTAAATCTCATAATCCATGGACTCTCACCCCAACCCTTAGAGGAAAGGGATTATTGTGTCTCTATTTTGAAGAGAAGGAAACTGAGCCTGCAAACGTTCAAGGTGAAAATTGGGTCTCTTCCAACCCATCCCCCCTCCCTCCTCCCACCTGGCTACCACATCTAGTTACCAACCCCAGCTCTCCCTAGCAAGGTGGAAATCCTTGAACGTTTGCAGCAAAATAATGACCAAGATAGCCCAGACCCCTCTTCCACTTCTCATCTACCTCCAAGCAAGCAGTAACTGCTATTAACTCCTATTTTGGCATAAGAGAAAAGAGAAACAAGTACCATGCTTTTAAAAAAAAAAGTCTGCTTTAAGAAGTATATAAAATATAAAATCATTAAGATTCTCCCTCATTTAGCTCTAGCATCCCAGCTGGGACAAATTCAACAGAGAAGTGCCATTTTTTTCTCTCTTTTTAAAGGATATTGCGATTTTGTTGCTTAGACATTTTCCAGAATGTCTGATTCTTTGTGACCCCATTTTTGGATTTTCTTGGCAAAGATACTGGAATGACTTGCCATTTCCTTCTCCAGCTCATTTTATAGATGAGAAAACTGAGGCAGTGAAGTGACTTGCCCAGGGTCACACAGCTAGTAAGTGTCTAAGGTCAGATTTGAACTCACAAAAATAAGCCTTCTTGACTCCAGGTTCAGCACTCTATCCACTGCACCTCCTAGCTGCCCAAATACTACAATTATGCTTTATTAAAAGAATGCTTTCATTTATATTAAAGTTCAAATCTTGCATACTCCTTTAATCTGCATACCCTGCCATCATTAGCCATGCTTCTCTTTGACCCCCTTTACAATAATGAAGCACATGAATCACTCACTGCTTTACCTAAGAGGGCCATTTAGTTCTAATTAGAGAGAAATGTAAATAAATCTGAAAGAACAGAGATAAGTGTTGAAACCAATAATTCCATGTACCTGAGAAGGGGAGAGGAAAGAACCAGGGAGAAGGAGACAAGCATTACCATCCCCATTGTTGTTTCTGGCACACATAGGCCTTCTTTCTGTCTCATCTCAGTCCTGGTGGCTATCTCCATGGTTTATGCCCCTACCCATAGTGGAAGGTGAGGTACGGATATGATAGCCTTTGCTCTCTCCTCCATTGGTACCTCACCTACTTCTTTGTGAATTCTCTCCTGCACAGTGAGGGGGGCAGCAATGCTGTGCCTTTAAGGATCACACAGTCAATGAGAGCTCTTTCTGTCACCTGGAACTGATCTCCGCTACCCTGTTACACCTGATCACTACCATCACTTAACCCATTCTGACACTGTTTGTGTTGTCCCAATGTATTCTGGAGTATTTCAGGTTGATCTAAAAAAAATTATTATATTCAGTATGATTAATATTAAATATTGTTACAGTTACTATTTCTGTTTTACTAATACCCCTAGGCATTTTATATTATATTATATTATGTCATGGTATATATCATGTCATATCATATCATTAAAATAGTGGGTTTGGAGTCAGAGGACCCAAGTTTGAACACTGACTCTGACATTATCTGTATTACCTTGGGCAAGTCATTTCCCCTCCTCTCTGCCTCAGTTTCCTCCTCTATAAAATGAGGTGGTTGGGTTATATGGTCTCCAGCTCTTCTTTTGACTCTAAATCCTATGATTCTTTGACCCTTGGTTTGGACCAAGCAGCCACAGGATTTTTTTCCTCTTTCTCTCTCTCTCTGTGCAGGTTTGAGGAGAGGTTCCTGAACTCAGACACTGTGAAAGATCAGACCCTGTTCCTGCCCTGCCTCTGTGCCTACATCACTGCCTTCCAGGAATTGAAGTAGGCTTCCATGTCTGGGGAGGATAGGGGAGGACACTCTCTAGGGGTTGGGGAAGAAGGGATACAAAGAGGCGGTTAGGTCAGTTTCTGGTCAAGGCCAAAATTCCCCCTAAGTCATCTTCCACTCAACAAAAGTTTATTGAGCAGTTCTCCTGTTTAGAGCACTATATTCAACAATGGGGGAGATGCCAAGTTTAGGCACACCATGGCCCCTGTCTATGAAGACAGCTAACAGTCTGATAGAAGGATAAGGACATAGTTATCTGAAATACTTAATAGTACCTGCTAGGTGTATTGGAGAGATGCAGAACAGGTCTTTGGGAGGCCTCAGGGATAAAGTTTATGGGGAAGGCTCCCTAGAGGAGGTGGTGTTTGAATGGGGTTTTAAAGGAGGAATAGAAATTGTTGATTAGGAATTCAACAGACTTAGAAAGAGGTGATGGGGCATTCCAAACATAGGGGGAGGTATGAACAGGAGCTTGGAGGCAAAGAGTGTTGGGCATGTCTGGAGAACAGAAATTAGGTGTTTGTTTGGAGTATAATGTGCAGAGAGAAGTAACAGGAGATAAAGTTGGAAAGGTAGGCTGGTGCCAGATGGTAGCAGGCCACCAATATCTGGATGAAGAGCCTATACTGGCATTCAGTAGAGAGCCAACAAAGATTTATTTTAGCAGAAACGTGACTAGCTCCATGAGGTTATTCTGATAGCAGTATGAAGGTTAGTTTTAATAGTAGAGAGAATGGAAGATAAAGATTCAGCTTTCTGGTTCAGGGTCTCTCTTTTCTCCCTCTCTCCTTCCTCCCCCTTTATCTATTCCTCATCAGTGTGATTCAGAGGAAAACAACCTTTGATTCCATTTCCTCAGCCCTGCCAATAGTTCACCAGGTGACCTTGTACTGTGATCTTCATCTAGGTGAACCTCAGCTGTAATAGGAAGTTCATGATATTTGTAGCATGCAGCCTGCATGAACAAAGATATGGGAGTTACTGCCAAGGTATTTTCATGCAGCTCTGCAGGAGGCAGAGAAAGAGCCCTGGTTTGGCCCCTTCTCTGTGGGAGCTCTTAGGCAGGTGCTCCAGACAAGGAGAGATAAGAAAGACCCAGTTAGCTCTAAGCACAACACCAGGTGTGGATTATATTGGATTGACAGCTCAGTCATCCAATGACATGAGAGGACTGCCAGATGAGGGTGGGCAGTTCCTCCCACTATTACCACAGAATCCCTTAGAAAGGAGTTAGCCCTTGGAACTCAGAATCATCCACCCTTCTAAGGTCATTAAAGCTCAGCCTCCAGGCCACGATAGAGAGCTTGCTCATCTTCTACCTTCATCCGGTTGGAGGAATCCACCCCAAAAAAGGGGACATGGTGCCTTAGAAAAGCAGTTGATTCGAAGTCAAGAAATGTGGGTTCAACTCCTGTTATTTACTGGCTCTGTGATGATGGCTATCTCTGGGCCTCAGTTTCTTCATCTGTAAAATGACAGATCATCGACCCAGATGATTTCTCAGGAGCAGTCTGCTCGTGTTCTGAAATTGTAATACTTCAGTGATTGGGTAGGAACAAGAATCACAGGATTTAGAGACAGAAGGATTATCTGGGTCAGTGATCTCAACTTACAGATGAGGAAACTGAGGTCCAGAGAGAAAAAGCCAGTTGTCCAAGTCCCATGTTTCCAATTCCACGGTAAGAGAAGAAAGGATTCATGGGAGGAAGATGTCCTTTGGTATTCCTGGGGATCTTTTGATGATTATCAGGCCAACAGATCCTATTTCAATGGCATTTTATACTCCCATAAATATTCTCTCCACAAATATTCTCTTATGAAGTAAGACGTGCAAGAATTTTTATCCCTCTTTTACAGATGAGGTAAGTTAAATGACTTCCCCCCAGAGAGAGGAAGTAACTAGCTCAAGGTCATAAAATGGGAAAGGTGGAACTTGGACCCAGACACCTTCATTCCCCACCTAGTACTTTTCCAGTTGGGTGAAGTTTAGAATTATACCCCTACTCACTTGTCTATTAGCCTGTGAGCTTAGGGGACTAGATTTGAAGTCAGAAGGCCTAGGTTTGAATACGAACTCTGAGGTGACTACTTAGTGGTGCAAGTCATTCTCTTTTACTGGGACTCAGTTTCCTGATCTGTAAAATGAAGTGGACAGGAAAGATGATCTCTAAAGGTCTTTATCCACTTTTGATCACTTATTTCTCTATCACCCCCACCTCCCATACAGATATCATCAGGGTTGTTGCTTTGGGATCTTACAAACATATCATATCATATGAGACCTGCCCCTGTCCCACCACTCCTGCCCTCCTTCTCCCCAAACCAGTTTCTTATGGTCCTTTAGTGTCTATTTCTAGACTCCTGGGGACCAGTTTCCCCTATCTGCAGTACTAGTTCAGGCCTCGAGGTGGCAGAAGGCCCCTGGGAATCACTAGTTCAAAATAGTAAGACTCAATGGACTGAAGAATCTGCAAACCTTTTATAGCCAGTTCAGGGAGGTCCTTAAATTCCCATGTTCCTAGTTATGGACAGTGGAAGATTATAGAAGGAGACCATTCCGGGTCCTTCTTTCAGGAAAATCCCAGCCTGGAGTAGACAAGAAAAAGAACCCCAGCCCTTGACTTCAGAATGCTTGTCATCTAGCTAGGGGAGAAAGGTACATGCACAGCCACTGAGACCAGGGTGGGATACCATAAGGGACAGAGATATTCAGAGAGGAAGAGCCATTGGGAACCAGCCTAATCAGGTCTGGCTTCCTGAAGGAGGTGGCAGGAACTGAGCTTTCAGGGAGAGGCAGGATTGCCACAAAGGCATTACTATGCCAAGGTGAAAGGAACAGCTCAGAAATAAAGGTGGGAATGAGCCTATGATATATTTGGCATAATGAAGATGGGCTTGATGAGACATAGAGATGTGTTATGAGATAAACCTACAGAGAACATAGAAGTCAGCCTACACAGGGCTTACATGCCAGGATAAGATGTTTGTATTATACGAATAATAGGAGAAATAGAAGATTGTCAATCAGGGAAGGACACCAGACAACAAGCATTTATTAAGCACCTAATGGGTGTCAGTAAGTGGGTCACAAAGGAAAAGGTGAATCATTCCCTGCTCTCACAGAGCCTGGATTCTAATGCGGAGACAACATGTACTTATAAAAAATACCCATAGACAACATATATACATAAAATAGATGTAACCTGGGATTCAGGCCTGGACAATTTGCATAAAACTTTCCACCAGTGAGGAAAGTCTTAAGGAAATGATCTAGGTTTGAACTCTTGGTTACCTATACAAAGTACATACAAAGCAGACACGTGGTCTTGCTCAGAGCTATCAAATTATGAATTCGATTTTGGCAGTCTTTGGAAGACAGGGGGACTGGAAGCAGTGGGGGTGGGGGTGCAACCTAGAAAACTTTGAAGAACCTGAATGAGGAAGGTGGAAGTGGGAGGATAAGGATGGGGATAGATTTGGGAAATGGAGGGAACCAAACCAGTGCTTCACAGTGGATTGAATGTAGAGATGCACACAATGCAGAAATTCTGCAGAGGTCAAGAGGACAAGTAAAGCACAGCCAAGCACTTTAGGCCAAGGCATTTATAGGCATAGGATTTGGAAATTACATTTTGTTGTTATGGTTGTCAGTCAATTTAGTCGTGTCTGACTCTTTGTGACCTCGTTTGGGGTTTTCTTGGCAAGGATACTGGAATGGTTTGCCATTTCCTTCTCCAGTGGGTTAAGGCAAACAGAGGTTAAGTGACTTGCCTTGAGTCACATAACTAGTGATTATCTGAGGCCAGATTTGAACTTATATCTAAATACTTTGACCACATAATGAAGAGATGACACTTATTGAAAAAGACCCTGATGTTGGGAAAGATTGAAAGTGAAAGGAAAAAGAGAATAGGAGAGGATGAGTTGGATAGATAGCATCATAGAAATGACAAGCATGAACTTGGACAGACTTCAAGAGATAGTAGAAATATGACTAATGTGAAAATGGGATTAATATAATGGTACATGTACAGCCTATATCAGATTACTTTCTATCTTGGGGAGGAGGGGGAGGAAGGGAGAAAAATTTAGAACTCAAAATCTTATAAGAGTGAATGTTGAAAACTATCTTTACATGTAATTAGAAAAAAATAAAATACTATTAAGTGAAAAAAAAAAGAGATACTGCAGGGTAGAAGGTCCATGGTGTCATGAATAATCAGACAGGAATGAATGACTGAACAGCTTCTGGACTCCAGACAGCACGCCATCAAGCTAAACAAGTGGCCTCAGAAATTATATTAGGGATCATGTATTTCCTCTTCTTATGCCTATATTTTTCCTACAGTTAAGGAAATTGAGGCCCAGAAAAGCTAAGTAATCTACCCAATGTCACATAAATTGTAACATAAATTTGAACACAGGTCCACTGCTTTATCTAAATCTATTGGTTTTTACTTATTGTATTGTAGCTTTAGTCATATCTGACTCTTTGTGACCCCATTTGGGGTTTTCTTGGTAAAGATACTAGAGTGGTTTGCCATTTCCCTCTCCAGCTCATTTTACAGTTAAGGAACTGAGGGAAACAGGGTTAAGTGACTTGCCCAGCGTCACACAGCTAGTAAGTGTCTGAGTTCCTCCTGACTCCAGGCCAAGTGTTCAATCCACTGCATAATCTAGTTGACTATCTATTATCTATCATCTAAATCTATTGCTTTTTATACTATACTATGTTGTCTCTAATAAAATACTGAAATTTTGATAGCCCATTAAGAAAGACAGCAAAACCTTTATAAGAGTTTTAATAAGGTTTATAAGATATTTTCCTCAAGCCCCTCCTGTTTCTAAAAACCTATGAAGCAGGTATTCCAATTCACAGATAAGGAAATGAAGGCTCAGCAAGTTAAATGACTTGACCAAGATCATGTAACTCATAATATATAGGACCAAGGATCTAAGAGCTGGAAGGGAAGAAATCTAGTCTGACCTCTCAGGTGGGAACCTGAGGCCCAAAGGAAAGTGATTTGCCCAAAGGCACAAAATTAATAAGAAGTGAAGGTTGGGCTTGAACATCTATCCTCTGACACCATATCTGGTGCATGTGTCATATGAATGGGAATCATTGGTGAATGAGTTTCTGAACTGAATCTCAGGCCTTATAGGGCTTGACCAGATCCTAGGCATTGGCTAATTTGTCTGGCCTCTGGGAGGCATGGAGCATGGTGACTACCTAAGTAGCAAAACTAGGTGGTAGTCATCCAAATATGGAACAGCACTGGTGTGGAGGACAGAGTCAGGGGACATGAGTTCAAGTATAGTCTCTGCTATTCACTACTTGTGTGACCTTGGATCTCAGTTTCCTTATCTGTAAAATGAGGGGTTTGGATTAGGTGTCCTTGAAAGTCATTTTCCAGGACTAATTCTGTGATCTTAGGGGCCCATGACCCATGAACACAGGGAGTCCCCAGGGGATACATTTGTCTGACCAGTCTTTCCCAGTTTCTTTTGCTAACACCCATATCGCACCACTAACTTCTTTCTATTCTTTCAGTTTCAGTCTCTCGTCATTTTCCATGAGTTCAATTATAATCTCTATAAAATGATTCCCAGATCTATATATCCAGCCTCAGTCTCTCTCTCTCTCTCTTGAGTTCTAGTTCAATACCAGGAACTACCTATTGGACACTTTAAAGTGGATGTCTCCTAGGCATCTTAAACTCAACATATCCAAAAGAGAATTTTCTTTCATCTAGGACCCACGCCCTTCTGAAACATCACCATTACTTGTCAAGGTCATCAACATTCTTTAATCCTCACTCTCCATCATTAGAATATTCAATAAGTTGCCAAAATTTGTTTTTATTACCACAACTTATCCTTCTCTCCAATCATACAGCCACCATCCTAGTACAGGTGCTTATCACTTCTCAAGCACGATATAGTACTAGCCTCCTAATTGATTTTCCTGCTTCAAGTTTCTTTTTCTTTCTTTTTTTTTTTTTTTAAGCATTTGGGGTTAAGTGGCTTGCTCAAAGTCACACAGCTAGTAAGTGTCTGAAGAGAGATTTGAACTCAGGTCCTCCTGACTCAAGTCTCTTCTCCCTTCAATCCATCTTCTATACTACTGCCAAAATTATTTTTTAAAGCTCAGGTCTGACTGTGTCAGATTCAATACATTTCTCAGTAAATTGCTACTCAATAAATTCCAATGATCCCTATTACTTCTAGAATAAAATATGAAATTCTGCTTGGCATTTAAATCTTTTCACAGTCTAGTCCTTTCTTATCTATCCAGTCTTATACATCCCACCTCTCCACTCACTCTAGTAGCTACCCTAGCCTGCTTGCTGTTCCTTACATCTCCTCTCCATGCCTTTGTACTGACTGTCTCCCTTGCCTGGAATACTCTTCATCTTTATCTCCTCTTCTCCAAACCCCTGGCTTCCTTTTCAGATTCAGCTCATTCTCCATCTTCTGCAGAAAGCGTCTGTTGGTCTTCCTTCTGTGCCTAGGTTACCTTGAGTTTGTTTGTATCTCATGTATATACCTATATCTGCATATGTTGTCATGTTTCTTGAACACAGGAACTGTTTTGTTTTGTCTGTTCAGTGCTGGCACCTAGTCCAGTGGCTGGAGCATAATAGAGCTCAGTAACTGCTTATTGATTGACTGATTGATTGAACAAAGGAGTGAAGCTTCTCTGCCTCTCACTCCGTTTTGTTCCATCTGCCCCTGTCCCTATTTACCTTGTCTAGCTTGGCCAGTGATTCTCTACATGACCTTGGCCTAGTTATCTCTCCCCTACAAACCTCACCTTCCTCTGTAAAAATGAGGAAGCTGGACAAGATAGCTTCCAATCTCACTTTAAGCTCTGATATTCTTTACTCTATGGGGTGGTGCCCAGAAAAACCACAGAGTAGACCATATCAAACTTTCCTCCTCTTCCTTCTCCTCCAGCAACCAGTTGCCCTTTTGAAATGTTTTTCTCTCACATGCTTCACAGGCCCACCCCAAAACAATCATTTACAGCTGAGCCAAGCCTACAATTCTGGGATTTTCTGGCCCAGTGCCCTCCCTTGTTGGCAGGCAACAGATGGGCATGAAACTAGTACTGTCATTCTCAGAGCAGGGGAAGATCAGGGAACCTTGGTGGAGGTTTCTTATCTGGAAATCCAGGGCCCTGAATTTGGGAGTGGGGCAAGGTAGTTCCCTGCCTGTGGTACTCTGTTTCAGGGTCCAGGTGGTGTCCACTGTAACTCTTACCCACAAAACCTCTCTTAACGCAGGTCTTTTCTTTCTCCCCATTAAAACTGACCAGAGGATTCCCCACCCAACCCTGCAGGGTTCAGTTCTCAGGATTGTAAAAGTGACAATTAACAACACTCTTTGGAGGCAGCCCAGTTAAGGCTGAAAGCCCAGGCCTTCCAAGCAGCAAATTTGGATTCTAGTTTCAGCTTTGCCACTGACTCTCTTTGTAATTTTGAGCAAGTCAATTCTCTTCTCTGGGCCTCAATTTCTCTATTCATAAAATAGTTAATAGTTTTTTGTTTATAGAGGCTTTAAGCACTTTCCTCTCAAAAACCTTGTGAGTGAAGCAACAAAAGTCATCTTAGACAAAACAGAGTCTCAAAGAAAGGGGCTCAACTTGTCCAAGATGAAAGAAGTCAATAAATAGAAGAGCCGTGATTAGAAAATTAATGTGCGTTTTTCACTGCACTCTTCTACCTCCATGGGCTTTGACTAATTGAGAAAAGCATTGTGGGGCAGTGAAACAAATGTCGTTAGATTTGGAATCTAGTTGGAATTAAGTTTCTTTTTCTTTTTTCTTTTACTTGGAAGCAATTGAGGTTAAGTGACTTATCCAGAGTCACACAGCTAGTAAGTGTCTGAAGTCAGGTTTGAAGTCAAATTTGAGCTCAGGTCCTCCTGGGGTTCACTTCTCAGTTCTGTTACTTACAAGGGCCTTGTGACCCTGAGCAAGTGCTTTAACATCTCTGGACCTCAGAGGGGAAAGGATGAGAAAGAACTCATATAAAATGAAAAAAATTTAACTAGCTGCCCTCTGAGATCCCTTTCAGCCCTAAAGCTAGAACACAGTAGTCTCAAAAACTCTTTCCAGTTCTGATATTCTATGAGGGTCACTGTACTCTTAGACCATTGTTTCAAGAGGATAAAGGAGTGGCGATTACAGACCTCAAAGTACAGAAGAGTATCTGACTGAATGGACATGAAAGGATAAGCCTTCTCCCCTTCCCTGACTCCTGCACCTTGATCTGTGCTAGGAGGCTCACTTTCTCCTGGCTTTTTCTCTCCAGGACCAACCTACCCATCAAATTCCTAAGCAGCTTTATGAATGTGGGAACCACCCTGTCCCAGGTGATTAGCAGATTCAAAAAGCAAATGCTGATTCATTTGCATCAAGAAACACAGGTAAGGACTTTGATTCTAAGTTCCTATACTCATTATCTGCTCCAGTGGAAGCCATCAATCTGTACATAAGGATGACTGCAGGACCCACAGGTAGATCCAGCTATGGAATGAGCAAGGATGCAGGGGGCTGCTCACCAGCCAGAACCCACACTGATCTTTGACAAAGGCCAGGGTGGAAGACCTTGGCAAGTGGCAGGGGTTTTCTGGTAAAGATGGAGAAGGATATGGGAAAGTTTTTTCTTTTCCTGTCATTAGGGAAAATGTCTATTTACAAAGATCCCTTTTGTAAGAGAGGCAAAAGAAAAAGTAGGTCCTGTGACAAGAGGGGGTATCCAAAAAGAGTTTGCATGGGAGAAGAGATGATATGTGGATGGAGACAATGTGTAAGAAGAAGCAGTAAGTCAGAGGAGGCACTGAAACGGTGTATATTTGTGTCCACTGTGTGAAGTAGGTTCACAAATCCTTATTATCTAAACTAAACTGGGCCCTCACTACTGCATGGCAATCCTTTTAATCATCTCTGAGTCTTCAGAAAAGCTGCTTGGAAAACTTCTCTCTCTTCAAGATTCCAACTATACCTCCGTGCCTTCTCCTCTAGACATATAACTTTGTCTATTTGGCAGACAAGTTTGAGATCATCCGTTGTGAACCCTCTTCTCTGCCATTCTCCATACTCCAAAACCTGCCCATGTCTTCACTCATTCTCTTCTCCTTCCCCAAAAGTCTCTGAGAATGAAGCAAATATCTCTTCCCCTTGCCAAAACTAACTCCTTTTGTTGTGCCTGTGACTATCTAAAAAATTCTGAGACATCATTTCTGGGTAATGTGATCATCTTATTGGGCAGTTAGGTGGTGCAGTGGATAGAGTAGGAGTCAGGAGGACCTGAGTTAAAATCTCACCTCAGATACTTGACACTCACTAGCTGTGAGACCTTGGGCAAGTCACTTAACCCCAATTGCCTCATCCTGAGTCATCTCCAGCCATCCTGATGAATATCTGGTCACTGGATGCAGATGGCTCTGGAGGAGAAGTGAGGCTGGTGACCTGCACAGCCCTCCCTCCCTCAAAACAAAGTCAAGTGCAAGTCATGTCTTCATTTCTCTAATGGCATGGTCTTCTTTGGCAATGAAGGATGAACACACATACATATATCATCTTATTAATAAGGCCAGCATATCTTTTAATAAAAGGAAGGTCATTTGGCTCTCTTTTTTAGAACAAAGACCCATCATGGTCTTTGTTGGTGGATTCACATGTTTATATGCCCTTCAAAGAGTAGGTGTTCCTGAGGGGTGGTAACTCTGGTGAACAATTAATGAGAAAATGAATATTGCAATGAGAGGCTGGGCTATATTATAATGAGGATCTTGGGGTACATGACTTAGATTACCCAAGTCTTGGTCAGAGAGACTTGTCAATTTCCATATCACCTGTCTGACAAAAGGAAGGATCCACATATTCCCAGGCCTGTCGGAGCAAACACAATGAGCAGCAGTACACTTTTTAACCCAAACTTAGAACTTCTTTTACTGTCTGATTAGATCTTGGTCTGGGTAAATCTTTAACAGAGATTTCCTACAACTGGTTGGTTTCTGGTTGAGGAAGTAGAAAAGGGGAAAAAACTTGGTTCTGATTGAATAGTTAGTCATTAAAACCAGAGAGAAATGATCATTTTTCACATTCCTTTTGTCTTAGCCCTCCTTTGGGAACTTCCTATATTCATCATTCTCTCTCATTATCACTGGTTCCTTCCCTGCTATCTACAAATATGCTCAAGTCTTACCCATCCCTAAAAACCCTTGATTTGACCCTGCCACCCTGACAAGCCTTTGTCCCACATCTCTCCTTTCCTTTGACTGCCAAGTTCCTAGAGCTGCCCCTGCTTGCTGTGTCTGTTTCTGCACCATCCCCTCAATTCTTAACTCCATGAAACATGTTTCTGCCTCCGGTTTTCTCCAAAGTGACCAGTGGTATCTTAACGGCTAAATATAATGACCTTTTCTCAATCTTTTTCCTCACTGACTTCTCTCTAGTTTTTGAAACTATTGACCTATTCACTTTAATAAATACTTATTAAGCTCCAAGTATGTGCCAGGCTAAGTGCTAAGCACTGGAGATGCAAATAAAAGTTCCTTGCCATCAAGGAACTTACAATGGAATGGAGGAAGGCAACACACAAACGGAAGGTAGAGCGGAGCCCGGGAGTCCCCACATTGTGTTCCAAGGAGTTCAGACCAAGCAGAGCTGCAGAGGGAAAGTAGAGTGAGTTGGAAAGTCTGTGTTCTGCCCTCTATGAAGTGAAGCTTTCAAAGGAATTTAATGCTCTACCCTCCAGCCCTCCAATCAGAAGGGAGAAGGGGCTAAGGAATCTGGGAAGGTATTGAGTATCCAAGGCTGAGTTGAAGAGCATGATGAGATTTCTGGCGACTTCCCACCCCCTCCCCAAGCCCCTTAAACTACTGTCTTCTTTGGGCTCTCCTGACAGTATCTTCTCAAGTCTCCTTTGCTGGTTCATTATCCATCTCCCATCCTCTAAGTACAGGTATTCCCCAGGGTTTAGTCCTAGTTTCGTTTCCCCCCCTCATTTCCCCCTCCCCCATCTCTCTCTGTCTGTTTCTCTGTCTCTGTCTCTGTCTCTCTCTCCTTCCCTCCCTTTCCTTATCAATCTCATTAGCTTCCATCAGTTCAATTATAATCTCTATGCAGATGAGTCCTAGATCTATATATTCAGTACTAAATTTTCACCACGAACTCTGTAGTTTCACATCTCTAATTGTCTGTTGGGCATCTCTGCCTAGACTTCCTTTTAGTACCTCAAATACAACCTGTCCAAAACTGAGATTATCATCTTTTCCCCAAACCTCCTGCTGTTGCAGGCACTATTACCATCATGTAAATTAAGAGGGAAGTTGAATTCTAATGAATGGCATGCAGCTACTTTAGACTGAGTTATTGACATAACCAAGCAAAGGTTATTGGAGGATTTGGACAGATGGATAGTAATTCAGTCAGGCACAGAGTAACATGAGGCTTGCCTCTCCCCCACCTGCAGGGGAGCATGCTTTGGTTGGTGGCCAGATGAACAGTGTGAAATGTCCTATGACAAAAGGTTCAGAGCTGCGCAAAGTCTAGGTTTACATGAAGTTTTCAGACCAAAGGTCTGTCATGGCAGCTTTCACATCAGGGCCAAGGAATGTAACCTAGTAGCAAAAGAGTGGGAAGTCCCTAAAATTTAATCAATTCCGAATGAGGAAGGTGGAATTATAACTATTTTACGTCAGCAAGCTCGCTAGAGATTTTCAGCAACCAGTTCTAACTAGAACTGGATGCAATTTAAACCTTAAGCATTTCAGAACTGGGGAACAGGAAACAGCCCAGGAGAGGGGAGCCATAGACTCCTCTGACTATTTAGTGATTCTTCTGGTCAGCCAGGTTCAAAACTTCAGGATCATCTTTGATTTTTCACTTCCCATGCCCATATCTAATCAGTTAGCTGCCAATTCTTTGCATATTATTTATTATGTATTATTCATTATAAAGAACATATGTTAGCAATATATGTATAAAGTATTTTATCGATGTGCACATATAATATATGTGTATATTTCTACATATAATGTATTATAAAATGTATAAATAATGCATTATAGTATATGTAATATATGACATAATAGACATATCATGTTATTGCATATATTATGTTGTGCATTATACACATATGAATTATACATGTATATAAAATATACACACAAATATATGTCTATATCACACACATGTAAATAATATAGTGATAGGCATAATTTATAACACCCATGTAAATAGTAGGTGTCCATGTCCTTGATGTTATATGTATGTATGTATTATCTATAAATAACATATTATAACACATAATATATGGTTTCTATTATGTATATGTATATGTGAGCATGTGTATGTATATGTTGATAATATATACATATAAATATAATACACGCATTATATATGACATGTGATTACATATAAATATTTAATATCCATGTATTGTATGTATATATACATATACATAACAATGGGGATACTATATGCTCATTATAAATTCCTATTTCCCCCTTTTCCCCAACTCTTGTGTAAGCTGTATTCATTCTGCATATATATCCACATTTATGTTTACATCTAATACCATCTCTATATAGCTCTATCTATTGATCTATGTCTAAATTGAGATACGTGAGAGCACCAACAATTTTGTTATTGTTATTCAATCATTTCTGTCATGTTCAACTCTTCATGACCCATTTGGGGTTTTCTTGGCAAAGATACTAGAGTGGTTTGCCATTCCTTCTCCAGCTCATTTTACAGATGAGAAATCTAAGGCAAACAGGGTTCAGTGACTTGCCCAGGGTCACACAGCTAGGAAGTGTCTGATGCCAGATTTGAACTCAACAATTGGAGTCTTCCTAACTCTACAACTGAGGCTCTATCTACCACAGCACCGTTACCCATGTGCCAATAATTAGATGATATTCAAAAAGACTTTGTATAGGAGGAGGTGCCGCATGAACTGAGGCTGAAAAGAGGCCTAGTTACAGAGAAGTAGAAGTGAGAAGGGAGTCTAATCCAGGCATGAGGCACAGTCCCTATAAAAGCCATCAGCACAGCCCCATCCCCAAGGAGGTCCTAGTTTTGTTGGAAAGACAAAAATTGCCCACAGGGAATATGGTCAGAGACTAGGACAGGATGTTCACTGTTAAAATGCCATATATTAATCCCCTGCCATGACTAAGGCCCTGTGCTTGGCACTGGAGACACAAAGAGAGATCTACCATTGGTCCGACCCCCAATGACCCTATAGTCTTTTCCTTCTTTGATTTTTTTTAAATTAACACATATACATTTACTTGACCTTGGGCTTATGAAAGGAGTAGTTCAAGCAGTTGTTACAATACATAGCCAGCATAAAGCCTCCAGCCCCATGTATCAGAAGGGCAGCAAGCCTTGTTATCTTTATCAACCTTATGGCATTTGAGCACAACCAGCTTCAACTTCTTTCTCTGGTGCTTATTCATTGAGATGTGGTATAAAGTTTTCTCTTCTTTGGTGCTGCCTGCAGTCTCAGAACAGGATGCAGTGTAGGCTCCTTCTGAATCAGTGGAGTCAGGTAACATTGGCCCAGTTTCCACTTGCTTGCTGGCAAAAACCAAACTTTGTAACGTGGTCTTGGCATTGTCAGTAGTATCAGAAAGTTCAACCTTCTGCCAGTCAAAAAAACCTTTGCAAAAATCTGGATTTTGTCTCTGGTCCTACCTCTGGGGAAGGTGAGGAGGAGAGAGGGAGATCCTGCGTGGGGGAGGCTGGAGGGAGGCTCAGCCATGGAGCCCAATATGGGAACACATGGCAAGGCCCTCGTTGTCTAACATGGGGAATGATAAGTATATAAATAGCTGTGATAAAAGAAGTGGAAATAAGTGCAAAGAAGTGTGAGGAGTCTCTGGAGGGGAAGCTCACTCTCAGACAGAGGTCAAAATGGGGATGTCAGGGAGGTGAGGATAGCAGAGGAAGGAAGAGGGTTTCACCAAGCAGAGATATGCTGGGGTCTGTTCAGGAAAGAAAGGTTTGGCCTTTGGAAATACACTGAGGCAGGAGAAGACAGGGCAAGAGCAACTAGGAGCCTCATTTGTCTGGAATAGAGGCAGCAATGCATGCTTCACTTATGTTCCATTTATATACATTAGGGGGTATACCTTGTGTAGCAAAGAAGGTTTGGAGGTCAGGGGAGGGATGCAGCATGTAAGTGGGTTTCCTGGAAGAAGTGAGACATCTTAGATTCTGAAGGTTAGGGAGGATTTGGACTGGGAGAGGTTGGGGAAGACTACCTTTTCATGGTTTTACATTAGGGTCTATAATGTATAGGTGGAGTGGGGAGGGAGGGAAGAAGGGTGTCACATTGTATTGGAAGAGATAGGTCTAATGATCCTGTAGGCTGAGGAACAAGATGTGAATGGTTCTCTCTTTGCTCCCACAGGTCCTATTCAAGGAGGTGGGCAGCAAGGCTTGGGTGACTTCCGACAAGCTACAGCCAATCATGGAGAAGACTGTTACCTTTGCCCAGCACCTGAAGCACCTGGTTCAACCCCATAGTCAGGTGGTTCAAGGGTCCTGGAGATGGTCCTGGGGAGGGACATGGAGGGGAGAGGGGACTCAGAAAGAAAAGATTGAGAGGCCAAAGGCTTGGCAGGGAGGAAAGAATTATGGAGCCTTAAGGCTGATCTCCACTAGCCTGTTCCTCTCCCAGGAGTGTCTTCAGGAAATCCACTGCTATGTGATTCGGGAATATGTGGCCTATGTGCTGAGGCCACGAGAAAGACTTCGAGGAGTAGATCGAGTGGACAGTGCCCACAAGATGAGACAGGAATCGGATGCCATTGACTCCACCTTTCGAAGATTGGTACTACCCAAGAGTTATCTCCTTTGGCTGCTGATGGGGTGTGGTTGGTACCATAGTATAGTCAGAATTTGTTGTCGTTCTGTCATTTTCAGTCATGTCTAGCCCTTTGTGACCCCATTTGAGGTTTGCTTGGCAAAGATACTGGAGTGGTTTGCCATTTCATTCTCTGGTGGATCCATTTTGTCAGGAAATCAGAGGTTAAGTAACTTGCCCAGGGTCACATAACTGGTGTCTGAGGCCAGATTTGAATTCAGGAAAATGAGTCCTCCTGAGCCCAAACCCAGCACTCTATCCACTGTGCTACCTAGCTTCCCCATGTTCCTCATGCTCACCCCTTCTTCTTATACCTGGTTCCTTGTCTTCCCAGGGCTCAGAAGTCTCTTGGCTGGGTTTGGTGATCCCCTGCATCTCAGATATCCTGTGTGAGACCAACAAGGAGGACATTAAGAAACATATTGAAGCCCTCATTAGCGGTTACCCAGACATCAGGTTAGTGCTGCCCTGCATCTGAACACTTCCCCAGGGTCATCTGCAAACACCAAAACCCCAAAGAAGGCATGCCTGTGGATGTGAGCAGAGCCCCCTCCCTCTCAGCACTCCTGACCATCCAGTGCTCCCTTGATCCTCACAGCAGTCCTGCCTGGGCAAGGCAGTCCTTCCAGTCAAGGGGAAGTGAGGTCCAGGAAAGGGAAGTTGGTGGCAGGTCTAAAAGCAGCATGGAATAAGGGATTAAAAAGCCTGGATTTGGAGTCGGAAGATCTAGGTTTGAATTCTGGATTTGTAACTTTGTAGCTGTGTGACTATGGACAATCTCCTTTCCCTCTCTGAGCCTTAGCCTCCTCATCTGTGAATTAAAAAGATTAATCTCTAAAGTCACTTCCAGCTCAAAGTCCCAGAATGTTGTAATCTTCTAAATCAGGGCTCCTGAATTCTACCCTAGGCTCTTCCCTTTGCCCTGGGCAGCCTCACATGCAGGGAGACCTTGGAGGATAGTGGGTTAATAAAATAAGAACAGAGTCATGGTGGCTGAAGTCTACTGTGCTTCCCCTGGAACTTTAGATGATTCATTACCAGGGAGTGATCAAGTCCCAGCATGGCCAGGCCTTTCCCTGGAGAGACATACATCTCCCAGATTGGCACCTTTTTGTTCTAAGGAGGGAGGCAACTTCTGGTCTAGGGATAGGGTGGACTCTCTCCTCATCTCTAGAAAAAAATAAAATAGAATAAACCCTACTCCACATTTCAGTTTAACAATCCCCAAACACGCAGGCACATTATCTCTCTCAGGAAATCCTTCTCGCCATGGGTCTTCTGTCTCCTGACAGGGAGTGACAAGGTCCTAGCTTTAGGCAGCTCCTGATCTTGGGAGTTGGGAGGGAGAAGAGAAATAAAGAAAGGAAGACCCTATCTTCAGGGAGTACCCAATCCGAAGGGGATTACTCAAACATAGAATGTTGGGGTTACAAGAAACCTTAGCAATCATCTCTAGGCCTTCCCTCTCATTTTATAGATGGGGAGACGGAAGCATAGGCAGGAGAGAGTTACCTGTGTCACCTAGCTATATTACCCTGAACAAGTCACTAAATGACTGTCGGCCCCAGTTTCCTCATCTATAAAATAGGCATAACAATAGTACCTAATTCCCAGGGTAGTTGTAAGGACAAAATGAGATATTTGTAAAACACTTCTGTGCAAACTTCAAAAAGTGCCTATAAACACAGTAGTTATTACTGCTGTTGTTAAGATAGCAGCACCTGGAATCTGATGCTTCCAATTACGTACCTAGGACTCCAGTCACTATGTCACGCTTTCTCTTCTACGTCTTTATGGATTGGACCCTGCTCCATCCAGAGAGACAAACTCAACAGAAGGTCCCATCTTGGGCAAATCATGCTTTCTCTCTTGGCCTCAGATACCCCCTCTCAAAAATGGGCCAGTGGATGGATTTGAAGTTCTCTTTCAATGGTGATATGCTGTGAATATAAGATTTCCACAGGGCATTAAGGCTGGTTCCAGGCATTTAGGCTGTCCCTGTTCTGGGACAAAGGAGTCAGGAAAGTCAGTTTGTCTTCCTCAAAGCTCCTCCTTCTACCATTCTAGAAGAACAATCCCAGCCTGACGTGTCGGGGGAGATATCTTAATGCTTACCCAGAGCTGGAAGGGACTTCTGAGTCAATACATCTAGCTCAATCCCCCCAACCCCAGCCTCACTATCTTTTATAGCCTTCCTGATTGGGAATCAATAAACCTCCATTCCAAATATCTTCAGGAATAGAGAGCTCACTATCTCCCAAGGTAGCTGCTCCCGCTATTTTCCAGTTCTGATTAACTAGGACATTTTTCCTCTTATTGAGCCAAAATCTGCTTCCTTATAATTCCACCTGCCTCCACTCTCTTTGTTTCTAGTTTTACCCTCTGGGGCCCAGATGAATAAATGTATTCCTGTTTCCACACAATCACTCTCCATGTACTTAATAACAGCTAGCACTAATCCACTGGAGAAGGAAATGACAAACCACTCCAGTGTCTTTGCCAAGAAAATTCCATGGACTGTATGGTTCATGGGGTCTCAAAGAGTCAGACAAGTTTACTTGAATCCTTCCCAGGGTTTCAATGAATAAAATGCTTTACAAACCATTAGGAAGGAAATAAGCATTTATTAAGTACCTACTGTATACCAGGCACCGGGTTAAGCAATTTACAAATATAATTTTATTTGCTCTTCCTAACAACCCTGTGATATAGGTTGTTATCACTATCCCCATTTTACAGATAAGGAAACTGAGACTGAGATATTAAAGGATTTGCCCAGGATCACATAGCTAGTAAGTATCTAAAGCAGGATTTGAATCCAGGTATCCTTGACTCCAAGTCATTTTATTCACTGTGCCACCCAGATGCTGTTGGTGTTCATTCGTTTCAGTTGTGTTTGACTCTTTATGACCCCTTTTAGGGTTTTCTTGGCAAAGATACTGGAATGGTTTGCCATTTCCTTCTCTAGCTCATTTTGCAAATGAGGAAACTGAGGCAAACACAATCTGCTTCCGAAAATATGCTGCACAAAACTTCATACAAGACTTCAGACAGGTTTTGACCAGGGCAGAGTTCAGTAGGACTCTCATATCCCTTATTCTGATTGGTCCAGACCAATGACTTCATCACTGTGTCAAACAAGATACTATTTGTAAGTGAAGTCAAGCACTTAACAAATGCTTACACAATTATTCTCTCCCTTCCATGCCTTCCCCTGTAGGGAACAGTCCCTCAGGAAGCTCCTTGTACCATTGCAGATCTGCAGCTTTTACAGGCTCCAAACATTGCCTGGGGCGCTGACTGGTCAAGTAAGCTGGGAAGCATCATAGAGCCAGGATGGGTTCAAAGCAGGTTACTCAAACCACAAATGCTTTCCCCATGACCTGTTGCCTGGCCACACCCTCCCTCTCCTGTATTTGTGCAGTGGAGTCTCAAAACCCAGTAGACACTTTACATTATCTCAGTGATAATATAATCATTATCTCATTATCTTACTAGATTTGTCGCTTCATTCTTAGGTGGGAGGGTATTTTTGCCTCTTGAGTTGTATCTAATAGAGTTTGTTGGCCCTCCTAAGGGAGCAGCTGGGTGGCATGAAGTTCATGAAGTACATGAAGTGTACATGAAGTAGTACATGATGACCTGAGTTCAAATGTAGCCTCAGATACTTACTAGCTAGGAGACCCTGAGTAGGTCACTTAACCTCTCTCTGCTTCAATTTCCTCAGGGAAATGGAGCTAATAATAGTACCAGGGCTATGGGGATCATATGTTATAATATTTGTAAAATACCTAGCATGGTGTCAGGCACATTTCAGTTGTTTTTCAGTTGTGTCTGATGTCATGAACCCATTTTGGATTTTTTGGGGAAAGAATGATACTGAAGTGGTTTACCAGTTCCTTCTCCAGCTCATTTGACTGATGAGGACCTGAGGTAAATAGCAGTTAAGTGACTTGCTCAGAGTCACACAGCTAGTAAGAATCTTAGGTCAGATGTGAACTCAGAAAGATGAGTTTTCCTAACTTCAGGCCCAGCACTCCACAGAGGGTCCATTGTACCATCTAGTCAGGCACATAGTAGGCATGAATAAATGCCTTCTTCCTAGCTTTGTGTCATGTGCAAACTTGATTATCAGGTGATATATGTTTTAGTTTATGTTAAATCTTCCACTGTTATCGCTGGGGAACAAAGACTGTATCTGCCAAAACCCATTTGCTTCTCTTCCCATCTCAGTTATTAAATAAACATTAAGCCCCTACTATGTATCAGGCACTGGGGACACAAAGAAAGGCAAAAGATAGTTGCTGTGCTCAAGGAGTTCCCAGTCTAATGGGGAAGATTACAAGTAAACAGGTATGTACAAACAAGCTATATACAGGATAGAGATCATTCAATTCACTAATTATTAAGTTCCTATGATGAACCAAGTCACTATACTAAGCACTGGAGATAGAAATAAGAAAAAGTAAGTCCTTGCCCTCAAGGAGCTTATAACTTAATGGGAGAAGACAAAAGGAAGCTGGGAACAGGGGGACCTAATCTTGGAGGAAAGGCATTATCATTAAGGGAGATTAGTAAAAGGAGGGACTGGAAGATCTGAAAGGTTTTTTCCAGCTCAGAATCCCATGATCCCATGACTCATCTGTGGTCACCAGGACTGTGTCTCTCTATAGGCAGGAGCATGTGGCTGCCATTTTAGCCCTTCGGAAGTTGGGCCGAAGACAAAACCAGCTCCTCCTTCGTCATGCCCAGACCCTGCTGAAGAAGGCACCAGAGACTCCCCCAGGCCAGAAATTCTTTGAGGAGATTGATGTACCCTCATGTGTAGGAATGCTCTTCAACTGCATTTAGAAATCAGCTCAAATCAGAGGAAAAGCAGTGTCTGTGGGGTCCCACACCCAGTATTCTTAAAGGTGAAAAGATGAGAGACCCCTTGAAGTGGGTTCTTCATGGAGCTGAGGAGTCTAAGGACTAGAGAAAGGGATAGAGGGATTCCAGAAAGCACAGATATCCCTCTCCTTGAGAAGAAGGGGAAGGTGTTAGTTCAGCAACCCTGGTCTCCCCTTCTTGACTTTCCTTTTCTCTCTATTCCCATGCCCCGCTCTGCTTCCTCCAGATAAGGTCTCCAGATTCCCCTCTTGCTCCTAAGCACCTATTTCTAAGAAATTAGGAGATAAATATATTCTCTCTCAAATGGGAAAGACTGAGTATGCTTCTCCAAAAAAGGAGCTCTTTCCTTTAATCAGTAGCCAGGAGAGGGCAATGCTGAAATCCAAACATGAGAAACATAAATAGCGGAATTCTAAGAAGACAAAATACAATTGAACAAACATTTTTCAAGTGCCCTCTACATAGAGGAAGTACAGAGACCCGGGGAGACAGAAAGTTTAGATAAGATCATGTCCCCACCATTGCGGTACTCACAGTCTAATACTGAATTAGATATAAACACAAACAACTATATAAGAAATTAATTCAACATTTAGTAAACCATGCTTTGTACTATCCTGAGCACTGGGAGAGATAAAAAGTTTAGCTAAGATGAGATCCTTAACTTTATGAAGCTCATAGTCTAGCAGGGTGGTAAAATGCCGTAAGAAGTGATAAGGTCGAATATTACCTAAGTGATATTATGTATTATGTGTGATTCAATATGGGAAGTTCAGTCCTGACCAGGGTGAAATCAGGGACTGGGGTTGTGACCAGGGGAATTCCTTCCCCTTCATATAAGCAGAATCCTGACAGGAGGACTGGAGAGAAAACCCCAGTCCTAGGATGCCTATGGGTCTAACCTGTCATGTCCAAAGCTCCTGGGGCTCAGGAGTTGGGGGTAGGTGGGACATGATATGAATGCCTGAATCATCCATCCCCTGTAGGAAGCAGAGAACTCTTCCCAGTCATGACATGGAGACCAATTCCATGAGGAGCTCACCTTCACATACCAAATGTTCTATATTTATTTTTAAAAATATAATTGCATCAGATAAGAATTCTTTGAAATAATTGGAGATTGGAGAGGCAGCAAGGTGATGAGAGACTGTTTTGGAGTTGGGAAAGACCTGGGTTTAAGTTCTGCCCCTAACACCACTCCCTCAAGCCTCCTCCCTACTGTGGCATACAGAGATGATTGCAATGTCCACAATTTCCCCATCATCTATGAGTGTTAAACCTATATGGTTCAGAATGTCAATATTCCTTAGACTAGTACCTTTTATCCTTCTGTCTCAAACTCTCACTCACTTCTCTTAAACCTATTCTTCTTTGTAATCTTGACCTCTTAGTCATACCCTCCCAACCCCCCCCATTTTCCCAGTCTTCCTAGGAATCACTCCTCTTCTGGCATAACATTCCTCCCTTTAAGATCTTGACCTTATAAGAGTCAACAAGTTCAATTACTCACTAGGAAAGTGTACGCTTAACTCCCTTGTCCCCTTCTCCCATCTTTGCCTGTAGCTTTCCAAAGCCCACTCTGGGTTATCCCCACCATCTTGCCTTCTCTGAACCTGTTCATAAGCATCCCCTGGAAAAAGTCACATGATATTTCTGAATCTACAACAAATTAACACTGGCTGATCAATTTTGACAGGAGTCTAACCACTCCATGGCAATTCTTTTGCTCTTCCTTGGTTGACTCTCTATTGAAGCCCCCACAGAACTTGTTCCAAACTCTCTCCTTAAGCCACTTCCACCTCCATCTTCATCTGTCCCCTGATTCTCATATTCTATAGAGGAAATAAAGGTAATCCATCTCAAGCTCTTGTTTCTCCTCAATACAACCCTTCAAATCCCCTTTTTCTTATCTTTTATTTTCATCTCTGAGGAAGATGTCAACTTTTTCCTTGCCTAGTCCAACCCTCCTACTTGTGACCCTCCCTCCATCCTCATTCCCTGGTCTCCTCCAGAAGTTTGCTCCATCACCTTTTCTCTTCCTCTAATTTTCTATCTCCTTCTCTGCCGCCTAACACACTCCTAGATTGCATCTGTCCTTTAAGTACCCTCACTTTAGACTGTCTTACCCTCAAACTATCGTTTTACATTTCCTCCTCCTCCTCCTCCCCCTCCCCCTCCCACCCTATTCACAGATAAACACCTGGAAAAGCCACCTATGCTTTGCCTCATCTTTCTCACTTCTTCCTCTGTGATTGGGTTTCTAACTTTACCTTCAAATGAAACTTCTGTCTCCACAGTCATTGAATATCTCTTACCCATTCTTTACAATTCTTCTTTTTATCTTTTAGCATGGTTAACCACCATTTCCCAGAGCCTCTCTCTTCCCCACGTTCTTTGGACACATCACTCTCTCCTGGTTCTCCTCTACCTGTCTGATTGATCTTTCTCAGGATGTTTCAAAAGATGGCCATCCATATTCTGTCCCCCAATTGTAGCTAAGTCCTGAGGGAGCTTTTTGTTTCTCTCTATCTGTCTGTCTCATCAAACTGTGGGTTCAGTTATCATCTTTATCTGAATAACTCTTATATTTCTATATTTCTAACCCTTAGCTCTATCCTGTATTCAAATTCTGCACCTCCAGCTGCCTGTTGGTCATCTCCAAATGGATGACCCAAAGGCACACCCCAAACTGAACTCATTATCTTTCCCTGAATCTATCTCTTCCAAATTTCCTCCTTTCTGTCTAGGGCACCTTCATCCTTCCAGTCATCAAATCTATGACCTTGGAGTCATCATCAATACTTTAATCTCCATCTAGTTAGTTGCCACCTCCATATTTCTACCTTCACAACAAGTCCCAAATCTGTTCCTTTCTCTCTATTCACATAGCCACCATCTTGGTCCAAGCTTCTATCCCCTCTCACCTAGAATGGTCAATTCAATAAACATTTAATAAGGGCACGATGCATGTGCCAGGTGCTGGGAATACAAAAACAAAAACCTCAATGAGTTTACTTTTGATGGAGTGGAGCAGGAGGAGAAGTGAAGAATATATAGATGGCTAAAAAAGTCACATGATATATACAAAATACATACAATGTTGTTTTGGGGGGAAGGACACTAGCAACTAGGGGGATCCTGAAGGTCTTCCTATAAGGCATTCACACTGAAGTTGAATTTTGAAAGAAACTAAGCATTCTACAAGCAGAGGTGAGAACAGAGTATATTCCAAGGATGGGAGGAGACCTTTGCAAAGGCGTTGTGATAAGGCATTGAATGTATTAGAATACATACAATCCGAACCAGGGACTGCCTTGCTTTTCAATTTGGATCCTCAACCTTTAGAAAAGTATTTTATACATAATAAGCACTTAATAAATGCTTCATTCATTTGTATAGCCTATAGGGGAATAGCATTTCAGTAGCCACACACCCCACTAGTCTCCCCTGATTCCAGTCTCCCCCATTTAATTGTGTCCTTCACCCAACTGCCAAACTGATATTCCTTTTTTTGCGGGGGGGAGGCAACTGGGGTTAAGTGACTTTCCCAGGGTCACAAAGCTATCAAGTGTCTGAGGCCACATTTGAACTCAGGTCTTCCTGATTCTGGGGCTGGTGTTCTATCCACTGTACCACCCAGCTATCCCTAAACTGATATTCCTAAAGCATAGATTGGCCTCTGTTATTCCTCAGCTTAAGGAGTTTCAGTGACTCCCTATCACCCCTAGGATAAGATAAAACTCCTCTGTCTGGCATTTAACTACCATCTAGCTTTGGCCTCCTTTTCCCAGTTTATTTTACATTATTCTCCCCATACACTCTATATCCCAGACAAACTGCGCTGTTTGCTATTACTTCTCTGATTTGGGCAGGGAACCTGATTGGGAAAGAATATAGAAATTTTGAGAAAAAGCTCTAGGGCCTCAGGCTGTTTAACATGGAGCTGAGCCTGGAGTTAGAGAAACTGGGGAAGGTGCCAGGGTCGGTGGTGTTCTGTGTCCCCAAGAGGTCATGGGGCCTGAGTGGGACACAGCCCCTGATTCTGGAAAAGAAAGAGGTAAGAACTACAGCAAAGGAGACCCTGAGTGATACTTGCTCACAATGGAAGTGGCTGACTGAGAGAGGGTAGAGAGAGCATCTGAGTCCTTACTCTCACATACTAAACAACATTGTATATGTAAAATACTTTGCAAATCATCAAGCTATATAAAAGCTGGCTATTGTTACTTCCCCAACCCCCTTTCCCTTCAACCTCCAAATTTCCCTGCCTTTGAAAAGACAGCATCGCCCAGCAGAGTGTGCCGGCAGCCACTCCCCTAAAGCTCTGGGAAGGACTACAGGGAAATCCAGGCTTCATTTGCATTGGCAATGGAAGGTGCTTCCTGAAGACATACAAAGAAACCCACACACCTTCACCCAGGTGGGGAAGCTGGCCCCTGCCTCACTGCTGACTTTCCCACTACCAATGTCTCAAATCTGGGAAAGGGGGAAGGGGATTTCGGGAACTAGAGATGAACTACATCCTGCCATTAAGACCAGGGGCCCCGGTGCCCTCTGTGTCTAACTGGAGAATGGCAGGAAGGGGCAGGGAACCTGCACCACCCCCGGCCTCGCGTGTCGGGCTCAGTCACTTCTGTCAGATATTCGGGGGCCAGCTGGCACGGGAAGTGATGTTTTACTCCTTTGATGATATTTCATAGTTCAGGCACCACCAGTCCCCTTCCCCCTCTCACCACCACGACCACTCCCCTCTCCTATTCCCTCCCCCCAGTCTCTCCAAACCCAAAGTCTCAGGATTCCTTCCAGTTGTGACATGACCCACCTAGAGACTTGGTTGGGAAGCTGAGCTCATCAGTTAGAGAAGGAAGTCAGATTCCTGGAGCAACTTTAGGAAAGGGAAGCCCCAGACTCCCTCTACCCCCACTTACCACCCCAGTGGTTCATCAGCACTGAAGAGCCACGGAGGCCCTCCCGGGAAAAAAAGCAGGGTGAGGAGAGAGGTAAGGGCTTGGAAAACAGAAACACAAAGATGGGGACTTAGCAAGAGGAAGGAAGAGCTGAGCATGGGCAAGAAATTAATGACTGCATGCCTTCACTGACAACTTCATCTACTGTGTCTTCTGCAGTGTGAGACAAAAGTCGTTCCTCTCTAGGCCTTAGTTTTCTCATCTGTACAATACAGGAATTAAACCAGACAATCTTTTAAAGGTTTTTTTTTTCCAGTTCCGACAGTTTGTGTCCCATGTTCTAAGGGCCCTTCCTGCTCTGTGTTCTAAGTTATGTATCAGTTCTCTAGCCCTTCTACTTACTGTAACCCAGGGAATCATTGCTCTTCCTCCCTTGTCCAAGACCTCAAAAAAGAGTCCCATTGCCTAAAAGATAAAGCCCAGCCTCCTAATACTGACCTCCTAGAATCCAGCCCCCTTTTTCGAATTCAATCCACTTCTATCCACTCCATGTACTTTTTAGTCTAGCCTGATTTGTACTTTAACCACCTCCACCACATACACACCTTCTCTACCTCCACCCATAGCAGGCTTATCTATACAGTCCTGCACACACACACACACACACACACACACACACACACACACACACACACCTCCTTCTCTTGACCAATCCTAGTGCTCCCCAACCCTTAGGGTGGGTTCAGGTTCCTCCTCCACGAAGTTTCCCTGATGTGCAGTACCCCATGACCTCACCCTTCTCCAAGTTTTTACAGTACTGTCTCCCTATGGATCATAGATTTAGGCTCATAGGGTCATAGGTTATGAACAGGAAGGGGTCTACCTTTTATAGATGAGGAAATTGAAGCCCAGAGTGGTTAAGTGATTTACCCAAGACCACACAGCTAGGTGGAGGTAGAAATGTCAGGATTCAAACTCATGTCCTATGTTATGGTACCTAAAAATCCTTCAAGACAATCACTAAAGAAACAACTGACCTGGAAAATAGATCCAGGAGAGACAATTTAAAAATTATGGGACTACCTGAAAGCCATGATCAAAAAAAGAGCCTAGACATCATCCTTCATGAAATTGTCAAGGAGAATTGCCCTGATATTCTAGAACCAG
>CM053769.1:410916276-410940943 GCA_028658325.1 Potorous gilbertii
CAGATATGGCCTATATTGAATTGCCTGTCTTCCCAAAAAGAATGGGTGGGGAGGGAGGGATGGGGAGAAGCTGGAACTTAAATTTTTAGGACCAACTGTTGAGTATTGTTCTTGCTACTAGGAAATAAGAAATACAGGTAATGGAGAATAGAAAGTTATCTGGCCCTACAGGACAAAAGAGAAGATGGGGTTAGGGAAGGGAGGGAAGATAGAAGAGAGGGCAGATTAGTGATAATGGGTAATTAGAATGTTCAGTGTATCGGGGAGGGGGGAGGGGACAAATGGGGAGAAAATTTTTGAACCCAAAATCTTGTGAAAATGAATGTAAAAAGTTAAATAAATTTATTTGAAAAAAAAAAAGACAATCACTAAAGTTCAAAGATATTTTACTTTGCAAGGGAGCAGCCCTGAGAATTAGCATCGCTGAGTGTCAACTCATTTTGGTTTTCCTACAGAGCTCCTATACAGAAAAATCCAGCAAAATCAAAGTGGAAATGCTCAAGATATTCCTTTGATTGATGGATGTGCTCCAGTCCTTATCTGTAATAAGATGTTTTGTCAGAGCACAATATTTTACTAATAGGATACAGGAAAATATGGGAGTAAAAATATTCTCAATGCAAAAAAAATCAGAAATATATAGGAATAAAAGTATTTTCACATTAAGATATTTCTGATCCAACAAGACAAGTGATATAAGGTCCAGATAATTAAAGCAGGATGATTAAAGTCGGATAGAGACAATGTAATGCAGTTTAGTTTAAAAACATCTATTTGAAAAGGCTACAAGTTATTGGGAGTTTTAAACCCAAAGATAAGTGTTAGCATACTTTTTGCTTTCCCACCAAACTATAGCAGTCCTCTGATTGATTAAAACCAAGTTGGAGCATACTTTTTGCTTTCCCACCAAACTATAGCAGTCCTCTGATTGATTAAAACCAAGTTGGAGTTACTTAGGTTCAAAGTTATCTATATTCTATTTCACCTATGACTCCAAATCTAAACTCTTCCCCACTATACTATATGCTGCCTCATTAGCCATCTTGTTCCACTTGGTTGAACTTCCAAGAAGACAGCCCCCGTCTCCTCCATCCAACAACAGGCAGTCTTCATCCACTTGTTTTTCCTGTATGTTGTTGTTCAGTCATGTCTGACTCTTTGTGACCCCATTTAGAGTTTTCTTGGGAAAGCTACTGGAGTGGTTTGCTATTTCCTTCTCCATCTCATTTTCAGATAAGGAACTGAGGCAAACAAGGTTAAGTGACTTGCCCAGGGAAATACAGTTAATAAGTGTCTGAGACTGTATTTGAACTCTGGAAGATGAGTGTTCCTGATTCCAGACCTGCTACCCTATGTACTATGACACCACCTAGATGCCCACTACTGTGTGAACAGTTAAGTCAAATTCTTTTGAGTAATTATTGACCTCATTGGGTAGACTCTGTTTTGTCCTGGGGCATGATGCAATCAGCACAATATTAACTACAAATCAGAGTATCTGGAGGATCTCCCATCTATAAGAAGTTCCTCTTTGACTTGGACTTCCCACAAGGCCCCCACCATGACCACTCAGACCCCTTTGATAGGCAGATAGTTGGGCTTCACTTGATTTTAATATTCAGAGAACTGTCAAATTTACCCTTGTGGCATCTTTCAAGGAATCTTGTCAGATTTTGCCATATGCATGGTAGATACCTAGTTGGAAGAGAGCATTTAAGGCAATGAGAGTTTCACTCTATTGAATCAAACCTTCTTTTATAATAAACCAATTCTAAATATATTGTGGAATCTTGCATTCTTGGCACCTTTTAATCATCTGAGTAATGGTAAAGATATGGTCTGGATGGCTAGGGTGGATAGGGTACGAAGATTGAAGTCAGGAAGACTCATGTTCTTGAGTTCAAATCTGACCTTTATTAACTGTGTGACCCCCAGGCAAGTCTCTTCACCCTGTTTGCCTCAGTTTCCTCATCTGTGAAATGAGCTGGAGAAGGACATGGCAAACCACTCCAGTATCTTTGCCAAGAAAACCCCAAATGGGGTCAGGAAGAGTCAGACACCACCGAATGACAGGAGTCCTAGTTTCTAGCCCTGACTCAGGCATTAACCTACTTCCTTTCTTTGGGCCTCAGATTTTTCCTGTGTAAAACGAGGGAGTTTAATGATCTCTAAGCTCCCTTTCAGCTCTGACATTTTAGGACATGTGTCCTATCATAGGATCACAGATGTTGAGCTAAGAAGAGATCTTAGGAATAATCTAGTCCAATCCCTATATTTTAAAGATGAGGACTTAAAAACTGAGCCCTGAAGATCTTCCAACAAGTAAGTATCATAGCTAGGTTTTTAATGCAGATCTTCATGTTTTTTCCACTATACCAGAGGTATGGACTATGACTCACAATACTACCAAGTGTAGTCTGGACCAGATTAAAATGAAATTGAGAAATATTTAACAAAATAAATAAAATATAATAACATAATAATATTATTTGTCAATATAGCAATATACTGTCAACACTTCAGTCAATATCTGGCCTGCAAGAATCCTCATGTATGGTTTAGTGGACCCTGCTTCTCTTTCAGTTTGACACCATTACTAGCCCTGTGTTCTAAGGTCCTTTCCAGTCCTGGCATTTTTCTATTCTGTTCTATTTTATCCCAACCCATCCCATCCTATCCTATTCTATTCTATTCAGTCCCAGACTACAAGGATTCCCTTCCCCACCCGCTTGCCTTCTTACCCAGGTGTTTATATGTGTAGAGAGGATGGGGCCTAGTAGGAGGGAGGGTGAGGTCAGCTGTAAACACGGTAACCTTGGGCCCAATTCCTTCTTCAGACTTGGGCAAGATGGGACAGGCAGCTCCCCTAAATCTCCAGAGAAATGCCACCTTTTATTATTATTCCCCTAAGATCGTCCTCAGTTTGGGACAAGGGTTCCAGAGGATGAGAAAGCCACGAGGAGGGTAAATGTTTCACTGTTCGAGGTCTGGGAAATGCCACAAGTCTGTGAGCTTTAATGGTAGAAGGAAGGAACTTTTGAGAGAAGGGGCTCTGACAGGCTGCTGCTGTATACATTGCCAAGGTTGCTAGAGTAACACTGGTTTTTTGGACTGGATGTTTGAAATCCCCCATTAGAGGCCACAACCCCCTTTTGAGGGCAGGGTGACTCACTCCACAGGCCTGGCCAAACCCTTTGATGCTGATCATAGTGTCAGATACTTGTCTGAAAAAAACATAAAAGACTCAAAGAGGCTGGGAAATTTTCAGGGCTGTGGTTTAGGAAATAGACTAGGCCTGGAGAGTCCCTAATATCTCCCAAGTTCCCTCTCTCACACACAAGACTGGGCTTTTAGCCACTCCCTCAAAAAATCAGCTTTAATGGAAAATACTGGAATGGAGAGTGTCTTCATGCCATATAGAGCTGTATGTTTGTCCTTCGTTGCCTAAGAAGACCATGCCATCAGAGAAATGATGACATGACTTGCACTTGACTTTGTTTTGAGTGAGGGAGGGCTGTGCAGGTTACCACCCTCACTTCTCCTTCAGAGTCATCTGAATCCAGTGACCAGATATTCATCAGGATGACTGGAGATGACCCAGGATGAGGCAATTGGGGTTAAGTAACTTGCTGAAGATCATACAACTAGTGAGTGTCAAGTATCTGAGGTGAGATTTGAACTCAGGTCCTCCTGACTCCTGCATTGGTGCTCTATCCACTGAACCACCTAGCTTCCCTCCCATATAGAGGAGAAGCTACAGAAAGGGATCATAAATCTAAGGCAAAAGGGACCCCAGGAACCATATAGCCCAACATTTTATATTTTACAAAAGAATAGACTGAGGCCTACATAGGTTAAATGACTTGCTCTAACTCATACAAGTAGCAAGCATCAGCAGTGAGATTCAGTCAGGTCCTCTGACTCCTTTGCTAATGCTTTGTCCACTATACCAAGGAGCAGCAGGGAATCTGAGCCAAGTACCTTTGTTTTTTGTTTGTTTGCTTTTAAAATTTATTTGTTTTCAGTTTCCTACAATCACTTCCATAAGTCTTAGATTTTCTTCCCCTCTTTCCCTCCTCCCTCCTGGAGACAGCATGCAATCTTGTATGAATTCTACACATACATTTTTATTAATCACATTTTCACATTAGTCATATTGCATATAAGAATTAAAATGAATGGAAGAAACTATGAGAAAAACCCAAACAACATAGCACAAGAGAAAATAGTCTGCATTCTGTGTTCCAATTCCATAGTTCTTTCTCTGGATGTGGAATGCATTTTGCCTCGAGTCCTTTGGGAATGTTTTAGGTCCTTGCGTTGTTGTGAAGGGCTAAGTCTACCAGAAAATGTCCTCCCAGGCTGTGGTTTTTGCTATGTACAAAGCTCTCCTGGTCCTGCTCCTTTCACTCAGCATCAGTTCATATAAGTCCTTCTAGGTCTCTCTGAAGTTTTCTTGTTCATTATTTCTTATAGCACAATAGTATTCCATTACATTCATGTACCACAACTTGTTCAGTCATCCCCCAACTGATGGGCATCCCTTTGATTTCCAGTTTTTGGTCACTGCAAAGAGAGCTGCTATAAATATTTTTGTACACGTGGGATCCTTTCCCATTTTTATGATCTCTTGGGGATACAGTCCTAGAAGTGCGATTGCTTGGTCAAAGACTATGCACATTTTTGTAGCCCTTTGGGCATAGCTCCAAATTGCTCTCCAGAATGATTAGATCAGCTCTCAACCAGCCTAGTACCTTTGTTCAGTGACATCCTAGAAACAGACTCAGCTAGTTCAGGGAAGCACAGATGTGGGCGGGCACCATCCCTTTCATCTTTATCTTCATCAACATGGTGATCTCCGCTGTCCTTATCTCTATTCTTCTTTACTGTTCCTCTCTCCATCCTCTAGATCACCATTAAATCCCCAACCCCATCATCTCTATCTTAATTAAATTTCTCGCACCCTTATTAAGCAACTGCTATAATGTAGAATACTCAGTACTGGTGGTGGGGAGGAGACTTTAGATAGAATAGCCCCCTGCCATTGTGGATCTCATGTTGTCATTCTGGTTAGGGGAAGAGGTGCAAATGCAGATAACTATAATATACAGTAATATATGATTAAGTAAAAAAGTATAAAATAAAGTTGCCTATGAGTTCTGAAGGGGAAGATAGGTACCAAGTAGGATCCTCAGGAAAGACTCCTCAGAGGACATAGCATTACAGCTAGGTGGCACATTGGAAAGAGTGCCAGGTCTGGAGTCAGGAAGACTCATCTTTATGAGTTCAAATATGACTTTAGATATTTACTAGTTGTATGACCCTAGGCAAGTCACTTAACCCTGTTTGCCTCTTTTTCCTCATCTGTAAAGTGAACAGGAGAAAGAAATGGCAAACACTCCAGTGTCTTTGCCAAGAAAACCCTAAACGGGGTCACAAAGAGTCAGACACTGAAACAACTGACAAAAGCCACAACAACTTTAAAGGATAGGTAGGATTAGGACTTTAAACCTGAGGGGTGTGGATAGATTTCAGGGTGTCTGTAAATTTGAATGGGAAAAAATTACATTTTTAGTTTCACTTGTCTGGATTTTCTTTGAAATTTGATGTAATTTAATGCATTTTAATGTTAATTTTTGGGTCAAAATTAGCACAAATGGTAGAGAATCAATCCATACTCTGTTGCATCTCAGCCTCAGAGGCCACACTGAAGGAATAATCATCTGTGAACAAAAAGTCATGCATCAACTGTCCACCCACCCACTTTAGTCTTGGCTAGCACCCTTTTCAAGTTAAATAATTTACTGTCAGTGCAATAGTTGACCTTGATGTCATTTTCATCTTCGTTGAAGGTGTCTGACAAAACCACTAAAAATATCCACCAAGATGTGGATATTTTCACCAAGAGTGAAAGCAGGGACTCACCGGAGCTCCCCACAAATTCCTTCAGATACCTCTAAAAAGTAAATCTGAACAAAATTTAGTGACAGAATCCACTAGAAGAGAGATTTCCAGCCCACAACAGCCCAAAAAGTTACCAGGAAGGATCTGTTATACCAGGCTGGGGAAACACAGAGAGCATGGGCTGTACCAGCACAGACTAGGCCATAGTGGAGCAGGATTGGCCCAGGCAGTCTAAGTCACCAGAGGCAGTACCTATTCCCAAACCTCTTCACACAGGCTCCTCTAGGAGCTGGTATGCACCAACACCAGGACCCCAGGCAGGGGAGTTGGGTGGATGCCAGCACAGACAGGGGTTCACCAGTCACTGAGCCTGCCTGTACTCTAGCACATCCCTAAGGGAAGAGGACACCTTCAGTGGTCAGACCACCCCTCCCTCCACCTCACACCATGAACTTCAGTATAACCCAAGGGAAACTCAGATTTCACCTAGCCTTGGCCTTGGAACACACCACCTAGCTCAGCACCAGGTAAGCTCCAGCATTATATATATAGTTTCTAGTTGAAAGAACCAGAGGCCACAGCATACAAAGCCAGTAACCAGACCCCTAGCTCAAGAAATATGGGACAGAGCTCGCTGTACCCCAGAAGTAGAGATCTACTTTAAAAGCCAGGGGAAAAAGCAATCACCATGAGCAAGAAGCAAATTAGAAAAACAAAGACCATAGAATCTTATTATGGGAACAGGGAAGATCAAAATACAAATTCAGAAGAGGACAGCATTGACACTATACCCACATCTGAAACCACAAAAGGGAATATGCACTGATCTCAAGCCCACGAAAGAGCATTTCCAAGAAAGAACATTCTTAGAAGAGCTCAAGAAGTATTTTAAAAGCCAAATTAGAGAGGCAGAAGAAAAACTGATCAATGACTTTAAAAATACAATCAACTCCTTAAAAAGTAGAATTGGTGGGGGTTGGAGCCAAGATGGTGGAGTAGAAAGAAGCATATACTCTAGTGCTTCCCCCACAGTCAAAAAAATACCTGTAGAAATGACTTTCAACTAGAAGCCACAGAACAACAGAGTGAAAGAGGTTTCCAGTCAAAGGTAACCCAGAATGCCAACAAGAAAGGTCTATCTCACAGGACACTGAGTGGAGCAGAGTGCAACTGGGAGGAACAGGATTTGAACAGACCTCCAGGCAGAGTTCCTAGCAGGGAAGGTCCCAAATACCTCAACCCATAAGCAATAAAAAGAAAGCTCCAAAGGTCAGTGGGGGAGGGCTTTCCCAGCTGAGGGATAGGGAATCGGGTTTCTCCAGCAATAGCTACAGGCAACAGCAGAGGCCACAGCAGTAGACCGTAAGCAGCTACAGAAGCAACCTGGATCCATTGTTCAGGCAGTTCAGTTTAAAGCCTCTGGGGGTAGGGAGCAGCTGATCTAAACCCCAGCCCCAAGTGATGGCCCCACCCAAAACCCAGAGAAACCAAGCAACTGAGTCTAATCTCTTGACAAAGGATTCAGAAGTCAAGTAACTGGCTGGGAAAATGCCCAAAGAAGGGGGAAAAAAAGAAGACCATAGAAGGTTACTTTCATGGTGACCAAGTATCTCCTCCCATCCTTTCAGATGAAGAAGAACAAGGCTTACTGTCACAGGAAGTTACTGCCTCCAAGGCCTCCAAAGTGAACTTAAAATGGGCTCAGGCAATAGAAGAACTTGAAAAGCAAGTTAGCAGTTTGCTAAAGGAGACCCAAAAAAATGTTGAGGAAAATAACACCTTTAAAAAGAGGCTAATTCAATTGGAAAAAGAGGTCCAAAAAGCCAATGAGGAGAAAGGTCATTAAAAAGCAGAATTAGCCTAATAGAAGAGAAGGTTCAAAAGCTCACTGAACAAAATAGTTCTCTGAAAGAGAAAATTGAGTTCAGGGAAATGAGATAAAGCAAGAAGTTAGAAAATAAAACCAAAAGTTTGAAAAAATAGAAGATAATGTGAAACATCTCATTGGAAAAACAACTGACCTGGAAAATTGATCCAGGAGAGACAATTTTAAAATTATGGGACTACCTGAAAGTCATGATCAAAAAAAGAGCCTAGACATTATCTTCCACGAAATTATCAAGGAAAATGCCCTGATATTCTAGAACCAGAGGGCAAAATAAATATTGAAAGAATCCACTGATCCCTGAAAGAGACCTGAAAAGAGAAACTCCTAGGAATGTTATGGCCAAATTTCAGAGTTCCAAGGTCAAGGAAAAAATACTGCAAGCAACTAGAAAGAGACAATTCGAGTACTGTGGAAATACAATCAGGATAACACAGGATCTGGCAGCTTCAACATTCAGAGATTGAAGGGCTTGGAATAGGATATTCTAGAAGTCAAATGAACTGGGATTAAAACCAAGAGTCACCAACCAAGAAAAACTGAATATAATACTTCAAGGGAATAAATGGTCATTCAGTGAGATAGAGGACTTTCAAATATTCATGTTGAAAAGACCAGAACTGTATAGAAAATTTGACTTTCAAACACAAGAATCAAGAGAAGCTTGAAAAGGTAAACAGGAAAGAGAAATCATAAAAGACTTTCTAAAGCTGAACTGTTTATATTCCTACATGGAAAGAAAGTATTTATAACTCTCAAGACTTTTCTCAGTATTTGGGTAGGTGGAGGGATTGTACACACACACACACACACACACACACACACACACACACCCATACACATAGAGAGCACAGGCTGTGTTGAATCAGAAGAGATGTTATCCACAAAAAAAAAAGATATGAAAATTAAGGGATGAGGGAGGAAAATACTGAGAGGAGAAAGTGAGAAATGGAATGGGGCAGGCTCTAACTCATAAAAGATATAAAGAAAAATCTTGTTCAATGGAGGAGAAAAGGAAGAAGGGGAGAGGGGAAAAGTGAAGCTACTCTCCCCACACATGGCTTAAGGAGGGAATAACATGCTCACTAAATTTGGTATGAAAATCTATCTTATACTACTGGAAAGGAGGAGAGGGCAATGATAGAAGGGAGGGCAAATGGGAGAAGGAAGTAACTAGAAATAAACACTTTTGGGAAGGGACAAGGTCAAATGAGGTAATGAAAAAAATAAGGGGGGATAGGGTAGGATAGAGGGCAATATAGTTAGTATTACACAGCATTATTTTGGAAATCTTTTGCAAAACGACACATATATAGCCTGCATTGAATTGCTTGCCTTCTCAGTGGGGATGGGGAGGGAGGGAGGGAGGGAAAGAAGGTGGACTTCAAAGTATTAGAAAAGAATGTTGAGAATTATTATTGCATATAACCAAGAAATAAGAAACACATAGAAATTTATCTTGCCCTACAAGAAAAGAGAGAAGATGAGGATAAAGAACGTGTGCAGTGTGATAGAAGGGAGGGCTCATTGAGGGAAGGGGCAATCAGAATGCAAGGTATTAGGGGGTGAGGGAGGGAAGATATGGGGAGAAAAATTGGACATGTTACAAAGTGATGTAAAGGCAATTAGTATTAAAAAAGTTGACTGAATTAATTACTGAGAAAAAAATCAGAGACATCTTTAGTTTGGGGAAATGAATTTTAGTCTAAGTCTCCTAGAGGTAGGTAACTTCAGGTAAAATTTGACATTGATGGAAAAGTTAAGGTTTTAATGGTAAATTTGATAGAGCAGCTGTTCAGCCTGGGCTGAGGTAGGATTCTTCTGACTCAATTTCCCCACTTATTGTTGTTGGTCTAAAGTCCTAAGCCTAATAGCTTAATTTTAGACTTGACCTCGGATGCTCCCCTACCAACAATCTATAATTTAATAGATCTGGTATTAAGCTTACAAATCTTTTGACCATAGGAAATTGCCACTAAGAGTAGGGACATTGCAGGGAAAAAATGTCTCCCCAACTTCATGTGAGTTCCAGGAAGGAGTAGATTGTCAATTTGCATTCCATGAGGCTTAAATTCTGCCAGGTGTCAGTGCTGAAAGAGGACAAGCTTGTAATTCTGGGTGACAGACTATTAGATAGAACAGGGAGTCATTGCGAAGAATGAAGTCCAACATAGGAGCAGCAATAGTCACTTACTACTAAAGATGAAGCAGACAAGATTTAGGGCACTTTTTCTACCATTCTCCTCATGCCAGGAGGTGAGCAATGCAGTCCTTGAGAAAGCTTCTCAGATACATAGGGAGCTGCCAAATTGCACTGCTGCTTTAATCCAGTGAGAAGACAACCCAATGGCCAGAGGCACCTACATGTAAGGTTGTGACTACAGCTCCTAGTATATCCACACCTGTTATTTCATTGCTAGCCCATTGCCACAGGATCTTGAAGTAGATAAAACAATAAGACAGTAAAATCATAAAAATAAACTAATAAAATTTTAAAATTGTGAAATTATTGATTGGTTAAATAATAAAATAGTAAAATCATATGGGTGATGTCTTTTGATTCATGTATAAACTGAATTGTGTGAAGTCGACAGCCTCACTTTCTCTTCCAGAGTCAAAGTCCAGTGGCAAGGCAAAAGTCAGGATGATTGTATGACCTTGACATCCTTGGTGTTTGACTAAGCTCTATCCTCTCCACAGCACCTGCTTCAGCTGCCTTCATCCTTCATGGCCAACAAAATGTTCACACTCACCTATTCCACAGGAGAAGTATTCACATGCTAACTTACTAACAGATCTGAGGCCCATTGGTTACTTTTAACCTAGATTAGCCCATCTACTGAGATAGATTACCAGGTTTTTGCCACTGGGCATGCTACAGCTTCTCGGAGCCACAGGTGAGAGTTGGGTGGCAAGTGGAGACCAAAGGAGGATGAGCAACCCTGGAAAGGACTTGGAAGCCCTCATACTACAAGTACTAGTCCTCTCTTGAACACCCCACATACCCAACATTATTATATACAGAATAGATGTATGAAAAATAAATACAAAATAAACACAAAACAATTAAATACAAATGAGTTTGGGATGAAGGGTACTGACGGTCAGGAAGATCAAGGTAGGGTTCCTGGAGGTGGCACTCAAGCTTGGGTTTGAAAGAAGAGAGGGATTCTGTGAGTTGAAGATGAAGAGAAAGTATTCCAGGCATAGATGAGAGACAGCATAAAGACGGAACTAAAGGCATCATGTGTAAGGAATAGAAATAATAGAACTTGGCAAGGGGAGTAAATTATAATGACTTATAATGAAATCAGAGAGACAAATCTGGAGACAAGTTGTAAAGAATTTCAAAAGCAAAACAGAGATGTTTATATTTCATCATAGAGTCAATAGATTTCAGTCACTTTTCAGTTGTGTCTGACTCTGTGACCCCATTTGGGGTTTTCTTGGCAAAGATATTGGAGTGGTTTGCCATTTCCTTTTCCAGTTCATTTTTACAGATGAGAAAACTGAGACTAATAGGAGTAACTGACTTGCCCAGGGTCACACAGCTAGTAAGTGTCTGCAGCTGGATTTGAACTCAAGTCCTCCTGACTCCAATCCTAGCACTCTTTCTCCTGTACTACCTAGCTGCTCTCAGGTCCTACTGCACCACCATATCCCTCACCAAAAAACTAGCCTCCTCCCCGTTGTTTCTGACCCAGAACTTCACGAAGCTATCAAGCAGTTGGGGATCAGGAGCAAATAAACTTTGATTTAGCTTCCTAATCATCTTCAAAACTGGACTCCTAAGAGGAAATCCTATGAGGGTATGCTACAATGTGTAAAGCACTCTGTCATCTACATAGTCTACTATGATATAACAAAACTACATTAAAACTCAAGCTCGGTCTGTGTTCTTTGCAGACATTCTCCAGTGCAAAATACTAGGAAGATGGCGCAGTGGATGATGTCAGGAGAATTCAAATATGGACTCAGACATTTACTAGTTATGTAACCTTGGACAAGTCATTTAACCTCTATCTGCCTTACTTTCCTCAACAGGAAAATAGGGATAATAGTAGCACCTACTTCCCAGGATGCTGTGAGGTCAAATAAGATAATATGCATAAAGCTTTTACCACACATGGTAGGAGGCACTTAAAACTTATTTCCTTTTTTCCTTCCCATTATAGCAAATTAAGAGCAAAACTCCTAAATTTTTTTAATTGAAATTTCTCTTTAATTTTATGCAAATGTACAAATCAAACTTATTTTTAAAATTCAATCATATTTTATTTTCAGATAAAGATCTGCCTTCTCTCCCTCCTATCTCCAAATTTCCCCAAACCCAACAAGAAAGGAAGAAAACCAGAACAAATTCCCCTATCAGCCATGTCTAAAACAATATGTTGCAACTGAACTTTGAATTCATCATCCAGGAGTTTTCTAGTAAATGTTTAATGACTAACTTTTTGAATGCATACTACACTTTCTTTAATTTTCATTATTAACATTTTCTACATCACTTTCTGTTATTTAATGCATTTTTACTGATTTCTTCTGTTCTGTTTCTTACATCATTATAGTTATCCTAAGTATATTTCCTCCTCTCCCTCCCAGAGAGCCATACTATAGTATTATATAGTATAGAAAGGAACAAAAAAGCAGCACAAGTGAATATATTGAAAAAGTTTGATAACATGTGCACTGTGTAAAACCTGTGCAGCTCTCACCTCCCCAAAAGGTTGGGTTGGACATGTCCTTTCATATCTCTTCAGTTGAATCTGGTTGATTTTTATAATTTTGTCATATTTTCTTTTAACTTTTTTGATGTGTGATTCCTCTTTCAGTTTGCATTGCTGTAGTTACTGTGTATATATTTTTTTCTTTGCTTTGCATACTTCATTCTGCATCAGCTCATATAGATTGTTTCATGCTTTTTTCTTTGAACCTTGCTAATACAGCAAATTTGTTTTCTATGACTATACATAATTTTTAACAGATTTCAATTTTATTGCCTTATTAATGAATGGGGGAAAGGGGAGAGAGAGAGAGAGAGAGAGAGAGAGAGAGAGAGAGAGAGAGAGAGAGAGAATTTGAAATGAAATAAAAAGAATTTTAAGTCTCTGTGTTTTAAAACACAAATTTTAATTTAATTTTTAAAAACATATATTTCTGAGGGAATGCCCATGAATTGGGGAAATGGTTGAACAAGTCGTGGTATATGAATGTAATAGAATACTATTGCTCCATAAGAAATGATGTGCAGGTGGATTTCAGAAAAGTCTGAGAAGACTTACATGAACTGATGCTGAGTAAAGTGATTAGAATACTGTATACAGTAATTGCAACATTGTGCTATGACTAACTTTGATGGACTTACCTCTTCTTAGCAATGCAAGGATGCTATCCACATCCACAAAAAGAACCATGGAGTCTGAATGTAGATTGAAGCATACTATTTGTTCTCTTTTTTTTGTTTTTGTTTTCATTTCTTCTTTCTTGTGTTTCCTTGCATTGGTTCTAATTCTTCTTTACAAACATGACTAATGTGAAAATATGTTTATTATGAATGTCCATGTAGAATTTATCAGATTGCACACTGTCTTGGAGTGGGGGAAGGGGGGGAGAGGGAGAAAATTTGGAACTCAAAATCTTATGGAAATGAATGCTGAAAACTAAAGATTAATTAATTAATATGGTTTTTTAAAAACATACATTTCCTATTCACAGCTGGGAGAGGTATACTCAATAAACTCCAGTAACTCCCCATTGTTTCTAGGGTCAAATGCAAAATGCTCTGTTTGACATTCAAATCCCTTCATAATCCTGCCCCCTATGTTTTCTGTCTTCTTGCATCTTACTCCCCAGCATATCCCCAGTTCAGTGACATGGATCTCCTGTTAGTTCCATGAACAAAACAGTCAATCTCATGGCTCCAGGTATTTTTTTTTTTTGCCTGTCCCCCATGCTTGGAATGCTCTCCTTCTTCCTCTCCAATTACTGATCTTGCTGGCTTCCTTAAGTCCCAACTAAAATCCCACCTTCTTTCCCAATACCTCTTAATTCTCATGACTCCTCCTTGTTAATTAATTCCTATTTATCCTGTATACAGCCTGCTTTATACATATCAGTGTATTCTTTCAGTATTTCTTTTACCTCTGGTTCTAGAATATCAGGGCAGTTTTCCTTGATTATTTCATGAAAGATGATGCCTATGATCTTTTTTTGATCATGATTTTCAAACGGTCCCATAATTTTCAAATTGTTTCTCCTGGATCTATTTTCCAGGTCAGTTGTTTTTCCAATGAGATATTTCACATTCTCTGCTATTTTTTTTATTCCTTTGGTTTTGTTTTATAATTTCTTGATGTTTCATAAAGTCATTAGCTTCCATCTGCTTCATTCTAATCTTTTTTTTAAAAAAATGTTTATTTATTTTTAGTTTTCAACATTCATTTCCACGAAATTTTGAGTTCCAAATTTTCTCCCCATCTCACCTGTCCTCCCACCCCAAATACCATGCATTCTGATTACCCCTTCCCCCAATCTGCCCTCCCTTCTACCACACACCCCCTTCCTTTATTTCCATCTTCTCTCCTTTCTTGTAGGACAAGATAGATTTCTATACGCCATTACCTGTATTTCTTATTTTCCTGTTGCATACAAGAACAATTCTCAACATTCGTTCCTAATACTTTGAATTCCAACTTTTCTCCCTTCCTCCCTCTCCACCCATTCTGACTGAGAAGGGAAGCAATTCAACATAGGCTATATATATGTAGCTTTGCAAAAGACTTCAATAATAGTCATGCTGTGTAAGACTAACTGTATTTCCCTCCATCCTATCCTGCTCCACATTGATTCTTTTCTCTCTTTTGACCTTGGCCCTCCCCCCAAAAAGTGTTTACTTCTAATTACTCCCTCCTCCCATATGCTCTCTCATCTATCATTCCCCCTACCCCACTTATCCCCTTCTCCTCTACTTTCCTGTAGTGTAAGACACATTTTCAAACCAAATTGAGTGTACATATTATTCCCTCCTTAAGCCAAATGTGATGAGAACAAGCTTCACTTTTTTTCTCTCCCTCCCCACTTTTTCCCTCCACTGAAAAAGCTTTTTCTTGCCTCTTTTATGATAGTTTGCCCCATTCCATTTCTCCCTTTCTCCTCCCAATTTAGTCCTCTCTCACCCCTTAATTTTATTTTTTTAGATATCATCCCTTCCTACTCAACTCACCCTGTGCCCTCTGTCTATGTGTGTGTGTGTGTGTGTGTGTGTGTGTGTGTGTGTGTGTGTGTGTGTAATCCCTCCAACTACCCAAATACCGAGAAAAGTTTGAAAAGTTACAAATATGATTTTTCCATGTAGGAATGTAAACAGTTCAAGTTTAGTTAGTCCCTTATGATTTCTCTTTCCTGTTTACCTTTTCATACTTCTCTTGATTCTTTTGTTTGAAAGTCAAATTTTCTGTTCAGTTCTGGTCTTTTCATCAAGAATGCTTGAAAGTCCTCTATTTCATTGAATAACCATTCTTTCCCCTGAAGTATAATACTCAGTTTTGCTAGGTAGGTGTTTCTTGGTTTTAATTCTAATTCCTTTGACTTCTAGAATATCATATTTCAAGTCTTTAAATCCCTTAATGTAGAAGCTGCTAGATCTTGTGTTATCCTGATTGTATTTACACAATACTTGAATAGTTTCTTTCTAGTTGCTTGCAATATTTGTTCCTTGATCTGGGAACTCTGGAAGTTGGCTACAATATTCCTAGGAGTTTTTCTTTTTGGATCTCTTTCAGGAGGTGAGTGGTGAATTCTTTCAATATTTATTTTACCCTCTGATTCTAGAATATCAGAGCAATTTTCCTTGTGATCCCAAGCAGGCCTTTGTACCTAAAGGGTTACAGCCTGCTATGCTGATTGGGTGGTTGCACAACCAAACTTTCATAGTTGGAGCCAGGCGATGGCTCTCCACAGCACTGGAAAGAAGTAGAAGGGACCAGGGTGTAGGATTAGGTTTTGTTGTAACCCCCAAACCATGTGTTGGGTTCTTGGGACTGCTATTGCAGCCTTGATGCTGGTAGAATGAAATGTGAGGGAGCGATGCTGAGTGAGCTTAGGATCAGTGAGTGTAAGCTTATGGAGTTTAGGTGGTGTTTTTTAAAATATACTTTTATATTTGTGGGTGTCCTAGACCATTGAGACAGCTGAAGTTGCTTTATCAATTTCTGTTTTGGACAGGTTTGAGAGGTCATAGGTATCAGATGAAATGTCTAGTCCTCCATATTGTTGCTCACATGACCCAGAGGTTCTATTACTTTTAAATAGCAGTCCCAAGAACCCAGACTTGCCCAGGGTCACACAGTTAGTAAGTGTCTGAGGCTGGATTTGAACTCAGGTCTTCTACTTTAACTTGAAAAAGAGAAGTGGGTGGGGGAAAGAGGCATGATAACTATCTCCAAGTATATGAAGAATTGTCAGGGATTAGACTCATTCTTCTTAGCTCCAGGCACAATAAGTTGCAAAGAGACTAATTTAGGCTTGATGTCAGGAAGGACATTTTAACAACTGGAGCTGTTCAAAAGTAGAATGAGCTGCCTCAAGGTGGCATGATCCCTCTCATTAGGGGTCTTCAAGCAGAGCCTGGTGACCCCTGGTGTGTTATAGTGAGAATCCCTTTGGTTTGTGGGTCGCACTATATGACTGCTGAAATCCTTCCCAACCCTCAAATCCAGAGATTCTATAAATCACTATAGAAGAAATTGTTACTAATTCCAAAGATCAAATAGTTACTCCACTAACCTGCCAAAGTGCCTGGAATTTTTTAAATGTTCCTTTTCACTTCAGCATATCAGCCTAGGACTCATTTTTCTCAGCATGACCCTCATCTTTCCAAGGGATAAACAGCCATGTTATTTATAATTCATGTTTCTTTTGGCATTCGGTTATCATTTATTTGGACCTGCAGCAGGAGAGTTCAAGCAGGGTCTCACTGGAGAGAACTGACCATGTGATGAGTAATTTCAGCTAAAAGACAAGAGAGCCTGGGTAAGGGAGCAGCAGAGTGGAGCGATGGGCAGAAGGGGGAAGGCAGAGTTGGAGAGTTGGAGGAGAGAAGACAAAAAGAGAGGTTGAGGACCATTCCAACAGACTTTGCTAGTTATCCCACATGGGGCATCATTAAAGGTCCATCTCAGGCATCATCTCTTCTAGGAAGCTGCTCTATAAATCCCTGTTAGTGGAAAGGGTTTTTGTCTCATTCACCACTACCACCACTTCTCCCTGATGCTTCTTTTATTACAATTAGACATGTCCCTATTTGATGCTCCAGCTAGAGTAGGAGTCCCTTGAGGTTTCTTATCATTATCTCCATTACCACTGTCCTACCTGCCATTTTTATTGAATGAATGGATGAGTAAGGAATACTTTTTTTAAAAGTTAAACCTACAGTGTATCTAGTCTTGTGTTCTGTCACATTTTGGAGAGAAAGGAAGAAAATCAGATTTAGGTCTTGCCCTTGGGGATCTCATATTCTTCAGGTGGAAGATAAGACTCATTCAGAAGGGATAGAAAACAGAACTGAATACAATATAAGTAATTGCTGAACTGTCAAAATCAGGCAATAATGGTCCAAAGATAGTGATGGAATGGTGAATTCACTGGGAATCAGAACCTTAAAGTCTGAATTAAAGGAGGGGAAATGAGAGGCAGAATGATATAATAGAAAGAACTCTGATTGTGGAGTCAGAGGACCTGAGTTCAAATCCCACCTCTGACAATCACTATCTATGTGACCCTGGACAAGTCATTTGGTTTGTAATTTCCTCATCTATGAAATGTGGGGGTTCAACTACTTGGACTACCTAGATCTATACCCCAACTAACTCTCTATGTGACCTTGGGCCAATTCTCTTTCCTTTCTTGGCCTCCATTTGCTTGTGCAAAATGAAAGTAGGAAGGGTTGGGAGAAACTTAAGAATCATCTTTGTAATTCATTGTTTTTCTCTGCCTGCCCTGGCCTCTCCTTTCCTGGGACTCTCCTGATTCCTCCACTCTGGTCAGGGTGAAAAAGGAACTGAGAGAGATAAGCAGCCCCACCTTGACCTCTACACTACTATCACCATTCCTTACCTCCCACACCCTATACACACACACTCCAGTTGAACTCAGTGGGCTGGCTAGTCACAGAAGGCTTACTCAACATCTTCTCATCCTAGGGGATCAGTTTGGTAAGTGAAGGTGCCTCCAAATGGATTTCAGGCTTGTGTTTCAGGCAAGATGGAGCAATCCCACTTCCCAACAAAGCCATCTGTCTGGGCATACAGGAACTAGCAGGGTCCAGTAGATAGAGCTGACCTGTAGGCAGGCCTCTCTCTTTTTTAAAAAAATCTATTTAATTAATTTGTTTTCAATTTTCAACAATCACTTCCATAAGTCTTAAATTTTTTCCCCCTCCTTTCCCCTCCCTCTCCGAGACAGCATGCAATCTTATTTGGGTTCTACACGTACATTCTTTTCTTTTCTTTTATAGTCAAGATTTTATTAGTTCATTTGGTAATCGGTACATAGATACTATGAATAAATTGTACATTTAAAAAATGCTAGAAAAGTCTAAAAATTATGTAGTTATAATCCTTTTCTGAACTGTTATTCCAGTGACTTTCAAGTTTGGAGGCAACTCTCTCTAAAAAGAGGTTATCAAATACCAGTATCCTGAATATGGATAAGGTATTTGGTCTTTACCAAAGCAAAGTTCCACTAATTCTGTATTTGATAAAACTACACTCATTATAGAGACTTTCCAGTCTATTAAAGCACATTAATGAAGTTACTGGAAAAAAAATGTACCGCCACTACCAAAGATGACAATATCATAGATAGCACACAATTTTGAAAGAGAGATCCACCACCAGGGAGCAGTTTTATTTAGGAAACAATTGTACCAAAAGACAAGATGGATATAGATTAAAATAAAAGCTTTAAAATTCATGGTCACAACTCCAAATTGCTATTAATGCTTCATTTAATATGTCAAAACTGCCTATGATTTCACCTCTTTAAACAGGAATCTAAATAAAGCCACTTTAGATTGGCTTACATTTATCTAAATGCTTTAAAAAATTAATGTGATGAGGTGGGATTGCCTCCTTCTTAAAAATGTGTTTCTAGAGCTACTAAAAAACTGGCATTTACAAAATAGTTGATAAAAATATTCCTCTTAATTGTACAAGAAGGGAGGTAACAGGGACAATTGTTAAAACACTTGGTATAAAATGTTATGCAGATTTGTTTTTTTTCTCTCCTGCTGAATCAGAGACTGGAACCTCTTCATTTTTAGTTTCTCCATTTTCTGCAAGCAAGTCTTCTTTATTCCCTTCTTGGTTATTGGCTTCTGCTTGTCTTCCTTTTGCTCCTTTTTTTCCTTTTGTGTGAACTTTTTTGTCCTCAGATTTATTCTTTCCAGCTGTCTTTTTAGGCTTAGGTTCAACCTTTGCAAGGACTGGTTTAGCTGACAATCTAGTCAGCCTTCTCTTGGGCTCCTCTCTTACTTCCCCTTCTGCAGAGTTGACCTTCCTCTTGGGCATCTTGGCTGCAAGGGTGGATCGGCTCCCTCTCCCCACACACGGGCGGGCAAGCACCAGCGGGTCAGAGGGAAAGGGCCACAGTGATGGGAGCTTCTTCTCCGCTAGGGTTCCCAGGCCTCCACGCTCCTCCTCCCACCGCTGGGCTGCGATGAAGCCACATACATTCTTATTAAACACATTTTCACATTCATCATGTTGCATAGAAGAATTAAACCAAATAGGAGAAAACACAAGAGAAAATAGTCTGCTTCATTCTGTGTTGTGATTCCATAGTTTTTTCTCTGGATGTGGATGGCATTTTGTATCATGAGTTCCTTGGGAATGTTTTACATCCTCACATGGCTGTAAAGGGTTAAGTCTACCAGAAATAGTCCTCACACACTGTGGCTGTTACTGTGTATAATGTTCTCTTGGTTTTGCTCATTTCACTCAGCATCAGTTCATGTAAGTCTTTCCAGATTTTTCTGAAGTCTCCCTGTTCATCATTTCTTATAGCACAATAGTATTCCATTACATTCATATACCACAACTTGTTCAGCCCTTCCCCAATTGATCGGCATCTCCTTGATTTTCAGTTTTTGGCCACCACAAAGAGAGCTACTATAAATATTTGTGTACGCTTGGGACCCTTTCCCATTTTTGTGATCTCTTTGGGATACAGTCCTAGAAGTGGTATTGCTGGGTCAAAGGGTATGCACATTTTTGTAGCCCTTTGAGCATAGTTCCAAATTGCTCTCCAGAGTGGTTGGATCAGCTCACAGCTCCACCAACAATGAATTAATGTTCCAACTCTCCCATATCTTTTCCAACATTTATCATTTTCCTGTTTTGTCATGTTAGCCAATCTGATGTGTGATGTGGTACTGATGAGGGCTGGAAAGGGGTGTGAGACCCCCACAAAAATCAGGTTACTAGCGGCAGGTCGTCTGGAGAAGAATTTACCAACTCAAGCATTGTTGAAGTCAAGGTAAAGATTTATTGTGCTTTTCAGCGGAAAAGAGTTCTTAGGGAACCTGGAACCTTAAAGGGGTACAGGGAAGGTTTATATAGGATATTCTATAGTATCACTTGGGCCTAATATGCTAACTAGGTATTTTGGGGTGGGATTAGGGAGTGGTTAAGTAGTGGTCAGTTCTTAAAGGAACATGCACTTTTGATATTTACTGCCCAGATATTTTACCCAAAATTCATAGGGAAATAGTCCAACGGGGTCAGGGCAGGGGGAGGGGGCTGGCAAGGAGCCTACCTGGAGGTGTGGTTTTAGGCCTGAAACGTCACTAAGTCAACCAATGGTCAGGGCTGACTCAGAAAAACCAAGCTTCTCTCGTCAATGTCTTGTCAGACATTGATGTAAGGGAGTATAGGTATGTCCAAGTCTATGATACATATGATTGGTCAGTGCATAGCAAATGTCCTTATGACCCAGTCCACAGCCCATTATGCCAGTATACAGCTGTCTAAGCCTAATGAGTTCTATAGGTGCATCTGGCTACTATAACAGGAAGGGAGATACCAGTTGTTGCTAGGGCAGGCTGTGTCCTTGGGCTGGGGAGGAACTGCCTGAGATAGTATTTTGAGACTAAGGAGAAATGTGATTTTTAAAGAGAAATGTGATTTTAGAATTGGGGCCCAAGTACATGCAACCAAGCTCCCCATTAGTACCTCAGAGTTGTTTTGATTTGCATCTCTAATCAATAGTGATTTAGAGCATTTTTTCATATGCCGATAGATAGCTTTAATTTTTTTCTCTGAAAACTGCCTGTTCATATCCTTTGACCACTTATCATTTGAGGAATGACTGCATGTCTCTCTTACATAAACTGAAGTGTAGAACTTTACATTTATCTTTATTCTATTTCATCTTATTAGATTTGACTTGGCCTAATCTGTTGAGTCTTTTCTGAATCAGGACCACGTTATTCAAAACATTGACAAGTTTTTAGTTCTATCATTATCTCTCCTTGGAGAGGCTTAGGGTTCAAAAGAAATAGAAAAAAGAATTCTACTACATTTTTTTCATGTTGACTTTATCGTTTATAAAGCAATTTTCTGCCTGGTCAGTGTATGTAATCTCCAGACAGGCCCAGGCCTGCTCCCAATTCCTTTTGTTGAATAATAGAATTGGGCCAAGAATTTAGTGAGTGGCTGGGGGAAGCCTTCCTCTGGAGTTCTAGTACAGTCTCTTTGGTATTCAAAGATTCTGGGAAAATGGGGACTTTCAAAATCTAGTCTTGGGACATATCCAGGAAACCTTCTGGTAGTTGGTGAGGCAGGCCAAGTGGCTCAGTTTGAGAAAGCCAGGGTAACCTGGTAAACTGGCCAGCAAGAGGTCTGGGTACTCTACCCAGTTTTGCCATTGTTTTCCTACATTACATATAGAAATTCACTCAGCCTCTGTAGGCATTTCCCCATCTAATCCCACCAGCAAAAGGGGGAAACCTGTGGCTTTCTTTGCTTTCCATGGAATGTCTTTGAGCTTCTGGGAGCAAGGGGTAGTTAAGGGCCCAGGGACTCTCTCAAAGAGAGAATCTGGTGCTTTTGTCTGGTTGTTTACCTGACCCCAGGAGAGAAAGACTGCCAGGTTTCCTTGGACATTTCCTGGGAATGAATTTTGAAAGTCCACCATTTCCCCAGAATCTGAGACTTTGTATACCAAAGAGGCTGTCCCAGAGGTTCCAAACCTCTCTTTCCCAGCCCCTACTAACCCCTTGGCTCAATCCCACCCTATAATAGGGCAATGGGAGCAGGACTGGGCTGTGTAGGGCAGAGACTTTTTTACCAGGTAGATTCTAATTACCCAGAGCCCTGGGTGCCAGGGGGACAGGCTTCCATCCATTTGCATAATTCTAGATTTGTGCTCTTTAACTCCCAACTCTTTCAGTAACAGTCCATTGAGTTTCTATGCTTCAGGTCAGGGTAGCTAGGTGGTACAGTGGATAGAGCACCAGTGCAGGAGTCAGGAGGACCTGAGTTCAAATCTCACCCCTGGCACTTGACACTCACTAGCTGTGTGACCTTGGGCAAGTCACTTAACCCCAATTGCCTCATCCTGGGTCATCTCCAGTCATCCTGAGGAATATCTGGTCACTGGATTCAGATGACTCTGGAGGAGAAGTGAGGCTGGTGACCTGCACAGTCTCCCTCACTCAAAACAAAGTCAAGTGCGAGTCATGTCATCATTTCTCTGATGGCATGGTCTTCTGCAATGAAGGATGAACACACTATTCTTCAGGTCAAAGTAGGTGAGAAGGGACACCACCTTTTCAGAAGCAGTGCTGAGGAGTTTTCTAGAGGAGGGGAATTTATTCTAGAGAGAAGAGTCCTGGGTTTGAGTACCAGACCTGGTACAAGTGACTTTGGGTCTTGGTTCCCTCATCTATAAAAAGGTAACAGAACCAATTGAGACACTGTCCCTGAATTTTGTAGATTCAATTCAAATCAGCCAACACTAATTAAGCCCCTGCTTTGTGCAAGGTGCTGTGCTAAGCCATGGGAGACTATGTGGAAGAATCCTCAAATATTAAATTATTTGATGGACCAGCAACCACTAATAGGAGAATCAGAATTAGGTAGGAAGTGACAGTTGAGTTAAACCACTAAGGATTCTAGGAGGCAGAGGTATGGGGACAGCTCATAATCTCCTAAGAAGCTAGGATATGGACACACTTAACTCCAAGGTTACAGTTGAGGGATAGACACAGAGATGCAAGATTATCTACTGTTTAGGCAATCAGTGATTCTGAGAATCCTGGGCTCCTTCAAGGAAGGCTTTAGGGAAGAAGAATACATGAGTTGAATATTGAAGAATGGGCAGAGAGTTCAACAGGCAGAGAATTAGGATGTTCTAAACATGGGGAACAGTTCAAACCAAAGCCAAGGAGAGGAAGAAGAAAGGCATGTTCACCAGATCATCATGAGTGGTCCAGTGCAGAAGTATATGGCGAACACAGAGGGGTAGGAGAAGAAACTGAGGCTGGAAAGGTAGGGTAACATCAGGTTGTGAGGGTCCTTAAATATATGGCTGAGGAGTTTGGACTTTATTCAATTGAATTCAACCAGTTTTTTTAAGCATTTACAATGGAAACACCACTTTCCCCCTCCTTCCTGGCTTCTACCTCCCCGCCATAGAAGTTTCGTGGGTGGGAGGGATGGTGTGTATGACATGATCAGAGTTGTGAATTAGGAAAATAACTGGCATTCTGTGAAAATGAATTAAAGGGAGAGAGGTTGGAAGCAGCAAAATATTTAGGAATCTGTGACATTGGGCAAGTCATTTACCTTTGTTGAGACTCAATTTTCACATCTGTAAAAGGGAGAGTAGGACTAGATCTCTAAGAACCACTTTGTCTTTAAAGGCATGAAACTCAGGGTCAGAAGGCCACATGAGATTAAGAGTGCAGCTAAAACCATATTAAAATGAAATTAGGAAATGTTTAACAAGATAAAATACAACATAATGAAGATAATAGTTGGCTTTCTTTTTTAATTTTTTTATTGCATTTTAAGTTTTGAATGGTCTTCTTCCCTCCCCCCCACTCCACACTAGAGAAAGCCATCATTTCACACACACACACACACACACACACACACACACACACATATTACACGTACATACACACATATACATAACCTATACACACACACATGTATATATATAACATGTGCACAAACCTATGTAAAACCATACTTATGTATACTACTATTTATTAGTTCTTTTTCTGGAGTTGGATAACATGTTCCTTCATGGGTCTTTTGTAGTTAATTTGAGTATTTATAATATTCAGAATAGCTTAATTATTTACAGCTATTCTTCAAACGGTAATGCTACTACTGTATACAGTGTTCTCTTGGTTCTGCCCATTTTACTCTTCATTATTTCATGCAAGTCTTCTCATGTATTTCTTTTTTTTTAATATAAATTTATTTATTTAACTTTTTACATTCATTTTGACAAAATTTTGGGTTCCAAATTTTCTCCCTTTTGTTCCCTACCCCTACCCCAATACACTGGGCATTCTAATATCCCCTAGCACCAATCTGCCCTCTCTTCTAGCATCCCTCCCTTCTCTTGTCCCCATCTTCTCTTTTGTCCTGTAGGGCCAGATAACTTTCTATTCCCCATTACCTGTATTTCTTATTGCCTACTAGCAAGAAAAATACTCAACAGGTGTTCCTAAAACTTTGAGTTCCAACTTCTCCCCATCCCTCCCTCCCCACCCATTCCCTTTGGGAAGGCAGGCAATTCAATATAGGCCATATCTGTGTAGTTTTGCAAGTGACTTCCATAATAGTCATGTTGTGTAAGACTAAC
>CM053769.1:410941443-410958174 GCA_028658325.1 Potorous gilbertii
AAAGGAGGAAACATCTGGTCCCCAAGAAAGTAACCTTCTATGGTCTTATTTTTTTTCCCTTTTCTGGGCATTTTCCCAGCCAGTTACTTGACTTCTGAGATTCCTCTCCACCCCCACCTAGATCTGCCCAGCTAGTGCTTGCTACCCAGCCTCAGAGCTTTCAGCAGTGGGCCCAGCTGCTATTCAATGTAGGTTTAAGTTCTGGTGCTCAGGTTGGGGCAGGGTCGCCTCCCAGGCTCAGTTCCCTGGAGGGGTTTATGCGGAGACCTTCAGTAATGGAGCTGAGGTCCTGCATACTCCGGGAGTCTCTGGCCACCACTGCCTCTGCTGCTGCCTCCCAAGGGGGCCTGAGTTATGGAGACACCCCGCTCCCCTCTCAGCCAGCCCAGAAGTCTCTCTCACTGACCTGTGCGTCTGTGGGTGGAGGGACTTTCGCAGTCGCCAGAGATTCCGTCCCTGAAGCCTGCTCGGATCTGCTCCTCTAGGTGCCATGTGGCCAGGGAAGGGCTGGGCTCCGCTCCCATCCAGGGAGCGACAGACCTTTGGGGTTCGTTTTTCAGGGCTCTCTGGAACAGAAATCTCCTTTACTCCATTGCTGCGTGACTTCCACTGCTCCAGAATTTGTTGGGTGTTCTTTTTACAGGAAATCCATGGGCTGGGGGTTCAGAGCTAGCATTTGTGAATCTTTCTACTCCACCATCTTGACTCCTCCCCTCATGTTTTTCTAAAACCAACTTGCTCATCATTAACTATAGAACAATGGTAGTTCCATCAGAACCATATACCGCAGTTTGTTTAGTCAGTCCCCAATTGAAGGCATCCTCTCAATTTCCAGTTTTTTGCTACCACAAAGAGAACTGCTATAAATATTTGAGACTATATAGGTTTTTTTTTCCTTTTCCCTCCAATCATCTTGGGAAATAGACTTAGTAGTGTTATTACTTACTGGATCAAAAGGTATACACAGTTTTATAACTTTGGGGGCATAATTCCAAATTCATGTTTCCATCAGTAGTGACTTAGTGTTACAACTGTTCCACATCCCCCCCAATATTTGTCATTTTCTCCTAATATTTAGCTTTCTAAGTTAATATATAGCCCACAGGGATCCAGTTCTACTTAAGACTGACACCACTAGTTTAAGATATCTTCCATCTCTGATATGAAATAACCAAGGCCACATTATGTGGTAAGATTATGGGACCTTCCCTTTTAGGATTTGTAGTGTAAGAAGCCCACAGATAGAGTGGGGGATCTTTGACAAGTTTGAAATGGAAAACCCTATGTGCTGGCAGTCCCCTCTGCCTGAGAAGTTTAGACTCTGGAAAACATAAATGTTGAAACTGCAAATTTACAGGACTTCCTGTCATTGCCATGGGAAGTCAAATAAAGGGAAGGTCTTCACAGGATGGAGAAGTAGGTGTTGGCTTCATGGAGGAGGCAGGAGCTCTCCCCACGTGACCTGAGACAGAAACAATTACTGTGTATCTATCAAGCACTTACCATTTACCAGAAATTGTGCTGAGCACTGGGAAATATAAAGACAAAAAATATATATAAAAAGCTTATATTCTAAAGGGGAAGAGCTGGAAAATCAGAAATGGGATCCCTGATGGTATAGAAAACAAGTCCATTGTGCTTGTGATGGTTAAATGGGGCAGACCTGTAAGGAAGCAATGACAAGAAGAATTGTAAGAGTTTTGAGAACCAAGAAGGAGGCCTATGAGACCAAACTAAAGCATGGAGAAGGACTTCCCTACTGGGAAGAATGAGGAAATATTAACATCTAGAATGGGGGATGATATGGGTTGGACTGGCTAAGAATTAATCAAACAAAAAGCCATAGAATCCCAAGCACCATCCCAGGCTCTTTTCCCTAATCCTGGTACTTCCATCTTTATTTTTAATAGTTTATCTGGAGAGGCCCTGGGGTGTGGGTTATGTAAATAAAGCTAGAGTATTTTTATTCCTTCATCCTGTTATCTTACCAATTGTGCCTTGGGACAAGGGAGCAAAGCTTGGCAGGCGGGAAGGGAAAGGGATAATAGTCAGGAATGTCAGAGTTTCCTGAATATTTGGCCAGGATTGTGTGTGCCTCGAAGAAAGCAACCAAAATAACATTCCGTGTCAGGGAGATTGGGCAACTATATTTCATATGACTTGTAATCAAGGGCCTCTCCCCTCAGGCGTATAGGGACTCTAAGGGCAGGGATATGAGGCCCCTCCCCCCTCCAATAGACCCATATACCTCTGGAACTGACCTAAATCAAGCCAGGTTGGATGGGGGCCCAATGGCCCCATGAGGTATTATCACCCCAAGTACACTTATCAGCTGAAAATTCTGAAACATTGTCTATATTTTCTCCTGGAATGTAAATGTGAGTGCCATGTCTACATTTTAAGAGGGACTTTGACACATTACAGTACATTCAGAGGAGGGTATTCAGGATAGAGGGGAAAGTGGAGCCATTGTAACAAATGAAACATATTTTTTAATAGGCCAGGTAATGTGCTAAGTTCTGGGGATACAAATATAAGCAAAAGAGTTAACCCCTGTCCTCAAGGAAGCTTAGAATGTAATGTGAAAGACAACGTCTGAAAGTCATCTGAGGGGAGTGGAAGAAAAAAGATAAAGGAGGGGGCAAATGTTGAAGGGTAGACCAAGAAGCAGAAGAGGGAACTGCAGCATGGCCAGGTTGAGCCCATCCCCAAAGTGGAGGACCCTCTCACCAAAAGGTGAAGTGAAGGCAATTCTCCACTCTGTGACTTGACTGGCCTTCAGAGACATTGACCAGTTGTGTGATGTTGGGCATATGATCAAATAATTTAGAGATGGAAGAGACTTTAGAAACCATGTAGCCCAACTCCTCCAATTTTACAAATGAGGCAGCTAAAGCCCAGGAAAAAATGACTTATCTAAGATCACAGAGTTTAAGTAAGTGCACAGAGCAACAAATTTCATTAGACTCTGCACCCAGGGGATTTTTATTTAGTTCTATTTTAGAGCAAATATTTATTGAGTGCTAAACCATAAAGGCCTTTTTTTTTTACTTCATCAAGCAAATTAAGAAAATGAAAACTAAACTAAACTTAGTTTTTAAAATTAATGACATTTTCCTTTACAAGTTTTAAAAATAAAGCAAAAATAACAGATTTCTGTAAGCAAAGAACAACTGAGAATTTAACTCTAGTCCTCTAACCCCAAATCCAATGCTTTTGTCACTGTATATATACAATAGACGCCTCCATTCACTCTACCCCTTGAAAACTCAATTTCCTTATCTGTAAAAATAGCAATAACTCTAGTATCTACCTCACTAAGTTGTCACGAGGAAAGCTCTTTTTAAACCTTAAACCCCAATAGAAATATGAGTTATTGTTATTAATATTATTCTGAGCTGGTTCCTGAAAGCACTTCCTCTTTTTGTTGTCACCAAAAAAAGTATTATTCTAAGACCTAAGGACTATTAAAAGCTCCAGGGGCCCAGGGAATGACTCCAACAAGTCATTAGTCTTTGTTGGCTGTTGTCCTGGAAGGAGGTAAGGGGTGGGATAAAGCTTCCTTCTACTCAAGAGGGACCTCTATCCAACACAATACTCTTCCATTGCTAGAGGGCACTGATTGCTACTATGACAGACGCTGTCCAGTTAGTCCCTCCATCAGAGACTAGGTTGGAGCTGGCCAGTGGTAAATACCATGGGGAAGCCGGGCAGAGGAAAGGAGGTTTCTAACATGCCTCTGGGCACAAAGGACCAGCTATGGAGACAAGTTATAGAGACAAGGCATTTCTGAGGGGTGTGAAGAGACAGTTGGTCAGGGAGCTCCATGGTCAATGCCTATTTCACAGATATTTCCAAGTCCCTGCCTGGTCTAAGTCAGAGGTAGTATACACATACACACACACAAACATATATATGTATGTATACATATATAAATATCCACATATATATATACTCATAAAATATAATTAATATGATATAAATTTATATAAATCAATATATAAAATAATAAAATTATTTTCCTTTCACCCTTTGGGCTTCTTTAGCCCATCCTCTTCATCAACTAGCCTCCCCAACCAGGAAGTGTTGATTGGTGTCACAGAAAGATTCCTGAATTTGGAGTCAATAGATCTGAGTTTGAATCCTGGATCTTCTACATAATAGTTGTATGACTTTAAGGGAGCCATTCAACTTCTCTGAACCTCAGTTTCCTCATCTTTAAAATGGGAAGGTTGGGCCAATGATATTTCAGGTTCCTTCCATTTCTACTATTCTATGATCATTCAAATGATAAGGATCCAAGTATTCACACTTCTGGGGGAAGGACTGTCTTCTCCTTGGTGAGTTTCTCCCAGGGCCTTCATTTGGTAGTGGAGCCAAGGCTAACCAGTCTTCATTCTCCTCCATACCTGTTATTGATTTCCCTACTTCAAAACCATACCCTTACTTGAGCACCTCCATTCCCACACTACCCCCCACCTACTTTTTTTTAGCCCCTTTTTGTGTACTGTCTTGCCCAACTAGGATGTAAGCTCCATGAGGAGAGGGACTGTCTTTCTTTTTGTTTGTAGTTTTTTAAAGTATATATATTTATGTGTGTAAAATATGTATGTATATATGTGCAAAAATATTGTAATGGTAATTTAAATGGGAAAATCTTTCACATTCATTAATACTTCCATGTGACCTGCTTAAATCACATGGAAGCATAAATCACATGGCATGGGAAGAGCTTGCTGAGTTGATGGAGCAGGAAATGGTGAGCAGAGCTGGGAGGAAGTTGATCAGGCTAGTCAGGGCTGGGAAGGACACAGGCAGGCACGCACAGCTTAGGCTCCTGAGTGTTTGTTTGTGGGAAGGTCCCAGCAGGAGGCAGGAGGCTTGAGAATGGCTTTGCCCCTTCCATGATAACCTACATTGACTTCTTGATCACTATGATGGATTGGGTTTCTGGTTTGGGGATTTGGCTTTCTAGTGTCTGAATAAATGTTTTTCTTCTGCCTTCTATATGGAGAGTCTGTTACATTTTGTGATTGAGAACTATACCAGCATATTCATAGCCACCACCAGTACTGTGAATATTGCCTTGGCAATACAATTGTGTATATACATATATATATATATATAAATTTGTGTGTAAAAATATGTATGTATATATGCATTTATGTTTATGTATATAAAATATGTATATGTATGCATGTATTTATGTGTGTATAAGAATATGTAAGTATATATGCATATATATTTATGTGTGTGTAAAAATGTGCAAAAGTTTGCCTTCTCTCCCTCCCACCCAACACCACTTCCCTTATTAAGAATATGAGGAAGAAAATTCACTTATTAAAAACAAGTATAGTCAAGTAAAATAAGTTTCTGCACTCATCATGTCAAAATAATATTTCTCATTTTGAGTCTTTCACCTCTGTATCAGTAGGTGGGCAGTATGTTTCATCATTAGTCCTCTGTATTCATAATTGGTGACTCCACTAACCAGAGTTCCTGATTCTTTCAAAGTTGTTTAACTTTATCATATTGTTGTCTTTGTATAGAACGTTCTCCTAAAATTGATGAACTTTGAGTGCAGATTGAAGCATGCTTTTTCCACTTTATTTTTCTTACTTTTTTTGTAACGACTAATATGGAAATATATTTTGCATGACTTCATATGAACAACAGGGATCATATTATTTCTTCTCAGTGGGTGGGGGAGGAACTGGAAATGAGAGAATTTAGAACTCAAAATTTTAAAAAATGAATGTTAAAAATAAATTAATTTGAAAAAAATTTCTCCCAGTTCTGTTCATTTAATTTGGCATCAGTTCACAGATGTCTTCATAGTTTTCTGTAGAACCACTCCCTTCATCGTTTCTAACATCACAATAGCATTCCATAACATTTATCATAACTTATTTTCCCAATTTATGACACCCTCTCAGATTCCCATACTTTGTTACCTCAAAAAAGAGTTATATTTCATACATTCTTGGGGTTTGTTTTTGCTTAGGACTAGTTTTTTCCTTAACCTACTTTCCCTATAATTTTCCCCTTTCCCTTCCCCCATTTCCTTCCTATTTCTCTACTGAATGAAATTTATTTTCAGATCTAACTTTGCGTGTGTTTTTCTCCCTCCTCTGACTAATTCCGATGAGTGAGACTCAAGTGTCAGTCACTCCTCCCCCAACCCTAATCCTCATTAAACTAGATATCAACTTGTATACCTAGATTATGTGAGATAATTACCCCTAACCTTCTCTTGACTCCCTGTCAAGTGGATTCTTTCTTCCCTCCTTTTCCATTCTTCTTTTAAGATAAAGACTTCCAGGCCTTCTGTTTAACTAGACTCCCTCTATGACCTCTGATGATGATAGTGTTCAAATGTATATTATTTCCCACATCTGAATTAAGCTATTTGTCCTTATTTAGTCCCTTATCATTGTTCATTCATGTTTATTTACCTTTTTATGTTTCTCCTAACTCCTGGGCTTGAACATCAAAGCTTCTACGTAGCCCTGGTCTTTTTGATCAGCAAAGTATTTAACGAAATAGAGAAAAGTCCATTTCCCCACTATAGCATTATGTTCAGTCTTGCTGCATCATTTTATTTTATTTTTTATTTTTTGGCTTGGAGAGGAGAGGAGTGTTGGATGATGTCTTTTGATTCATGTGTAAATTGCATTTGAGTAAAGGCAGAAATGCATGCAGTCCTCAGTTTCACTCTCAGCTCCAGAGCCATCACAGTCCAGCGGTAGGACAGAACCAAGGTGACCGGTAATGACTCAAGATAGTCTAACCAAGCTCTCAGCCCTCCCGGTCCCTGCTTCAGTTGCCTTCATGACAGTTGGAATAGCTTGTTCTCATCCACCCATTATACCAGGAACTGAAAAAAAGCTAAGCTTAAGCCAGAAGCATGAACTCCTAATGGTAGAGTTGGAGTTTGGAGTGAGGAGGAGGAGGCTCCTACGTTACTCTAGAATTCCAGGATCTATGAGTCAGGGAAGATTCTCAGATGTATTCAGCACAACATTTTCCTCAGAGCTGGAATTCTCTCCCATTCTCATCAATGGGGATTTGTCTTCCACTTGCTAAGACACTCTCACAGAGAAAAGTCAGTTTTGGTTTCCAGGAATTCAAGAAGTTTTTAGAGGAAATGCCCTAATGTAATTTGGAATTTCTAGGGGGCCCTGCCCAATGGGAGTAATTATTATTGCAAAAAAAAAAAGTGAAACTTTTTAACCTCAGAAGTTGTGAAAGTTCTGACTGTGCTGAGGTCTGGGGAAGCACCGTGTAAGAGAAAGAGTCCTACAAATATAAGGTCTGAAGACTTGGATTCATGTCCTGGTTTAGCCATATTTTCATCTTAGACCTTAGACAGGACAATTTTCTGGACCTGAGCCCCAGTTTCCCCAACTTTGTACCTCTTGCCTCCCACATCTACAGTGAGGAAACAACTTTATAAACTTTAAAATTTTCCTCATCTTACAAACTCCCATCAAGCTTCATTGTGGTGTAGAGGTGACTCTTGTACTCTAGAAAGGTTTCCCAAAAGAACCCTAGTCTTGTTAGGTGTTGATCACTCTAGAAAGGTTTTGAATAAGGGTGTATATGTTATCTAAAGATCAGCCAGAGGAAAAATGAGAGGCTGATGACCAACCAACAGAGGATGAATGTTTATAGCCACAGAAACTCATCACACTGACTATTTAGGCATAATGAAGTTGGCAGCCTCTCTTAGGTACTAAACACAGAAGCCTCAGGGAAGCTTAGAAACCCCTGAGTTATTCCGCCCCAGTAAGAGGAGCAAGGAAGGCCCAAAGCCCCTTTCCAGACAGCAGGGAGTTTGAATAGCAACCAGCCACCATGGTCTTCTCTCCTCCTATTAACAAGAATCAATATCAGGTCCAAGCTCCTTGCACTCTTCCCCTAATGCCTGGTGCTTCTAGATTCAGATAAATACCCTATAAAAACCTACAAGACTTTTACTGGTTTGAAGAAAGATGACTCATTCTCTCCAAGGCCCCAGCAGGATGCATAGTTCCAACCAAGGCCCTAGTGGACCTGATCTGTATCCACCATTCTCCCTGAGTATCCCTCATATTGTGACTATCTCTCTCTTTCTTAGAGTCGGATTACTTTATTGTCTTGTGAGCTCCATTTTTTTCTCATATGAGATTTTGGTTTGGGGAAACTTTCTGAGTCTATTAAGACATCAAGTGTGAAGGAGATCGCATCCATGGAGGGAAAGGGACCATTCAACCAATGAAATCAGGATCTCTAATGGATGAATGTATTAGACTCTACACTCACATAATGTAAGCGCTAGAATGTCTCTATCCATTCATTACTAATCTCCAGCTCTTCGATCTGCTACAGTTCTACTCTTCTTTCAAGACCTAATCCACTTCCTTTACAAAACCCTGCCTTGCTCCTCTCCTCCTCCAGTCCCCTCCCAACATGAAAGTAATCTCTCCTTCCCCATCTCCTACTTTCCCTATTACTTACTGTAGAGGGTAACACCATGTTCTCATTCCCTCAGGCTCACAACTTGGGAGTCATCTTGGACTCCTGGCTAGCTCTCACCCTCTTTATCCAAGTTGTAGCCAAGGTCTGTTGATTTCATCTATGCAACATCTCTCCAATCATCCCTATTCTCTCCTCCCACACTGCCATCATTCCAGTGCAGGCCCTAATCACCTCACACCTGGACTATTGCCATAGCTTGCAGGTGAGTCTGTCTGACCCAAGTCTCTCTGCACTCCAGTTCATCCTCCAATCATCTATCAAAGTGATTTTCCTGAAGTCCAGGTCCAACCATGTCATCTCCTACTCAACAAACTCTAGTGCAGGGTGTTCTATGAATTTTAGATACAATCGAAGGGCCACATCTGAGGACGTAGAGGGCCACACTTGGCCTCGAGGCTGCAGGTTCCCAACAGCTACTTAATGGCTTCCTATCGTCTCCAAGAGAAAATACAAAATCCTCTCTTTAACAAAGACTTTTATAATCCAGCCCCTTTTCAGCCTTCTTACAATATCCTCCCTCCTTGCTCCCCCACTCTTCACATACCCTTTGTGTCTGGTCTTCTGATTGTTTTACCAACAAACATTCCCTCTCTTGGGTCCAGGCATCTTCTCTGGCAGTCCCTCATGGTGGTCATGTTATTCAAATGCCAAATACATGTTTGCCTAAAAGACTATTTTGTGGAGAATTCACACAAGGAAGGTGTCCACATGGTGATCAGAAGAAGGAATATTCTAGGATATTCTAAAGGTCTCTCTGAAGAACTTTGGATTCAATTGCTTGACATGGAAGATACTGACAAAGAATTGCCTGGCATGGCATGTCCAAATCAAAGAAGGCGTCTTGCTCTGTGAGTGAAGCAGAACTGCAGTAGCTCAAAAAAGACATGAGACCCTCGAATTTAGAGACATCGTCACTTCAAAGGCTCATATGGACTATTTGTGCCTGACCTCTGGTAGAGCATTCTGAGCTCATATTGGTCTAATCAGTCATAGTTAGGCACATTATATCTTAATTCCAACATAATGATGTGATTTTGGTCCTCTTCAGGAATGAAGGACAATAGCCAGCCAACCAACCCCCATGCTTGGAATGTTCATCTCTGACTCCTGGCCTTGCTGACTTCCTTTAAGTCCTAACTAAAATCTTATCTTCTGCAGGAAACCTTTCAGAATGTCTCTTAATTATTTCCTATTTATTCTTAATAGCAATAATAATTCCTTGTTTCCTATTTATCCTTCATATATCTTGATTATGTAGATTTGTTTGCTTATCTCTCCCATTAGGGGAGGGCAAGGACTGCCTTTTGCTTCTTTTTTGTGTCCTTGGTACTTAGCACTTGATACATAATAGGTACTTAATAAATGTTTATTGACTGACTGAATTGGTAATATGTCAGCACATAAGTGTATTATAGTGTTCAAATGAATGCAGGCACTATTGTGATTAATAAATAAAAATTCATTTTAAAATGTTTTGGGGTGGATTGGGGGGAGGGCGCTTGGTGTTTTCTGTTTGTTTTTGTTTCTGTCTTAACATGTATAGGAGGCTCCAAGGAAAGAACTCCCTTTATCACTTCTTTGCAAATTTTCATCATAGCTTCACCAACAAAAAGACAGCTTCCTGTCTTTTCCCACAGACCCTCCACATTAACTATTAACCATCTTTTGTCATCTTTGCCAATTTGCTGGGTATGAAGTAAAACTTCCTCATTTTAATTTATATTTCTTTTATCCAGGGTCACAGCCAGTATATGTCAAGAGACTTGAACCCAGATATTGACTCCAAGACTAGCTTTCTCTCAACTACACCTTGTTGCCTATTTACATTTTTAAAAAATATTTCTGTCATTATTATCTTCTTAATCAATAGATGCTAATAGTATGGCTACTGTAGCCCCTTCTACAGTTTCCACAGAACCATGCTACTACTTGGGGAAAGGGCTGTCTATATGGGCTTCCAGGAATTGAAATCCAGATGGGATCTCGGTAAAAGATCTCATCCCCTCTTGACCCAAACCGCTAATAGATACGATAGGCAATCCTCCTTCTGAGGGCCCTTCCCTATTGCTTCACTGAAGTTTACAGGAGGTACTACAATACTGGGCACTGTGAACTATTTTGACACTCCTAAAATCATAGATTTAGAGCTGGAAGAGCTCTTAGAGATGATCTAATCCCTCATTTTGCAGGTGATAAAAGGTGCCTAGAGAACTGAAGTAGCTTGTTTATACAAAGGAGCAGAACTAGATCAAAAATCCAAGTCCTCCAACTACAAATTCATTGCTTTTCATTGCATTTCATCACACTACATTCATACCCCCTTATTCAATCCGATACACTTGATACACTTTGTTTATATATTACTTTCATTTCTGAATATATCTCTAACCCTAATCCTCCGGTTATTCCTACCTAGCAAGCCATCCATTACAAATATGTATGTGTATATATATATATTAGAAAGAAAAAAGAAAAGCAGTTCATTAAAAACAACCAAAATAGCAATCATTGCTGACAGTACAAACAATATTTCATAGCCTTACTTACTCAGCAAAGAAAGAAGTATATTTTATTCAGTTCAGAGTTTTTGTTCTTTCTGTTGATAATGTTGTATTCATTGGGTATATATTATTTTCCTGTTCTCCTTACTTTTTCCTACATCAGTTCACAAAAGACTTGCCCTGTTTTTTTTTTTAATTCTTCATATTCATTGTTTCTTATGGAGTAGTATATTTCACTACACTCATATACCACAATTTACTTAGTTTCCATTATTCTTTGCTATCATAATAAAATGCTGTTATAATATTTTGGTGCATATAGGACCTTTTCTTCTGTCCATGGCCTCTTTTAGGTACTTGTCTAGTGGTGGGATCTTGGATTACTTTAGTTACTTTCTTTGCATAATACCAAACTGCTTTCTAGAATGTTTGGATCACTTCACAGCTTCACCAATAACATATATGTTCCTGTCTTTTTCCACAGCCCCTCCATATTAAATATTAAAAATCTTTTTGTTAACTTTGCCTATTTGTTGAGTATGAGGTAAAACTTCCCCATTCCAATTTCCATTTCTCTTAGTATTAGTGATTTGATCTAATCTTTCTATGGCTGTTAATAGTTTGCAACTTTTCTTTTTTTTTCTTTCTTATTATTAAATTAATTTATTTGTTATCAGTTTTCAACAATCATTTCCATAAGTCTTAAATTTTCTCCCCCTTCCTACCTTCTCCCTCTCCCAGACAGCATGCAATCTTATATGGGTTCTACACATACCTTCTTATTAAAAACATTTTCACATTAGTCATGTTGCATAGAAGAATTAAAATAAATGGGAGAAACTATGAGAAAAAGCAAAACATAACACAAGAAAAAATAGTCTGCTTCATTCTGTGTTCCAATTCCATAGTTCTTTCTCTGGATGTGGATGGCATTTTACCTCGAGTCCTTTGGGAATGTTTTAAGTCCTTGCATTGCTATGAAGGGATAACTCTGGGGAAACTCAGAAAGACTTCTCCTCTGCCTTGGCACACGAGTCAGATCAGCACCAGGTAAGCTGCAGCATTCTAGCTTCTAGCTAAAAGAACCAGAGGCCACAACACACAAAGACTCAAGTTCTCAGCACAAGAACTGTGGGACAGAGCCCCCTGTCCCCCAGAAGCAGAGATTCACTTTAAAAGCCAGGAAGAAGGCAATCATCATGAGCAAGAAGCAAACCAGAAAAGAAAAGACCATAGAATCTTATGATGGGGACAAAGACCAAAATGCAAATACAGAAGAGGTCAGCATTGAGACTGTACTCACATCTGAAACCTCAGAAGGGAATATGAACTGGTCTTATGCCCAAAGAGCATTCTTGGAAGAGCTCAAGAAGGATTTTAAAAGCCAAATTAGAGAGGTAGAAGAAAAATTGGCCAATGTTTTTAAAAATATGAAAAAAAAAGAATTCATGGAAGAATTTAAAAGGAAAATTGGGCAAATGGATAAGGAGATACAAAACCTATCTCAAACAATTGGACAAATGGAAAAGAAGATGAAAAAGTTAACTGAAGAATCTATTAAAAATAAGAATTGGGCAAGTAGATGCAATTTTTCTTTTAAGAACTGTTTGTATATATTCTCTGGTCACCTAATCACTGAAGACTAAGTCGTGATCTTATATATTTGTTAATTTCCTATATCTTGGATATATGAGCAAGTGAATATCAATGAGCAAGTGAATTAATCTGCACTTCTTAAACTGTGAATTTAGACCCCATATAGGTTCTGAACACAAAGCACTCACTCTTTGTACAATGCATGCCGTCCCATCATGCAACACCAATGATTGCTGCCAGAAATACCTCAGCTCAGATTTGAGACTGTGTGTTATGAATTGTAGTGTTTTTTTACTGTAAACACAAAGTTTTCTGTTCTTAGAGAAACAAATAGTTTAATTAATATTTTCCTATTATCATTCTTCAGCATGTAAGTATCAAATTAGTATATCTTTGTGTTTAATTGTAGCAAGTAAAGACAAAAGCCCTTTAATAATATTTCTCCACTACCACTGCTATCTGTGTATACATCAATCAGCTTTTTAAATTAAGTACAAACAAATGTAATTTCATAAACTAAAGCTAGTATTCATTTGAAAAGTTATTAGCAATGTTTATTTATATTTCAGGACAAAATTGCTTTTTGGTTATGGATAAGTGGATAAATTTAGACAGAAGAGGTAAAAATATTGATAACAATGCACCAAAATCTTCACTACCAGGTTGTAGTACACCTAAATTAACAAGAAAAAGTAAATATGTAGAATCATTTTTGCAATGTGGATTTATTTCTAATAATGATGATGGTATAGAAAAATCTCTTTGCTTAATTTATAATGAAGTTTTGACTACAGAGAGTATGAAATCAGTAAAACTAAAATGGCATCTTAATACCCAGCATGAAGCATAATGCAATAAACCAAAGGAATATTTTTAAACAACTTTAAAAATTTTCAAATAAAGAAAAATGGTATTTTGAGAAATTTGTTACTGTCAATGAAAAGCATTAACTTGTATCTTATGAAAAACTGAAAAGTCCTATGTGATAAGATCTCATGTTACCTGCTGCTATTAAAATGTCAGAAATAGTTCACAGGAAAATGTATGGGAATGAAATCTGTATCCTTTATTTTTTTAATATATAATTTATTTATTTTTCAGTTCTTAACATTCACTTCCACAAGAATTTGAATTCAAAGTTTTCTCCCCATCTCTCTCCACACCCCACCCCAGGACAGCATTCACCCCATCCACCCCTTCATCCAGTCTGTCCTCCCTTCTATTACCCACCCTTCTTGCACCTGCCTCCCCTTCTATTTTCCTGTAGGGGAAAATAGATTTCTATACTCCATTGCCTGCATAGCTTAATTTCCAATTGCATGCTAAAACAATTTTTAACGTTCATTCTTTTTAAAAAATTAAATAATTTTATTTATTTTCAGTATTCTACAACAACTACCATATAACTTAGATTATTACTTTCCCCTCCCTTCTCCCCTGCCTCCCCAGGATGGCATACAATTTTGTATAGGTTCTATACATACATTCCTATTAAATATATTTTCACGATAGTCATACAGTGTTGAAAAATTAAAATGAGGGGAGAAATCATCTAGCAAACCAAAATGCAATACACACACACACACTATACTACAATCTGCGATTGAATTCCATAGTTCTTTCCACATCCATAGTTCTGGATGTGGAAGGCATTTTGCCTTAGAAGACAATTGGGAATTTTTTTTAAGTGCTTGTATTGCAATGAAGTTCCAAGTCTACCAGAAAAAACTCTCGCACACTGTGGTTGTTTCTGTGCACAAAGTTCTCCTGGTTGCGCTCCTTTCACTCAGCATCAGATCATATAAATCTTTTCAGGCCTTTCTGAAGTCTTCCTGTTCATCATTTCTTATAGTACAATAGTATTCCATTATATTTATATACCATAATTTATTCAGCCATTCCCCAATTGATGGACATCCCCTTGATTTCCAGGTTTTGGCCACCACCAAGAGTGCTACTATAAATATTTTTGTACATGTGGGACACTTTCCCATTTTTATGATCTCTTGAGGATACAGTCCCAGAAGTGCTATTGCTAGGTCAAAGGGTGTGCATATTTTTATAGCCTTTTGGGTTGCTGTTCAGAATGGTTGGATCAACTCACAGCTTCACCAACAGGGTATTAGTGTTGCAACTCTCCCACATCCTCTCCAACAATTATCATCTTCCTGTTCTGTTTGCCAAGCTGATAGGTGTGATGTGGTACCTCAGAGTTGTTTTGGTTTGAATCTCTCTAAGCAAAAGTGATTTAGAGTATTTTTTCATATGACTATAGATATCTTTAATTTCTTCCTCTGAAAATTGCCTGTTCATATTCTTTGACCAATTATCAATTGGGGAATGTTTAACATTCATTCGTAAAGCTTTGAGTTGCATATTCTCTCCCTCCCTCCCTCCCCACCCACTCTCATTGAGAAAATAAGTAATTCATTATAGGTCATACATGTGTAACAATGCAAAGCACTTCCATAATATTTATGTTGTAAAGGACTAAGCACATTTCCCTCTGTCCTACCCTGACCTTCATTTATTCCATTCTCTCCCTTGACCTGTCCTCACACAATTGTGTTTGCTTCTGATTATCCCTTTCCCAATTTGCTGTCCCTTCTATTATCTTCCCTCTCCTATCTCCTTTCCCCTTGCCTTTCTGCTAAGTAAAATAGATTTCCATATCCAATTGAGTATTCCCTCCTTAAGTCAAATCCCATGCAAGTAAGACTCAATTGTTTCCTTTCATCTCCCACCTCTTCCCCTTCATTGTAGAAGCTATTTCTTCCCTCTTATATGTGAGATGATTTGCTACCTTCTACCTTTCCCTTTCTCTTACTCCTAATACATTCCATTCCATTCAGCAGCAAACTGTATATTTTTTAGGTTTTCTCCCTTCATATTCAGCTCACCCTGTGCCCTCTGTCTATATGTGTGTATACACATATATACACATACACACATGTACATATACACACCTACACATATATAATATACATATACATACATACCCATATACACCTACACATACATACATATGTGAGTATATATATATATATATATATATATATATATATATATATATATTCCCTCTAACTATCCTAATACTGAAAAAGGTTTCATGAGTTACAAATAACATCTTTCCATGTAGGAATGTAAACACTTCAACTTTAATGAGTTCCTTCAGGTTTCTCTTTCCTGTGGACCTTTTCATGTTTCTCTTGATTCTTGTATTGGAAAGCCAAATTTTCTATTCAGCTCTGGTCTTTTCAACAAGAATGCTTGGAAGTCCTCTATTTTATTTAAATTCCATTTTTCCCCTGAAGTATTATACTCAGTTTTGCTGGGTAGGTGATTCTTGGTTTTAATCCTATCTCCTTTGACCTCTGGAATATCATATTCCAAGCCCTTTGATCCCTTAGTGTAGAAGTTGTTAAATCTTGTGTTATCCTGATTGTATTTCCATCATACTTGAATTGTTTCTTTCTGGCTGCTTGTAACAGTTTCTCATTGACCTGGGAACTCTGGAATTTGACTGCAATATTCTGGGAAGTTTTCCTTTAGGGATCTCTTTCAGGAGGTGATTTGTGAATTCTTTTTTTTTTAATTTAGTTAAGTTTTAAACATTTATTTCCACAAAAATTTTGGGTTCCAAATTTTCTCCCCATTTCTCCCCTCTCCCACCCCAAAATGCCGAGCATTCTAATTACCCCTATCACCAAACTGTCCTTCTTTCTAACATCCCTCCCTTCCCTTATCCCCTTCTTCTCTTTTGTCCTGTAGGGCAAGATAAATGTCTATACCCCATTACCAGTATTTCTTATTTCCTAGTTGCAAGAACAATACTCAACAGTTGTTCCTAAAACTTTGAGTTCCAGCTTCTTTTCATCCCTCCCTCCCCATTCATTCCCTTTGAGAAGGCAAGCAATGCAATATAGGCCATATCTGGGTAGTTTTGCAAATGACTTCCATAATAGTTGTGTTGTGCAAGACTAACTATATTTCCCTCCATCCTATCCTGCCCCCCATTGCTTCTATTCTCTCTTTTGATTCTATTTCTTCTCAAGAGGGCTCCCTCCTCCCACTGCCCTCCCTTCCATTATCCCCCCCACGCTGCTTATCCCCT
>CM053769.1:410958674-411084555 GCA_028658325.1 Potorous gilbertii
TGGTCTTAGTTTTTTTCCCTTTTCTGAGCATTTTCCCAGCCAGTTATTTGACTTCTGAGAGTCCTCTGCACCCCTGGCCTAGATCTTCCCAGCTAGTGCTTGGGGTCTGAGATTCAAATGCTGCTCCCCAGCCTCAGGGCTTTTGGCAGCAGGCCTGGCTGCTATTCAGAGTAAGATTAAATCAGGTTCTCAGGTGGGGGCAGGGCCGCCTCCCAGGCTCAGTTCCCTCAGGGGGTTTATGCAGAGACCTTCTGTAATGGAGCTGCTGCTGAGCTCCTGCCTGCTCTGGGAGCCTCTGGCACCTGCTGCTGCTCCCACCGCCGCTGCCTCCCGAGGGGCCCTGAGTCCCGGAGACTCCTGAGTCCCAAAGATTCCCTGCTTCCCTCTCAGCCCATCTCTCTCACTGACCTGTGCGTCCATGGGTGGAGGGACCTTCACGGCCTCTGGAGATTTCGTCCCTGACTCCTGCCCGGCTCTGCTCGCTCCTCTCAGTGCCACGTGGCTGGGGCAGGGCAAGACAGGGCTTCGCTCCATCCGGGGTGCGATGGACCTTTGGGATTGGTTTTTCAGGGCTCTCTGGAACGGAAGTCTCCTTCACTGTGTTGCTGCGTGGCTTCCACTGTTCCAGAATTTGTCAGGAGTTCTTTTTAGAGGAAATCCATGGGCTGTGGGTTCGGAGCTAGCAAATGTGAGTCTTTCTACTCTGCCATCTTGGCTCCGCCCCCCCCATTCTAATTTTTAAAGAGCTATTTTCCTCAGTGAACTTTTGAACCTCCTTTTCCATGTGGCCAATTCTGCTATTTAAAGCATTCTTCTCCTCATTGGCTGTTTTGGACTTCTTTTGCCATTTGAGTTAGTCTATTTTTAAAGGTGTTATTTTCTTCAGCATTTTTTGGGGTCTTCTTTAGCAAGCTGTTGACTGGCTTTTCATGATTTTCTTGCATCACTCTCATTTCTCTTCTCAATTTTTCCTCTACCTCTCTTACTTGATTTTCAAAATCCTTTTTGAGCTCTTCCATGGCCTGAAACCACTGCATATTTTTTAGAGGTTTTGGATGTAAAAGCCTTGACTTTTTGGTCTTCCTCTGGTTGTATTCTTTGTTCTTTCTCATTCAAAAAGATGGAAGAAAATACCTGTTCACCAAGAAAGCAACCTTCTACAGTCTTTTTTTCCCCTCTTTTCGTCATTTTCTCAGCCAGTTACTTGACTTCTGAGTCTTTTGTCAAGTGAATGGTTTACACTAGGGTCCAATAAGTTCCTCCAAGGTGGCACAATCAAGGGAGAGGAGTTTATTCCTCTCCTGGCCTACACTCTGGTCTAGGAGTAACCACAAGCACTCTTTTCTGCTCAGGTTCTGTGTTTCCTCTCCAGAGCCTCCACCAGCTCCACCAAGTCAGTGCTTCTCCTCACCCCAGGATTGCCACTCAGGACTGAGATCCAGGTCAGTTTCTCAGTTCCCCCAGGGTTTTTAGACAGAGCACTCCAAAAGTGGATGCTGCTGCCCTGGGGCCAGGGCTAGGGCCTGACCTTGCTCGCCTCTCACTAACCTTTGAAGCTGTCTTTGGCATTTGTGGGTTGAGAAATCTGGGAACTTCAGCTGCCACCTATGATTCCACACCTTGAAGTGTGCTCCAGTCCTGTCAGTGGTGCACAGCCAAAGCTGAACCACTCCCTGCTCTGAGTCTGGTGTGATAGACCTTTCCTGTCCATCTTCCAGACTTTCTTAGGCTAGAATTCTCTTTCACTGTGTTATTTTGTGACTTCTTCTGCTCTAGAATTTGCTTACAGTCATTTTTTACAGGTATTTTATGGGCAATGGGGGGAGTGCTAGAACAGGTCTGCCATCTTGACTCTGCCCTTGGTTCTAAAAATCCTTTATTGAATGATACCATTTCCAAAAGAAATTTTGAAATTAGTAATGACCAATTCCAGCAGCTTGTAACCAGGCTTAAGGCAGCCCAAAGTTTGAAATTCAGTTAGAGGAAATAACCTATATATTTAACATGACACCATTGTTATTTTATCTAAGATATGTTTGTGAAAGAAGCATACATGAGGAATTATTGTTTTGCCATCCTTTGGAAGGGCACACAAGAGGGGAAGATATATATATATATATATATATGTATATGTATATATATATATATATATATACATATACATATATATATATATACATATATATGTATATATATATATATATATATATATATATACAAACAGCATATATATATACATATATATGTATATCTTAAAATAGATGAATTTTTGACCAGTGAAGGTTTATAATGGAAAAATTGTATTGGAGTCTGTACAGATGGAGCTGGAGCAATGATGGTCAAGAATGTTGGATTTGTACCAAAAGTTAAGGCTTGTGGCAGTGAATAAATATATCACTTTTACTCATTTCATGATCCTTTGGGAGTCACTCACAGCTAAAAAAAAAATCACCAGAGTTAGATGAACTTTGTGATACTATGAAAATCATTAACTTCATTAAAAGTTATGCCTTTACCAGTCTTTTGTTCTCAAACCTTTGGAAAGACATGTACTCTGATTACAAAAGCTTATTATTACATGCTGAGATAAGGTGACTTTCAAAAGGATGAAGTTTAAACAGATTATTAAAATTGAAAGATGAAATTGTTATATTTTTGACTAAGCAGAAAACCAAATTTGTTAATTTTTTTCATAATGACTTATGGCTTTCAAAACTGTGTTATTTTTCAAGTTTTTTTTAAAAAATTTAATGATTTAGACTTGTTGCTTCAAAGAAAAAATTGAAACATATTTTACTAAAAAATTTAACATGGCAGAATAGAGTGGAAAATGGTTCTTTAGAAATGTTTACAGCTACAGATGATTTTATAATTGAAAATTACCTTCCCAAAGATTTAATTGTGAGAGTTAAAGTTGATCATCTGAAGTGCCTAAAGTTTCAGAAATACTTCCCTTCAAATTTTTATTCCAAAAAACTATATATTGGATTCATAAACCATACTCAGTTGAAATCAAAAACATCAGTCATCTGCCATTAAAAATTCAAGAAGAATTTATCAAATTGTCAAGCAACACAGGTTTAAAACTTGGATTTTCCTAAAAAATTGTTAAATGAATTTTGTTAAATGAATTAGGACAGAATTTTCAACAATTTTTGAAAAGGCCCTAAACATATTTCTGACATTTTTATATTATGTATTTGTGCAAAGCAGCCTTCTCAGCATTGACAATTATAAAATCAAAATGTCAATCAACTCTGAAAAACATTGAAGATGCTCTATGTCCTGCAGGGTCAAATATTCCATCAAGATTTATTTCTTTATGTAAAAATAAACGAGTACATCCATCTCATTAGTATGCAAATTAGTTTTCATCTTTAATAAATGGTAAAATTATATGTATGCCAAAGAACTGTTCTAAAATAAATACCTTTATGGTTTTTCATCAGTAAATATTTGATTTGCATATCTATTTTATATACTTATATACTACGGTCAAGTAAAAATTTCTCAGACAAAAAGGAGTCATGAGCGGAAAAAGTTTAAGAAGTCCTGAATTAGACTGTTTCTAAAAGCCCTTCCAGATCAAAATCCTATATGTCTATGACCATCTAACTCTGCATAACACAAGGAGCCTTCTCTCTAATGACTTAGAAAAGGGAAATGTACAGGAGCAGAATTGCATCTTTTAGAAAGTCATCCTGATTTGAGTCTGAGATGGGCTATATCTGTCTTCCTTCCCACTCTGTTTAAAGACCAAAATCCAAAAATTTCACCCTACTCTTGCCCTTCCTACTTCTCTGTATTAGCTAAGTCCATAATTTAACTTAATTCATTCAACTTAACATTTATTTTAAGCTTCTAAGAGCAAGCATCATGTTAGGTAATAGGATGACAACAAAAATGAAAATAATCCCTACCTAAAAGAGCTTATATACTGTTAGAAAGGTTGAAACATGTTCCAATAAATAAAGACAGTATAATTTGAGAACAGGAAGAACTTGGAGGTGTGAGGTAGAGTTATCAGGGAAAGTTTCATGGATGAAGTGATACCTGGTCTAAATCCTGAAGGAAAACGAGAACTTAACTCTCAAGAATCAAATTGAAGAGAAGTTGAATTCCCAGTGTAGGAAAATGCTTGATTCAATGAGTGAAGGTAGACTAAATGGTCTGGTTTGATTAGAAAGTAGGGACAATGAAGGAATGCAATATGATATAATTTAGGTTGGACTCACAGGAGTCATTGAAGGTTTAGGAGTGAGAAAGTAATATGCTTCAAAGCTGTGCCTTAGGAAGATTGTTTAGGCAGCTGAGCAGAGAACTGGACAAAGAAGAGGTTGAAAAGAGGCAATTCCAATAGCCCTGGACAAGTGATGACGGTCTGAATTTGGGTGGTAGTAGTGTGACTAGGAAAGAAGGGTCAAAGGCAAGAAAGATGAAAGATGGAGAATAGATAAGACTCAGAAATAGATATGAGGATGAAGGGAAGGTGAGGGCAAGGAAGGAGTCTAAGATGATGCTGAGGCTACTGGTTTGGGAGATGTCCAGGAGGAAATGTTCTTACTCTTGTAGAGGCAAGGGTAATGAAGAGGAAAGAGCCCTGGATTAGGAGTAAAATGACCTACGTTCTAGACCCATCTCCACCACTAATCAGATATGTGATTATGCATAAATCACTTCCTGTCTCTGAAGCTGTTTTTCTCTCCATTACAGGATGAGGTTAATGACTCTGGCCCTACATCACAGGATTATCATGAGGACCAAATCCATTCTTGGGTTGGGAAACCCTTAGAGAGATGTAAAGTCTAAAATAAACAGACTCCTGATGATACTATACTTCCTCAGCTTGGCATGGTACAGAAGTAAATATTTGTCCTCTCCAGGGAAATTATTCTTTACTCTGAGACTCTAATAACTCAGCTTCCTTTCTCCCAGTGTCTGCTAGGGGTCATGGGTCTGCCTTCAACCAAAGAGAGGCCCCACCTACTCCTTTGTCTGCCTCCAATTGTAGAAGCAAGACTGGTCTTCTCTGTCTTCCACAAAGGCATCAGGCTCAGCAGGGTATAACTGAGTGGTTGCAACAACCACACTGAGCTCTATAGACAATAGGCACTGAACAAATATTAATCACATTGAGCGATTCATGATAATCCAAGTAGTAACAGGGCCAATTTTTTTCCTACTCTGTTAACTGCAGTTTGGGAGTATTTGGAAGTAGGTTTGGAAACTATATGGTAGAAGTCGGAGGAGGACAGAAGATGTTGCTTCAGTGTTTCAAGATGCCAGAACTGTAAGGTGGAGGATTTCTGTTAGACATCATAACAATAAGGGCTTACATTTATGTACCCCGTGTCCCAAAGGAGAGAGTCTCCTACCAATGGGCTTTGGGACTCAGGTTACATTTGGAAAGCCCTTTATCAAGCATTTTCCTTAACAACCACCCTATGAAGTACATAGTGCAAGGATTATTCCCACTTCATAGATGAGGAAACTGAGGTCCAGAGAAGATAACTTAGTATCATAAAATCAGTCAGTCAATAAGCATTTATTAAGCTCCTACTGTGTGCCAGGCACTGTGTTAAGCTCTGGGGCCACAAAGAAAGGCAAAGGCCAAAGTTAGTTAATGCTGCAGTCAGGTTTCAAACTTAGGATTCTCAGAGGCCAGTGCTTTTTTTTTTTTAACTTATTGGAAATAAATATTTTATCAATACTTTTTTTTAAATTGCTGTCACTTTCTTATGACTCCTCACTTCCCCTCCCCCAAAAAACCCCTCCTTGTAACAATGAAACAAAATAAATCAACATGGATACAAAGGAATGTCCCCTTCTGCCCCTGCAGTCTACCACCTCTGTAGAGGAAGGACAGCATGCTTTATTATCAGTCTTTTATCATAATTAGTCACTGCATTAAGTAGAATTCTAAGGTCTTTCTCAAAATTTATTTTTGTTTTTTTAATTCTGACTAAATAAAATTAACATCTTGCTGGTATGAACTGCAAAAGGTGATCTCATAGGAAGGATGGGAGAGCAGCTGTTCGGCCTGGGCTGAGGTAAGATTCTCCTGACTCAACCTCCCCACTGACACCTGGCAGACTTTAAGCCTGACTGAATGCAAGTGGACAATCTAATCCTGCCTGGAATTGACATGAAGTTGGGGAGATATTGTATCCCTGCGATGTCCCTACTCTTGGTGGCAATTTCCTATAGTCAAAAGGTTTGTAAGCTTAATACTAGATCTATTCAGTTACAGATTATTGGTAGGGGAACATCTGAGGTTGTCTAAAATTAAGATATTAGACATAGGACTTTAGACCAGCAACAATAAGTTAGGGTCCTTTAATTCTTAGTAATACTGTGGAGACAATTAGGTCAAGAGGTTGTGAAGTTAGTAACATAAATATTATTTGTGTCTCAGTTGGTTAATGTTTTAAAAGAAAATTCTTTTGTGGTCCATATTGTAAATGCTTTAAAAAAGAAATATCACCTGACCAAAAGTTTGAATTGTTATGTTATCAACTGTGTTAAAAATGAAAAATAAAATTTTAAAAAAAATTTTAAAAATAAAATGAGCATCTTTACATACGTAAAAGAAGATTGCATTTGAACCTGCAAATCTCTATTATGTAGAGTTTGCTTTTCTTTTAAAAAACATGCAAATTTCAAAACTGTCCTACTTATCTGTTATTCTGTTCTCTTCTCTACATTAAAAAAAAATTTTAATAGCCTTCATTTCTTTTTCTTACTTTTTTAAGCAATCCTAATATTCCAACCCTCTATTCTACTCTTTTCCTTCCAAAAAAGAAAAAGAATTGAAAAAAAGAAAAATAAAACCCTTGGAACAAATCTTCATAGTTAAGCAAAACAAATTCCCACACTGGCCATGTCCAAAAACATATATCTCATTCTACATTTTGAGTCCATTCAGCTGTCTTTGTCGGGAAATAGATATCATACTTTTTTTAACCACTACTCTGGAATTGGGGTTGGTCATTATATCAATCAGAGTTACTATGTCTTTCAGAGTTGTTTTTCTTTACAATGCCCTAGTCTTTTTATAAATTCTTCTGGTTTTTGTCACTTCATTCTGTACCATTTCACAATAAGTTCAAATTTCAATGAAACTATACCTTCCATCATTTCTCATGTCAGTAAATAATGTTCCATTATATTTGTATACCACAATTTGGTCAATCATTCCCAAATTGATGTATGTCCTTAGTTTTCTGTTCTTTGCCACTAAAAAAAGAGCTACTAAAATTTTCTTGTACATGTAAGTCCTCTTTCTTTGATGTCTTTGGAATATAGGCTTAGTTTTAGTTTTGCTAGGTCAAAGGAAATGCATCATTTATTCTGGGGCATAGCTCCAAATTCCTTTTCTGAATGATTAGACCAATTCACAGCTCTACTAACAATGCCTGAAGGTTCTTCCTTTCCCATAATCCCTCCAATAATTGCTATTTTCATTTTTTGTCATCTTTGTCAATATGATGGATGTGTGATGGAATCTCCTAGTCACTTTAATTTGTAATTTGGAACCTTTTATATTTTGATAACTGGGATTTCCTCCTTTGAAAACTGCCTGTTTATATCCTTTGAACATTTATCTATTGAGAAATGACTTTTCTTTTTATAAATTTAAATCAGCTCTTTATATATCCTGCATGTAAGATCTTTCTGAGAGATATTTCAAAGATATATGTTCCCAGTTAACTGTTTCCCTGCTAATTTTAAGTACATTAGCTTTGTTTGTGTAAAACCTTTTAAATTTTACTTAATCAAAGTTATTTTTTCTTTTATAACTTGATAACTTGTTTGGTTATGAGCTCTTCCCCTTTCTTTAATTGTGAAAGAGATTTCCTTCCTTGTTCTTCTAATTTGTTTTGATGTGATTTCTTAAGCTCTAAGTTATGTATCCATTTGGAGCTTATCTTGTTATATAGTGTGAAATGTTAAGTCTGTCTGTAATTAATGCCGAGCTGCTTTCCAGTTTTCCAAGAAGTTTTGTTGAAGTACTTATCCCAGTTACTGAGGGCTTTGGATTTATCAAACATTATACTTCTCTATTTGGTTCTGGATGGTGTGTACCTATTCTATTGAACTGATCGACCTCTCTACATCTGATGCCTCCCAATGTTGTTTTCTGTTGTGTTATTGCATCTAATGCTATCTCTGTCACATCATGAAGACAGGAGAAAGACATACCAAACTCAGCCTTCAGGCTGCAACGATTCCAAAAGAAGAAGACTGATGGTGAAAGGACTAGAGACCATGCCACAGGAGAAGTAATAGAAGGAATCATTTGAACCAGGAGAAAAAACATAACTAGGGATGGATGACTGTGACTATTGTCTTTAGGTAGCCATGGACTTGTTCTGCTTGGCCCAACGAGAATTAAGAGCAATGGAGAGAAATTCCAAAGATTCAGACTTCAGTTCAATGAAAGAAAGACCATTTACTGTTGAGTTGTCTCATAGTACAGGGAGTTGCTTGAGGAGATGGTGGCCTCACCATCACAGGAACTGTTCAAATGGAGGCTAGATGACTCTTCAGTTGGAGAAGCTGTAGAAGGAATTCTTACAATGGGAAGAAAGTTGAATTCAAGAAGTGGGAGGTTACAAGTAGAAAATCTGCTGTGCTATAATATTAGGACATGTCATTCATTCTCCCTGCTGGAGCTGGAAGATTATTTTCTGGGAAGCTCAGAAGAAGGAGCAAGAGAAACACACAAAGCATCAGAATTCAATTTAATTCTCTTCAATAAGAGGTAGTTTAGCATAATGGATAGGGAGCTGCTTTTGGAGTCAGAAAGACTTGTGTTCAAGCACTGCTTTGATTTATATGGACTACGTGACCCTGGACAAGTCTTTGAACTCCATACTTTAGGCAACTCTCTCTGACTATACATTGGAAGGGGGAAAAAAGGTTAACAACCTGTATTAGTAGAGGAAATTTCCCCACCTAAGATCTCCCACCAATGAAATTACAGGTTTACTCCCTATGCCTCTATGCAAAATCCTCTGTTGGGTGCTGGGGACATAAAGATAGCTGCTACAAAGGCTCTGATGCAAAAGAGGTCACATTTTAACAAGAAGGGAGTATACAATAATAACTAGTGTATACAATATGTAGGAAAATGAGATGAGGGCAAAGGAGAGAGATTGCTTTCATCAGAGGGGTGTGGGCAAGCATCAAAGAAGGCTCCATGGAGAAGATGCCTCTTGAAATGAGCTCTGAAGGCAGGAGGCACATTCCTTCAGATTTGATCCAAATGATTAATGTTACTGCCTTGGAGTCAGAGATGTGCATTTAAATTCCTCTGCTAAAACATACTTGATGAGGGACCCTGGGACTATTCCCTTAACCTCTCAGTGATGCATAGGAGTTTTTTTCAGTTCTCAATTACAGAGAAGGTACTAATCTGATTTAAACTGGGAGAGGGAATTTCTTCACCTGGAATTCCCTATGATGAAGTCACAGGTCTAGGTATATGCACATATACCACTACCACCACAACTTTCTCCCATACATAGATATATGAGCATATACATACATACGGAAACATATCATGTTATATGAGTATATGTATAATGTAGACAATAGATACATAATATATGCATATATATTGACATATGTGCACTACTACTCTATAAGCTATAAACTATAAGGCAGGAGAAGAAATGTGACTGGAATGAACATGGAAGAAATAAAAGCATTATAAAAATCTTTATAAGAGACATTTTAGGAAAATAGTGTCAGTATATGATTCCCTGCTTTTCAAATGAAGCCACTGAGGTGAAGTGATTTAGGATCATGAGATTCAGATAAGATTTAGAAATCTTTTTTCAAAGATGATAAAACTGAAACTGGGAGAAATAATAACTTGTGTAAGGTCCCATAATAGGAAGTGAAAGAGCCAGGATTTTATGTACCTCCTCTTGATTCAAAATTTATTGCTTTGCTGATTATGGCATAGAATTTAGAGCAAAACAAAAGAAGGGAAGTTGATGTGGGAGGGGGCAGGGAAGAAAAAGAAATGCAAGTCATTTCTCAGAGGGAACTGCTCCAACCTTCTGAGCCCAGAGGCAGAGAAGGCCGGCCATAAGTACAATCCACTTAGTAAGAGGATACTGGTACTCTATTCAAATGTAAAACATTTGGAAGTAGCCTTATCCGCTCAACCTCCTGCACCCCGGACTGAGTACTACTCAGGCTGAGTAGTACCTTAGCATTCAAGCATCCTACCCGGGTAGCCAAGCCTACCTTCTGCCTCCCAGGCATCCATGCCACCATTCTTGCTGTCCTTTTCACTGACCTCCACCATACCAGGCTTAGTTTAGAGCCAATGGAAAGAGGCCTGATCTGAGAGTCTGAAGACCTGAGGTCTAGTCATAGAATCATAGAACATAGTTTCCTTCTTCAGACCAACAGTGCAGAAAGTAGACAGGATTTGGAGTCAAAGAGCTTTGACTCCAACCCAGCTATGGCACCAATTTGCTTCTCTTTCCCACACCTGAGTTTCCTCATCTGTAAATTAGGATGTGATACATCAAAATCAGGCAGTGACAAGTAGTCTAGTTTAGCTGGAAGGTAAAATATGATGAAAAATAATGGAAAGGTCAATGGAAGCCAGATTGTGAATGACCTTTAAGCGTTTTAAGTGTGCATTTTATCCTCCAGGCAATGTAGATCAACAGAGCAGGGAACTGACATGGTCAGACCTGTGTCTCAGGGAGATACTTTTGACAGGTTGTGTGTGATCATCTCAGCCCACAATGACCACTGTGTCTTAAGTATGTGTCTCACAATTTTCACTTAATGCTCTTTAATTCTTTTGTGTTTGAGTCCTACATTTCCAGTCACGACAGACTCCCTGAGGGAAATGCCAAGTTCTGTCTCCTATTGGAGCCATTGAGCACAAGCTAGATATAGGAATATAGGAATCATCTAACAAATTCTAATTGATTCTAATTGACTTGAGTGGAGTCAGCTTAGGGAACCAAGGATACAAGTTTGAGCATGACAGAAGTGATGAAAGGAAGAGATGCTGTGATTCCAAAATTTTCATTTCCTTTTTCAATAGGATAACCAACCTAATAAATGAGGGGGATGCTGCGGATATAGTTTACCCAGATTTTAGCAAAGTGCTTGATAAAATATCTGATCCTATTCTTATGGAGAAGTTAGTTACATGAGGACTAGGTGATATTATGATTAGATCAATTCAGAACTGGTTGGATGACTGCACTCAAAGAGTAGTTGTAAATGGTTTAATGTCAAGGTGGCAGGAGGTCTCCAGTGGAGTGCCTCAGGTTATACTTAAATAAAGGCAAATTTCCAGAGGAATAACTTTTTATTGTTGAGTCATTTCAGTTTTGTCTAACTCTCCATGACTCCATTTGGGGTTCTCTTGGCAAACATACTGGACTGGTTTGCCATTTCCTTCTCCAGTTCATTTTACAGATGAGGAAACTGAGGCAAATAGGGTTAAGTAACTAGGCCAGGGTCACACAGCTAGTAAGTATCTGAGGCCAGATTTGAACTCAGGTACTCCTGACTCCAGAATCAGTGCTCTATCCACTGTGCCATCTAGCTGCCCTGAGGGATATCTACCACACTAGATAAAATAGTCTCAGAGATTCCCTAGTGGGGTTATACCACCCCCTAGGGAGCACTAGAAAGATCCAGGGAGGGGGCAATAGCCTTGGGTGCAATCGTGGGGCACTGAATAAAAATAAAGCCACAGTGGAAGCACAAGGAAACAAGAAAAGAAAATTTTGAAAAACATTTATACATGTTTCATCTGTTGTATAACAGGATTAAAGTCATAGTGATTACATAGTTGCATTTGTCCTTCATTCTCGAAGAGGACCATGACATCAGGGAGATGATGACATGACTTGCACTTGACTTTGATTTGAGTGAGGGAGGGCTGTGCAGGTCACCAGACTCACTTTCTCCTCCAAAGTCATCTGAATCCAGTGACCAGATATTCATCAGGATGACTGGAGATGACCCAGGATGAGGCAATTGGGGTTGAGTGACTTGCCCAAGTTCACATAGCTAGTGAGTGTCAAGTGTCTGAGGTGAGATTTGAACTCAGGTCCTCCTCACTCCTGCACTGGTGCTCTATCTACTGCACCACCTAGCTGCCCTACTTAGCTCAGTATTGAAATGTTGAAGAGGAATTCAAAGCACTCATTTATTTTGGCCTTCATATTTTTGCAGGTAGAAAAATGAGCTCTATGGAGGGAAAGAAGGAAGGAAATCTAGCTAATAAACCCCAAGTTAACTGGGCAGCTTCTGGCCACCAAGCTTTACCTTCCTTTGGAGAGGAGAAGGAAAGGGAGAGGGAGAGGATGAACTGAATTACCCAGTTAGCTGGGTTCCCATTCAGGAAGTTTGGTCTATTCACAGGTTGTGTTTGTCCTTCGCTTTCAAAGAGCACCATGACATCAGGAAAATAATGATATGGCTCGCAGTTGACTTTGATTTGAGTGAGGGAAGGCTATGCAAGGTCACCACTGATTACATTATTTTCCAAATAAATACACAAAATGCAAGTTATAACCAATCAGTAGTCAAGAATGCTGACAGGTCTTAACAAGTAAGTGTTGGAAGGAGAGCATAATCATACATTGTTGAGAAGTCCAGCATGCACTGGCAGGATTGTGTGCATGTAAGAACTTGTTTACAATATGATACTTTATGGTTACATAACACAATATTGCATCATCAAAATTTCAATGTAGGAAAAAACCCACAATTTTACAATAAATAATTCAATTTAAGATGTATCATTTTAAAATATGTATTTTATATTATTGAAATGACACAATTTTTTAAAAATTGTTAAATGGTTAAAAAAAGTAGATTTCTAGGGGAAAGCTGAGTAATTTTTTATTTTGGAAAGGCAAGGGTAGGCCAAGTAAGTTTGAGAACCTCTGTTCAAGATTCAAAAGGAAACTGACAGGCTAAAGCATTGAATTGAACCTAATGAGATGCAATTCTATTGGAATAAATGTAAAGTCTTACATCTGGGTACAAAAAAAAATCAACTTCATATATAAGTTGAGGGAGGCATCATTAGAAAACAGTTTTTCTAAAAAAGATCTAGGGGTTTTCATGGACTGCAAGATCAATATGAATCATCCATAGAATGTGGTGGTCAATAAAACTAAGGTTATCTCTGACTGAATTAGGAGGGATCTGGCTTCTGGGAATACAGCAGTGAGAGTCCCACTGTATTCTGCCTTTATCAGACCTGACACCATGGTTTAAGGAAACAGATAAGCTGAAGGTTATCTAGAGGATGGCAACCAGAATGATGAAAAGCCTGTAAGTCAGATCACATAAGGACTGGTTGGAGTAACTAATATGTTTAGTCAGATTCAGAGAAAACTCAGGACGTGATAACCCTCTTGAAGTATTTGAAAGACTACCATAAGAGGCAGGACCAGTCTCATTCAGTTTAACTTCAGAGGACAGAATCAGAAATTGCAAAGAGACAAATTTCAGCTTGATGTCAGGAAGAACATCCTAACTTTAGAAGTGCCTCAAAGTGGAACAGGCTTCATCAGGAGGTAATTGAGGGGTTCTCCCTCCTTGGAAGCCTTCAATGTATAGAGCTATTCCTCAAAGCAGCAAGACCTGAGTTCAAATTCAGCCTCAGAAACTTCCTAGCTGTTTGATTCTGGGCAAGTCAGTCAGTCAGTCAAAAATTTATTACGTGTCTGCTATGTGGACAGGCTCTATGCTAATACAGAGAATGGCGGAAGATAGTCCCTGCTCTAAGATCTTTGTGCCTCCATTTCCTCATCTGTAAAATGAGGATTATTAAAGCACCTAACTACCAGGGTTGTTGTGAGGATAAAATGAGATCATATTTATGAAGTGCTTTACAAACCTTCAAGGGTTTGTAAATAAATAAATGCTAGCTACTATTATCCTGATCATTTCGTTTTTGCAGCAATTTCTTTGATGTATGGGCTGAACCAGGTGACTCATGAGATCCCTTCCAAATCTCAAGTTCTGTAATTCTGGGAAGGTTACAACCCCAGTGCACACATTCCACAGGGTAGGAGCTATCCACCTTAGAGCTTCAGACCTTAGAGATCTAATTCAACCTTCCCATTTTACTTTAGAGGTCTGCCAGTTCTTAAAATCCAAGCGTTAGAAGAAATACCAGAGACCACCTAGTCTGGGATGGGGAACCTGTGTTTTTGAGGCCAGATATGACCTCTGTAAGTCATCAAGTGCAGCCTTTTGACTAAGTCTGAACTTCACAGAATTAATCCCCTTAATTAGGATGTATTCTGTGAAGTTTAGATTCAGTCAAGGGGCCATACTCAAGCACCTAGAAGGTCACATGTGACCTCCAAGCCACAGATTTCCCCACTCCTGGCCTAGTCAAACCCTCATTGTGACAAGAACATGTTCTCGACAATATCCTCAATAAGTGGCAGCCCTTTTTTACTCCCTCCTGAGGGAGCCCATTCTACTTTGGTGAGCTCTAATGGCCAGGAAAATTTTGTTTATATCAAGCCCTCTTCTCTCCCTGACCCCTCATCCCCCCTGCATTGTTCCTAGTTCCTCTAAGACTAAGCGGAACAAGTGTCAGATGCTTATGTGATCTAGCAGAGTTTTTCCCTTTTCCAAGCTAAACATCCTCATTTCCTTCCAACTAATTCTCACCGTTCTGGTTGCTTGTCTTTGCATTCTCTGCAGTTTATCAGTACCATCATCATCACCATCACTAACACTTACCTGGCCCTTTAAGGTTTGCAGAGTGATTTACAAATAGGATCTCATTTGATTCCCACAACAACCCTGGGAAGTAAGTGCTGTTGTTGTCCCCACTCTATAGATGAGGAGAATGAGGCAGCAGAGATCAAGTGACTTGCCCAGGGTCACGCAGCTAGTAAATATCGGAGGCAATATTTGAACTCTGGTCTTCCCTGACTCCAGACCCTATCCATGACCTAGCTGCTTAAAGTTTCCTAAAATGTGGTCTACAGAACTGAATACAATGCTCCAGATGTAATCTAACCAGGAAAACACGTATCTCTGTCTTTGTTTTGGATAGTATACGTTCAATGTAGTCAAAGATTATAGTAGCTTATTCACTGCCATTTCAAATTATTGGCTTCCATTAGAACTTCAGTACACTAACACCTGAAGATCTTTTCAACGATCTGCTGCCTAGTCATCTCTCTCTCATCTCATGCTTCTGAAATTAATTGTTTAACTTCAATCACAAAGTTGTACATTTATACCTACTAAATTGCATCTTAATAGAGGAAACAGAAACTCAGAGATTTAAAGTGATTGTCCAAACTCCTACATCAGGTTAGTGACATGGCCAATAAATGTCTCCTGACTCTTGACTATAATGTGCTGCTTCTTTTATAATATAATATTGTATAAATAATATTTCTCTCTCCTTTCCAGGTAACTTTCTGCTCCTACCCAAACATCTAGACACTGTGCTCAACATTCCTCCCACTAGTGAGTCATATATCTTGGGGCTCCTGGAAATTCATGGAATTCCCCCTTGAGAGTTCTGCTACCTGGCACATTTTAACATATAAACATATATTAGGTCAGATTAACCGACTGTTACTCAGCATTCATTCCCAGAAACACAAACTGCCTGAGTGGAAGGAAGCCCAGAGGGCCAGTTATTTCAACCCATCCTCTCCAGCAACCCCTTCTACAACATCACAGATAGGTGATCATCCAGCCTCTACTTAAACACCTCCATTGAAGGAGGAGACTTTTCTATTTTCTGAAGCAGTTCATTCCACTTTCAGATGACTCTAATTACTAGGAAGAATTTCTTCCTTCCACTTCTTTTCTTTTTTTCTTCCTTCCTTTCCTCCTTTATTTTTTCTCTCCTTTCTTCCTTTTTCTTCCTTCCTTCCTTCCTTTTTCTTCTTAAACATCTCCATTGAGGGAAACTCCAAAGAGTGAAACAGGGCTGTGTGTTTGCTTCCATGCTTTTTAGCATGATATTTTCAGGCATGTTGTCAAATGCTTTCAATGAGGATGAACATGGAATCAAGGTCAACTACCATACTGATGGTAAGTTCTTCAATTTGAAAAGACTACAAGCCAAGAGCAAATTGGAGGAAGTGTTGGTGCATGATTTTCTGTTTGCAGATAATTGTGCATTCAATGCAGCCTCTGAAGCTGAAATGCAACAAAATATGGATCAATTCTCTGCTGCCTGTGCTAATTTTGACCTAATAATTAACACCAAGAAAACACAGGTACTCCATCAGCCACCACCACACCATCCATACATGGAACCATCAGTTTCAACAAATGGAGAAGTTTTGAATGCTGTGGATAAGTTCACTTACCTTGGTAGTGTACTTTCCAGAAATGCATACGTTGACTATGTGGCTGACAACATGTACTCATGTATTGCCAGAGCTAATTCAGTGTTTGGGAGACTCTAAAGAAAAGTTTGGAAGAGAAGAGGTATTAGACTGGCTATCAATCTGAAAGTCTACAAAGCCGTTGTGCTGACCTCATTGCTATATGCCTGTGAAACATGGACAGCCTACCAGAGTCATGCCAGGAAACTGAACTGCTTCCATTTGAACTATCTTAGGAAGATTCTGAAGATCACCTGGTAGGATAAGGTACTAGACACTGAGGTACTTGCTCGAACTAAACTGCCAAGCATTCAAACTATGCTTTAGACACAACTCTGATGGGCTGGCCACATTGTTCAAATGCAAAATGAATGCTGCCAAAAAGACTATTTTATGGAGAACTCGCATGGGACAAGCAATCACATGGTGGTCAGAAGAAGCTATACAAGGACACCCTCAAGGTCTCTCAAGAACTTTGGATTTGATTGATGACACGGGAGACACTGGCACAGGGCTGCTCAGAATGGTGAGCCCACATCAGAAAAGGTGCTGTGCTCCATGAGCAAAGTAGAATTGAAACAGCACAAAGGAAACATAGGATGCACAAATTTGGAGCAACCACCACAAATGTTCACATGGACTATCTGTGACCAATCTGTGGTAGAGTATTTTGAGCTTGTATTGGTCTGATCAGCCACAATCGTACACGTTAAAACTTCACTTTATCATGGTGATGTCATTCTGGTTCTCTTCGAGAACAAAGGACAACAACCAACCAATATTAGAAGGAAGTTCATTCATTATTTCATTCTTTCGAGACACTTTTTATCTTTGATTAAATTTTTTATTTCTGTATTACAAATATTATAGATTCAGTGTTTAATTATATGTTAGGGTTAGCAGAGAACATATTGGCCCTAACATTAGGGAATGATCTAAACTAAAAGACTGAGAATTGATCTCAAACAATAATTATGCCTAGTGTATATAGAGAGCAACATGCTAGGCACTGGAGGACATACAAGTTTAGATAGGACATGATCCCTCCTTTCATGGAACTTATGGCAAAGCAAGGGGTTAAGAAATAAACAAAGATCAGAGGATCTATATTTGGAAGGGAGTTGGGAGAGTATCCTTTTCATTTTACAAAAGAGTAAACTGAAATCTGGAGAAGGAGAGTGACTTGCCCACACCACACTTACAGTATCAGAGTGGGGTTACCATGGTACAAAATATTATAAATGTGTTATTGTAATTATTTGTTTATTGTATTTCCCCTGCCAGACTATATATTCCATGACTACAAGAGCAGTCATTTTTTAATCATTATATCCTGAAATACCAGTCCCAGAGTTCTGGACACAATAGATACTTAATAGATTTTGGTCAAATTTAATTTTAGATATAAAATACATTACCATTTGAGGTCTAGAGGGAAGAGCATTACCAATCAGGAGAATCAGGGAAGATTTTCTGAAATAGGTAGCATTTGCACTGGCCTTTTAGGAATTTCGCCAGTAAAGAGGACATGACATTCCAGGGATGGAAAACATCATGAGCAAAGATTTAAAGGCATGAACTTGTGTTGAAGGGACAAAGAGTAGACCAATCTGTGGCCATGTCAGCTTTGATAAGGGGGAACAAAAGATCTTGGACAAATCCATTCTGCAAGCTCTGGACTCCACCTCTCCCAGAAGGCCTCCCTCAGCACCCTAATGTATGACCATCTCCTCCTTCTCTGATACCTTATAACCATCATACTCTGGAGTATACCAATTGCACTGTCCCTCCCCAAAACATCCCCTACTTTTCTATTATAACCCCAGCTCTCAGGTCTAGGACTTTCTTGGTGCCTATTTCTGATCTAATATTGAAAGCCTAGGAGAAAGTACTCTTGCCCCGTGCATGCCCCTTCCTTAACCCTTAAATCCTCCTCAGAGACTCTGTTTGAAGAGGTGGAACTAAGGTTAGGATCTTCTCTTTGGGGTAGAGCAACAGTCTAAAATTAGAATAGGATTATAGCCTTAAAGCCAAAAGTGATTCAATCTCATTTTACAAATGAGGAAACTCAGTGCCTGAAGAGATTAAGTGGCTTGCCCAGGGTCACATAAGGATTTTTAAAAATAGATTCCATTTTTTTTCAATGAACAACATTCTCTCATCTCTCCCACCCACCTCCCCCTTCCATCTCAGAAAAGGAAAGGGGAAAAAAACTCCTCAAAACTATCATCCCTAATTGGGTAAAATGCCTACTTTGGTCATGGTCCAAAATGTTCATATTAAGTCCCCCATTTCTATCAAGAGGCAGACAACATTCTTCATCCTAGTTTTTTGGGATCAAAGTTGGTTACTTCATTGACTAAGAACATGGTGAGATGTGGGTCTTTGCATCCCCAGTGATACTCAGCACAGAGTAGGGCATTAAGAGATGCTTCTTGAAACTGAAAAAGGATTGGAGTAGAAAGAAGGCTATAGTGAGACAGAGAGATCCAGGCACAAAACATAAGATTGTCCCTCATTTGTCTGAGGGCAGCTCATTTGAGTGCTGTCTGGGACCAACCAAGCACACATACCACCACATCTTGTCCTCTTCCACAGAATTCACAGGTTCCATAGATGTAGATAGAATGTTGATTTCCTTTCACTTTGCTGCTTATGCACTTGCCCAAGACCTGCTCCATTGTCCTTATTGGAGAGCCAGTAGGGGGCTGACAAGACTCCTATCAACCGAAAAACAGTGATGCTGCTGCCCTAGAAACATGGAACCTTTGCCCTCAACCTTTTGCTTCTACCTTGCTTTCTGCCTCAGCGGCTTCTACTTCTGCCTCTGCCCTGGGTTCTCAGTGTTCTTGTCATGCTCTTGGGGGGAAGCTAAATTCTTGCTCACCCAAGCCTGCTTCTTCCTGAAGGTAACCCATATTTAAAATACAGTGCAAGTACGGCAATAGTTTGTTGTCATAGGAGTATTAGAACAAAGACAGCTGAGGAGGAAGCAATACACTCCCCCACTGCCCCTTGGACACACCTATCCCTATAGTCCTAACTGCATGTCTACTTGGCACAAACACAGGGTTTGGGCATTCTTCTCTTTTCCTGTGGATGAATGATGCATGCATAGATTCAAACACAGATGGCTAGAGCTGAAAGGGACTTTAGAAAGTACAAAATCTAACCCTTTATTCTAGAGTTAAGAAACTCAATTCCCAAGATGGGAAGAATCTCGGAGTGAGAGAGCAGAGCCAGTACTAAAAGAAGCCAGGTCCCCCGATTTACATTTAGACTCTATGGCTCTTAGCCTAGCCTCTTTTCTATCCAATCCATCTTCACCCCCTCCCCTCGCCCAAATAAAGCTTTTCCTGTAGCGCCCTCCACTTGTCTTCCCATAACAGAGACTGATATAGTGAGCTCCCCCACCCCCACCCCCAGTGAGTGAAGGAGAGAATGAACAAGTAAGAGAGGCAGGATTTGGAAAGCAAGATGGACTTCGTGTCAAATCCCAGTACCACTTACTACTTTTATGAACTTGGTAGACTTTTTAGGTCTCATTTTCACACACAATTAACTGTTATAACCTTCTCTCCATCTCCACCTCCCCTTTTGCTCTCCCTCCTACACAAGTCATTTTCTTTTTCACTGATGAGGGAACTGGGACCCAGAGCGTCGAAAGGACTTTGCCCAAGATCATAAAGTAGCGGAGCAGGGATTTGAACATGGGTCTCGTGAGTCTTCAGACCCTTGATCCAAGTGTCTTTCCCACTGCAGTTCCGTCATTTGTAAAATGAGGGGGTTGGGCTGGATGTGTTCCATCTCTAAATATTATGCTCTGATTTAAAGGCTTCCCGTATTTCTAGCTAGGTGAAAGTCTCGTTTCATCCCGCAAGGATTTTTTTTCCCAGCTTAGAAAAAATAAAAAGGAGTAAAATGAGACCAGACCCGTGATGTCAGAAAAAGAGAACTGAGCCCCGAGATTTCAGGGCAGCCTCCCATGAAGCCGCTGTCTTTGACAAAGGGAAGTGGCTGACCAACGACCGGAGGCCTCTGGGGATGTGGGGGCAGCTCTTTGGGTCCACCTCCACGCCCGCATGGGGTGGGGGGAGTGGTTTCTTTCCCTGGGGAGTTCTCCTGACAAATTATATAGACTAAAGTCACGCCCCGCGGATTTTCCGCGGTTGCAGCCAAGGGGCGGGGAAGGGGGCGGGAGCCCCACAGCAGGGGCTCGGGCGAGCTCTCTATAAGTGGGACTGCAGGGAGCTGACCTGGTCACGGAAGGCTGGAGCAGAGGCAGAGAACTTGTCACCTCGCGCCCCTCAGACCGGGTCAAGACGCGCAGACACAGTGAGTGAATGAGTGCCCCTTCCTCTAGGCACGCAGCTGTTCAGACCTGACTCTTGGCTGGTCACCGGAATTCTTCCAGTCCAAAGAAATTTCTCTTTCTACCTCTTTGCGAGTCCCCACCACGGGAACAAGTGAAAGACCCTTGAGGAAAGGGAGAGTCCCAGGCCGGGCATAGGGAGTCCTGGGTTTAAATCCTATTTTCTGCTTTGACTTACTGGTTTACAACTCAGTATCCTCCTCTCACTTCTACTTTGACTTGACTTAGCTATTTCCACTCTCAAAAGACGGCTTTGGATTCATGCTCTGGTGACTAGGGAGAGGGGACGGAAGGGATCTGAAAATTCCTGGGTAGACTTAGGTAATTACCCTTTTCCATTTATTTCTCAGTTTCCCCATATGGACACGGAGCGGGTACGAAACTGAGGTTCCTTCTGTTCCCCGCCAGACAGGGCAGGACGGCAATATGATATTGTTTGTAAAACCTTTTTAGCTTCTTCTGGAAAAGGGCACACTTTGACTCAGCTGAAAACGGGGTGGGGTGAGGAACCCGGAGCTAGTGGAACCTGCTACCCCTGTCCTCCAGTCTTTTTGGATCTCAGTCTCTTACATAAATCGGGTGACAGAGGGCTTGGGGAGACGGGGTAGGCTATGACCAAGTACTTTCAGAGCCAACCTCAGGTTGAAAGAATTCATTCCGAAAGGCTTTGGAGATTATCTAACATAGTCTAACCCCTTCAACTTACAGAAGAGGAAACTGAGGCACAGGGCAGGTAAATGACTTGTACCAGATCGCACAGCTAATGAATACCATAGTCACATTCCAACCCACATCCCCTGACTCTAAATTAGCGTTCCCTTCTGCTACCACCATTCTGGGGGAAATCTCCAATCCCTAAGGCATCCCCTGTACCCCTAGTACAGGGAACCTTTTCCTCCTTCCACAGAAGCAGATACCTACAGTATTAGAAAACCAGAGCTGCAACGGCAGGTGAGCAGAGAGCAGTGCAGAGATGGGGAGAGATACTGATTCAATAAAAGAAGCACTGAGCATCAGAACTGTCCAGCAAGTGGATTCAGTTGCCTCCTATGGTAGAGTTCCTCATTACTGGAGGTGTTCAAGGAAGAGAGGGTAGCCGGATGATCCAACTTCTGAGTCATTTATGGTCAGGGAATCTATAAAGGAAATCCTTGTACTGGGAAGATCAAGGAGGAAAGGATTTGAGATTTCCAAGTTCCCTTCTAAAATACCAAGGTTTTAAAACGAGCTTGAGAAGGAACATACCAATGTGAATTGATCGGGAAGAGGCATGATCTTCACCTTGAAGGTTGAATAGGATTTGAAGTAGGCAGAGAGGAAGAAAATAGGGCCACAGGTATTCTTTTCAATCTAGCTGCATTTATTAACCCTTTACTTGAAAGAGCTCTGGCAGTGTGTTATCACGGAGGGAAGCCCAGGATTTGGAGTCCGAGGGATATGGGTTCAAATTCTAGTTCGACTAGGTAATATTTCAGTGTGACCTTGGGCAAGTTGTTTAACTTCTCTGAGTCTCAGTTTTCTTGTCTGTAAATAGAAGGCATTGGGCTAGAAGCTAGATGATCTCTCAGGTCCTTTCCAGTTTTAAATCTATGATCTTTAATAACCCACTGTTCTGGACACTGAGGGAAATATAAAGTTTTGATAAGCTCCAGTTCCTTCTCTGATGGAGCTCACAATCTAATGGAGGATGAGATACCTACACAGGTAACTGTGAAAATACACACTATTACATTTCAAGTACATTTGAGATTTACAGAACCAAGTGCTATGTGAAATATTGTATATATCCTCCTGTTGGAAGAGCTTTCTGGAAGGAAGTTACTTAAGTTGGCTTGGGCAGCTAGGTGGTAAAGTGAAGAGTACTGGACTTGGAGGAAAACTCATTTTCCTCAGACAATAGCTGTGTGATTCTAGGCAAGTCACTTAACCCATATTTGCCTCATCTATAAAATGGGGAGACACTGGAGAAGGAAATGGCAAACCACTCCAGGATCTTTGCTGATATAGAGTCAGACATGACTGAATGACTAAGCAACAACAAAGTCCAACAAACAAAGATTGAGAGGTAAGATGCTTCAGAAAGAGGGCAAGGCGAGAGTTTAACAGACACAATACAAGAGTGGTATATTCAGAGAACAGTCTTCTAATATAGCTGAAACATGGAGGGGAAGGGACATAAAGTGGCAAAGTTTTTAAGTGTGGTGTCAGATTAGGGAGGGCCCTGGATTTCAGGCACAGAAGTTTCAGGAATATAGAAGATCCTGGAGCTGATGTGACCAGATCTAGGTATGAATATCTGGTCATTGTGTGCAGGATATATTTGAGGTTGGAAAGAATGAAGGCCAAGATAAAAAATCTTTAGCAATGTATTGAGTTTCCCAGTAGGCAGTTGCTATAGAGAAGATTCCTACTCAGGTCCTTATGATTGGGGTAGATGATGTCTGAGGTCCCTTCCAAGTCTTAAAGCAGTATTTGAGGTCAGGGATGTATTGGAGAGAATTTGGAAGTTTACATCCATTCAGTTTGGAGAAAATGGAGACTCAGACAGGGATCCCCATGATTTTTTTTTTTGCCTTTCTGGGATAGACAGATGCTCTGGTTTGTATATGTTAAATCAGACTTTCCTGACCCTTCATGGCTACCCAGGATGTTGAGAATAGGTCTTGCTGGGCAAACACTGTACTTCCAACAAACCAGCTTCAGCTTCAGGAGGGGATGGCTGATTGATATCAGAGGAGGATATATTCTGGCAAATACTCCACACAGAAAGCAGATTTGCTAATTATTTGAATGAGAGGTGAGGTAGGAAATAAGAGTTTCAATACCTGTGGCCTACTTTGTATATCCCCCAACCTCCACCCTGAGTAGTCTGAGACTAAGTAGAATAAACCTTTGCTCTTTGGAGTACTTTCTACAATAGAAAGAAGGACCAAGAATCAGTCCCCCTGGAGTCATGTTCTGAGATTGCCCGGATGTGTGATCTCCAGGGAGTCTTGTGCCCTCTCTGAGTGTCGGTTTCTCCTTCTGTAAAATGAAGTGAATTTGTAAAGATAAGCTAAATTCCCCCTTTGATATTTTCATCTGCAAAATGGAGAGAAGAGGGGAGTGTTAATCTCCCATTTCCTACCCATAAAAGAGGAAGAAGATCCCTTGTATATAGACCTGCTTCCCAAGGCTTTTGTTCAGAAAATGCTAAACAAATGTGAGCTTTCTTTTCTTTATTACTGCATGATTCCCTTTGCTCTAGATACCTTGGGAAATGGTTTTTCTTGCTTTTTCCAGGTATGCCCTGCCCTCTATGTAAATATATATGAATATAGCACATTAAGTTTTACAAAGCAGTTTACAGATAGTCTCTCATTTGCACCTCCCAACAATCTTGAGAATGCTGTTATTCTTCTCATTTTATAGATGAAGAAACTGAGTCAGACCCAGCTAGAAAGTATTTGAGGAGAGATGTGAACTAGGGTGGTCTTGACCCTAGGTCCATTGCTCTATAGGTGAATCTGTGCAAGGAATAAGGTTGAAGATGGGGAATGAGATAGAAGGGCTAGAAACAGGCACTGCCACAGCTGGCGTTGACAGATGGGAAACTTGGGTTGTGCCTTTTGTTGGGAGCAATAAACCACTACAGTATCTTTGCCAGGAAAACCCCAAATGGGGTCATGAAAAGTTGGCCACAGATGAAATGACTCAACAACAACAACTTCAGGAATGGCCTTTCAATCAATTCTAAATCCACATCATTATACAATCACTGAGTCCATATTTCTCTTTATGTAAAAATAGCATAATTAAGACTTTGTCCAATGCTTTTCTAATAAAAACTAGGTAAGCGGCAAAGACGAAACCTGTGGTTTCATTCACATGAGGAACTCCCAGGAGAGGAAATCCCCTCTACCATTGTAGGTCAGCACTTTCTCTGCAACTTGGAATGTTAGAAAGAAACTTAGAAAGTTGCTTAGAACAGTGGTATCAAACTCAAATCGAAATAAGGGCCAAGAACTTAAGGGGCATATACTGACTTAAAGAACCACACCTTTACATTAGCTGTGTTCTACTGTATTTTTATTTATTTTGTTAAATATTTCCCAACTACATTTTAACCTAGTTCAAGAAGCCCTGGGAGTGTGGCTGGTGGCACTGCAAATCTTGTCTGACACCTCTGGCCTAAAGCACTAAAATGGTGAAAGGATTTGTCCAGGATCACATAGCTGTTATGAGTCAGAGACAGAACTTGAACCCAGATCTTCATAGCCCAGTTTGTCTATCTCTCTCTCCTCCCTTCTTCTCTCTTTGTCTCTTTCTCTCTCTGTCTCTTTGTCCCTCTCTCTCCCTCTCCCTCTCTCCATCTCCCTCTCCCTGTCTCCATCTCCGTCTCCCTCTCCCTCTCTCTCTTTCTCTGTAATCTATAACTTCAGCATTCCCTGATCTACCTGTCTAGTAACCTTGTCATAAAGGAAATGAGATTAATCTGCCTTGATGAAACCATGTTGGCCCTACTTCCTTTTCCAATCAAACCTTAATTTATTTTGATTAATCTGTTGTTCAGTTATTTCAATCATATCCTACTCTTCATGACTCCATTTGGGGTTTTCTTGGCAAAGATACTACAGCAGTTTGCCATTTCCTTCTCCAGCTCATTTTACAGATGAAGAGTTGAGGTAAACAGGGTTAAGTGACTTACCCAGGGTCACACAGCTAGTAAGTGTCTGAGGCTGGATTTGAACTCAGATCATAATTCTAATTCTAATTAAAGTTCATTAATGTTAAAATTTTGCCAGGAATTGAAATCAAGGTTGGAACTTGAAGATTTTTCCCTTCTTTTGAAAATCAGGAAAGCAGTTGCCTTTCTGTTATTCTTCAGTTGCTATCTCTTTCTCAGATCTTGCTACGTTATCTGATCACTGTCAGTACCTCGACAGTCCCATCTGTCAGTTTACTCCAGAGTTTCTTTATCTGGATGTGCTAGCTTTGTATACATGGAAGAAGTGATCTCTTATTGTCTTTTTACTTGTCTCGGGTATCAATTTTCTATTAATCATTTTTGTTTATCCTTTCTTGTCTAAAAATTATTTTCTTTGTTAGAGAAAACAAAAGCAGTTTTGCCTCTTCTCCATGGTCTGTGTCATCCTTATCCTATCACCCCCAACTCCGTTCTTTGTCCTCACCGTGATCTACAATCCCTCCCTCCACTCTTCAGTTCTTTCCCAGTCCTCTTCCCCTACCTGCCACCAACTATAATCTCTTCCTTTCCCTGTCTCAATCACTGGTGAACCACAGTGAACTATTTTTCTGCACTTGAATCCCTTGCTCCCTCATGCTATTGTGCCTTGCCAAGCTTCACCTTGGTTTATTCCCACCATCTGCAGCCTTTTTTTCCTATTCCAATCTATTGCAAGATTTGTTGTTTCTACCTTCACATTTCCCTTACATCCCTTTCTTGCCAGTCACACAGCAGCCATCCTGGTGAAAGAGCCTCAATCACCTTCTATAGGGACTGTTGCAATAGCTTCTAGTTGGTCTTCCTCCCTCAAGTCTCTCCCCACTCCTGTCCGTCTTCCACTCAGTTGCCAAAAAGATCTCCCTAAAGCACAGGTCTGACCATTTTATTCCTCTATTCCTAAATTCCAGTGGCTCCATAAACCTCCCAGATCAAAACTAAAATCCTCTGTTATTTAAAACCCTTCATAAACTGGAGCCTTCCTACTTTTCCAGTATTCGTACCTTTCCATGTACTTTTCAACCCAGTGGTGCTAGCGTCTGTGTTGTTCTTCATGCAAGACCCTCCTTCTCCTGCCTCTGGATATTCTCACTGACTTGCACCCCAGGCCTGGAATTCTCTTTCTTGACCCATTTACACCATCTATATTTGTATGTACATAGCTGCTTGTATGTTGCCTCCTCTATTAGAAGATGAATTCCTTGAGGGCAGGAAATATATCTGGCATAGTGTCTGGCATACAGTAGGTGCTTAATATTTAAATGTTTGTTGACTGATTGAACAGAGTTCTATTCCTTCTTTAATGTTCCTCTTTTCATCACTAGCCTCAGATCATTTCAAGCTTTAGCCTTTGTGGCACTTTACTTCCAGGACCATGCCACACATTTTTGAAAATCATCCTCTGTTACTTGTCCTGAAAGATTTATTTTTTCTATGTCTTTTAAAAGTTGACATCAGTTGATGAGTTCCCTGTGTCCTCTTTAGACAATCTCTTCCTTATTTCTACATCAAATTTGTTCCTCTTTATATCTTTGGAATTTAATTCTTGAGAGTTTCCCATCTTTTCTGGGCTTCCTTCACTTACAAAATTTTAGACCATGAAATCCTACCTATAAAGAACCTGTGAGTCTAAATCTGACTCTTTCCACTGTTATGCTTCAACTCGATCCTTGTTCTATTTGGTCCTAGAAACCAACTGTTTAGTCTGGGGGAGTTTCTCTGGGCTGAGAGAAAGAGAGAGGTGTAAAAAGGAGCTTCTTAATTCACTAACAAGTGTTTACTAATGCCTACTAAATGCCAGCTACTGTGCTAAGTACTGATACATAGAGATAAAATTAAATCATTCCCTGCCCTCAAGGAGCCTATATTCTACTAGTGCAAAACAACTTAGAAGTAAGTGAATATACAATATATACAAAGGAGATATAAAGTAATATCTCTCACAGATAAGAGGATCAGAAAAGGCTCTGTTGTCTATGAAGTGGTTCTTGAGCTGAGCCTTGAAGGAATTTAGTAGATATTCTAAGGTGCAAAGGTTGGAGGGGGGTGCATTCCAAATTTGGAGATAATTAACAGAGGGAAGGCACTGTAACTAAGAGGTTAAGGAAGGCTTCTTCTAGAACATGGGGTTTTAGTTGGCACTTAAAGGAAGCCAGGGAAGTCAGTAATTGGAGCTAAGGAGGAAGAACATTCCAGGCATGAGGGAGAGACAGAGATAGAGTATCTTATTTGTGGAACAGTCAGCCAATAAATAATTAATGACTGACTGCACTTGAGACATACTAATTTCCTAACATCAGCATGCCCATTTCTTCCTCAAGCTATAGAGTTCAAGTTTGGTCAGAATGATTCTTAGCCCTTGGAGGTTTATTGGGAATGACTGGGGAGCCAGTGGAAGGTAGACCTTTCATGGGAACTATTTTTAGCCTAGTGTATGGGAATTAGGAAATCTGGGTTTTTCATTCAGGCTCTGCCACGAACTTGTTATGTGATCTTGGACAAGTCAAATGTTCCCCTCTCTGTGCCCTCGGTCAGCTCCTTTCAAAGGGGATGCAGTTGAACTAAATGATTTACAGAGGCAGAAGTGAATAGAGCCCTGGAACTGGGGAAGACATGGGATCAAATCCTACCTTAGCCACTTACTAGCTATGGGACCCATGTCACCTTAACTTCTGTGGGTCTCAAATTCCACATGTGTAAAAATAAGGGAGTTGGGCTCAGTGGCCTCTGAGGCTTCTTCTAATTATAAATGAATGTCCCCTTTTAGCTTGGGGAAAAGTTCTATCCTAGATCCTATCATTTCTCCCATTCTTCCTATCCAGACAGTTCTGCCCTCAGTAATCTCAGTCTGGTTGGAAGAAAGTCACCCCCATGGAACAGTTAGGATGACATATTTGTAGGACTATGCTATAATCATTAGCTTATTTTAAGCCTGGGCAGTAGTATAAACTAAAATTTCTTGGTTTTTTCTACTCTGGCTTTAAGTTTATTTTAGATGAAAAGTTCTAAGTTCAGTGACAGTCATTCCAAGCCCTCAGTTAAAAAAAAATCCTGACACCTTAGCAAGGGTTAGGATTTGTGCCTACCCTTACATTTATATCTATCCTAGCCCCTGGCCTTTTTGTGATTGAGGCACAATTCAGTGCACTGATTACATGATTACATCATAGTGCCTGGGTACAGACAAGCTTTGGAAGTAGTTGAGGAAAGAGTTGACTTTTTCTTGGGGTTTTCCTTAACCTGAGTTCTCCCTTCTGAGATGCCTGCCAAACCAAAGACTCCCCTCAATATCTCCCTGTCACAACTCAGTCCTCCCTTTGCCTCTCAAAGATGCAGCAGAAATGCCATGCTTTCTCCAACCTCTCAAATTCAGGTAAGATGCTCAGAATCTCTTTCCCTGGTTCTGAGTTAGTTTCTCCCTTTTATATAAATTGCTTAGATCATGACCCATTCTCTCACAGCCTGTCTATGCTAATGATTCAGGAAGATGTCCAAGCCCTTTTCACACTCAGCTCTGAATGTTTCATTAAATCAATAAATGTTCTCACCTAGTCAAGGCACCAAAACCAAATGGAATGGTTTTAATCCCACCTTTCCAAATAGCCAAGTTGCCCATGACACAGCAGTGGATGTGGAGTCAAAACTTGTTTCTGTTATCTAGTTAATCTATGTTTGTCCTTAAGACAGTTTTCCTCTGTTAATAAGTAAGGAGTCTAAAAAAACTCTTAGAAATAGGGATGTATATGTAGAGTCTATATCAGATTGCATGCCATCTTGGGAATGGGAGAGGGGAGAAAGAGGGAGGAAATTTAAAATTTATGGAAGTGAATGCTGAAAACTAAAAATAAATAAACTAAAAAAAAGATAAAAGGAAGGAAAAAAACAAAGGAAATAAGGAAGGGATTGAAGAGAGAGAGGGAGGGAAGAAGGAAGGAAGGGTGGAAAGAAAGGGGAAGGGAGGAAGGGAAGACCTTAGCACTGAATTGTGAAAAGTAATACAGAATAGTAGATGTCCGGCCTAACTGCCATGGGCTACCGGGTCATCTTACCTATAACAGGTCTTTGGTGATCAGCTGGATAAACTTATGGGAGAAGAGACCGCCAGAGTGAAGCAGAGGTGTAGGCTTTATTACTGATACAGGCTACATGTTGACATGCAGGACGAGTTCTCCCCGAGGAAGCCTCCTTCTCCCTCCCGAGGAGAAAGGAAACCCCTCTTCTCAGGCTTTCCTGTCCCCAGTTAAGCTCTCCCAACTACACAGTTCCCTCGTGGACCGCGTGCTCTCAGCCCCTTAGCCAATTAACAAAACCTGCTCAGACCACGGGCCAACCTACAGTGTGGGATGTTCTCCCCAGCAAGTTCCCACTGAGAAGAGGTAGAAAAACAAGATAATTCGTGTCTCACTCCTCAATTCTCAGCTGTTCTCTGGGGGGCCTCATGAGAGCTCAGTGGTTAAGCCCTCACCTTTACCTGACCCAAGACCATTCACATGAGAACTGAGCTTGTACCTTAACAAGTAGAGAAACAAAAAAACCTTAAAAGTGATGTAACAACTATACTGATCACTCAAATTCTTATAATAAATATTAATGAATTCCTCCCATTCATAACTTTCAAAGAAATAAAAATACCCTTAGTGATCTAGTCTAACCCTCAAATCCTCCAACTCTTGGTAAAGAAAAGATGTGCTACAGGAGTTCAGAGAAAGGAGGGATGGGAGGGATGGGAGGGGGAGGAGGTTCAGGAGTGTTCAAGGATAGTTTCATGAAAGAGGTAGGGTTTACAATTCCAAAGAACTCATGATAGAATGATGTTCTCTCACCTCTAGAGAGAGAACTGATAAACTCTGAATAGAGATTGAAGCATAATTTTTTCACTTCCCTAATTTTTCTTGCTTTTTTTTGCAGTATGGCTCACATGAAAATGTATGACTTCACATATATGATATCGTTTGCTTTCTCAGTGGTTGGGGGAGAGCTTGGAGGGAGGGGGAGAATTTGGAACTTAAAATTTAAAGATAAATGTTAAAAAAATAAATAACCAAGAAAGAAAGAAGGAAAGAGAGAAAAAGAAAGAAAGAAAGAAAGAAAAAGAGAGATGGGATTTGAGCTGCACCTTGAAAAGCCAAACTAGACAGGTTCAAAAGACAGAAAGGTACAAATGATTGGAAAACCTGTTGCACTTTCTGGAGGCAGTGACACAGTGTAGGATCAGAGAGGGGGAGGTGGGGAATGACTTACTCAATGTCATGCAGCAAGTCCAAGAGAAGTGCCTTGATAAACATTTGATACAGATATTCGGGGACCCATCTAGCTACTCTCCTCTTTCTCCTCAACTGTCAGAGAAAATAGTTTACATTTTACATGTAACTAGGGAAAAATAAAGCAATAAATAAAAGAAGAAAAACAACAACAAAAAGGAAAATAGAGTTTCTGGGGACAGAACCTCTATCAGTCAGCGAGGGAGTTAGGCTCTTGGCTCAGGCCTGGTAGGACAGAGATTTGCATGTGATAGTTACTTCCCTCCTGTTCCCACAGGCCTGAGCTGAAATGATGAAGATGATGACTTCCCTTCATACAACCATAAGTGACCAGACAAACCCCTCTGTGCCTCCTCAGTATGACTCTGAACTCAGCCCCCCAGGCAGAAAACCCTCTGCAGTGTCAGAGACAGAGTCTGACACGATCTCCCTGGCCTCCTCTGAGGATCTCTCTCCCCATAAAGATGGGGGCTCACCCCAATACATGGAAAAGGAGAAGAAGAAGAAGAAGAAGAAAAAAGGAATTATAAAGATGTTTGACGTGTTAACCAAAGGAATGAGAAGGAAGAGTAATCCAAGCCCCATGGCTGAAGAGCCAGAGGTGGAAGTTAAACCTGAAGTCCCACCCCCTACAGGTAGGTTGTAGAAAGAGGGCTCTATCAAGGTGACATGGGGAAGGTTTGACTCAGTGCCCAGAGACAGAAGATCTTTTAAATTAATTTCACTTGGGTTGTGATGAATTAGAGACACACATGTAAGAGGTGGACATACGGGGGGAGGTGGAAGACCTATCCTTCTCTCCAGAGCCACAGACAATAAAGGATGAGAGAGGGGAAGTAACTTGACCAAGGTCACATAGCATAATCTATATAATACCTTTGTTACTTACCTCATAGACTTTTGTGAGGCTTATAAGGGGAAAGTATGTAAAGCATTTTGCACTTTTTAAAGCCCTGTGTAATGTCAGCTATTATGAGAGGCAACATGGTAGAATGGCTAGAGATCTGGACCTGGAGTTTGGAAGGCCTGGGTTCAGATCCCATCTTTGGCACCTATATGATCATAGCTTACATACTTTGAGCCTCAGTTTCCTCATATGTAAAATGAGAAGATTGTACTAAATGGCCTCTAAGGTCCCTTTCAGATCTAAATCTATGGTCCTATGGTGATAAGAGAAGAGATGGAGGGAAAGCCCTGTAAAAAGTAGAGCACCCTAAACATGTGTGAAATGTCTAAATCTGAACCTTGGGCCTTGACAGACTCATATTGGCTTGAGGGGGCTTGAGGGGGCACCAGTTTAATACCTTCTAGGACCCAGTTTGGTAGGGCTTTTTCATGCTTTACTAAATTAAAGCCTACCTTAAAAGCCAGCTTCCCTGACCTTCCTTGGTCCCTAGATTCAGGGATCTGCCATTCTTGAATCCTAATGACTTTCTTTCTCCTGACTCTGCCTCAGTTCTGAGGTGGGCACCTGTCTGGATCCTGTTTCCTTCCTCCCTAACCTGTTTCAGCCAGTTGAGCTCATTTGTGAGGTCACTGATAATATACAAATATATATATTCAGAAATAGCACTGAAGTCTAGGTTATTAGATATGCATAAGGCTCCCCAGCTTCAAACTGAGGAGCCCTTAAACTTTCTAAGGTTATCCCCTCCAAGTAATTCCAAGCCCACAAACCTCTTTTGGACAGAAGCATCATAATGATGTGTCAATTACCCTTGACCCTAGAAAAGAATGAGATGCATCTTCCCTATGAGAAATCTCTGGGTTCACTGGATCCAATGAACTGGTCTATTCTTCAAATAACAGGCTCACTCTCAGTCAATCAGGAAGCCTCCTGAAAATGGCAGATATGGGGTATCATTTCTTCCATGGTGGTGGAGAAGTGGGAAAGAAAGAGCAGACCTAGATCTATCATCTCACTGGTATAGGAAACTCTCAGTGAGGAAATTCCATTTATCAATGTGGATAAGACACCTGGTCAGTGATTCCTAGTCTCAGGATACTGGGAGCTTAAGTCACTTGTCAAGAATCTTGTAGTCAGCATGTATCAGAGACGGGCCTTGAATGTGGGTTTTCATGACTCCATGGGCAGCCACAATCTTTCTCTCCTTGTATTCCTTGTATGCAGTTCCCTCCACAGTGCTTCAAAATCTTTAGCTAATGATGATATCATAATAGCTCATTTTTTTAACAGTTTAAGTTGCAAAAAGTACCTACCTCATGGCAACCTTATAGGATGAGTATTGTTTTCTCTTTTTTTGAGAGGAAGAAACTGAAGCCCAAAGAAGATCAATGATTTATTCAAGGTCACATAGTCAAGAGATGTCAGAATTAGGACTCAACCCTCAATCCTCTGACTAGAGCCAACAATCATCATGCTGCCACCTCCCTCCCATTCAAGGAGGGAAAAAATCCAAGGAAATACCAAACAGGCAGTGTAGTAAAGTAGGAGGAACACCAAATTTGAAGCCAAAGGACCTGGATTCCAATTCCAGCTTTGCTACCTATTGACTTAGTGATTTTTGGATAAGTCACACTTCCTGTCTCAGGCCCTCATTTTCCTCCTCCCAAGGGGTCCCACAGTTTTGTACCCTGTGATCTGAATAATTCCCTTGAATGAATGTTTCTCCCCAGAGGATGTAAGAACCACCTCCTTTATTAGGACACATAAGGAATCCCAGGCATGACTAACTCTCTTTTTCCGTGGGGACAGTGGAGGAACTCTACTCAGCTCTAGAACAAGGGCAGCTTGAGATGGCTCCTCACCTCCTGACTCTGGAGCGGGCACTGGTACAGGACACAACTGAGATGAATAAGGAAGATCTGATCTGCCAGCAAAGCAAGGTGGAAGCCCTCTATAAACTTCTGCAGACAGCTGTGCTGCATGTGGTTTGCCGGCCGTTCGAGAGTGAGCCTGGGCTGCTGCTCCGGGCCCTGAATGTCATCCTAGAGCAGGAGCAGGAGGATCAAAGAGTGGAGGCTGAGGCCAGGAAACTCTCGGACCTGGAAAGCACCCGGCCCCGACATTGGCTCAAGCTGTGGCAAAAAGGTGTGAAAGACTTTGTAGAGGAGCGAATGACTCGGTCCCCCTCCACTACCCTGGACGGACTTAGGCCAGAAGGCATGGAGACCAGCTCAGAGGCTTCTCAGAGCTTCCTGTACATGGGCAAGAGGATGAAGGAAGACCTTCTGACTGTGGCCAAGAGCCTCCAACACCTTTACCCAGCTGAGTTCAATGTGTTCTGCACCTATGCCCAATGCTATCATGACTACTTCTCAGCCCAAATCACTTCCATGGCTCAGTTTGAGCTTAATGACCAAGACACCATCCTCCTGCTTCGGTGGGTGCATAATCACTACCCAAAGTAAGTAAAGACCACAGAATGTGTATATATGTCTGTCTGTTGTCCTGGAAAGAGCTCTAGATTTAAAGTCATAGAACCTAGGTTCAAATCTCCACTCTGCTATTTACTGTAACCTCTGTGACCTTAGACAAGTCATTTCCCCAGCTTCAGATTGCCCATTTATAACAAAAGTGAATTGTAATCTAAAAATCCCTAATAGTCCTTCCAGTTCTGATATTCCATTTTCTATGATTTTCACCTGAGGAGGTTAAATTGCATGTTTCCTAAATTTCCTGGAACTGAAACGCAATGACAACATCACCTAAGACTACACCCTGATTTCAGGGTTCGTCTTTCTTCCTATGATCCAAGTAGACCAATCTAATCCACTCCAGAAGGTATTAATCAAGTACTATGTACAGATGTTCTGAGACCCATTTATCCTTCTATTAGACCAGTGATGTCAAATTCAATAGAGAGGATCTCTGTGGGCAGCATATTAATTTAGGAAACCACAAATCAATATTACCTATGTTGTGTTGTATTTTTATTTATTTTATTAAACATTTCCAATTAAATTTTAATCTGGTTCTAACAGCTACTAGGAAACTGGGCTTGTGAGGTATTAGACAATTAATGTCCTTAAGCTCAATCTAGCTAAGTTCAGTGCAATGGAATTTTTTGTCCTCAGTGACTTCCATAGAGTTATCGAGAGAACAGAGAATGGAGCACAAGTATTTTAGTGGAGGGACTCCCTTAGCAATGAAATTACCAATCTGTGAAGTATGTACAAAAGGTTTTGGTTTACATCCATGCTGGGAATGTAAAGATAATACATGGGACTTACCCACCAGGAATTGGCCTAATCTAGTAGGGAAAGTGATCGCTAGAGATGTTGTAGTATGACAGTCCCCTCATCTCCAAAAGGAAGAGATTGAACTAGATCTCCAAGGCTCTATATCTTGTGACTGGTGGGACATCTTGTGTTACAGCTCTTCACCTTCCTCCCCATTAACGTCAGTTGCTTTGGAACCAAAAACGTATAGAAGGTAGAACTATGCAAAGCTTAGAATTTGGAATTCCAAGACCAGGGGACATAGAACTCTAGAGGATAGCATCAGAGACTGTACTTAGGCCATGGAATTGTTACTTAGAGCAGAATATCAAAGAAAATGTACAAACTGCAAGACCATCTAGCCTCATTCTCTTTCTCCCTCTCTTTTTTCCCTCTCTCTTTGTGGGCATGTCTATCTTTCTCCCTCCCTCTTCCTCTCTCATATGTGTATGTATTATTATATATGTAGTATATATCATACATAAATTGCAATATCCCACTGATTTGGTTCAGAGTAGAACCCAGGTCTACTGGTGGGATAACCATTAGAAAGAAGGGTGAGGCATTGGGGTTCTTTCCTTCTGAGAACCAGAAACCTAGCTATAGGCCAGGCTGGAGCAACTCTGGTTTTCCTCAGTGATAGGAACCTTCTACCCTGGAACAGCGATAAGTGATGATCCTTGTTTTATATAGTCTACTTATCTTCTATAATTCCATCCTATTCAATGTGGGTTCTGTTACCTCTCAGCCTTTCCTCCTCCTTGACTTGTTATTGGTGGGATGAGAGGTTAGTCTCCCCCTCCCATTCAGGGCTGGTGGTCAGCATAGAAGAAGAGGGGACAGCTACCTGGTACAGTGGATAGAGTGCCAGGCCTAATGTACAGAAGACTTATGTTCCTGAGTTCAAACCTGGCCTCAAATACAGGATTGAACTAGAGGGTCTCTAAGATCCTAAGGGCAGCTAGGTGGCCCCATAGTGCTTTGAGTGCTGGGCCTGTACTCAGAAAGACTCATCTTCCTGAGTACAAATCCAGCCTCAGACACTGACTAGCTGTGTGACCCTGGGCAAGTCACTTAACCTTGCTTGCCTCAGTTTCCTCATCTATAAAATGAGCTGGAGAAGAAAATGATAAACCATTCTGGTATCTTTGCCAAGAAACCCTCAAGTGAGGTCATGAAGGGGTGTAAGGAGGCTGGCCAGGCAGAGGGTCTCATAGAATGTCATATCAAGAAGCAACCTTAGAAAACTTTTAGTCCAATCCCTTCATTTACAGATAAGGAAACTGAGGTGAGGAGAGGGAAAGGGATTTTCCTGATATTACAGAGTAAATCAGTATCAGAACCAGGATCAGAACCCATCTTCTAACTCCCAGAATCCCAAAGAGGGCTTCGCTGTAGTTCTGAGATTCTCAGATGGTTACCTGCATGCACAGTGTGGGAGAGATTTGGGAGACATATTGGGTGGTCCAGGGAAGCAGGAGGATGGGAGAGGAGTTAATATCTGTGTGTTCCTTCTATCTTCTTTTAATGAGACTGGATTTTTAGGTTTGGAGTTGAAAGATCTAACTAGAAACCCCGGTTATTAACTTGCTGTGTGATCCTGGACAAATCCCTTCCCCAAATCTGATCCTAATATAAAACAATTGGACTAGATGGTCTCTAAGGTCCTCTCCAACTCAAAAAATACTCACCGGAAACCCTAGCCCCTTGTAGGAGGCATGAGTCCAGAGGCTGCCGAGGAAACGTAGCCGTGGGGGTCATTGACTTTGTGCAGAAATTAGAACCAAGGCTGAAATAGGGGGGAGGTTGGAATGTATTCCAGACAGCTGTGTTTACTCTAGAGCACTTTCTAACACCTCTTAGGAAGATAATCAACTCCCGCACTGGTAGAGCTCTGATAAACATTGTCTCCCACTTTCTGATGAATGCTTATCATCAGCCCCGGGCTCAGAGAACTCTTTGATCCTCACACCAGCATCTTGAGGGAGGTGCAGGGCTGGGCTGATGTTTTCCCCTTTGGGGCAGAAGAGGAAGCAAAGATTCAGAGGGGAAATGATTTACTCAGGGTCACACGACAAGGCAGGAGCAGAGCCAGGATGAGAATTCAGGTCTTCTGACTCCAGCAGACAGTGGCTGGTCACTTCCTCCTCAAGGCTGTGCCTTGACTGAGAGCCAAAACCCCTCCTGGCAAGCATGAGAAGAGTTAGAAGTTCTGGATAACATGGCAGCATCCTGGATAAGATCCTAGATTGTAAGCTGGAAAGGGATCTTTTGTTGTTTTTCAGTCAAGTCTGACCCCTTGTGATCCCTTTTTAGGTTGTTGGGGTTGTTTCTTTTTGGCAAAGATACTGGAGCGGTTTGCCATTTCCTTCTCCAGCTCACTTTGCAGATGAGGAAACTGAGGCAAACAGTTAAGTGACTTGCCCAGGGTCACACAGCTAGTCAGTGTCTGAGGCTGGATTTGTACTCAGGAAGATGAGTCTTTCTAAGTACAGGCCCAGCACTCAAAGCACTATGGGGCCACCTAGCTGCCCTCAGGATCTTAGAGACCCTCTAGTTCAATCCTGTCACTTCATGAGGATACAGATGCCCACAGAAATTAAATCACTGGCATAAGCAGTAAGTGGAAGAGAGGGGATTTGAACTCAGGCCCTCTGCTTCCATGTCCATCCAGTGCTGCTTCTACTACACATTCCTCCCAACTTTCCACCACTCCATGATGAGGATGGGAGGAGTGTTTGGTACTGGGGAATCTGACTTTCAAATTTCATGTAATTTAAATAAATTCAAATAAAGAGCCAGTTTCTAAGTGGACAGCTCTCATTGTTAGTAGATAGAGCCCCGGGTTCTAACCCATAGTTTTACCATTTCTCTATGACTTTAGGCAACTACAGTGACTCATCTGTAAAGCAATGGTGTTGAATGAGGTGATCTCTAATATCTTTCAGTTCGGAGTTTCTAGGTTTATGACCCACACTCACATCCCCCACTTTTGGACTGTCAAAGGATCCATCAGTTTATGAAAGGACTGACCCAGATAGATCCCTGTTTCAGACCTACTACAACTTACCAGGGTTACAAGGACCTGGAGACAATAGGGGCTTGGGAAGGGGAGAGAGTAGAGTGGATGAGGATGAGGAAGAAGGAGTTTTTAAAGGGGAGAGGGCCCAGTTTGACTGAGATCCAGGTATGCCTAGTCTCTGACACAACAACCTCTGGGATTCCAGCCCAAGTGCTGTCCCTATTTACCAAGGTATCCCCTGGGATTCTAAAGACAGCTACTCCTGTCAGCTTTCAGGAAAGCCGCTAGATCCTGGGCTGGGAGGGGAAGAGAGGAGAGATTAATAATCTGGAACATTAGACTCACTCCACCCCCAAACGGGTGCCACAGGGCATCCTGTACTTGCTGCAGCCACAATCTATCCCTAGATAGGAGGAATTACTGATTGACAGGGTCAGACCTAAATGCCCTCTGGGATAGAAGTGGAGCAGGGGAGCCATTCTAGTCCTTGTTGGCCATGGCTGCCTGGCTTCTCTGTTTTCCATGCTCCCAGTCCTCTACACCCTTAGCTGAGCTGAGAGACTTAGCATCAGGCCACCCAGGGCTCTAGAGGATAGGGCAGAGTCCATGTGTGAGGTGTCCAGGTTCTAGCTTTAGCCCTGCTGCCCTGCCCATCTGCTGCATGATCTTGGGTAGCTGAATTTCCTCAGTTTTCCAATATATGAAATAGGGATTTTAATCCTGGCCTGATATGCCTCATGAGAATTAAAATATGATAATGGAGGCAAAATACCTCTGGAGAACTAAAGAAGCAGCAAAGAATGGTGGAGACTGTGGGAATGGGTCAGGAAGTTTAAGTTCAAGTGACAGTTCCAGCATTTACTAATAACCATGTGACTATCGATGCAAGTCAGTTAACCTCACTGAGCTTCCAGGTACTTCATCTGTAAAATGCACATAATACCCACAAGACAGCTGTGAGGAAAGTACTTTGCAAACCTCAGAGAAGAACTACAGAAAGAAATTGTAGTCTGGGAATACCTGAGCTACTTGAGGGCCAGTCTAAGGATATTTTTTCCTCTGTCTTCTGAAGTGAAGAAACTATTTCATAAACCTTAAGTGCCACATAAATAGAAGTTATTGTTTGTTAGTCCTGATTTCTCCCTCCTCTAAGCTCCCTGGACCTGGAGTGTAAGCGGCTGGTCCCTTAGTCCTTAGTCACACTGTCTCATATTGTTCTCTAACCTAGTTATTGGTCATCTCCTAAGCCAGACTGAACTCTCTGAGGGTAGGACCCAGGCCTATTCCTCTTAGAGGCGGCTAGATGGCAGAGTGGGCCTGGAATTAGAAAGACCTGAGTGCAAATCGAACTTAGACACTGGCTGTGTGACTTCGGTCAAGTCACTTATTTCAATCTCTTCTTCAGTTTACTCGTATGTAAAATGCATATCATGATACTTCCCAGAGTTGTTGTGAGGCTCAAATTAAATATTTGTAAAGCATTTAGCACAGCTGCTGGTATATAGTATCCCCTTAAAAAAGACTTTTTCCCTTCCCTGCCCCCACCTTTCTCTTCTGTCACTCCTAGACTATGAACTTCCTTAAGAGGTAGGACCTGGGTCTGCTCTTCTCCCATCATCCCATATTCTGCCAAACTCAGACCTGATCCAGTGTTTAGTTCTGGGTATCACATTTCAGGAAGGACATTGGTGAGCTAGGAATTATCCAAGAGAAACTCCCACAACAAAGAAGGAATTCAGGTCCGTGCCATAATGGGAATTTGTAGGATGAAATTGAGATATGTACCTGGAGAAAGATGACCACTGCCCTGAAGTACTTAAAAAGCTATCTTCTGGAAGGTCCCAGAGGACAGAATCAGGAGCAATGGATAGAAATTTTAAAGATGCAAATTTAGACTTTGCTTTATCGGGGAAACTCTTCCTAACACTTGGAGCTGTCCCAAAGTGGAATGTGATGCTTGGGGAGGTAGTGAATGCCTTCTCACTTCAAACAAAAACTCATCACTTGTCTCATGTGTTGTGATGGGACTCCTTTCAGATGTATGAGTAAACGAGAGAGCTACTGAGATCCCTTCCAGTTCTGAGATTCCGTGAGTCTATGAGCTCCCGGAGTATGGGATCTGGATCTCTTCCTCTTCTTTGAGACTACCCACATGGCTAGCTCCACAATCAGTTCTGTATTGAGGGGATGGAAGGGAGGTGTCCCAGTCTTGGAAGACTTCTTTGCTCACAGGCCCTTCATTTCTTTGTTTCCCCTTGTTTTTGCTATCAGTGAAGTCATCAATGATCCCAGATTATCAAGAGAGCTTCAAGCAGTTGGCTTGGGCAGCCTCCTGCCACCCAAAGAGATCCGCAAATTGGAAGGCACCTTCCTGTCTAATGAAATGGTAAGAGTGGTGCTGTCTGATGTGCTCAAGTTCCTCTCTCTTTTACCCTTCTTTACACCTATCTCTCTTCTCTCTGCCCTCCCATCCCAGCCTAGTTTGAGACAGAAATTGAAGAGGCTAGTACCTGACTTCCTAATCTTAGTCCACTGGAAAAGGGGGGAACAAGTAACAGACTTTAATTCACAAAGAGATGCTCCCAAATGATTTCCACCAGTCCTAAATGGAAAAGAATGAGGGAGAGAGTGGAGGTAGGAAAAAAATTGGAGGAAGGGAAAGAGTGGGAGATGAGGAGCCAGAAGGAAAGAGAAAGCAGATAGAAAGATGGTAGAGGGGACAAAAGAGAATTGAGGGAGGAGAGAAGGAAATCAGGAGAAATTGAGACAAAGAAGCTCATTACATTTCTCAGAGCACTTTGACTCTCCCCTTTGCTCCTTTCGAATTCTGTCTTGTACCATAGTTATTGGCATAGCCTTTGATGCATATTGGCTGTGTGATATTGGCAAGTTAAGTAACCTCTCAGTGTTCGAGTCTATGGTCTCATACTAAAAAAAAGATGGCAACCAAGTTTGGCCACCAAGAAGTTCCCTATACCAGTGAAATCACAGGTCTAGTCATAGCTCCTTGCCCCTTATTAGACTGCACTTTCCTTGAGGACAGGGACTGTATCATTTTTCATCTTTGTGTCCCAGCATGAAGCATAGGATATTTTATATATTAGGTTTTTAATATTTTTTTAATTTGAATTTTCAATTCCCTTTCTCAACAGAAAAATAAAGGGGAAGAACTGGGAAAGGGATAGAGACATAGAGAATTCTCTGTCTTTGGAGAGAAAATTTAAATAAATGAGAGAAATGGAAAGATAATGGGAAAGGGGAGCAGAGAAAAGGAAAAAGGGTAAGATATGGGGATTGAGATAGCAATGGAAAGGAGGGAGAAGAAATAAAAACAAAGAAGGGGGGCTAGGGAGACAAAAACAAAGAAAAGAAAAAGATGAAGAGAGAGAGAAAAAGAAAGATGAGAAAGAAAAATTGGAAAGAGGTAGAGGGAACAAATATGTAGAGAGGAAAGATAAGAACAGGAGCAAGTAGGTGGCTCAGTGGATAGAGTACCAATCCTAGAGTATGGAGGACCAGAGTTCAAATTTGACTTTAGACACTTACTAGTTGTGTGACCTTGGACAAGGGACGAGAGAGAGAGAGAGAGAGAGAGAGAGAGCGAGCATAGGAGCTGGATGCATAGATAGAGAAAGCTTTTGAATGTAAGTCATCAGGTGCTTGTATGAGTTCCAGTCCTGGCTCTCTAAAAGGTAGATCTGGACATCTTAGTGTGATTATGGGCTAGAAACCACAAGGAGGCTGAAGGTTTGAAAGGAGGACGGGGAAGGGGAGAGAGCCTGATCTAGGAATCTGAGTAGTGACAGTCAAAGAGGGGAGTGGAGGATCTTGGGGCTCACAGGCTGGCTGAGAGAAGGTCAATGGGAGGGGAGAGGAAAAATTGAAGGCCACCTGCTGCCCCAGACTGAGAGTCAGGAGCCCTAGGTCAGAGTCCTGCCTATGCCACTATTAATTTGATCCCTTCCCCTCCCTGAGCTGTAGTTTCACCATCTGTAAAAGCAGAATAACGATGCCTGTATTGGATGGGATTAGAAGTTGGAGGCGGGGACGTAGATAATAGTCAAAGTACTAAAAAGTACTTCCGTATTTTCAGTGACTCACAGATGTGTGGAGATAGTTTTCTTTTTCATCATTACTGTTGTGCTGTCGGTCATGCAAACCAAAAGCTTTCCTGTCTGTAGACAGGCTTCTGTTTCCAGAAGGCACCAGTCAATTCCCAAGGGAGACAGAGACCTCCCAGCAGAACAAAAGCCAAAAGAGTCAGTGCCGAGAGAGGGATACCCTCTTACCCGACCCTCTGGGACCCCCCCTCCAAAAAAGTGGGCCCCTAACTTTATATATAGCTGGAAGGGAATTTAAAGACCATCAAGTTTAATCCTTCCTTTTACAGATGAAGAAACAAAAGCTCAGAACAGAAGAATAACTTGCTTAAGATCACACATAGTAAGTTGGGGAAGTAGCGAGTAGTGGCTAGTGGTTAGTCACCATCAGAGCTAGGAATTGAGTCCTAGAGCTCTGAATCCAAATTCATCGTATTTCTTCTTTCACTGTAAAGACTCATGGCTGGCCATAAGTGACAAATAATAGCACAATAATAACTAATTTAGCTATTCTCCAAACACAGTCCTTGCAAAAGCCCTGGTAGGGAGACAATCGAGCTGCTAATATTTGACAAAGGACGCTACTGAGGCTCAGACAAAATCTGAGGATTATAAAGAAAGGACTTCAGAGATCATTTAGCCCAACTCCCGCGTTGTGCAGATAAGGAAACCAACGCGCAGAAAGGGCGAGGGACTTTCTGACTCCCAAGTCACCCGGTATGCTTTCTTCCAATGTCCCTCCTAATCCCACTGGGATCTCGGGGCCAATTTAAGTGAGAAAGGTGAGAGCCAACATCCCTTGTCCTCAGGCAGGCCCTATCACCAGCAAGTTCCCAAGATCACCTGGTTTCCTCCTCCTGTTACCTAGGCAGATGTCAAGAAATTGATGATGCGGGGGCTGGAGGTAGAAGTGGAGAAATGGTCAAAGGACAACGAGCCTATAAAACTAGAAGGGCACTTCCACAGTGAGCTCCCAATTGACATCATCCAGGTACTGGAACAACCGTCTATCTTCTTCCTCTCACCACTTTCCTCACAACACAGAGACACAACACACATGTATATGGAATGTAAATCCATGCATGTTCAGGCATACACATATTTCTTTTATAAATTTTTATATAATCTTATTTTCCCCAATTACATGTTAAAACAATTTTTAAAACTTTTTTTTAAAGTTTTGAGTTCCAAATATTATCCTTCCCTCCCCTTTCCCTTCTCTGAGACAGTAAGCAATACAACAGACATATTTCACATTCAAGTATTTATCAGTGTGTATGCTCAGTATGTGGATACACAGCCCTGACTGTCAAAGGCAAGATGTGTGTGAGAATATGCACAGAAGCAGGTCTCTATCTCCTGTGGCCCTTCTCCTCCATAGCCACACATACCTGAATATACCTGTGTATATTTATATATGTCTGGCCCATGGCACACAGGGCCCAATGGCCTGGGTAGCTCCCTCCTAACACACATTCTCACATGCCATCTTTATCCATGTACACATACCCAGGTAACATTATGTCTGAACTCCTAGTTCTCATTTCACACCTTGCCCCCTCCCCCCACCTCACCTCCCCCCCAAAAAAACCCACCTCAAATATGCTGCCAAATCTGTAGTGGCCAGAGAGCTAGCTTTGAAGTCAGAAGGCACAAATTCTAAATCTGTCTCTGCTATTTAGTAACTGGGTAACTTGGAGCATCTATATCCTTCTCTTCTCTGGTACTCGTTTTTCCCCTATAAAATAAGAGGGCCAAACTCAGAGGATCTCTAAGTAAATAATGTGATTTTTAAAAAATGTATGCTTACATATTCTCCTTCCCCCACACAAATAACTTTCACACTTATCAATTAGCAAACATTGGTTAATTGTGTATACCCTCTGTGTATATGTATGTTTGCACATACCCACTGTGTATACATACACTTGCACACACATATTCATATACTGATGTTTCTTTGAGCAAGAAGAGATCAGGCTTTGGGGTTGACCAATCCTACAGCCTTCAGACCCACTTTCCCCATCCACCCCAGGCTGCCTTTGCTCTTATCTCATAGTCCCAACAGCCTTCCCTCTCCCCAAGTGGGAAGGCCAGGATGCATTCCCATAACCCTCTGTTCTTGCTCAACAAAGTCCCAGGAGCAAAGCCCTCTTTCTAGATCTGCTCAGCTCTAGGTCTGTCCTCCCAATCCTCTCTCCTTCTAACGACCTTCTTCTCATAGATTATCTCTGGGGCACAAGTCAAGGCTAAGAACATCACAGTGGCCCTGGTTAAACAAATGAAACCGCTGCTGATGGCTGAGCTCTCCTCCTTCCTGAAGAGGTATGTCCCTTCAGGGGTGGGGCACTGGGGGATCATGGGGTTGGGTTCACCCTCTCTCTGCCCAATCCATGGGGATGCAGGGGAAAGGAGAAGGACTCAGGATCTGAATCCCTACAATCCTGAAATCCTAACCTTTGTCGGTCATTAGCTTTGTAATTTGGGGAGCAGTTTCTTTCCCCACTCTGGTCCCCAGCTACTCCATCTCTAAGATTAGGGTATTGAACCCACAGCTACCAGCAAGCCTTTGCAGACTTCACCGAGAAAAGCAAACAGAAGCATTACAGAGCCACCATTATGGCCAACATCAACAACTGCCAGATTTTCAGGTAAGTCCAAGGAATAGGAGGGTGGACCACTTCCGGGGAGCTAGCCGTGTGCCACTGAATCAGTCTTTTCTGAGCTTTCTCCTGCTGCTCTACCCCATGTACTCAGGCCTGTGCTTGGTTCAGATGTTGGGAAGTTAAAAGAAGGGGCAGACGAGGGCCTCAGGAGTTTCCTGTTTCCTTGGAGAAGTGTAAAAAAAATATAGGGCACAGAATTTCAGCACTAGACAGGATCTCAGCTACCACCTAGTTCAACTCCCTCATTTTATAGAGGAGAGAACTGAGGTTCAGGGAGCTGTGTCTTATCTAAAGTCCCATAGTGGCAGAATGAATACCAGAACCCTGTGTAGGGCTGAGGTGATCAATCAAAATATATTTATTAAGTGCCCACTACATGCCAGGCACCATGCTAATAACCCCTGTCCTCAAGGAATTTACAATCTAGTGGGATGTGGAAAGTCCTAACGCTATTAAGTATGGGAGAATTCAGAGATCAGTAAAGTATCTACCTGAGCATCATAAAATCCACAAAGGAAGAAAGTCCTCTAATGGGAATTCAAATGTTAAGTAAGTTTTAGTATGCATAATAAAATCCACCAAGAGGTGATTAGTAAAGCAAAAGATTCAACCAGAAAGCTCATCTCACTAGTCATCTGAGTATCCACTCTGTCTTCTCCTGATGGGGAAAGAAAAGGATCATTATGGACTGAAATAGTCAGGGAAATGTCCCTAAAAGAAGGAATCTGAATTGATTCTTAAAGAATGAGAATGGACATTTTGAGAGGGGGAAATTAGAGGAAGACCAGTGTAAACAAAGCCATAGGACTTTTGCTGGTGAGCTCACTCTGGCCTGACCGAAGCGTTTCCATAAAAGGGAGCAAGGGAAAATGAGTTTGGAAACACAGGCTGAGGTGAGATCATTGATAGATATCAGGATAAGGGTCTTGGACTTCAGTTCTCAAGGGTTAGTTCCCCTGGGAAGCTTGTCTTCAGCTTCTCAAAAAAGCCTCTCTTTCTGTGGGTATACAAGAATCACAGTGCAGTAATAAATAAATAAATTAGCACTGAACTTGACAGAAGACCTGGGTTTGAATATGGATTGCTACCGACTGACTCCGTGGATCTTGGACAAATCTCTTTCCTTCTCTAGGTCTCCTTCTTTTCCTTTATAAAATAAGAAATATAATATCCTAAGATCTATGGTCTTTTAGAGTAACTTTATTATATATTTACAAGGAATAGCAAGTTTTATGTAATAGATTTGCAGTTTCATGTACAGTCATCTCTTTTGTTATGCTGTTATGGAAATGCTTGTTTTATTCCATAAATTAAAAATAAAATAAAATTTTAAAAGATTAGCATCATAAAATAAAAATAAAATAAAATAAGAGGGTTAGCTTAATCAGGAGTTTTAGTATGGTCTATTCTGGGCTTGGGTCAGTAACTAAAGCAGCTTCCCCCTCCTCCTTTCAGAGACCACATTAAGCAGGATTCAAAGGCTATGGAGAGAGAGAACTCCAGCTACATCTTGGCCCCCTTGCGTGAAATCGAGCTAAGTGGTTTCAACATTCTCCTCCAAGACCTATTCCTGGCATTAAAGGTAATAGAACTGTAGCTTGGAGGAAGAGGGGGTGAGGCAGAGATCTGGGGAGGGGGTTTGTCAGGTGCCCTGAGGTATTCTTGTGTTTCTCTGAGAAGACACAAAGACCACACAGAGCCACAAGGTTGGGAAAATTCTGGCCTCCTTGAGGCTGTTTCCACCTCACCCTTTTCCTTCCCGTGTTGCCACATTCCCAGAGCCGTTATTTCCTGTACTCCCCTATGGCGCCCTCACAGGCTCCCAGGGTTGGTGTGCCTAGACCCAGATGCGGTCTATATGTCTTTGTTTCTGAGAAATGCTGAAAACCCTATCACCACCATCACCACCACCCCAAATCATTTTTGCTTTAAAACTAGCCCTGGAACAGGCAGAAACCTGTACTGGATAACAGGAACTTAGTTCAGATCAACAGTTCTCACATTTTTTGGCCTCAGGACTGACTATCTTTATTGAGGACTCGTTCCCCAAAAAGAATTTTTGCTTACATAGGTCATAACTATTGATATTTTGTTTTTCAGTCATTTTTTCCAGGCCTTTCTAACTTTTGTGACTCCTTTTTGGGGAGTTTTCTTGGCAAAGATACTGGAGTGGTTTGCCATTTCCTTCTCCAGCTCATTTTACAGATGAGAAAACTGAGGCAAACAGGGTTAAGTGACTTGCCCAGGGTCACCCAGCTAGTAAGTGTCTGAGATCAGATATGAACTTAGGTCTTCCTGACTTCAGACTTGGCACTCTATCTACTGTGCCAACTCATTGCCCTTCTATCGATATTTGCCATCTTAGAAATTACAATGTCTTAGAATTATTCTGAAAATGTTTTTGATCTTGGTGATGCCTGAAAGGGTCTCAGGGACCACTAGGGGTCCCTTGGATCAGACTTGGAGAAACACTAGTTTAAAAATGCATCTCTCCTACAGCTGTTCCTGGGATGGCTAGAGGTCCCTGACTCTCCCAAAGAGGGAGCTGCAATCTCCCTGGAGAAGATGTCTCCCAAATTTCTACCACACAAAACATAAGAGTTTCTTGCCCTGTGCTTGAAGTTTCTGTGATGGAGTCAGAGAGGAAGGAGAGAGTATGGGGGTGGTGGAGGAAGGTGAAGAGGGAAGGACTGAAAATCTTGTTCCTCCAGATTGTGACTGGAATGTGAACCTGGAAATGGAGGTCACATACTAACTGACTGACAGCCTCTGCTCACTCCTCAAGAGCCATATCTGTGGGCTCTGTGCATGTGTGTGTTCATTTTGGAGAGAAACCAGAGGCTATGCAACTTTAACCTAAACAAAACCATTCCTTCTCTAGCCCCTGTTCAAGAGGCTGACACAGACTCGTTGGGCTACCCACAATGAAACCGTGGCAGAAATCATTCAGATCACCAGTGACTGTCTGCCAGAATTCAAGGCCCTAAAAGAACCGTACCAAAAGGTAAGGAGGATGTAGCTGGGTCAGGAAGTGTCACTTCAGCCCCTAGCAACAGGAAGCCTGTCTGACAATCCTACTCCACCCTTTCCCCACCCCATGGGAGGAGGAAGGGATAGACCCAAGGACTTCTTCATGACCTCTCACCCTAGGAATCCCTTCCTCCCCAACACAAACCTGTCTCATTTCACAGGGGATATTACAGGGAGGCAGATTTTTTTTTAGTTCAATCTAATAATAATAGCTACCATTTATATAGTTTTAAGGTTTTCAAAGCCCTTTAAAATTTTTATCATATTTTATCCCTATAATCCTTTTACAGGTGGAGAAACTGAGGCAACAGAGGTTATGTGACTTGCCCAGGGTCTTACAGCTAAGGCCATATTATAAGTCAGATCTTCCTCACTTCAGGGCCAGTATTCTATCCACAGCACTACCTAGCTGCCTCTTACCTCATCTTTAATCTCAAGGAAAACCTGCTCCAAAGTAAAATGAATAACTTCCTACCCTTGAATGTGCCCTAAGGGTCAGATAAGATATGAGAATCACAGAATCTCTGGGCATTTAGTCTGAGCATCATCCCAGATCCAGACTTATCCTTTCCTTCCTTTATAGGTCCCTCAGCCCTTCTTCCATCTTAGTGCCCCATATTTGTACCTGCTCCCAGTCCCCAGATCTGCTGCCTTGTGCTGACCCAGTCATTCTGTCCTCCCTGATTTCAGGACATCATGGAAGCTATTCACCTATTCCTGGTGAAGGAATACATCATCCAGCTCAGCAAAAAGCGACTAGTGCTAAGGACCACTGAACTTCAGCTAAACCTGGCCCGGCAGATCTCGAAGGATGCTGAGAACATCCAGAGTTTCTGTGCCCAGAACGTAAGTGGAAAGCCTTTTGTAAAATGAAAGCAGAATCTGAGGAGTTTCTAAAGAGAAAAGTCATTTTCTATGAGCCCTCCCCTCAGTAACCTAGTTAGGGGTTCAGTCTGGAGCCAAGGTGATTTGTTCCATTGTGGAGTGTGAGACCTGGGGCATAACTAACCAGTTTTTGGTTTTTCTTCACCTTAAGGGATCTCCTGCAACCTGGTTAGAACCAGCCCTCCGTACCCTGGCAGAAATCATTCGTCTCCAGGATACTAGTGCCATCAAGATCGAGGTGGCAACATTTGCTAATATGTTCCCAGACTTCAGGTGAGAGTGTAAGGGAAGAGGGAGGTTAAAACTCATCCCAGGTCTTGTACCCATTACACAGATGACAAAACTGAATGTCATAGATTTGAAGCTGGAGAAACTAAGAGGTCATTTCACTCAACCCTTTTATCATATAGATAGAAAAAAAAAAAACAACCTAGGTTCCCTGACTCTCAAAAGGTCAAATAGATAATGTTGGAAGTGGAATCTGAACTGAGGTCACCCCTCTTATCTCAAACATTCCAGATACCACCAAAAATCCACCTTATCTTTTAAATTGCCTTATTAAAACAAATGTCAAATGAAAAAGAATTTAGAAGAAAATAGGTGAAAGTGACATTTTGACTTCCCTTTTCTCGAGTGTTGAAAATGTGCTTTTCATTGCCACCAAGGTCACAGAGTCAATCAGTGGCATTAAGTGGGGTCCTTGCAGAAGAGTTAGGATTTTAGCTGGGGCTTGAAGCCAGGGAATCCATGAAGTGGAGATGAGGGAAAAGGGTATTCCAGACATGGGGATAGCCAACAGAAATGCATCAGATCTAGAGATGGAGTGATTTGTTTGAGGAATAGTCTTAGGACAGCTAGTGTGGTGAAGTAGACATAGAGCAACAGCCTTAAGATCAGGAAGTCTTGAGTTTAAACCTGCACACTTACTATCAGTGACCCCGGGCAAATTACTTTACCTCAATTACCTCCCAAAGCAAAAAAGCAAAATGAATGGTCTCTGATGTCAAGCGTTTTTTCTTGGAGGTAGTAGTACTGCTTTTTGTTCCTGAGGCACTGAGGTGGAGGCTAGGGAATAAGGAGTCTCTCAGTTCTTGGAAAGTTTAGTCTTGAAGACAAAGACAAAGACTAAGAAGTAGCACTTGGATAACAATCACAGCCTCCCTGACAATCATGTGCCATTTTATACTTTTCAAAAGGACTTTTTTGCTACCATAATCTCATGTCCTCCCAACAGCTCTGAAAAAGTGTAGGGCAGGGATCTATTACTTCTTCCTTCTGAATCATTTCCTGGCATTGCAGGCCCCAGATCCTCCAGCTTCAGCTTAAGCCTCCCCAGGTTTCTTTTCCACTACTCCACATCTCTTCCTGCCTTAGGGACCCTCCCTGTGACTCACAGCATGCTGCTCCTCAGCTTGGACCACAGGTCTTCCATCATTGCCTCTGCAAGCCTTTCCTTCTCCATGAAGTCCACCCCTTCTTCCATCCCAAATCTCTCCAGCCAAATGTGACCTTCTCTACTCTCCAGCTTCTCACTGACCTTAAACCAGATAGCACTGCTGCACTCACATCAGCATCTTTTGTATCAGTTATTTGTGTATGAATTCTTCCTCACTGTGAGTGGGGGCCAAGTGAAGGGGTTGAGTCTCCAAAGTCTCTTTCATCTCTGACAGTTTATATTTCGAGTTTTCTGGGGCTTCTTTCAGTCCCAGTTTTCTGTGGATCTCTTATTATGTATTTCTTTAAAATATGTGAGAAACTGTACTCTAGGGTGCCTCTCTTGGGGACATGAAAACACACACACACACACACACACACACACACACACACACACACATGCGCGCACGCCTCTGAGGAAGGAGTGAGTGAGCACTCCCTCCGAGGGAAATGGAGAAATTAAACACTGGGGAAAAGATGAGGGAACCAAGTCAGTTCCTACCCTCCAGGAGCTAGTGGGAAGGAGATGGGACAGGGCAGTGGTAGAGGACCAGGGAGGAAGATCACAGAATTATAACTTTAGAGCTAGAGATCACGGAGTCCAACCTTTCCCATGCTTCCCATAAGAAAATATTGAGCAATTTGCCAAGAGTCAACAACTAGTAAGTATCTGAGAAAGGATTTGAACTCGAGTCTTCATGACAACATCATAATGCCTTTAAAGTGAGAGAGCATATGATGCATACTTCTTATTTATCCAATAATTATAGCAATGTAATGCTATATAGTTAATAGCAATAATTAAGAGCAGTAATGCAACAGTTACAATGATATAATGTAACAAGCTCATAAGGCAAAGACAAAGTATGTGGTAATAGGAGAAAGAACCGTAGGGCAGCAACCAGATATCACAGATCCTAGACTCAGTGGTGTCACTGACTCTATGTGGCCTTGAGTACAGCACTAACAATGGATGGTTCCCTTAAAGTTATATTCAATAAACATTTATTGAGCATCTACTGTATGCAGAGAAAGCTAAGGAAAATATAAGACTTTGATTACTCAATCAACAAGCATTTCTTAATACAATGAATAAAACAATCCCTTCCTCTATCTTTTGGGAGAGACAGCATGTATATATACTAATACATACAGAATGCAGATTCCGAGTAAACATATGGTAATTTCAATAGCAAGGAAGTAGCATCAGGGGACACTAGGAAGTCATGCTTAGGTTTTATAGGACAGTGTTAGGGCTTCAAAGGGGAAAGATGAGGAGATAGGTCTAACTGTAGGGGTAAGACATAGTTTCAACTGTGATGGAGATCTGATATAGGCTTGCCTCAACAGGGAGATTAAGAGTTAACAATAGTGTAGTAGAAAAAAAATATGCCTATCTTTGAATCACATCTGTTTCACTTAATAGTTATATCCCCCTGGAGCTAGTCCCCTTCTCTCTGGGTCTCAATTTTCTCATCTATATAATAATGAGGTTGGTTAGACTAAATAACATTCTAGCTCTGACATTCTATAATTGTAGGTTGGCAATGTGAGGTTGAGGGACAGAAGGGAGAAGGACCCAAGGAGGATCTTGAATGCCAAGTAGCATTCCCTTATCTTGGTATTGTCTTTTCTTACAGCAAAGGACATCTGGGAGCCATCCTGACCATCAAGGGCAACCTGACCAGCAGTGAAATCAAAAGCATAAAAAGTATCTTGGATGTTAGCACTTTGTTGATAGATTCCTCCAAGTCCTTATTTTCACTTATAAAGGTTGGTTAGTCTTTCACCACGGCCTGGCCTGACCGGCCTGGCTTTCTTGCTGCACCCATGGGCTTGACAACTCAGCCCAGCCTCATGCTCTTCATCCCCTTTTCCTACCCCTGCCCCGTGGTACAACAACAGATCCTCAAGCAAGAGCTGGCTGGTGGCCCAGAAGATGGTCATATGCCTGAAGGTTATGGAGACTGAGGCTCCCCTGAGTCTCTCTGCTCCATGAGAAAAACCCAAGGTCTGATATTCAAAACCTGGAGGAGAGAATTTCAGACCACGCTCTTTGAACTGAGTCAGTCATGACAGAGTAGAAGCCCAGGAGAGACTGGGATTCACTTCACCTCTCAAGACTTTAGTCTCTCCTATTATTCAATGCGGAGGTTAGACTAGGTAACTTTTAAGGTACTTTCAGCCCTGACATTCTCTGGCTCTAAGTCACTTCTCATGTCTGGTACTCAATTAACTTCGGTTCCAACTCTAATATTCTGTATTCTGTGACTCGAAGACTCATTCCAGCTCTGACAGTCTGTTCTGTTCCACCTTGGGTGTTCCTTCTGTTCTATGAGGCTAACATGAGGAGAGGAAAGATGGCTTCCCCAAATTTCACAAATGAAAAAGGTCTGAGCTTAGCCTAGAAGCCAGATCTCTTGCCTCCCAACTTTGGGCTTTCTCCCTTGCCCTACATAGTCTGATCATTGAAGCCCAATGTCGGGTGAGAAAGCTCCTAGAAGAAACCTATCTCTTGTCTGCTTGGCTGCTATCCTTCCTGCCAGCCTGCCTGTCTAAAGGCTCTCTCTGCTCCCCTGCTCCTCTCTCCAGGATCCTTCTCGTTCTCATGGAATGGTCCACAACAGACTTGGCATGGACCAGGGCTGGACCAAGACCCTCTTGAACCTGACTCTGATTCCCCCGCGCCTGGGAGCAGCCTGCTGAGTGAGGCCAAAGAGCAGAATTGTAAATGGAAATCCTTGAGATCCTGTGCTGGAGGACCCTGTCTAAGGAGCTCTTAGTGGAAAGGTCTAGTCTTTTCCCTCCAGACCTTTACCTGAACCTTTTGGAGACTGCCTATTGGTTCTCACTCCCTTCTAGAAGGAGCCCTCTAGAGCTGGGCCTTTTGGCACTTTCACAGACACAAATGTGTACACACTTGGACTGTGATTGTCCCTTCTCTCTCCCTCCCAGGAAGCTAGAAGGGTTGACTCTGAGAAGTGTCTCTAGACCAGGGCTCTCGGAACTCTCTCTCCTTTACCACTGAAATCTCTTAGTGACCAGTATTGCCAAGTCTGGGGCATGGGCCCAGGATTGTGCTGTCTCCCTTTTGGATCTGGGGCCCCAGTCTAATGTAAATTGTGTATATTGTAGAAAACATTTTATCTGTATGTCTTCATATCTGAGATTTGTACCTGAGTTTTTACAGTTTGATATTAAAAGTTTTGTTGAACAATCTCAGGTGGTCTGTCTCCTTTCTGTTATCTCAACTTCCTTTCTGCACCAGGGTAATAATAATTATTCCTATATCTAGGATAACAAGTCATTGTTTGAATAAATCATCTTTTACAAGTGTGTTATTTACAAAGCATTCAGCCTTCTGAGACTCAAGGCTCATCTCCATTTATGGATGAGGAGGGAACCATGGCTTATATAGGTGACCTTGCCCAACGTCACACAGCTAAATGGGGGGACTCAGTTTCATAAGACTCCAAGACCAGTACACTTTTCAGCTATACCACAGAGATGAAGAACAGGAAGGTTCTTAGAGAACTAACCCATTCATTTTACAAATGATACATTTTGCATGATTTCACATGTATAATTGATATAATATTACTTGCCTTTCCAGTGGTTTGGGGGACAACCTGAATGGCGGGAGATAATCTGGCTCTCAGAATTTAAAAAAAAATGCTAAAAACAAATTATAAAATTTACAAAATAAAATATAAATGAGGAACTACGGTTAGAAAGGGGAAGTGACTTAGGGTCATAGGATTTAGAAGTGAAAGAGACATTAGAAATCATCCAGTCAGATGTCTTACTTTGCAGAGTCCCAGAGAGGGGAAGGAACTTTTCAAAACCACGAGGAGAGATGGTTGACAGAGAGGCTTAATCTTCTGACCCCCTGCATGGGACTCTATGATTCCCACATTGCCTTGCCTATTTGCACACACAGTACACTCAACTCTGACCACAAATCACCTTTCATATGCCTCTCCAGGGATAGAAAGCTTCCCAGGTCTGAAGTATACACGAGCTAGCCTCCAGACGGTTGTACAAAACTACAAGCAGTTATCATCAAGATGTCTATCTCTAAGCTTGCAGTTGCAAAGTCCTGTGTTGTCCTTAGAGATTTGGATAAACAGCAGTACAACTCACTCCCTGTCCCTGCCAGCACACTTCTGAGTTTCTCAGAATTTTTTTGTTCTCCCTTCCCATGAGGGGAAACTTGATCACAAAGCAGAGCCAGACTTTGGGATTGAATCATGAATATTCACATTCTCCCTCAGGTTCCCTTGTGAATAGGATATATATGTTGGTGAGAAAATGGGCTCAGTCTGAAACCAAGACAAAGACTTGGGCTAGAAGTTGGGCCTCATCTCAGTCTGGGGTCTAGGTCAATGTTCTGTTAGTGACTGGGCTCAGGAACTGGTCTCAATCCATGATCAGGGTCCAAATGGAGCTCAGTCTAGGACTCAGGTCAGAATTAAAACAATAAAGAAGATTACAGTTTAGAATTCAGGCTACAGTCAAGATTGGATCATAATCTGGGTTTAGGCTTCATTTTGGGGTCTGCCTGTGCCTGGAATCAGGAGTGTACCTTGGGTACACCAGCCACTGGGGTAAAACAAAGATTAACTGTTCAACAAAAAACTGTTTAGAAAACTGGAAAACAGTCTGACAGAAATTAGGTTTAGACAAACATCTACCATCTACCAAAATAAACTCCATATAAATAATTTAGATACAAAAGTTCACATCATAAACAAATTAGCAAGAAAGCAAATAAGAAATTTCCTATCTATCCTATCTATCAGATTTATGGATAGAGGGAAGAGTTCATGACCAAACAAATAATAAGAGAGGATGACATAAGATAAACAATTATGACTAAAGTTAAATTTCTGTCATGAATATAGCTAAAATTACTTGGAAAACAGAAGAAGAAAATATTTGTAATAAGTTTCTCTGATAAAGGCCTCATTTCCAAGATATATAAGGAACTGATTAAAATTTGTAAGAATAAGATCCATTCCTCAACTGGTAAGTTGTCAAAGGATATAAACAAGCAGTTTTTAAAAGATGAAATACAAACTATCAACATCCTTACAAAAAATGCTCCAAATCAGAAATAATTATAGAAATGCAAATTTGAGGTTCTATCTCACACCTATCAGACTGGGGAAGATAACAGAGAAAATGAAAATATTGGAGGGGCTGTGATGAATGCATTGTGTATAAAGTTGTGAATTGATCTGGTTATTTTGAAAAGCAATTTGGAAGTATTCTCCAAAAGTCACCAAATTGTGCAAACCCTTTTTGACCTAGAGCAACACTTCTCTAAGTGTGGTCCTTGGACCCCTGGAGGTTCCCAAGAACCTTTCTATGGGTTTGCAGGGGAAAGTTATTTTTGTAGAAATACTAAGACATTATTCCTCTAGTAAAATACTCCTCCTTTTTCCAATTAAATAGCTATGTGAGGCCAGATATTTTTCACATTCTTCAAACAAAATAACATTGCAACAGATGGAATGCAGAAGTAGATATGAGGATCCAGCTGTCTTTTATTAATCTAGAGATTTTCAAGACTATGTAAAACAATGTCACTGACTTAAGTTTTGAGGAAAAATGTAGTTATTTTCATGAAAATATATTATTTATGTTAATGGATGGATTTAATTATTGTTTCTTAAATGAATTAATATTTTAAAACATTTATCCTTTTTAATTTCAAACACATGTACTATCAATTGATAGACCACATAAACAAACATAATAAATATCAATTGCTAACCCAGATTTTAAAAAATGCTCTTTGGAGTCCTCAATAATTTTAAGAGAATCATGGGTTCCTGAGACCAAAAAGTTTAAGAGCTACTAATAACACTAATGCACCTATATACCCTAAAGAGATCAGGGAAAGAGCAAAGGAAGCGATATATACAAAAACATTTATAGCAGGACCTTTTGCAGTTGCAAAGAACTAGAAACAAAGGGGGTACCCATACATTGAGTATTGGCTGAACAAATAATTGTATATGAATGTAATAGAATATTACATTCTATTGTAATAATTCAATTAATAATGTAATGAATGATGAGAGTCCATTTCAGAGAAACCTGGGAAAACTGTACAAACTGATGGTGAATGAAATGAGCAGAACCAGGGGAATAATTTATATAACAGCAACAGTATAAAGACCTGAGAATGCTCCTCAATGCAATGACCAGTCATGATTCTAGAGGGCATCTGAGGAAGCATGCTACCCTCCTTCTGACACAGAAGGGATAACCTTAAGATACAGAACGAGGCAGACCTTGTTATTTATGGCCAGTAGGAGAATTTGCTTTGCTTGACTCTCCATATTTGATGCAAGGATTTTTTCTTCCTTTTTATTTTTAAATGTAGAGGGGTAGAAGGGAGGTAAGTATTTGCTATTTGAAAAAAAAAATAAAATCAAATGTTACATCAAAAAAAAAAAGTCTTTGTAAAGGCAGGGAAAGGGCTCAGTCTGGGCCCTGAATCAGGGCCTGGGGTCAGGATGAGGTCCAGTCTAGAGCTGCATTCAAGGCTCTTTCTTTGTCCATGATCAGTTTAAGGCCAGTTTTGGTGTTCTCCCTCACCCCTGTGATCATGGACTCCTCTGTGTCACATCAGTTACAGGTTCAGGTCAGTGCAAGCCAGAGTCAGGGATCAGTCAGGTACTTTAAATAGAGGAAGGAATAAACGTTTATTAAGCAACTATGAGGTGCCAGGAACTGTGCTAAGTATTTGACAACTATCATTTTATTTGGTCTTCACAGTCTTCCTAAGAGGTAGTACTGTTATTATCCTTATCCAACAGGTGAGGTATTATCCTTATTTAACAGGCGAGGAAACTAAGGCAGACAGAGGTTAAGTGATTTGCCTAAGATCATACAGATAATATTTGTCTGTGGTCAGATTTAAGCTCAGGTCTTCCTGATTCCAGGCCCAGAACTCTATTTACTGCCCCAGCCAGCTACCTCAACATCTCAGATGAGAGTCAGAGTTCAGTTTGGGCTCAAGGTGCAAATTTAGTTTTAACTTCTATCCTAGGCCTAGTCTATGTAAGTCATGTCAGTTTTGGCTTGCCTCAAGGCTCAGTCTAGGGCACAGGCCGACATTTAGCTCAGATTAACATTGGAGTTGGGGCCAGTGGCTAGGATTGGATCTCCTCTATGACTGTGATCAATGGTCAGTCTTGGGTCAGAGACCACTTAGAGATCACTTTGGAGGTTCCATCTAGAATCAAGATGAGGGTTCTATCTGGAGATGGTCTGGCCTCAGTGTGAGGTTTAGGTCATGGCTCTTCTGTGAAGTATGGAATATGGTAGCAGTCAATGAAACAGATTGCCCCTCAACCAGAAAAAGGCCTTGGGAAGGAGGAAAGACAGCAATTTCCCAGAAGTGTCCAGGACAGCCTCCTCAGGGAACCCTGAAGACCACAGCAGATGGAGCACATGAGGAAAGAAGGAGAGAAGGAATAAAGAAGCTTCCTCTAAGGAAAAGTTGCAAATTGTCAGCCACCTGGACTCAGGAGGCATTTTCCAGGCTTAATCATTCCAGCCTGTAGAACTATAACTATGTTGTATGACTCCAATCCCATCCCTCTCCAGATAGATAGAGTGATTGTCAGATTTGGACAGCAGTTCTAAGATCACCAAGCCCATCCTGATGGTTTTTACAGAGGACAAAATGGAGGATCTGAGAAGAGAAACATTTGCTAAAAATCATATAGTGACCCAAATCTCCTAATCCCCGGGCCTGGGCCCTTTCCACTGCACTGTGCTGACTCTCATGCTGTTCTATCTCATTCTACTCTGCCCCCATTTACCCTGTTGTTTGGACTCTACCATTGATCTTCTGTGGGATTTGAGTCAAGTCACCTCCTCACAGTTTCTCCATCTGAGAAACAAGATGGTTGGAATAGACAATTTAAAAATCCCTTTCAGGGAGAGGTAGGTAGAATGTAGTAAAGCATCTCACATAAAAGAGGCAAGAAAGAGCTTTTACAATGGAGAGGAAGAAGGGGAAGATGAGAGGCAATAAGTAAGCCTTTCTTTCATCAGATTTGGATTCAGGAGGGAATAACATACACACTCAATTGGGTATGGAAGTTTATCTTATCCTACAGAAAACCAGGGGGAAGGGGATAAGAGGGGGGGATAATAGAAGGGACGGCAGATTGGGGGAAGGGATAATCAGAAGCAAACACTTTGGTAGAGGAACACATCAAAGGAGAGAACAGAATAAATAGAGGGCGGGACAGGATAGAGGGAAAAATAATTTTTCACAACATGACTGTTATGGAAATGTTTTTTATAACTACACATGCATAACCTGTATCGAATTGCTTGCCTTCTCAGGGAGGCTGGGTGGGGAGGGGGAAAGAGAGAGAACGTGGAACTCAAAGCTTTAAAAATGAATGTTAAAAACTGTTTTTACATGCAACTAGGAAATAAGATATATAGGCAATGAGATACAGAAATCTATCTTGCTCTATAGGAAAATAGAAGGGAAAGATATGGAGAAGGGGGTGATAGAAAGAAGGGCAGATTGGAGGAAAGGGCAATCAAAATACACACTATTCTGGGGAGGGGGAAGGGGAGAGATAGGGAGAAAATCTGAAATTCAAATTATGTGGAAGTAAATGCTGAAAACTGAAAATAAATAAACTTAATAACAAATAAATAAATAAAAGTCCCTTTCAGCTCTAATCTTCAATGGGGTCTTCTACCTGACTGTCACCTCCATCAAGCTAACTGCTGGCTGTAACTGCCTTGAGAACCAATTTTTAAATTTTTCAACATGAACATTTAAACTTCAGAAATCAGCAAAGGCTACAAATTAGGGCTTGATTTTTTGTTTTGTTGATTGTCTAGATCAGGAGTAGGGAACTTGTTGCCTGGAGGCCACATGTGGTCTTCCAGGTCCTAGGATGCAGCCTTTTGAGTGAGGCCAAGTTTAACATAACAAATCCTTTTATTAAGAGGATTTGGTCTGTAAAGTTTGGATTTAGTCAAAGGGCTACACTTGAGGTCCTTGAGGCCGCAGGTCCCCCACCTCTGGTCTACAATTAAGAAAGTGATGAAAAAAATGTTAATGATTAAACTTAGAAATATGCCTTATATACATTTTTCTTTTTGAGTTAGACCTTTTTAGTTATTAGACCTTTATCAGCATTCAATGCCTATATCTAACATGTCACTATTAGCATTAAACCTTGATCCTCTATTATAATATAGATCATTAAGGGAATCTGGGAAGGAGGTCAAAACAAACTTTACCTACTTCCCCAACAGCCTAGTTCAGGTCGTGGTTCAATACCCTAGCCTGTAGAGATAATGTGTAAAGATTCTCTCCCATTGCTGGAATTGGGAATCCAAGGCCATATACCCTAGGGCTACCCTAGACAGGAAGAAAATTCACTGGAATGACGTAATTAAAAGTTTCAACCAACAAGCCATTGCATGCAGTTGGGTTGCTGAGTGGGGTGAGGAGGTAGGGGGAAGAAGGAAACCATCTGTCCTTACCATCAGAGAAGGAAAACAGAGAGTCAAGTGTGATTCAGGGATCCCCAGTTTGGGCTGACTACTGAGTTTTCTTTGTTGTCACAACTGGCCTGACCAATGGAGGCAGTTAGGTGGCTCAATGGATACAGCACTGTGCCTGGAGTCAAGAAGACCTGAGGTCAAATCCTGCCTCAAACGTTTACTAGTTTTGTGACCTTGGGCAAGTCACTTCACCTCTATTTGCCTTAATCCACTGGAGAAGGAAATGACAAACCACTCCAGTATCTTTACCAAGAAAACCCCATGGACCACGGAGTAAAGAGGAGTTGAACAACAGACAACAATGGATCCAGAAAGAAAATATGACAGCTGCCATTGCTTCATCAGCTTGGGTCATATTCCCAGTTTCCAACCCCTTTTCCTTGTTAGGCTCTGTAATACAAAGCTATTTTGTAATATAAATACATGCTCCTAGGAAAATACACAAGAAGAACAGATATTAAAAGACAGTGAAGTGGAGTGGAAAGTATGATAGCCAATGGATATTTATTAAGTATCTATTGTGTGCCAGGTACTGTGCTAAATGCTAGGGATACAAATAAGAAAAAAACAATTCCTGTCCTCAAGGAGCTTAGAGTCTGAGACAATACACAAAAGGAGACTGAAAAGGAAGATGTAGGGGTACGATGTGGTCAAGTCAAAACCAAGCATTACTACTGATGAGGAAAGGAGCTAGCTGGGACATCTTGAACCTTCTATAAAGAGGGGTTTGGGGAGGAACTGACTGCTCTGTGCTTTGGCTCTCCAGATATAGAGGAAAAGCAACCTGTTGAGTATCAAAGCTTAATCAATCTCCATGATGATAAGATTTCTAAACTTGAAATCACAGGATCTGGAGCTGAAATCAGATCTACTACTAACTACCTCTGTGACCATGAACAAGTCATTTAACTTAAGCTTTCTCAGCCTGAATGACTGGAAGGACATTGATGCCATCCACAGGAATGAAAAATCTCAGAAACAGGGAGGGAGAAGATAATAGGTTCTATTTTTAGACATTTGAAATAGCTATAGGACTTCCAGTTGGAAATATCCAACAAGAAGATGCTGATATTGAACTAGAACTCAGGAGAGAGGTATCAACGAATTCCCAAATATGAGCATTGGAAGGGACCTCTAGTCCAACCCATACATAAAAAGAATTCCTAGGTACAACAAAGGGCCATTCAGACTTTGCTTGAAGATTTCCAAGTAGGGAACCCTATCACCCCCTAAGATGGCCCATCCCACTTTTAGACAGCCCTAATTATTGGGAAGTTTTCCCTGTTATTAAGGCTAAATCTTTGCTATTCCCACTCACTGCTCTTGGTTCTGTCCTCTGTGTCCGAAGAGAATCCTTTCACCTGACAACTGGTTGAATGCTTGAAAATACCTATTATGTTTTCCCTGTATCTTCTCTTCTTTGGGCTAAACACGATGAGTTACTTCAACCACTCCTCATACTCCTCAACCTCATAAAGGACTTTTATCAATCTGGATGCCCTCCTTTCAACAGTCTCTGTCTTATCAATGCCCTTCTTAATCCTTGGTGTCCAGAATTGAACCTAGTCCATATAGGTCTGATGAGAGCAGAGGACAATAGGATTATCACATCCCTATTCCTGAAAGCTATGCCCTCTTAATACAGCCCAGGATCACAATGGCTCTTTTGACTGCCATATATAGTGCTTATTGCAGTCCACCAAAACCTCCATATCTTCTTCAGAACAACTTATGTCTAACCATGCCTCCCCCATCTATTACTTGTGAAATTGATTTCTTGTATCCATGCGCAAGATTATTTATATTTATCCCCATTTAATCTAATTTACTCATTAGATTCAATCCAATTCTCTAATCTATCAAGATCCTTTGGAATCTATACTGTCAGTTAGTGTGTTTGGTTATCCTGCCCAGCTTTCTGTGGTCTACAAATTAGATGAGCACATTATCTAAGTCTTCATCCAAATCATTGATAAAAATGTTAAACACAGAACCAAGCATAAATTTCTGGAGCACTCCACTAGAGACTTCTTGAGCCCCATTGACACTGAACCAGTTTTGAATCAATTTAATAAATATTTAGTAAGTGCCTACTATGTCCCAAGCACTGTTCTAAGCCCTCAGGATTAAACAAAAAGAGACATAGACAAAAAACAGTTCCTATCCTCAATGTGCTCACAATCTAATTTTGAAGACAACAAACAAACTATATACAAGATTAATAATAAATAATAAATAAGAAGGTGAAGACACTAGGATTAAGAGAGGTTGAGAAAGTTTCCTGCAGATGGTAGGATTTCAGTTTGGGCTTGAAAGAAGTCAGTAAGCTGAGGAGGAAGGAGCATTTCAAGAATGAAGGACAGACAGAGAAAATGCCCAGGGTCAAGAGGTTAAGGCTGTTCATGGAACATCCAGTAGGCCAGTACCACTGGACCTAATTACAATAAATACCTAGTCCTCATCTCTCCACCTTCTCCAGAAAAACAGTAAGGATTTATCAAATATTTTGCTAAACTCCTGTTGAACTATATTCATAGTATCCTCCTTGTCTGCCAGTTTAATTATCCTGTCAAAAAAAGAAATGAAGTAAGTCTGGTATGACCTGTTCTGGATGAAATCATTCTGGCTCTTTATATTCCCTGCTTTGCTATCCAGATATTTACCAACCATTTCTTTCATTCTCTCATTTTCCCAGGAATCAAAGTCAAGCTTTGGGCCTGTAGTTAGCAAAGTCTGTTTTCTTCTCTGTTTTAGGACAATATTTCCTTCTAAGTCATCTACACAGAAAGGACAACTGGTGGGAGTTGATGTGGTTAATGAGAGAAAATTTCTTGGGAGAAAAGAAGAAGACTCAGGACAGAGCCTTGGGTTACAAAGCCTGTCAAAACACAATTAGAATTCTATGTTCAGTTTTGAGCACCACATTTTAAGGACATGAAAAACTGCACTTCATCCAGAGGAGACTGCTCTATTGAGAGGCCTGGAAACCATGCCTTGTGAATACCACTTAAAGGATACGTAGCTTTAAAGAGAAAACATAGCTCTTCAAATACTATGAAGAGGAATTCTGCTTTGTCTCCAGATAGTTTAAAGAATGAGAGTAAATTACAGGGAGGTAGCTTTTGGATCATTGTAAAGACAAACTTCTGTTCTCCTTTTGGTATGGATTGAACTGAAAGCCCTTTGAAGTCTCTTCCAACTCTGAGTTTCTATCATTATTTCTGGAGACAAAGGATAATTCAAGTGTTGATGGTCTAGGAGAGACCAGAATATAAATTCTGGGGCTGTTGCCATCATTAAACATCTGTGTGGCTGCCTGAGCCCTCCCCAGTTTCTGGGGCAGAGTGTGATCATTCCTGTTTTGGGTGACCACAGCCAGACTAGTTGGCAAACTGGTTACTGTGAAAATAAAATGCCCCAGCCATGTCTTCATCCCAGCTGCTAGAAGCAGCTTTGGAGGGTTCAGAAAAGCCCATCCCTGGAGTCATCTTCAGTGCTAGAGGTAAGTCTTGGGATCTGTTTCATAGATTAACTGAGAAAGCTCTGGTTTTCCCCACTCAGCCCCGCCTCTGGTCTTTTTGCGTTCTGGGTTGGAACACCTTCCCAGGAAAGATACATGACAGCAGTGACAAACTATATGGCTACTTTCCCCTAAAGCCCACCACTGGTCTTCTATGGACTCCTTTCCTCCATTTTCACTTCCTTTCAGACCAACAGAGAAAGAGCAAGTCTGGCCAGGCCTTGACTTCAGGAAACTGATTGACAATCTGTAGGAGACAGGAGAGGAACAGACTCAGGCTTGGCCTTCCCATAGATTCGAGCATAGGCAGGCAAATACATACATACATACATATATAACTAATTCGTTAAAGGCTCTAAAGATGGATAAATCCAGGTATATGGAGAGTATTGAGTACAGAGGGATTGTCACTTCTGGGAAGAGATCAGTGAAGACAAGTCTGGGTCTAAATCTTAAAACCCTAAGAGGACTGGTCTAATAGTCCTTGAGAGAGGGACCAAGGCACTAAAAATCCTGGGAGTTGTATTTCTTCCTAACTTGGAAAGAGAGGAAGCTAATGTAAAATCAGGACTAAAGAAAAGACCAAGATGGGAAGAAATACAATTCCCAGAGTCTTTAGGGACTTAGGACACATTTCAAGGCAGCCACTCCAAGTCCTACCGGGACTGTTACACTAGAATCTGTGGAGATTTGGGGAAGGGCATTCTCTAGACTTTGCTGGAAAAGATTAAGAGTGAGCCCTCTACAAGGAATGTGATGCAAACCAAGGCCCTTCCTGGCGCGACTCCTAACATGAAACAACTCTCCTGCCCAGGGCCCAGACAAGAGCAACAGAAGTAATGATAGCAATCTCCCTTCTCTTTGTACTTTTCCCAGAGGATTTTCTGTTCCTTTCTCTCCTTCTTAAGAGAGAAGTCATTATCACCATTTTGCAGATATAGAAACTCCTCCTATCTTCCTCTAATAGATGGCTAATGGCCAAAGAAGGAGACCCTAAAGTCCCAAATAATGTCTATCCTGCATCAGTAGAAAGAACACTAGACTTGCATTCAGAAGACCTGAGGTCCAGTTCCATTTCTGATACTTACTAGACATGTGATTGAGAAAGTCGTTTAAGCTTTCAGGACTTTTGCTTTCTCATCTATAAAATAGGGAGCATAGTCCTGGCCCAACCTATATCAGAGGTGATATGAGAAGAGAAAATCTTTTTTCCGCGAATTTATTAATTTATTTATTTTCAATTTTCAACAATTACTTCCTTAAGTTTTAAATTTTCTCCCCCTTATCTTCCTCTATCTCCAAGACAGCATGCAATCTTATATAGGTTCTACACATACATTCTTATTAAACATATTTTCACATTAGTCATGTTGCACAGAAGAATTAAAATGACTGGGAGAAACCATGAGAAAAACCAAACCAAACCTAACAAAAGAGAAAATAATCTTCATTCTTCATTCCAATTCCATAGATTTTTCTCTGGATGTGGATGGCATTTTGCATCATGAGTCCTTTGGAAATGTTTTAGCTCCTTGTGCTGCTGAGAAGAGCTAATTCTGTCAAAAATAGTAATCACACACAGTGACTGTTACTGTGCACAATCTTCTCCTGGCTCTGGTCACTTCACTCAGCATCAGTTCATATAAATCTTTCGAGGTTTTTCCGAAGGCTGCCTGTTCATCACTTCTTATAGTATAATAGTATTCCTTCACATTCATATACTTGTTCAGCCATTTCCCAGTTGATGGGCATCCCCTTGATTTCTAGTCCTTGGCCACCACAAAGAGTTGCATTTTTGTACATGTGGGTTCTTTTCCCATTTTTATGATCTCTTTGGAATACAGCCCTGGAAATAGTATTGCTGGGTCAAAGAGTATGCACATTTTTATAGCCCTTTGAACATAGTTCCAAATTGTTCTCCAGAATGGTTGGCTCAGCTTCACAGCTCCAGCAATGAATAAGTGTTCCAACTCTCCCACATCTTCTCCAACATTTATCATCTTCCTGTTTTGTCATGTTAGCCAGTCTTATAGGTGTGATGTGGTACGTCAGAGTTGTTTTGATTTGTATCTCTCTAATCAAGTGATTTAGAGCATTTTTTCATATGACTATAGATATCTTTAATTTCTTCCTCTGAAAACTGACTGTTCATGTCCTTTGACCATTTATCAATTGGGGAATGACTTGCATTTTTATAAAATTGGCTCTGTTATCTATATATTTTATAAATGAGGTCTTTATCATATAAACTAGTTGCAAAAATTCTTTCCCAGTTTTCTGCTCCCCTCCTAATCTTGGTTGCATTGACTTTGTCCAAAAACTTTTCAATTTTAATGTAATCAAAATTATCCATTTAGCATTTCATAACGTTCTCTATCTCTAGTTTGGTCCTCCATTCTCCATAAATCTGACAAATAAGCTATTCCTTGCTGACCTAGTTTGTTTATAGTATGTATCAGCTTATAACAGTTTATACCTAGATAGTGTACCCATTTGAACTTTATTCTGGTATACAGTATCAGGCATTGATCTATGCCTGGTTTCTACCACACTATTGAGAAGAAAAAATCTTAAAAAAGAACAGAGGAAGCAGAGCCAAGATATCAGAGTGGTAAGAAGCAGTAGAGCTGAGCTCCCTTCCATAAAACTTTTCCAAACAGATTTAGAAAATGCATGTAATTGAATCCTGATGGAGAAACACAGAAAATGTCAGAGCAAGTCATTGTCCAGATCAGTTCAACATAAGGATACAGAGAGGTTTAAGGATACTGGGGATGGGATATGGCCAGGAGCACACAGTGCACTCCAGTACCTAGGGAGAGGTTATGTACCAGGCCAAGAGGAGATCTTAGACCCACCCCTGGGTATCATCAGACCTAGACAGGACACCCATCTTGACAGGGACAGGTGTCACTTGGAAGTTTTCTTGCCTACAACCCAGTTCCAGATCACAGATCCAAGATGGACTGAGAAGGAATACTGTGTATATGGGTGTTGGTCCCTTGAAGGGAGGTCCTGGGCTACGTAGAGAAAGTTCAGAAGCATCTGGTGTGGGTCAGACCCCAGGAGCAAAGTGAGATCTCATTTCCAGCATCTAGTTCAGCCTGCAAAGGAATAAGTAGAACAGGAATCCCAGATCAATAAGGAGCCTACAGTTCCATCACTAACCTAACAGAACTTCCCAGCTAGCTATAGAAACTGAGTCCAGTAACAGTCTGCTCTTGCAAAACCCAGTTCAGAAACTTGCCAATGACAGAAAGAAATACAATTGCCAGGATCCTTAATGACTTTCAAAACAGTCAATCCAAGGACCTGTCACATTTGGAATCTATAGAGATTCAGGTAAGAGCATTCTCTAAGGTTTCAGTGGAAAAGGTTAAAAGTGATCCCCTTACAAGGAGTTTGATGTAACCCAAAAAAGTGTCTGGAGGGGCTCCTAGCATAAAACAGCTCTGGCTCTCCTACTCAGGGCCAGAGAAGAGGGACAGGAGTAATGATAGGGATCATTCACATCAGACAAGTCAGACTTTGCCCCAGAGCAGATGACTCTGGAAATACTGAAAGCTTGAAGATCCCCAGCCTGTCAAGACTCAATGCCTCAAGAAAATAGCAGCAGGACTGGCCCAGACCTTCCCTTCAGAAGTACCACAGAATCCAGCCCTAATATCAAATCCAATTTGAGGAAGTAGGCTGGAAGAATGAGCAAAAAGATAAAGAAATGTAAATTGTCATAAACATCCCTAGAGTATATGTATGGCACTTTTAAAAGTCCTAGAGAAGACATCTTCATCAAGTCACTTTACCAAACCATGAAATCTCAAGACTGGAAAGACCCTAGTTGTCCACCATAGAATCATATATTTAGAGCTGAAACTGTAGAAGTCAGAATGCAATCCCCTCATTTCACATATGAGGAAACTGAGGCACAGAAAGGGTCATGCAACTAGTAACTAGATGAGATAGGATTTGCAGCCAGGTCTTCCTGATCCAAATCCAGTGCCCTAAGCACTTTACTACAATGACTCACCCCATACCTGAAGGGGAATCCCTTTTACAACTTCCCCAGGATCTGCTTGAAGACCTTTCAGGGAATACACTTTACTTTTGGACAACTCTAATTGTTAGGATATATTTCCTTATGTAATAATATTTCCTCATATAACTGCTGGACCCAGAGGGCTGAAGCAATAGGCCTTCTCTTCCACTAAGGGGGCCTTTCTCATCTCTGGACTCATCTACGCAAATTTAGGTTCAGGCATGTGGAAGCCCCAGTCACCCAAAAGAAGTCCTGACCCTTTTTCTCACTTTTGGGATCTTTACACCCCTACCTGGAAATCCTGGAGGAAATTAAAGATTAGATTTTAACTCATGATAAGGGTGGTACACAGGTATTCAATGCACAGTGTAGATCAAGCATAGGTTAGCTTTTTATTTCCTCTGCACAAAAAAACCACACAACCCACTGACAGCCCAGAAGAGTGCATTGACAGAAAAACTTAGACAAGCAGCAGCAATTTCATAACTGCTACTATAGTCTCCCACAAGGAGGATACTTAAGACACAAAGACATGACTCAGTTTGTAGGACTGTTTAATGGACATTTTACATTTTACTTCAGTTCTACGCTACCCAGCTTCCTCCAGCTCTGTCTTTTTCCAAGCCAAGTCAAGGGTTGGGCTCATCCTCTGGTCAGTGGTTGTTTTGTCCTCCAAGAAGATCTACAATGGATGTAGAGGGGACAGCTGCCACAGTGCAGCTGGCACCAGTGAAGGACCTAGGACCTCCCAATCTCTTAAGCCTACAAGGCTGCTTCCAAGTCTGAATATGTCCATCTCAGGATTTACTCAATCCCCTATAATGAGGCAAGGAAACACAAAGCAAAAGAGATAGGTGCCTAACTCAGACTCACCCAGCTGAGTCACTACTGTAGCTGCCACTTGGGAGTGGGCTGCAGAGAAGGTCACCTTTCCCCTCCCCTTCCTGGGAAGTTCCAGTTACATGATGCTACCTGTAGAGTCCAATGAGGAGGGAGAAAGGGAGACAGAATAGAATCACTCCTTTTTAAAGGCCCATTGAGTCAGTGATTTTTCCCACTCATCTTAAGGCATACAGCTATAGGGAACCATACATGTCCTTGGAATCCCTAGAAGTTTCCAAGGTAGATTTAGAATGCAGTACTTGGGATGACCATCTATACTTATTCCCACACATGCCCAATGGAGTACAAACTCCACAACACTTAACATTGTACTGAAATATACCTCCCTTAACTTTCCTTCTCTCTAAAATGAGGATGTTGAACCAAATGAGTTTAAAGGTCCTTCCAGACTCTATTTTGCCAAGTTCTAAAATCTCCAATCAGCCCAGGGAAAAAGGAAGGCAGAGTAAAAAATGTCTGAAGATGAGGAAATGAAGGGAGGTGTAGAGTGACTTATGAAAGTCATCTGTTAGGGACCACATTGTCCTTGGTTGACCCCAGCAGATTTCCTTTAAGGTTGTTGTCCCATGGAATGAGGAAGAGCATAGGCAGAACTAGAGTACTTTGTACCAGGTAGCATAGCCCTTTGGGGAAGGGGAAGCAAAATTCCTGAGGGCAGCAGCTGATATTTCCCTAGTTGTCTGACCTCTGATCCCAAGAATTCACCTGTCAGTCCACAATGCCTGAGGAAAACGTTTGCCTTGGTACTTGGGACAGCTTGATAACAGTGGGAGAGCCAAGCCCAGGTACCAAGCCCCAGTCAATAGGGATTCCATAGGCATTCAGAGAAGGCCCTGTCTCCTCAAAGGCATGCATGTGTGCCCAGCCCTATGCTCAGCTGGGCCTGTACAGAATAAGAATAGTCAACTTCAGGGGACAGAACAGGAGGCTACAGGCTGATAGAATGGGACCAGCCTGATGTCCCAGCCTGACCCAAAGACCAACCAAGTGATTCAGCTCATGGCCAGCTTTTTTGGGAAGCTGCCTTCTAAGACCATGTGATTTCCTCATACAGGCTGCATTTCTCAGCAGCTGCTGTCAGGGAGAATAGAGAGAATGTGCCTGCCTCAAGCATTCCAGCAGGCAGAGAGGGTCCAGCTGGAGGCAGGGAAAGGGAAAGGCTAATGAGGTTCTGAACCAAGAGAGGACATACAGCTGGGCTCTTGACTGAACAAAGTAGGGTCTCTGTGTGAATAGTTGGGGGTGGGTGTGATCTTGGGATCCTATAATTATAGACAGAGGGATGGAAGGACATGTAGAGGTCATTTAGTACAACCTCATTGTACTGATGAAGAAACTGAAGCAGAGAGTCCACAGAACCTAAAAGAATCAGGGGAACCAAAACACTAAAGTCAAAAGGGATCTTAGAAATCATTAAGTCCAATCTCCCTCTTAATGCAGGAAATCTTTCGGCAACAGCCCTGTTGGGGGCCATTCAGCTTCTGTTTCAATATTGCCACAGACTGGAAGTTCATTATCTCCAAAGACAGCCAGTTCTATGATAAGAAAACTGATTATTAGGAAAATATTTCCTTCTAATAATCCAAAATCTACCTTTCTTTGATTTTCCCCACTGTGGCTAGTTCTGCCCTTAAAGAGCAAGCAGAGTAAACCTTTGTTCTGAGTCCTTTTCCTTTTCAACATCATATTTAAGTACCTGTTTTGTGCAGACCCAGTCCAGTTCTAGATTTAGATAAGCTCGGTCTTGGACTTTATGGGACAGTGAAGTAGGAGGAAATGAGATGAAACACCACAGGCTAGAAGGCAGAAGACCAGGTTCTCAAGACCTCTGACCTTGATTCCTTAAGTGTCTTCTCTCTTTTGGGGCTTTACTTTTTTTTATCTTAAATAAAATGAAAGTGTTGGACTAGATGACCACCTAGGTTCTGCCGAGCTCTGACATTCTGCGATTGTTTTTCATTCTGACCAAAACAATTCCGTTGTTCTCAAATTCTATTTCTGTTTGAGACACACAGGTGTTTCAAACCCAGTCTTCTACATTCAGGGTATCCAGTCCCTGATCAGGGAGAATTTGGGGATCAGCCCAGTTCAAGCAAGCACTCAATCAATAAATATTTTTTAAGTGCCTACTATGTGCCAGTACTATGCTAAGCACTGAGGATACAAAAAGAGGCAAAAGATAGTCCCTGCCCTCAAGGAGTTTACCATGTGATGATGGAGACAACATGCAAACAAATATATACAAAGAAAACTCTATCCAGGATAAATAGAGGGAAGACACTAGAATTAAAAGGGGTTAGGGAAGACTTTCTGTAGAAGGTAGCATTTTAGTTGAGACTTGAAAGAAGCCAGGGAGGCCAGTCATCAAAGTGAAGGAGAACGTGTATCCCAGGCATGGGGGCAGTCAGAGAAAATGTCTGGAGCTGAGAGATGAAGTATCATATTCTTGAACTGCCAGGAAGTCAATGTCACTGAATGGATGAGTGCACATTGGAGAGTTAAGAGTAAAAGACTAGAAAAGTAGGAAGCAGTTAGGTTATGAAGGGCTTTGAATGTCAAATAAGAGCATTTTTTATTTATTCCTGGAGGCAATAAGAAGTCACTGAAGTTTATTGAGTAGGGAAGTGACATAATCACACACATATACAGTGTGTGTGTGTGTGTGTGTGTGTGTGTGTGTGTGTGTGTGTGTGTATGTAGTATGTACTTTATGGTAAATTTATGGTAAAAGTAAAGACAAGGAAATTTGGCAGGGAATAGGCCTTAGCAACTAAAGGCATTAGGAAAGGCCTCATAGAGGTGGCACATTACCTAACTTTGAAGAGAGATGAGGTTTCTAAGAGCAGAAGGTGAGGAGAAAGGGCATTGCAGCAGCAGGAACTGCCTCTTCAAAGGCAGAGAGAAAACAGATAGAAAATCATGCCGAGAAAAGACCAAGAGCCAATTTTTGGCTAGACTGAAGTGTCTGTGAATAATGCTGGAAAGATGGATTGTAGCCAGGTTGAAAAGGGTTTTAAATGCCAAAAAGAGGATTTTGTATTTGGTCCTTGAGGCAATAGGGACCGCAATAGCTATACTAACAGCTCTTTAATGTCTAATCCCATCTGAGTGCCTAGCTAGCTGCTTGGGGAACTGAACTGAGCCAGGGGAGCTCTTCTGGCTCAACCCTGGTCCAGTCACACTATTGATAATCCCCACTCTTGTCCCCCACTGGAGGTGATTAATAGATATTTCTTTATTGAATAAAGAGACAAAGATCCATACTATAGGGGACAGTCAACTGTTTGGCTCCAGAGTAAGCTCTAATCTTGGGACACCATCCCTGGGTTTTGCCTATAGTTCAATGGGGCTTTAGCTCCCTCTGCTGGACACTCCCTAGCCCCACATTTTTAACTACCTTCGGTTCCCAGGTAGGGATGGAGTTGAGGGTAGTATCCCTTCCCAGTACTCCTTTGCACAGGGTCTCTGGCAACAAAAACCTTTTTTCTCCATCTCCAAAAGGGATTCATTCTCCTGCCTAGCCAACCTAACTGTTTTCTTGTTTCTTCTCTCCCCTTTGTCTGTATACCAGACTCTAGATTCATGTTAATAACTAGGTCCCTTCCCTACCTATAGAGTGAGAAAGCTAAGCATAATATTAATAACAATACCACTATCATTTATACAGAGTTCACTATGTGCCAGGTAGTCTGTTAAGCACTTTATAATTATAATTTCATTTGATCCTTACAACAAACCTGGGAAAAGGATGCTACTATTATCCCCATTTGACAGGTGAGGAAATTGAGGCAAACAGGTAAAACTGTCTTGCCCATAGTTAGTAAATGTGTGGGGCCAGATTGAACTCATGTCTTTCTGACTCCAGGACCACCAAGGACTAGAGAGGAGGACTGACAGAGAGAGACAGTGACAGAAACAGAGAAAGACAGAGACAGAGAGGTGAAGAGATAAAGTGAAGAACTAGAAGGAGAAAAAGAAAAATCTTGGTAGGCCAAAAGGAGAAAAATAAAATAGTCTGCCCTCAGGAGTTAAAGGCAATAGAGGAGAGGATGCTAAATCCTTATCTTCAACTTTTAAAATAATGTCTTCACCTGGATCTTGTTCTGGCATCTCAAAAGTAACATACAAAACCAAATTTATTATCTTCTCACTTAACTTACCACCGTTATTTCCAGTAGCAGCACTACCACATTGTTGACTTGATTATCATTGACTCTTCTCAGTCAATTGAGAAGTACTGTCAGGTTCGCTAACATCTCTCCCATTTATGATTCTATGACCTCTAAGATCCCTACCAGTCATCTATGATTTATAATCATGTAGTACTCACTCTGGGGTACTCTACCCACTTGTACTTACCCTCATAGTGGGGTCCCCAACAGGTGGTTGCTACCTTGGTTGGTGGCTAATCCTACTACTTTAGCTCACAAACCACTCCCAGTGAATTTCCCATTAACAGTACAATTAGCTCATAACAAAGGCATTTTACTCAAAAGTATAGCAAGGATAATTCCTATAAAACATTTCCTCTATAAACCTTGGACATACTTTCCCACAAATACACACAGCATCCATGGGAAAAATGGACTTAAAGTTAAATGGCCATAGGACACACTAGGATACATATGTGGCCAAGGTATTTACAACTCCAAGCACTATAGGTCTTGAAAGGAATTTCCCTCTTTGTAGGGCCATCCATAACGGCTTCCAGGGGATGTTCTTCATAGCTCACTTCTTGTTTGAAAAGGTCACAATGTATGAAGATGCTTCTTCCCCCTGATAATTATTTTTCTGTTTCTGTGCCCATCTGGAGATATGTCACTGCTCCCCACTGAATGTCTCCTATTGGTCAAATAGCTCTGTTTAAAAACTACACAGCTGATGTAAGGAGAGGGAAAAAATTTCCCCACCTCTCTTCTTTTTTCTTCCCCTTTCAGTCTCCTCCTTTTTTGGTTTCCTTCATAGACACCTACTAGCCTTCACTACCTCAGGATTTGACTATTTACATCCCTCAAAGGAATGGCTAATTGGTTTCTCAACCAGTTGTAATGTTCTCTTCTTGATGTAATCAAGAAATTAACAAAATTAACAAAATGATTAAGGTGCAGAGGAATATCTCCAGTAAGATTAATGACTCTTTCACATGGTGTGATTATTCTTGGCTTTTATAACTAAATAACAGTGATAATTATACTAATTACATAATTATAATTATATAATATTTACAATTATATAATATAATAATAATAATATTAACAATTGCTATCATTTCTAAGTTCCCCTCCTCTATCTCCACTTCCCAAAATCCAGTAGGACATGATATGGGCAGAGGAAAGAAAAGTGAAGGAAACAGCAAGGATAAAGAGGCAGAAGGTTGAAAGACAAGTTCTGAGAATGGGAGTCACATGAATTTAGGAAGGGAATTTTTTAAAAGAAGATAGTGTCTGAGAATAGGATTTGGGTCTCTAGATCATGCCTTAAAATACAGGAATAATTATCCCCTAGCTAAAGATAGAATATAATTATAGCACATTGGGTCCCCCATGTTTGAGACATGTTATATGTTAGTATCTATTGAAAACCTTAGCTCATGAATCCTCCTGATCTGTTTCTTTTACCAGTCAACAAGAGGACACAGGAATTCAAAGCAAAACAACTTTTTCATTGAGCAGTGTAGCAAGAAAGAGTCAAAAGAAAGATTCCTCCCGTACACATATGGATACAGCACATGCTTCTGTTCTGTGTATTATAATGGAATGCTGAGTGCTCCAGATGGCATTTCTCCAAGTGGAAGGAACTAAGGAGCCTACTTCTGAAAGAGTCATCATGACATTGGATAGAAATGTTTTGGAAAGCCTTTGGAGTGTGGGTGGATATTCTGTAGTTGGTTTTGGTTGACTAACCACAGATTGAAGAAAAGTCTCTTTGATTGACTAAGGGGCCTTCAAAAAGACTTGTCAACATCCTAGAATCTAGGCCCTTTTGGCCCTTTTATCATAGGCTGCACTGCTGGTGGATCTTTTGACTCCATCACTCACAGCGTTAGGTGAGAGACAATAATGTAAAGGTAGAGGCCTTGGGGCTTCCCATCTCACACATGCGCGCGCGCACACACACACACACACACACACACACACATCATGTGGCCCTGTAAAATGGGCCTCAGTCCTTGTTCTTTTCTGTTCTTTGGATAAAAAGAGTGGATCCTCCAGAGTCCAGAGTTATAGTTAGCACAGTATAGAAGTCTGAGGAACAAGATGTGACATTCAGAGCCCCAGTCTAGCAGCAATACCACCTCTGGACATGAACTTGGTGGAACCTATGTAGTCACTGAGCTAAGTCGAACCTACTCTCCCTAGAGACTAAAGTGATTTAGGAGAGAGAGAGTATACTTGTAAAGTATTGGGCAAAAGGAGTTTATCTTTTATTCTTGCTATATCTTCAAAGTAAATATCTCTTCGTAAAAGCTACCTAGTGTTAAGTGGTTAAATAGAACTAGTATATCAGTCACTGGCTCCTAACAATGGGGAGAACACAGCTGTTGAGAGCTCAAGCTGATGGCAGTAGATAAGAGACCTTTCCCCAAACCCTCAACTTACCCTAGCTGGTCATTACAGCCAATCAATAGGAATACATTAAGTGCCTACTATGTGCCAGGCACCATGCTAGGTGCTGGAGTACAGATACAAAGAATAAAATGATCCCTACTCCCTAGGAGTTTACATTCTAATAGGAGATGGGAACCCATGTATTCAGGGAACATATAACCAAAGCAGCTCACACTCTAAAGATGACATGTCCACTGAAACCCATCTCTGTCTCCAAGCCCTGCTTCTTGGAACCAATGACATCATCTGATGGCGTCAATGGGTTTCTAACTGCTTCCTCTAACGAGCTGAGGCCATACATTGATCTGTTAGCTTTGCCAAACTACCCTCTGTGAATGTCTCTATTGCATTTCTCTCTGAAAGTATCTCTGCTGAATTGAAGTTTACAAAATCATAATTCAGAACTAGAAGGGAATTCAGTGGCCATCTAGCCTATTTTACTTTGTACACACTGAATTTGAGATGCCTATAGAGCATCGTGGCAAAGATGTTCAGCCCGTAATATGAGATCAGAATTCAGAAGAGATATTAGGACTGAATACATAGATTTAGGAGATATCTTAATACAAATGATCCTGGAAGTCATGGGAACTAATAAAAAAAATACTGAGGGAAAGAGTGTATATAGAGAGAAGAAAAGATGGCGCAGCCAAAATGAAGCCTTGAAGATACCCATACTTAGTGAACAGAAGGAAGATTCAGCAAGGAAGACTGAAGAGAAGTCAGATAGGTAAGAGGAAACTCAAGAGAGAACTGTGTCACTGAAGGGCTAAAGCTCATCAGAAAACTCTTCAAGTAACAAACCAAACTAAACAGACAACTAAAATATAGATGTAGCAGTAGGGTGTATTTGGGCCCCATAGGGGTAGTAAGGTGCCACACAGAGTGAAGAGACTTGTGCGTGGCTCTAAGGGAGGCTGAAGAGAAATGTCTGGCCTCTTCTCTTCCTTCAAGGGAGATTTTCATTCCCGTCAAGAAGGGAAACAGGAAGTTGGGACCAAAGTCACCACTCTGGTCTCTTCAGAGGGGGGCAGGATACTAGACCGGATATATATCAATCTCTTCCTCATAATATTGCTTATCTAAGAGAAATTAGTGGGTTCCATATAACTTCTGATTGCTCTGTCATTTTGGGGGGGGAGTGGAACCCTAAGCTCTATATCCAAGGCTTGACTTTCTCCCTAGCTAATACCAGTTCCACAATGAACACATATAGCAAAGAGCAAAGAAACTCATTTTTCCAAATCATAGCAAAACAGAACCAGAGGAAGCATCCATAGGAGTACATATGCCAGACAATATAGACTGAAGGAGCTCTATCCCTGGGAATGAGATAATAGCTCAAACAAGAGAGGGTCCTAGATCTCTCCAGATTCTCTAATTGTAGCTCATCTGCTGTCTTCCCAGTCTTTTCCTTCAGTAACCCAAAGTAAGTTTGGTCTCTTCCATCTCTTTGAAATCAATTCAACACATGAAGAAGAGTTGAAGTTTGACCAGTTCCAATAGGGATTGGTCCCGAAGAGTCTTGAAGGGGGACTCAAAGGGGAAAAGGGGGTGCTCAAAAGGGACTCTCACCTGGAGAGTATCAAAAGGAACAGGTGAAGGTTGGAACACTTGCCTCTCACCAACTCCATCCCACCCCTCATGAAGGGCAGAACATTCATCTCAACCAATAAGGAAAAAGACCCATACCAATTGACCTTAGGAGGGGTTACATGGAGAAGTAGAGAGTGGGTTTATCTCTTATTAGACTAATAGATGAATGGAACAGAGAAGAAAACAAAGCCTTTCTTTATAACGATTAAAGAAAGAACGAATAAGTATATAATCAAGGAATGAGACACTAGATTTCAGAATTGGCTGGAAGGGGAGGGAAAGAAGAAGGGAGGAAATATGAAAACTTTTTAGAAAAGAGTACCACAAGGGATTGTTAGAGGAGAAAGGGAAGCAGTCTCTTTGGACTCCCTTTACACCAGATGTCCCATAGATATATTAAACTCAACATGCCTAAAACTGAACTCACTATCTTTTTTTCCCAAACCCTTTCTTCTTTCAAACTTTCCTGGTTACTTGGAATTGCTAATTACTAATATTCCTAATGTTTTCTATTATTGGTTGAGGATAACACCATTCTCCCAGTCACCCAAGTTCAACTCCTTACTCTCTCTCACTCCTTTTCTCCAATCTATTGCCAAGTCCTGTTGATTTTACTTTTGTAATAACGCCTATACATGTCCCCGGCTCTCCTCTAACAATGCCAATGCACCATGGTACAGGCCCTCATCTTTTCACTACTGAACTATTGCAATAGCCTGCTGGCTGGTCTCCCTGCTTCAAATCTCTCCTCACTCTGCCACTAAAGTGGTTTTGCTAAAGCATAGATCTGACCATGTCATCTCCCTTCTGCCACCATTCAATGAACTCCATTGGCTCCCTATCTTCTCCAGGATCAAATATTTCTGTTTGGCATTGAGAGAAATTACTTTATTATTATATTACATGTGTGTATATTCATATATATGTATATTCTATATATTATATTAAACAATTATTAAATTGGTTTCCAGTCCTTTCTCCTTTATTCTTAATTAAGGTCCAGCTCCCGTAAAAAGTCAGTCTCTGAAAGACATGACTGATCAATTGAGATTGCTCCAGCCCTCAAGGAGCATGCTCTTTCATCTTGGGTGGGACCCTATCTGACTAGGTGATCTAACTTCTGTTCAGAGGGTAAACAGAATTTAGTTTTGGAGAGTTATTTCCCCAGGGAAAAAGAGCCCTTATCCTTATACCCCTCCATTAGAGTTTAGTGTGGCCCAGCTCATGAAGGAGACAATCAATCAGATAGAAATGGATTCTGGATAGAAATGGATTTCCCTGTCCAGACTGTGAAGGTGGCTAAGTGGCATGATCAAGTCACATTCTTAGCAGAAGGAACTGAAGACTTCTAGCCCCCTCCTCCTCTTTAAATGTTCACTTGTCAGGGTTGATTTTCACTTGTTAGGGCATTCCCTTTTAAATATATATATTTAAGGCTTTCAGGCTGTCTATGGGTTTGACTTGTCTTTAGTTACCAAGGGAAACCACTGACTATAAATTGATTGATTGCCAGCTATCCTAATTAATTATTAATTACCCAGAAACGCTCTTTCTTGGGGTTTGTCATTCATTGCAACCTGGCCTCCTTCTCCCTTTCTAGTCCTCTTACACCTCACTCCTCCTTACATTCTCTGCAATCCAGTAACACTGGCCCATGTGCTACTTACTCATCACATAAATCATTTTCACTGACTATTCCCCATTCCTAGAATATTCTCCCTCCTCAATCAACCAATTAAGTAATAAATTAATAAATATTTATTAGGGGCCTACTATCATGTGCCAGGCACAATTCTGGGGATACAAAAGAGTGAAAACAAAGTCCCTGCCCTCAAAGATTGTGAAATCCAGTGGGAGGAAGAGGGGTGGAAGACATGCAAATAAATTTATACAAAGTAAGCTAGATACCAGATAAATGGGAAAGAATTAACAGAAAAAAGGCACTAGAATTAAGAGGGGTTGGGGGAGGCTCCCAGTTTAAAAAAAATGTAATTTTAATTGAGACTTAAGAGAAGTCAGGGAGGTTAGTAATAAGAAAGTGGAGAACGGACAGTGTTCCAGGCTTGAGGATAGCCAGAGCTGAGAGATGTCTTGTTTGTGGAACAACCCAGAGCTAGAGCTAGTGTCATTGGACTGAAGTGTGTGTGTGTGTGTGTGTGTGTGTGTGTGTGTGTGTGTGTGTGTGGATGTGTGAGTATGTGTGTGTGACATTACTGGATCTGCACTTTAGGAAAAATAACTTTAAATCATTTGCAATAATCTAGATTGGACGTAATATACACAAGTGTCAGAGGAGAGAAGGGAACATTTTGAGAAATACTGTAAAGGTGAAATCAATAGACCTTGGCAACAGCTTGGATATGGAGAGTAAGAGATAATGAAGAATCTAGGATGATTCCTAGGTTGTGAGCCAGAGGAACTGGGAACGTGGTGTTGTCCTCTACAGTAATAGGGATATTAGGAGTGGGGAGGGTTTAGAAGGAAATATAATAAGTTCTTGTTTTGGACATTTTGAGTTTCAGCTGTCTACTGGACATCCATTTCATGATGTCTGAAAGGCAGTTGGAGACAGGAGATTGGAGGTGAGCAGAGAGTCTGGGGAAGTATAGAGAGGTCTGAGAACCATCAGCGTAGAAAAGGTAATTAAATCCATGGGAGGTGCATAAACAAAACCAAGGTAACCAAGTTGAGAAGGAAAGCAGAAAACTGGGAAACAACTTTTACAGCAAGCATATATGATAAACGTCTCATTTCTCAAATACAGAGAAAAATGAGTGAAATTTGTAAGAATACAAATCATTCCCCAATTGATAAATGGTCAAAGGATATGAACAGGCAGTTTTTAGATGAAGACATCAAAGCTATCTTTAGTCACATAAAAATGTTCTAAATTACTATTTATTAGAGAAATGCAAATTAAAACAACTCTGGGGTACCATCTCATACCTATCAGATTGGCTAATAGGACAAAAAGGAAAATGACAAATGTGGGAAAACTGGGATCCTAATGCACTGTTGTAATTGTGAACTGATCCAACCATTCTGGAGCACAATTTAGAACTATGTCCAATGGGCAATCAAACTATGCATACACTCTCCCCCAGCAAATACTACTACTAGGTCGGTGTCCCAAAGAGATCATAAAAAAGGGAAAAAGTACCCACATGTACAAAAATATCTATAGCATCTCTTTGTTTTGCGCTGCAAAGAATTAGAAATTGAGGTAATGCCCATCAATTGAGGAATGGCTGAACAAGTTATGGTATGTGAATAGAATAGAATACTATTATGCTATAAGAAATGAGAAGCAGGACGCTTTCAGAAAAGTCTAGGGTGACTTATATGAACTGAAGCAAAGTGAAATAAGCAGAACCAGGAGAACACTATACACAGTAACAGCAACATTGTAACAGCTCAACTGTGAAAAGACTTAGCACCTCTGATCAAGGCAAAACAATTCCAAAAGACTCACGATGGAAAATCCTATCCACATGCAGAGAAAGAACTTCAGAGTCTGAATGCATGTTATTTTCACTACATATGTTTGTAGTTTTTTTCCTTTGTTTTATTTCTTCTTATACAACATGACTAATATGGAAATATGTTTTATTTGATTGTACATATATAATCTATATCAAATGGTTTATCATCTCAGGGAGGAGAAAGAGAGGGAGAAAATTTGGAACTCAAAATTTTGTTTAAAAAAGAATGTTAAAAATTGCCTTTACATGTAATTGGAAAAAATGAAATACTATTTTTTAAAGCGGGGGCGGGGGGAATCCATGACAGCTGATGAGATCACCCAGTGAAGCAGTATAGAGGGAGAAGAGGGTCCAGGACAGAACCCTGTGGGACACATATAGTTAAAAGGCATGATCAAGAGGAGGAGGATTCGGCAAAGGAGAATGAGAAGTGATTAGATAGATAAGAGGAGAACCTGGAGAGAGGGGTCCTGAAAACCTAGAGAGAAGAGAGTAACAAGGAGGAGAGTGATCAATAGGGTCAAAGGTTGCAGAGAGCTCAAGGAGAATGAGGACCGAGAAAAGGCCGTTAGATCTGGCAACTGAGAGATCATTAGTAATCCTGGGGAAAGAAGTTTTGGTAGAATGATAAGGTCAGAAGCCAGATTGTAAAGGCTGACAAGAGTAAGAGGAGAGACAGTGGAGGCATCTATTGTATGTGGCCTTTTCAGCTCATCTCTTCCTCCTGGTTTCCTTCAAATTCTACCTAAAATCCCAGGAGAAGTCTTTCTCTTAATTCTAGTGCCTTTTCTCTGTTGATTATTTCCTACTTATCATGTACATAGTTTATTTGTATATAATTGTTTGCCTGTTGTCTCACCACTTATTTAGACTTGTGAGCTCTTTGAAGATGTCTTTTCCCTTTCTTTATATCCCCAGGGCTTAGCACTGTGTCTGAGTATTTAATAGGCCCCTAACAAATGCTTAACAATTTGACTTTCCATAAGGAGATAAGTCTGTCAATTACTAGACTCTTAGCCCTAAAGGCTAAGCTCTTTTGAAACACAAACCAGCCCGACAACTAATTAGTGCCTAACAGCAATTTGTCTTTGAAGGAACTTTCCCTTGCTAAGAAGGATGATAAATGTACCCAGTTTCAAAGTAACAGTTAATTCTGTCCAGATAGGTCACTTCTTAAACAAATGACTGAGCAAGAAAAGGTTCGAATTTCTTATGATTATTCTGTTCAGACTAGTCAAACCTTTCCCTTAGAAAATTGTCTGATCACGGGCACTGGCATGATTCTTCATGACCCCAGCCCCTATCCTCTCCACATGATTTCTATTGATGGGTACTTGGACCCCAGCCCTAAGACCATATCTCAACCCAGCCCAAAGATCGCATCTCTTGACAGTAAGCCATGAGTGGGCCCCAGTGAAGCAAAGCATCTCTCTCTGTTACAAGAAGAAGCTGACCTCTATGGAATTTCCCTTGCATAAACAGGACTGTCTTATACCAATAGAACTATCATGTACTGACTCCCTCAGTTACTATATACATTCCAGAAGTCAAGATATACGTCCATTCCCCCATAGTGAACTCTGGGTAAAACGAATGAGCAGTAGATAGAAAAATTGCATGTTCCTTTAAGAACTGACCACTCACTAACCATTCCCTAATCCCACCCCAACCATCTAATTAGCATAGTTGGCACACAATGCACTAAGTTTTTTTTTTTCCTACAAAAGCTTTAGATTTATCCCCTTTAGGTTCCCTAAGGACCTCTGCCTGCTTTATAAATGTCACAATAAACTTTTGCCACTTGACTAGAAGATGAGTTGAGTCCGTGAATTCTTTTCAGATGACACCAAGACCCCAATAGTTTTGGGTTCCCCCCCAAATCTCATCATGATCCTGCAATCCCCCCTTTCTTCCAAACGATAAATACTACACTTTCCATCAAATCTATGGCTGACAAAGAGCTATATATGTATAGCAAAATATGTCTCCCTATAATTTCTTCCACTGGATCAAAGTTGGGGATTAGTAGGGGAGGTAATAAAGTATAAGAAGACTTAGGGATGGTAGAAGTGTTAGATTATGAAGGGATTTGGATGCCAAACAGAAAATTTTGCATTTGATCTGAAAGGCAAGAGGTAGCCATTGGAGTTTATTGAATAGAAGCGTGACACAACTGGACCTGTGCTTTAGGAAAATCCTTTGGTGGTAGAATGAAGAATGGATGGGACCAAGGCGGGACTGTAGGCAGACCCACCAGCAGGTTGTTGCAATAATCCAGATGTGTGGTGATAAGGGGTTACACCAGAGCGGTAACAACATCAGAGGAGAGAAGGAGGGTATTCAAGAGATGTTGCAAAAATGAAACCGGAAGGCCTTGCCAACAGAGTAGACATGGGAGGAGAGGGTGTGAGAAATGGTGAAGAGTTCAGGATGACTTCAAGGTTTCAACACTGAGGAACTGAGAGAATGGTGTTATCCTCTACAGAAAAAGAGAAGTCAGGAGGGGGAAGAGTTTAGAGGGAAAGATAATGAGGTCAGCTTTAGACATTTTGAGTTTAAGACTAGACATGTGATTTGAGATATCTGAAAAGTAGTTTAAGATAGGAGATTGGAGGTCCGCAGAAAGGGTAGCAGGATGGGTAGGCATGACAATCATCAACATGGAGATGTAACTCAAATCCATGGGATTTTATGAGATTACCAGAGAGAAAAGAGAAGAGGGCCCAGGATAGAACCTGAGGAGCATCTGTGGTTAGAGGGCATGATCTGGAGCAGAATCTAGCAAAAGAGACTGAAAAGGACCAGTCAAATAGGAAAACCAGGAGAGAGTGGTGCACCAACCTAGGGAGAAGAGTATTAGAGAAGGTATAAATAATGTGCAAAGAGATTGAAGAGAATTAGGAATGAGAAATGTCCACTGGATTTGGCAACTAAGAGATCTTGGTAACTTTGGGGAGTGCTCTTTGGGAAGAGTAATTTGCCAATATGCCATCTTAGAGGGTAAAGAGGGAACTTTGTCCATGAGACACACTTCCACAGACTTCTCGGATTGGAATTGGTAGTTTGTTCCTAGAAGGTTTGTATTATTATTGATTAATCAGTAGATTTGATAATGAATGAGTTTAAGTCTAATCATTGTACCATCAGCCCTTCTACACATAATAAATAATAAACTTTTAAAAGAAACAAGCACATTCTAATCATACCCTGAAAATTCTTAAAAGAATTCACAGTTTCATAAATTTAGAACTGAGAGAAATTATTATTAATTAATTAATATTGGGAAGAAACAATATTTATCCCTCTCTGAAATCTTCTCTACTAGGCCAAATCAGCATCTGAAAGACATTGCTAATAATGTCATAATAAGAATGGATTAACTTTTTCCTTAATCTTGTGGGGGGTGGATCCTGCCCTGAAAGGTGAGGGAGACCCCATTGTGTTTTACTCAGGTTTGGATGAGAATAAATTCTTTGGTTAGATTGCCCAAAGCTGGGGGTGGTTTGGAAGTAAATGACATAATCTAAGTCAAACTCCCCTCCCCTTTCATTAGAATAGGTCCACCTCTCAATACAATATTCATTTTCTCATTAATTGCTTACCAATCAGAGTTGATTTGCACTCTCAGGAATACTGACTCTTCCAAGAGCATTTAAACGTTAAGTGAGTTCCATAATTTGTCTTTGGTCTAAGAGAGACAGCCAAATGACTATCCTTTCATTAATACTATGTTTTATTAGTAAAATGATTAATTATCCAGAAATTATGTCTCACAGAACTTTTAAACGACACAGGACTGAAGGAGACCTTAGGAATCATTTAGCCCTAACTCCATCCCCCCCACTACTATCTTATAGAGGAAGAAATTAAGTCCTAGGGAGGATGGGTAACTATCTAATATAAAGCTAATATAAAGCTACCAATGTGATTTTTCCTTAAGCGCAGTTCTGAATATGCCATCCCCTATTCAACAAACTTCAATGGATCATTTTTGCTTTTAGGAAAATATAAACTACTCTGACATTTAAAGATCTTCACCACCTGGCCTCATTCTACCTTTCCAGACTATGTATACACTACTCCTTTTCCCACATTTTACAGTCCAGTCAGGGCAGCTACATGGTGCAGTGGATAAAGTAACAGTACAGGAGTCAGGAGGACCTGAGTTCAAATCTTACCTCAGACACTTGACACTCACTAGCTGTGTGACCTTGGGCAAGTCACTTAACCCCAATTGCCTCATCCTGGCTCATCTCCAGTCATCCTGATGAATATCTGGTCACTGGATTCAGATGGCTCTAGAGGAGAAGTGAGACTGGTGACCTGCACAACCTTCCTTCACTCAAAACAAAGTCAAGTGCAAGTCATGTCACTATTTCTCTGATGGCATGGTCTTCTTTGAAAATGAAAGACAAATACACAACACACAGTCCAGTCAAACTGGTGTTTTTCTTCCTCACAACACAGCATTCCATCTCCTATTTCAGAGACTTTACTCTAGCTATGTCTCCCATGCTAAGAATATACTCCTTCATAGAATTCCTTGCTTCCTTCAAGATTCAGCTCATGGCTCATGAACTTCTTTTACGTGAAGCATTTCCTGATCCTCTAAACTATTAACACACCCCATCCCATTTCTTTTCTTCATTTATTCTGTATGTGCTTCTATATGTAGATAACAAGGGACTTGCTAAAGAGGACCCAATCCCAAGGGCATGTGCATGGATGTTTCCTGAGCTTGCTCAGTAAAAGTTCAAAACTTCTAGAATAATAACTGGAATAGAAGGGTGTGTCTCTCCACTTTAGAGCATCCATAGGTATCCTATACCTCTATCCCGTCTACTTTTTGCCTGGTGAAGAAAGGACCTTTTGGTTGGCTGCAGAACTGGACTGCACACACATACCAAAAGGCATTAACCTGCCAAATTGCCTCTCTTCACTGGATTGTAAGCTACTTGAGGGCAGGAGCTGTCTTTTGCCTCTTTTCATGGCCCCAGCACTTAGTAGGCATTTAATAAATATTGATTGATTGATCTCTTTCTGGCCAGTGAGTAAAGAAAGAACTACCTCTAGAATAGGGATACAGAGAAAGAGACAATAGCAGCTACCTCTTCTCCCACCTCTACAAATACATAGGAATGACTATCACTGTGTGTTTTTCTGTCTCTGGTATGTCTATGCTTTCCTGCTTAGGTGACAGAGTACTGAAGAGAAAAAATCTTGGGATCAGTTTTAATGCCATGGCTCTCACAAACTTTTAACTGTCTCTCCACTAGACTGGGCAAATCCATTCCTCCTCAGTTAAACTCTCCTAGATGCTACCTCCTCCCCACCCCTGGATTTTTCATATGCAAAAATGGACAATCAAAATTTGAGAGGGCACACCTTTGAAAAAAGCAGTTCAAAATGTCCTGCCCTTCACAAGCTGCTAAGGGCCACCCAAAGTCTGAAAGGGGCATATCTTTATACCTTGATGTCCCTGTTACCTGTCCCTTAGATCCTATAATTTTATCAAATGAACTCTGGGAGATGTAACTGATCTGGGGATTAATGCCCCACCACTCACATACTCAAATATTTCAATAGATCTGTGATCTAATTGATGTGCTACTACTTCTAATGAGGCAGATTGCAAAAATTGCCATTACATAATAGTAATATCAGATCTTTGCATCCTACTAGGAATTGTATATAGTCTTACATATGCAATGGAAACTTTTGAATAAAAACAACAGAAAAGATACAAGTGAGGGAAATACATTTGCATTAAATATGGATAAAATTAACACAAATATATAATAATAATGATGATAGCTGGCATTTATATAATGCTTTAAGGTTTGCAAAACACTTTTTAAATTTTATTTCTTTTTATCCTAACAACCACCCTGGAATGTAGGCATTATTATTATTCCAACTTCACAGGAAACTGAGCCAGAGTTAAGTGAATAAGAGCCATTCCCTAAAAGATGTGAACAAATTGTTTTCCAAAAAAAAAAAATACAAGCTATCTACATTCACCTGAAAAATTGTTCAAAATCATCAGTAATCGGAGCAGTACAATTTAAACCAACTGGGAGAAATGATTATTTCTCTCATGAATTAATAACTATTGAATTAAGACCAAGATTTTTCACTTTTTCTACTTCCTCATTCAGAACCTAGCCCCTATAGGTTATTCAAGCAAGCCTTTGAAATGCAAGGCTGATAATGAGAGGGAAAACTCAGATCTGCTCAAATGGTAAAGAAATTTTAGTTTAGGTGAATTGATGGATTCTAGTCCATTGTGTTTTATTCCGACAGATCTGGGAAAAGGCAGATTCTCCCTTTTGTCTAGATTACCCTAGAAGGGTGACATGGGTATAGATAAATCTCTTTGACCAAAACTATAAACACTAACCCCTTCCTTGCAAAGTTTTATTGGTGTCTTGTTCTCATATCACACTTATTTCTATCCAGTGAGCCTTCTCTGATAACAAAGATTAACAAAGAAATGGAGTTTAGCAAAATAAACTAATAAATTGTCTACATCTGATATAAGCATCATTCCACATCCATAGTCTCATCTCTTTTCTGAGGCCAAGACTTGTCATTAATTAACTGGTTAATTACACAGAATTCAGTTTTGTTTTTAATATTTTTTTTTCCATTTATATAGCTGTATTTATTGTATATATTGTGTATATTGCTGGGTCATCTTCAGTCATCCTGATGAATATCTGGTCACTGGATTCAGATGGCTCTGGAGGAGAAGCGAGGTTGGTGACCTGCACATCCCTCCCTCACTCAAAACAAAGTCAAATGCAAGTAATGTCATGATGTCTCTGATGGCATGGTCTTCTTTGGCAATGAAGGACGAACACAATACTGTCAGTAGATACAACTGGCTGAATGGGGACCCAGCTAGCTGGGTAACTCAACTCCTCCTCTCCTGTCTGCCTCCTCCTCCCCTTCCTTCTCCTCTCCAAAGGAAGGTAAATTTGAATGGCCAAAAGATGCCCATTTGACTTGGGTTTACTGGCTAGTTTTCTTCCCTTCCCTGTCCAGTCCTGTTTCCTTCCCAGCCTGATGTCTTTATTTTTCTTGGCCTCATTAAAGGAGCCATGCCCTGGCTACTTCTTAAACAGGCCTATTCAATGAATGAGCATTATCTCACTCTAAGTGAGTACCTGCAAAGACTTTGGCCTAAAGGGCCCAAGGTCTCCCAGTGCATCCTGGGTCATCTCCAGTCATCCTGAATATCTGGTCACTGGATTCAGATGGCTCTGGAGAAGAAGTGAGGCTGGTGACCTGCACAGCCCTCCCTCACTCAAAACAAAGTCAAGTGCAAGTCATGTCATTATTTCTCTGATGGCATGATCTTCTTTGGTAACGAAGGACAAACACAAAATATCAGAGTCACATCCTCCAGCCCCACATTAGAATAAGACCACCTTTCAATATAGTGTTCATTCTCTCACTACTTGTTAATCAATCAGAGTTGATTTCCATCCTCAGATGCACCCCCTTTCCAAAGGCTTTATAAGTATCGAAGGTTTTACAAGTGAGATCTCGGGTTAATTGAGAGGACAAATGAGCCCTTGCTGTTCACCTATTTGCTAGCAATGGTTGATAAAAATTTATATAATTTACCCAGAAACTGTCTCTGGAAAATTTTTTGCAACACAACCTTAACATCGAACACCTCACACCCATCAATAATAACAATAGCTAACACTTGTGTAGCACTTACTTTATGCCAGGCCCTGTGCTAAGTGCTTTATAATTATCATCTCATTTGATCCTCAAAAAAACCATGGGAAGTAGGTGCTATGATTACCCCCATTTTACAGATGAGGTAACCGAGGCAAACAGGTTAAGTGACTTGCTCAGGTCACACAACTAGATACTGTCTGAGGCCAAATTTAAACAGATGTCTTCCTAACTCCAAGCCTGGCACTCTATCTGCTATGCCACCTATTGCACTGTCATCAAGCTAGCAAAGATGGCCAAAAGATAGGAAAACTCATTGTTTGGTAGGTAATAGAAAGAGAGGCACACTAATTCACTGCTAGTTAGATTTTGAATTGGCTCAAAAGTTGTAAAAAGTAATTATGAATTATGCAAGAAAAGTTAGTAAATTGTTTATACTCTTTGACTCAGAGGATCTGAAGGAGGTTATCCAAAGCAAAAAAAAAAGGAACTATGTACAAAAAACCAGCAACTGTTCATAGCAACAGTTTTTGTTATAACAAAAAGCTAGAAACAAAATATGTGCCCAGAGATTAGGAAAATTAAACACATCATATTAAGAGAAGGGAATGGAATGTTACTGAACCATAAGGAATGGCAAATAGGAAGAATTCAGAGAAACATAGAAAAGCTTGGAAAGTGACACAAAGAGAAGAAAGCAGATTCAAAATTAAAATATGCAAAATTATTACAGCTACAAACTTAGAGTCAGCACGAAAAAGCAACAAAATTCTAAGTAAATATAACAGGAAATGTTAAAATCACCCTGTCAGACTGAAATGACACATACCACACTGTCCAAGTGAAATGATACATCCCTCCTTTCTCTAAAGCTGTTTTTGTTTTGGTTTTTTAAGGAATGTATTTTTGTATGAAGGTTGGTCTGAGGATTCATTGGGAAGCAGCTGTTGTGTTCAAATAAAGTATATAAACAAAATTTTTAAACTTTAGCCCATAGATCTGTGATCTCATCATTGTGAATATTCCTTTCAAGAAGCAAACTGCAAGCTAGCCACTATATGTGTGACAGTCCTCCACATCCTCCCATAAATTTTCCAGGAGATATGCCTACAATGTGTCTGATGGCATTCCTTAAATTCTTTTGACATTCTGTGCATGCCAATGGAACACACAGACTATTCAAAGGGTACCACTCACTCCTATGATGTGGCTTTCCCATCATATATTTCTCTGATGACATCCTTTGCTGCACATTTCCCATGTAATTCCTTATTGTGATTGACTACACCCTGCCCATGCAGAGTACCTTTCCAGTGCCCTTTAGATGATCTTAAACTTCCATTCCTGGGGAATTATGGTATTTTATGATTCAGTCACATAATATCACAGGAAAAATATCAATGTTAAAAAGATAAATCTGTTTCAGGGAGAAACTTGGTTAAAACTAAGCAATTTTCCAAAAGCAAGTCTTCTCTTCCTGTTCGATTTTAGTCCCAGCTTCCTCCCTACTTTAGATGTTCGTCCAAGATACATTTACTGTTGGATGGAGGAAGATGGTGAAAGACTTCAAGTCTTATCACTTCATCAAGCAACAAGAGGCATGGAAGGAAAGAAAAAAGTTAACAAAAATCTGGGCAAAGACTCTACTCAGTCAATCCTAAGGCATTTACAGATGAAACTAGATGGAGAAAAATAACAAAAATCAAGCAAAAAGTAGATTAGAATTTATAAAAATTTTCCTAATAAAATTCTCTTCATCACTGAAGACAGAGGAATTATAAAGGAATATCACTGCCCCACATGTGCTGAATAAAGAAGTAAAAATGTCACAGAAGAAAATAAAAATGGGAAAGAACTGGCCTAGACCAAGTATATGAGAGGGGGTCAGTACAGGAGGCAATGGTTTTTAAGAATGGGGGGAAGAGAAAGAGGAAAAAAACACCAATATACTCAAAATTCCTTCCTTTTACAGAGGAGTAATGGAGTCCAGAGACAGGAAATATCAGAGTTCAAAAGAGGGGATGAGTTTTAAAGGCAGCATTGGACAACTAGACCAGGATGTCACAGCTGGACACTTGTTGATAGACAGGAAATTAAAAAGTAGAACTTATGGGGCTAATCTGGGCTTCTCTTTGCTATCTATTAACCTTCAAATCCAGCCACCTATGTCAAAGATCAATGGAGCCTACTATTACTTTTTAAATTAAAGGTAAATCAGCCACAAACTGTGAGGAATAATGTGTTGTAGTTGTATATGTCTTACAGGGGTCAGGGAGTTAGACCACTGTGCGTCAGTGAGGTGCCTCATCTGTAAAATGGAGATAATAGGACTCGCCTCCCAATGTTCTTGTGAGGATAAAATGAGAAAATAACCATAAAACACTAGGCAAGCCTTAAAGGGCAAGTGTCAGCTAGATTATCATTAGTACTATTCTTCCTCCCCCAACCCCCAACTCAACTCCTCTGCTTTCAAGCTCCTTTTTATGTACTTTACCTGTTAGAGTCCCTTGTGGGCAGGGGTTGCTATCCACCGAACTCTCCCCTTACCGTTATATTTCTGGTGCTTAGCACAGTGCCTGCTACAAAGTAAGCACTTACTAAATATTCTCTTTCTCTGCCCTCTCTCTGATCCTCTTTCTTTCTCTCTTTCTCCTTGTTCCCTCCTCTGTCTCCCTCTGTGTCTCTCTCTGTGTCTCCATCTCTGTCTCTCTCATCTTCTCTGCAACCCAAATCCATCCACCCTTTAATTCTTTCTCAATCCATCACACCCTGCACTGAGGTGTACACAAAATTCCTTGAAGGATGCAAGGATGCAATATTACTATTAGGTAATCAGAGTTTTTTGCAATCCGCCTCATTAGAAGTAGTACCCACATAATTCAGATCACAGGTCCATAGAAACATATGAGCAGTGATATGATCCTTTGATCAATTAAACTTACACTGGTTGCCCCCTACCCCCTTCTCCATCTTGACCCCTTAGTGAAACAGTTTAACTCTACATTATTCTCTTCTCTTGAGTCTCTTGCCCCTTATCCTATCACTGATTTTACTGTAAACTTAGTCATGGATTATTCATACCATCTGCTGCCTTCATTCCTACTACTCATGTGCTACTGAAAGAAACTCAAAAAAAAAAAAAAAGAAATCATAAAACCATACTGACTGGGTCCACTATGAATTTATTATATCTTAGCAACTGGGCCGTCACTACAGCAAGGCAATCCTTCTGCACCTCCTTAATTGACTCACTGTTCCAATAACCATTGCATCTTTCCCGAACTGTTTTATCTCTCCTCAAACCTTTCACGGTTCCTCTTTCCCCCATACTCTCAGTCAAGAACCACGCCTCAGATATCAATATGGCCACTCTGCTACCTTCTTCTTCTCTTCTCTTCTCATCTCACCACACTTAGATGCCTTCTGACAATATCTTCCTTCACCCTTTCTCCTTTCTGAGGCAAACCCCTCTACATGAACAAGCCATCCCATTCCTTCTGCCCTCTTCCAGCAGACTGCCCTCTATCATTCCCATTCTCTCATTCATTCTCTCATTCTCATTCTCATTCTCTTCAATTTCTCCCTCTCTACTTGTTGCTTTCCTGCTACCCACAAGCATTCGCGTTGTCCTTATCCTTAAGAAACCCTGACTTGATCTTTCTATCCCTATCATCCTACATCTTTCCTCCCTTTTGTGGCTAAACCTCTTGAGAAGGCTAACTATAATAGGTGCCTCTGCTTCCTTTCCTCTTCTTAATTCTCTGCTGTCTGGCTTCATCATTCAACTGAAACTCTCCAAAGTTACTTTTGATCTCTTAAGTGCCAAATCTAATGACCTTTCCTCAATCCTCATCCTTCTGGACTTCTTTGCAGTATTTAATACCACCAATCACCCCCTTCTTGATATTCTCTTCTCTCTAGATTTTCATGGCATCATCCTCTCCTCATTTTTCTGTCTGACTTCTCCTCAATCTCCTTTGCTGTATCTTCATCTAAGTTATGCTGCTAATGATGGGTATGCCTCAGGACTTTGTCTTGGATTAGCTTTGTCTTTTCCTTCACTTGATGATCTCATCGCTTCCTGTGAATTCAACCATCATCCGATCATCCTCACGTTGATGATTTCCAGATCTACTTATCCACCTTTCCCCTAACCACCAATCTCACATCTGTAATCGACAATTTTACATCTCAAACTGGATCTCTCACAGACATCCTAAAATCAACATGTCCAAAACTGAATTTGTTATCTTTCCCCCAAGCTACTGCTTCTTCCTAATTATCCTATTATTCTAAAGGGCACAACCAGCCTCCTAGTCACTCGCATTTGCAACCTAGGTATCATCCTCAAGCCCTCTTTCTCTCTCACCCCCCATATCTTGTCTCCTTCAGGAACTGCCGCCACCTTGGTGCAGTTCTTTCATCTCCTCATGTCTGAACTGCTAGATCTTTCTTAAGCACAAGTCCGATCATGTTATCCTCCCACTCTCCACATTCAATAAACTCTGGTGGCTCCCTATCACCTCTAGGAACAAATAAAAAATCCTCTGTTTGGTGTTCAAAATCCTTAATATCCTGGCTCCGTCAGTCTTCTTACATCTTACACATCCCTAAGTACTCAGTGGTCTGACATTGACATTGGCTTCTTTGCTGTTATTTGAATAAGACATTACATCTCCCGACTGCATTTTCACAGACTTGCCCTCCATGCCTGGAATTCTCTCTCTACTCATCTCTATTTCCTAGCCTCTCTGACTTTCTTCTAATCCCAGTTAAATGCCTACAGCAATTGGGGTTAAGTGACTTGTCCAAGGTCATACAGCTAGTCCGTGTCAAGTATCTGAGGTCAGATTTGAACTCAGGGTCTAATGACTCCAGGGTTATTCCTCTATTTCACCGCGCTACCTAGCTGCCCCAAATGCCCAATTTCTACAAGAAGCTTTTCCCAATTGCCCTTAACGCTAATGCCCTCCCTGTGTCCAGGGAATATCTCCAAAGTATCCTGTATGTAGCCTGTTTGTACATGGTCATTTGCATGTTCCCTCCCCCATTAAACTGTGAATTGCTTGAGGGGAGAGACCTGATTTTTGCGTTTTCTTGTATCTCTAGTGCTTGGCACAGTGCTTTCCTTTCAGTAGGTGCTTGATAAATTCTTACTATCTGTCTACATCTGGCATAATACTTCAGAAAGTAGCTAGAGTTTATTACAAGTTTGTTGAATTGAATTTATAACTTGGTTCAATTAACCAATGAGGCAAGGAGAAGGGCTGAGTATCTATGAGAAGGGGCAATGAACAGAGAACAAAAGACAGAGAGAAACATGAGGGAAATGATCCAAAACAAACTTTTCCAACTTTAGTCTTGTGGTTGATGGGCAATGACTTCTGAACCCTGTTGACATTAACATCATCCCTTTCCCTACTGATGAAGAAGAAACTGCAAAGCCTATCACAGAACCCATCTTCAACGAGAATAAAATTATTCCAACCCCCAAGTGCTTTTCAGAATGAGCTGGGGAGATCAAAAGGCCATTAGGTATGATCTAAAAGAACACAGTATTCTAGGAAGTCAGGCATATAGAAAAGCTGGATAGACTTAGCTCTCACCTAAAACTCTCCAGATAGTCCCTAAAAAAATTTTTCATTTTTATTAAGTCATTATTTTGCAATCCCAGAATTTCCCAGCAAAAATTCAGGGAAACCTAGAAAAAGAACAAATTAAAAATCCCCAAATAAACCAAATGAAAATTCTGAATTAGTGGAAGATATGCGTGTAGTGGGAATAAAAAGTCAAAGTAACTCCTCCAAGTTCAGCATTCTTTCCACTACATCATTCTGACTCCCCCTTACAGACATCAAGACCATAAGTCACTTTATAAACATTAATCAGACCTCACACAGCTGTACAGCTACAACTCCTTAATCAGCCTTTGATGCTTTGTAAGCATTACATAGACAGACAAAAATGTTATTCCAGTAACGCAGAAGTTATTTGCTCTTAAAATTGGAAAAGTCCTGAGAGATAATCCAATCCAGATTAGAAAACTAAGATCACAGAGGAAAAGGCACATGCTCAAAATAATAAATTAACAATGGAACCAGGACTTGAGCCCAAGTCTCCTGACTCTCAGCACAGGGATCTTCTTAGTTCATCTCTAGTAAGTCACTTTGTACTCACCTATAGCTGGTCATGCTCTCAGGCTCTGATAGTACAGATGTAGAGAGTCCTCTCTCTCTAGTCTAATGCTCTCAGAAAAAGACCAGTTTCATCTCTCCTTCAAGTTTCTATGAATATGGGTTAAAGATGTCTTTTCTCTACTGTCTGTGGCTCAAGCCCCAATTTCCAGGACCTCCCCACTATTAGCTACCAGTGATTAGCCTCTCAATTCCATTTAAACAATAAAAATCAATTGATTTTTACAAAGGTAACTTTAGAGAAAAATGAATGAGAATAGATAGAAATATAATTTTTTATCAGCTGTACATGGCACCTTCACAAAGAATGATCATATAATGGGCATAAAAATCTCACAAAAGATGCAGAAAAGCAGAAATATTAAATGTACCAAGCCATAATGAAATAAAATTTATATTCAATAATAGAGTCTGGAAGTACAGATTAAAATTTAATTGGAAATTAAATAATCTAATCCTAAAGAATGAGTCAAAGAACAAATCATGAAAACAATCAATAATTTCATTAAATATAATAAAACAGTAACACAACTTATCAAAATTTATGGGATTCAGTCAAAGCAGACCTTAGGGAAAATTTTATATCCTCAAATGCTTCCATCAATAAAAAAGAGAAAGAGCAACTCAGAGATGTAGGCATGCACTTTTAAAAAACTAGAAAAAGAACAAATTTTAAATTTCCAAATAAAGACCAAAACAGAAATCCTGAAAATCAAAGGAGATATTAATAAAATTGAAAGTTTAAAAAATATATAGTTAACATATAAAACTAAGAACCAGTTTTATAAAAAAAAATAGATAAACCACTGGTTAATTTGATTTTAAAAAAGAAAGAAGAAAACCAAATTAACAATATCAAAAATCGAAAGGTAAATGTATCACCAATGAAGATAAGCTTAAAGCAATTATTAGGAATTATTTTTCCTAATTACATGCTATCTTTTAAAAAGGAAGGAAGGAAGGAAGGGAGTGAGGGAAGGAACATGCAATTAATGAGCTCCTTAAGAAAAAATCCCCAGGACCAGATAGATTTATAAGTGAATTCCACCAAACATTTAAAGAACAATTAATTCCAATATTACAGAAACTATTTAGGGAAATAGACAAAAAAGGAGTCCTACCAAGTTTCTTTTATGACCACAAATATGATTTTGATGCCTAAACCAGGAAGATGAAAAATAGAAAAAGAAAACTACAGATTATTTCCCTAATGAATATTGATGGAAAAATTAAAGAAAATACTAGCAAGAAGCTTACAACAATATATCACAAAGATCATACACTCTTGTCAAGTGTATTTATGCCAGAAATGCAGGCATGATTCAGTATTAGGAAAACTATCAGCATAATTGACCATAAAAATTTAAAAAAAAACAGAAATCAGATGATTATCTCAATAGATATAGAAAAAGTATTTAACAAAATACAGCACTCATTCCTATTAAAAACATTAGAAAGCATAGAAATAAATGGAGCTTTCTTTTAAATGATAATTACTATCTATCTAAAACCAAGAGCAAGTATTATCTGAAATGGGAATAAGTTAAAAGTCTTTCTAATAAGATCAGGGATGAAGTGAGGATATCCATTATCACGACTATTATTCAGTACTGGATTAGAAATTCTAACTATAGCAGTAAAACAAGAAATAGAAAGTGAAGGATAAAAATAGGCACTGAGGAAACAAAATTATCACTCATTATAAATGATATGATGGTATACTTTAGAGAAGCAACTGAAAAACTAGTTGAAACAATTAACAACGTTAGCAAAATTGCAAGATACAAGATAACCCCACATAAATCATCAAGATTTCTATACATTAGCCACAAAGTCCAGAAGGAAGAGACAGAAAGAGAAATTCCATTTTAAATAACCGCAAACAATATAAAATACTTGGGAATCTACCTGCCAAGACAAACCCAGAAATTTCATGAACACAATTATAACACATTTTTCACACAAATAAAGACAGATCTAAACAACTGAAGAAATAAGCATTGCTTATGGGTAGGCCAAGTCAATATGATAAAAATAACAATTCTGCCTAAATTAATTTACTTCTTCAGAGCCATACCAATCAAACCATCAAATAATTATTTTATAGAGCTAGAAAAAATAATTTAAAAACTCATCTAGAAGAACAAAATGTCAAGAATATCTTACAATATTGTTTCTCATTAGATACCATCAGGCAGGAAGAATTCAAAGGCTGTGCTTTTTGAATACACTCCCTGCCAATTAAAAGTGCACCTCTTTACTACCTGGTTAGAAGGCTGGAACAAGTTAAGGAAATCTCTCCAATGCGATTCCGTCATACCCTATCACAACTCTCTTGAAAGCAGGCTCGCCAGTATCATCATCACTGATTGGGTTCATGGGCCAGACCTCTACAGTGGTCTAGGGAGAGGTTATGTATGAAGATGCCAAAGTACATAAAGAAAATCTTGGGAATAAATGTCAGAATTTCAGATGATCGGAGTCTTTCATATCTGAAAAGTACCTGGTGAAGAGGACAACTGATGCCTATAGTATCACCTAATTATTTACTCAAAATAATTATCATAATAAATTCAGGCTGTACCTTACAGTTAAAATATTTCAGGATTAACTTGATGGGTGCCAAGTCTCTTCCAAAAAGATAATTCACTATTTCTATTTTATAAACACTGTCTTTTTAAATAATAACTTATTGCTAGTGTAGTGAGTATTTGGAAAACAATGTCTACAGGCAGAGGAAAGTCTTCAGTTTCTAGATGTAATCTGAAGCAGATAGCACTGTTTCCTCTTGCCCAAGGAGAGGCTGTCACATGAAAGATACATGCACATAGACACAGGGATGGAAGAAGACGCTAAGTACAAAAGAACCCAAACCCCAACCCCAAACCATATATGCATACACACACACACACACACACACACACATACACAAATATAAGTATATATATATATATATATATATATATATGCATACATATATATATATATACACAAATATAAGTCTATATCTGTCCATCTAGCAGATAATTCAAATATGATGGGTCCAGAGACTAAATTGTCCCTGTAGGATTCCTGGAACTACCTCATCCACTACAGTCAGATGGAACATGCTTGTGGCCAAGGTAAAAGGCAGGTCTGTTTGTTACTGACATTTCCCCTATGAGAAGATTATTCTATAAGAAGGTATTGGTATGTCATTCCTTTACTCTCTCCCACCAGGACAGTGGGTGCTGTTCCAAAGTTTCCTGGTTCTTTAAGTTATGCTTCCACCCATCCTACTGGTGAGGGAGAATTGTAAAAAGGTGGGAGATGGGAGAGAAGAGGGACAGTGGCTAGAAAAGTACAAGAGAGCGCTCAGCTGACAATGGTCAAGAACTTCTGTCTAAAGAGCTAGAATTCAATCTTGGCAAGGGGAATCTCAAGCTAAATGAGAGAGAATCTAATTGACACTGATTCTCCATTTTTAAAAACTTCCTAAAGCAGAATAAAAGCATCTGGAGTTTCCTATAGACAAAACTGAGTCATGAGTAAACAGATTTAAGTGGTAGAAAGAAGGCAAGATTAGGAAAAAAACAGGAGATCCTTCCCCCAGAGACAGGTGCCACAGGCAAGTTTATTCTTCCCATTCCCTTAGCAAAGTCAAAGGACCTATCTAATACTGAAAAAGTAAGGGCTAAATGGAAAGAAATGAAAAAGATAAAGTCACAGTCCTCAAGGCAGCTAAAGGGAAAGACTGGGAAAGAGAGACTCCATCTCCAAATAAGGAGGTACAGTTCTGTTAATCTCTCAGTCTGTGTCTCTCTCTGTCTCAATCTGTTCTCTGTTTATCTCTGTCTCTGTTTACCTTCCTATCTCTTTCATCTCTCTATCTGTCTCTGTCTGTCTCTGTCTATATCTCTACCTATATCTCTGTCTCTGTCACTTTCCGTCTCTTTCGACTTCAAGGATATCTAACCCAACCAACACACTATTGGTAGAGTTGTGACTTGGTCCAGCCATTCTGGAGAGCAATTTGGAACTATCCCCCAAAGGCCATAAAACTGTGCATACCATTTAACCCAGTAATACCACTAATAGGAATGTATCCCAAAGAGATTCTTTTTTAAAAAAGGAAAAGGATGTATATGTACAAAACTATTTACAGCAACTCTTTTTATGGTGGCAAAAAGTTAGAAATTGAGGGAATGTCCATCAACTAGGGAATGGTTGACCAAGTTATGGCATATGACTGTGATGGAATACTATTGTGCTATAAGAAATGATAATCAAGATACTTTTCAGAAAAACCTGGAAAGACATGATACAGAGTGAAGTGAGCAGCGTCAAAAAAAACAATGTACACAGTAACAACAATGTTGTACAACCATCAGCTGTGAATGACTTAGCTATTCTCAGCAGTAAAGCAATCTAAGAGTTCCAAAGACATGATGAAAAATGCTATCAACTTCCAAAGAAAGAAATAATAGAATCTGAATGCACATCGAAGCATACTTTTTTTATTTTCATTATTTTTGTTTTCTTTTTTGGTCTGTATTTTCTTTCACAATATGAAAAAATTATGTTTTGTATTACAGCACATATATATCCTATGTAAAATTGCTTGCCTTATCAACGAGCATGGACAGGAGAGAAGGAAGGAGAGAATTTAAAACTCAAAAATATTTTTTAAATGAATATAAAAAATTTTTTACAAGTAGTTAGAAAAAAATTTTTTAAAAAAGGTTTTTTGAAATATAAATTTAAAACATCTATTTCAAACTCTTCTTTTATTATTAGGAAACTAAGGCTTTTGACAAAAAATCATAGCATCAAGTCAAGAATCTTGCCAGGGTCTTACAATGAATATATGGTAGAACCAGAAATCATACTGGAATATCTGACATGATATCCAGGGCACCTTCCATTATATCACATTGTCCTATCCCACTTTGTCTAGTTCTGTATCCATCCCACACAGTTATAAAAGTTTGAAACTGAAATTCCCTACTATACTACAGCCTCCTTCGAGAATTCCACGTTACAAGTTTTCTTAGCCTCACAGATGGAATCACAGTGGAGCTGAGCTAGTGATTATGAGGTTTTTTTCTAAAATCAGAGGAATTTTTGTGGTTGTTGTTGTTCAGTTGTTTCAGTTATGTCTGTCTCTTCAAGACCCCATGCATGGTTTTCTTGACAAAGATATTGGAGTGATTTGTCATTTCTTTCTCCAGCTCATTTTACAGATGAGGAAATTGAGGCAAACAGGTCACACAGCTCATAAGTGTCTGAGGCTACATCTGAACTCTGATCTTTCTGACTCCAGGTCCAGAACTCCATCCACTGCTCTACCTACTTGCCCCTAAAGCCAGATGAGCTGGGTTCAACTCCCATCTCTATGGATTAATACCAATTTGACTTTGAGCAAATCATTTACCCTTTATGGATCTCAATCTACCTCCTCTGTAAAGTCAGGGGGTTGAATTAGATGGCCTTCAACATTCCTTACAGCTCTCACATTTTGACTCTAAGATATCTGTAGCCTGAAGCTCTCCATCCACAGCTACCCCTAGAAGCACAAGAACCAGACCAGCACATCAGTGCACCATCTGGTGGCGGTCAGGGCAAACTGACCAATGGTTTTCTGAAGGTCTTGAAAAATTGAATGAGCAGACAAAATAAATCTGGCTTTTCTGCAAGATTTTAAGACCCGGGTCCAAAAATTAACTCTCTTATTTAATGAAATATAGTACTTATGACACTGAGGAAATAGGAGAAATCAATGGACTTTCAACATATGAGGTGGTGTATTGTGGTAAAAAAGAGGCCTAGAATTTGTAAACTTTTAAGGGAGAAATCAGTCAAAATATACAATACATGATAAATGTTACAAAACCAATCACAACCTTTGACCTAATGCTAGGTCAAAGCCACTGCTAGGGTCATACTCTTTTTTTTTTAATGAAAAGATATTTATTAAGCACTTACTCTGTGCCAGGCATGCTGCTAAGTTGCTGGGGCTGAGAATAAAAAGACAAAAAGGGATATTCTTCATTGGTATGTTCTGATGGCCACACCTGCTTTTCACTTCCTCTTTAGGGCCTTCACGCTCAGCTCAGGGACACTCTGCAGCCTCGGGTCTGGCCGAGAATCTAGATGGGATCTGGTGAGAGAAAGCCTAGCTTGGAGGGTCAGCAATGGCTTTTCTGTCTGCTCGGAGGAGAGACCCCCGGGACTCTAGGGCCATATTCTAAGGGTGTTATTGAAGGGATCATGAGGCCATTGACTTTGAACTGACAGGGATCTTGGAGGACACCTAGTCTGACCCTCTTACTTAAAAAGTAAGGAAATTGAGGACCAGAGAGGTTAAGAGGCTTACCCAATGCCACATGGGTAGAAAGGACCTAACTATACAAACATGGTCGTAGCAGTTCTATTTCTACATGGATGAAAATACAAGTCTACTTTTTTAAAAAAAATCAGTGATGGCAATGCTATCTTTGGAGTATGTGACAGAACATGTGGTGAGAAAGAAAGTGATGAGGAATTTGGAAAACAGATCACAAGTCTGGGTCAAAGAAATAATATAGTAGTGCTGGAGCATCCCAATTATCTGGATATTCACTGCAGTGCTTTCTCTGTCTCTCTGTCTCTGTCAGCATCTTCCTGAGGCAATTCAAATGGAAGCAATTCAGTTTCCTATCATGGTGCTAGTAGACTGTCCAGGTTTCACAGGCATACAACAATGAGGTCAGGACAACGGCTCTGTAGACCTTCAGTTTGGTCATCAGTCTAATACCTCTTCTCTCCCACTCTTTCCTTTGGAGTTACCAAAAACTGAGCTAGCTATGGCAATGTGTGTGTCAACCTCATAGTTAAGTGAACTCACCCACAGCATTTAAAATTTTTCCATTTGCTGGAACTGATGGTTCCACTATGGAAGGTGTGGTCCTGTCTGGTGAAGAATCTGTTTTCTTAGGTTAATTGTTAGACCAAAATTAGCAAAAGAAGCAGAGATTCGATCCCTACTTTGTTGCATCTTAACTTCAAAGGTTGCATTGAGTTCACAACCATCTGGGAATAAAAAGTCACACAACTCTCCCTCCACTTCAGTCTTGGCTTATAGCCTTTTCAAGTTAAATAATTTATTTTCAGTACAGTGGTTCACCTTGATGCCATTTTTATCCTAGTTGAAGGCATCTGACAACATCACTGAAAATATCATGAAATGTCATAAAAAGCATGAGAAAAAACACACAACCCTGCTTTGCTCTCCTGGTAAATGGGAAAGCACAAAAATATCATCTATCATCCAGAACCTGTGCAAGCATACTAACGTGAAACTGGCGTGCAATACTGATGAACTTCTCTGGATAGCCAAATTTTGCCGTGATCTTCCCCAAGCCATCATGACTGACAGTATCACAGGACTTGGTCAGATTGGTGAAAGTTGTGTCCAGAGCTCTGTTCTGCTGTTGGCATTTCTCTTGCTGTTGTCAGGCAGCAAACACCACAATGACCATTCCTCAGCCCTTTCTGAAGCCACACTGGCTCTCAAGTAAATAATCACCTTCCAGGTGAAGAATCAGACTCTGATTGTGACTGAATGGTGACTCTGTCAAGAATCTTGCTGGCAAAAACCAAGAGAGAGATGCCCCTGTGATTGCCACAGAACAACTCCCTTTCCTTTATAGAGATGGACCATGAAGGCATCCTTGAACTCCTGAAAGATAATCTCCTTTTGCCATATAACCTGAAAGATTTCAGTCAACTTTAGTATGACCAGTGGATCCCCTGCCTTGTAGATCTCTGCTGGAACAGAATCAGCACCAGGCACCTTGCCACACAAGAGGAGCTTGATGGCCATCAAAACTTCTTCTTCAGTTGGAAGTTCAGCTAAGGAGGAATTGACTTCAACCTGAGGTATATAGTCAATGGCTTCAGCATTGGTTGATGATGATCTATTGAGAAGACTATGGAAGTGTTCAGCCCATTTCTCCAGAATCACTAATCACTAATCATAGGATTCTTATCACTAATCAATGTGGCTCCATCAGTAGTTGAGATGCACCATAGGTCTTTGGTCCATCAACAGACTTCAGGGGATCATAAAAACACTTTAGATTGTTACTATCAACGTAAAACTAAATTTTATCTGCTTTCTTACTGAACCAAGAATCCTGCATCTCTTTAAGCTTTGCTTGAACTTTTGATAGACTTAAACATTGCCTTCTTAGAGACTGATGAACCATTCTGCTGTAACCCTGTAGAGGTCTCATTTGTTGCTTAGCAACTTCTGAATTTCCCCATCATTTTTGTCACACTAATCTTGATGTTGGTGAGCGTTCTGACCCAGATGAATAAATTCAGTACTGTACACCAAATCTTTGAAAACTGCCACTCCTTTTCTGCTCCACTATTTCCAACCATGTGTTGGTTTAGCTTTCCCTTCAAGTGAGTGCTATTCATGCCACAGAAGCACTCTAATCTATTGACATTAAGTCTTCTAGTAGTTGCCTTGCCTGGGGTCATTGCTTTTGTCGAATGCAAATGTTTAGCTTGGAGAATATAAGTCTATGATCAGTCCAGCACTCTGCACTGCACATCATCTTTGTCACTCTCACATCCTGTCTGTCTCTTCCTTACAATGACATAGTCCATTAAATGCCAATGTTCTCTGTGATGGTGCATCTACAAATTATTGTGCTTATGTAAACAGAAGGCAGTGTTGATAATGAGGTCATGAGATGTATAAGTCTTCAGTAATAAATGACCATTGCTGCTCCCTTTTCGGGCTCCATTCCTCCCAAGGACTCCCTAACATATCTAATAGTCTATACCTACTCTGGCATTAAAATCTAAGAGTCTATACCTATTTTGGCATTAAAATTACCCAGAATTACAAGCTTGTCCTCTTTCAGCACATTGATGATGAGGGTCTCCAGGTCTTCACAAAATTCTTCTTTGATCTCATCAGGGTTCATCATGGTAGGAACATACCCATTCATGATGGTGGCTTGGCACTTTTCTGCAAGTGGCAATTGTATTGTCAAATGCTTGTCATTCACTCCTTTTGGAAGGCATACAAATTTACTGAGTAGATTAGTTTTGATTGTGAAACCTACACCAGCTTCATGGTACTCCCCATCACTTTGGCCACTCCAGAAAAATGTGTATCCAGCTCTGACTTTAGAGTAAACTGGCTTTCATTTGCCAGCCTTGTTTAACTCAGAGTTGCTAGTTGGATGTGACACCTGCTGAGTTCTCTTGCAACAAGAGCTGTTCATCTTTCTACTGAATTTTGTGCTGTCTATAAGTGTGCTCACATTCCATGTACCAATGTTAGCAGAATCATCTTCGCAAAAATTTTGTACTTTTTCTGTTTTTGACTACAGGATCTCCACTTGCCAAGGTAATTAGGCCAGGGTTAGGCAATGTGAAGCAGACAATTCTTAGGGCACCTTTTCCAGCCCCTTCCTCATGCCAAGAGGTGAGCAGTGCAGTCCTTTAAAAAGACTCTTCAGAAACCTATGGGGCTGTCAAATCCAACTATTGCTTCAGTCCAGTGAAAAGATGACCATATGGCCTGGGCCACCTACGCACAGTGTTGTGACTACAGCTTCCAGTGTATCCCTACCTGCTGCTTTGTCACTTGTCTATCATCACAGGATTTTGATGTAGGTAAAAATGGTAAAATGGTATGAGTGTTGTCTTTTGACTCACTCATAAACCGGATTTAAGTAAGGCAGAGTTGTACAAAATTGTTGGTCTTACTCTCACTTTCAGAGTCATCAAGGTCCAGTGGAAAGACAAAAGTCAGGATGACAGGCAATGGCCTGGGTTGCAATGGATGACCTCGCATCTCTGATGGCTGACCAAGCTCTAAGCACCCCACAGTGCCTGCTTCAGTTGCTTTCATGGGCTGTTGGAGCAAAACGTTCACATCTACCCATTCTGCTGGGGGAAGTCTTCACATGCTTGGGGTAAACACTCCCCTTACTTACTAAATAGGTTTGAATTACCCTCAACCTGGTTGAGCTTATCTGCCAAAGTGGTTTACCAGGATATGGTCACTTCATATGCTACAGCTTCTTACAGTCACAGGTGAGAGGGAGATGGCCAGTTGACACCAAAGATGGAAAACAGACTTGAAAAGGTCTTAGCAGCCCTCACAGCAGAGGTACTAGTCTTCCCCAATTACAATAATTTACAATTATTATCTCATCTGAATTCTACACCAACCCTAGGAAGTAGGTGCTATCATTATCCCCATTTTACAGATGAGAAAACTGAGGGAAACAAGGCATAAGTAACTTGCCCAGTTCACATAGCTAGGAAGTATCTGAGGCCAGACTTGAACTAAGATCTTCCTGACTTCATGCCCAGCTCGCTATTCACTGTGACATATAGCTACCCAGTAGTGATCTCACTCAATTCAAGAGAGGATAGGAGATGGGTCAAGAGGCCACCTTCTGCCACCAAAAGTTGTTCTTCCTTAAGCAACTTTTCATCTTTGTTGTTCAGTTGTTTTAGTCATGTCTGACTGCGACATTTGGGGTTTTCTTGGCAAAGATACTGAAGTGATTTGCCCTTTCTTTTTTTAGCTCATTTTACAGATAAGGAAACTGAGGCAAATAGGGTTAAATTACTTGTCTAGGGCCACACAGATAATAAAGGCCAGATTTGAACTCAGAAAGATGAGTCTTCCTGACTCCAGGCCTGGCATTCTATCCATTGCACCATCTAGTGGCCCAGAGAATACCAAAATACTAAGATAAAGAGCTATTTGGAAGCTCCATGGAATGAACAGATGCAAGGTGGTTGCTGAGAACAGAACTAGTGATGTCATACTTTCCTATTCCTTGCAACAGTCTGATTCACATTCTTCCAGGAAGGCCTGCTCTTCCACCTCAATCCTTATCTGTTTGCTTTCAGTCTCACCATTTGTCTTGAAAAATATCAGCTTCTCTAAAATAATGTGATCATTCATTGCAGTACTTATTTGTGTGTATCCTTGAATGATTAAATGCAGCTGAGAATATTATGGCCAGCAAAGCACACTGGGAGAGAGATTGATGAATTGTATTAGTAGTAAGAAGGCATAAAACTGGGGGCTCAGAGCCACAAAATATATTGTACTGATATATATTCTATAATGTCTCAAAAACAGAAAGAATATATAAATTGGGACCAAAATCTATACATAAAAGAGCTAGTAGACCATATGGAGAAAAATGCTACAAATGAGCTAACAAAGATCTTCTGATTCAGTGTTACAGAAGCAGATTTTGTTGCTCCAGAAGCAGATTTTAAAGGATGCTCATCTCCACCTTTTCCTCCAAGGGAAGGGTCAAGGACACGGCAAAAGAGAAAGCCACAACCCAAAGAGAGGAGTTGAGAACAAGTAGCACCACCTATTATAAGGAGTGTGGCAGCTAAGAAGGAGGCCAGCTAAGAAGGAATAACTGGTTCTCTAGCTAAGCAACCTTTCACCTACATACCATCAGGGGCATACCACTAATCACTGCTAGACACAGAGAGATAAATGGATGCAAGGACCAGTAATGAAGAATGAATGGCAGAGGATGGCATGTGCTAAAGCTCAGAATGAACTGAGGCTGGCAAGGAAAGCTAATGACATTAAGAAGGCAACTTTCTAAAAATTATATTGAGTAAAAGAAGAGGCTCAAAGACAGTACAGGACCATTGCTTAAGAGGTGTGGGATGATAAGATGACACAAAGAGGGCAGAAATGATCAATCCCTATTCTATCTAGGATAAATTTAAAACTCCTCTCTTTAGGGCTTCATAGTCTAACTTTAGCCTATCTCTCCCAACTCATTTCACATTACTCACGCTATCTGCTCCTGCCACATTAGTCTACTTACTGTTCCTTGTGTACAAAATTCCATCTCCCCCCTCTCTGACTTTACCTAACCTTTCCCCCATGCCTGGAATGCATTCTCTCCTTATCTAAGGCTTTTGGAATCACTAGCTTCCTTCAAATCTCAAATCAAGTACCAGTGTCAACATGCAGCCGCTCAGACTGTTAATAATGTCCTCTCAACCCCAACCCCAGCTGTTAATGTTCTCTCCCCCTCACTGAAATTATTTTTGTATGTAGCTTGCATTGCTTACTGTTAATTTTTGCATTTTGCATTTCCTTACTGTACATGTTGTTATGTGTCAAGCCCTATGAAATGTAAGCTCCTTCAAGGCAGGAATTTTTGTCTTTATGAGCCCTAGTGACTAGTACAGAGTGGACACTGGATGAGTGCTTGTTGATTTGAATTAAATCAATTCTAATTGTTTTCTGTTTTCACTGCATAGGAAAACAATCTGAAACACCTACATGTCCTTCATGTGCCTTTGGAGCCCTGCAGTCATTTCACCCCTACACGTCAGTAGTCTGATAATTTCATGTGCTGCTGTTCTTGAATCTACTCAAAAGCAGTGTCCAAAAAACAAAGAAAAAAAAGAGAGTTATTGAAGCATTTAAAAAAAAATATTCACAGAAGAGAATGGAGGGAAGGCTGGAAAGGCCAGAAAGGATCAGAGAAGGAAAACTGAAAACTACCTTTGAATTCATCATCTATTTTAAAAGCAAAGCAAAAATTTCATGTACAATTCTTTTTTTCTATTCTGCTACATGCATGGCATATATACTTGTTTTATTTAGTGTTTAAATTCAGAATTTTAAAGTCTTTTGGCTAATCCCAATTAGCATTGTGATAAAGCAATACCTGAGTTGCCCACTAAGTGGTGCTCTGCCTCAGCCACCAGTCAATAGTCATCTATTTTAGGAATTATAATGATAAAAACTGAGGAGAGTTTAGCGATACTCTAGTATATTCTCCACACTGCTGCCAAAGTGATTTTTCCCAAAACACGAGTCTGATCGTGTCATCCTACTATCATTTTTTGGATGGACTGAAGTCTGGAGAGACTTGTAGCAGAGAGACCAACCAGAAGTATATTGTAATAGAGTAAGCATGAAGTGACATGAATCTTGAGTATGTCAATTGAAGATATCTACAGGACATCCAGATCAAGATGACCAATAGATAGGTGGAGATGTAAGACTAGAGGTCAGGGCTGGATAAGTAGATTTGAAAATGCCCATATTTGCTCCAGCTTCTCCTCCTCCCTGTGGTTACCATCACGATGCCTGGGGGTCTGCTTCCCAGCACCCTGGCCCCAACTTCAAGGCTGAAACCACACTATACCACATCTGCTTCCATGACTTTTTAAGAGACCCATGGGCCATTCTGTTCTTACACCCTCAAGATTTTACTCCATTTTGCACAACAGAGCTGAGACAAGCTGTAAAGCTGGCACTAGAACCTGCCACGTGAAATGTTAAGATGATTAAGATAATTAAACCCTTTCCCTTGACTATTCAGGACCATCTTGCCTAGAGTAAGAATATCAGTACATACAATAGAGAAGTTGCCTTTCCCTATCAGATAATGGATAAAGCACTGGGCCTGGCTGGAGTCAGCAAGGCCTCTATCATGTGACCCTGGGCAAGTCACTTAACCTCTGCCTCAGTTTCCTCAACTATAAAATGGAGATAATAACAGCATCTATCCCACAGGGTTGTTGTGAGGATCAAATGAGATAATATTTTTAAAACATTTAGCACAGTGCCTGCCACTTAGGTATTTAATAACACTTGTTCCCTTCCCCTTTTCCCTTGCCAGGGATTATAAGATGGACCCTTGCTGTCAAGTTGGCTAGGTTAGATCTGGATATGTGGGATGGTAAGGACATGACTCCAGAGCATGACTCTTCTGGTATTTGGTTTTGGCTCAGATAAGAAAATGAATCTATCCCGGGGTGGGGACTCACACATGACCTTCTAGGTCCTCAAGTGCAGTCCTTTGACTGAATCCAAACTTCACAGAACAAATCCTCTTAATAAAAGGATTTGTCCTGTAAAACTTGGACTCTCTCAAAAGGTCACCTAGAAGGACCTAGAAGGTGACATGTGACCTCAAGGCTATAGATTCTCCACCCCTAGTCTATGCTCTATTCAGCAACTTGTATAGAAACTATGTTTGTTTGGGTTTTGGGGGATGTTCTACTGGAACTTTGATGAGATCCTCAGCGTAGTCAATTCCCTTCAGATGAAGGTACACCAGACTGCTACTCCTATGACCCTGAAAGCTAGAGATAGTGTCCTGGTGCTTCCAACTATCCCTGAAGATGAGGCCAAAAACCTGTTTCCTAAAGGAGTTTTCCTTCACCAAAGAACTCTCCCTTCAGGCAAGAAATAACTACATCCTACTCACCAGCCCTAGGCCTTTCCAACAAGATAGCAGTGGAAACTAGCTCACTTTTAAGATCTTAAATAGGAGGGATATCAGCCTGCCAATCACATCTTCCTACAGCAACCAATGCAAACATCTAGGTGTGATTAAAGTCTGAAGTCTTCAAGTTGCTGGTATGACTGATAACAGGTCAACAGACTTGAATAAAAAAGGGCCCTGTAGCCTTCCATCGTGCCTTTACTAGCACTCCATTAATACCATTGAACTGCCTTGGGGATCTGCTGACTGACTGGCTTACAGACATATTTTGTTTGACATTAAAACCCACTGCAATCTCCATCACCAGTCACCTTGTATTATTGTTGACATTTGAGAGAGGCTGCCTTACAGGAGTATGACTTCTTTAACCGGGGTAGCAAATCATCTCTTTTTCTAATTTGAATTGGGACACAATTTAATGCATCAAGTTTTGAGCTACACCTCACTTCTGGATGGTTTCTAAATTTGTGACCAACAACTAGGAATAATTTAGTTATTTCAGATAGTGTTTTTTTCTCTCCATATTGAGTGTTCTAATCATATTTTAGGAAAAATGGAGAACATCTTTCCCAGCAGATAGCAGGGAAGTAGAATACTGCTTTAAAATATTTTTATTTCACTGTTATAGTGGCATTATGATTGAGATAGTCTTATGGTTAAGACTACACTGTAGCCTTGGAGTGACTACCAGTGAAGGACAGAATGATGGAAGGGAATAATTATGAGCATCTTTTAAAATATGTCACTTTTTGTACAAGGCAACCTACCCTTAAATAGTCATAATAAGATGAAATTATATACACTAGGGAAAGGAGGGGATAGAGTTACTTTCTTTATTATGGAATTTTTTCTCTGCTGTAGCTAGTTTTCTGATATTTTGGTCTTAGGGAAGCCACAAATAAAAGCCCTCTGAAATTAGGGGAAAAAAATGGATTTGAGAGACATCTACATAGAGATGATAACTGAATCCATAAGGGTTGATACGAGCATTCAAGTAAAAGAGTATAGAAGGAAAAGAGAAGAGGGTCCAGGACAGAACCTTAGGGGATGCCTATGGTTGGTGGGTGTAACAAAGATAAAGAAACCTCAAACACAACCGAGAAGTGGTTGGACAGTTAGGAGGAGAACAAGGAGAAAGCAGTGTCATGAAAACTTAAGAAAGGAGAAAGAATCCAGAAGGAAAAGATGATCAATGTCAAAGGCTACAGAAAGGTCAAGAAGGATGAGGACCAAGAAATGTCATTAAATTTTTGCCTCCAATTGCCTCTCAAATATCTTAAACTAAATGTCCTATAGGCATCTCAAACTCAACATGTCTAAAACAAAAGTCATTATCTTTTTCCAAAAAATTCTCCCTTCCTCCAAGTTTCCCTATTATTGCCAATGGCATCACCATCCTCCTAATCAACCAAGCTTGAAACTTCAGGATCATCCTCAACTGACTCCTACTCACTCCACATATCCAATCTGTTGCCAGATCTTGTCATTTCTGCTTTCACATCTGTCCTCTCAAGTCATCCAGACTAATTCAAGTCCTCACTGCCTCTCACCTGAAGTATTGAAATAGCCTTCAAACCATTCTCCTTACTTCAGGTACCTTCCCACTCCAATCCATCCTCCATTTAGCTGTCAAGGTGATTTTTCTAAAGTGTAGATCCCACTATGTCATTCATCCCTTACAAACATCTACTCAGTGGCTCCCTATTGCCTCTAGGATCTAATATAAAGTCCTCTGTTTGTTTCTTCCTAACGTGACCTCTTTCTATCATTCTGGTCTTATTCCCCTCTGTGTACTCTACAACTTAGCTACACTGACCTGTTGGCATTTCCTCAAACACAATGCTTCATCTTCCATCTTCTTCTGTTTCAATGTCTTTATACTGGCTTTACTCAATACCTGGAACATTCTACCTCCTCACATCACTTCTTAATTTCTCCAACTTCCTTCAAGACCCATCTCAAAGTCTCTCTTCAACAAGAGGCATTCCTGACCTCCCCAGATGCTAATGTCTTCCCTTTTCAGATTAACCTGTATTTACTCTGTATAAGGTATACGTTATATTCTATATGTCCCAAGCAATATGTAGATCATCACATTCATTAGAATGTACACTCAAGGAGGTCGGGAACTGTTTGTTTTTCCTACCTTTCTTTCTATCCTTTTGCACAGTATCTATAACATAGCAAACACTTAATAAATTAACTGACTGCTTGGTGGCCTTGACAGTCATAGGAAAGATTGAAAAACAGAGTGGATTTGGTGAGGGAGTGGAGATAATGAGTTCTGTTTTTAACATATTGGGCTTGAGACGTCTATGGAATATCTAAATCAAAATGTTCAAGGTTAGTGACACAGAATTGGTGACATTCTGTGATGTCATGATTCCGTGACTTCAGCTCTATTTTTGTAAAATCAAAGAAAAAGGGTTTCCTATTAGTTCAGAAGGAGACAAAGCAAATATATTTGTTGTTTGCTCATGTGTTGGTTTGTTCGCTTTTATTTTTGCTAAAATGCATGCCTTATTTTATTTTTTTCTCTTCTCTATTTAATTCTGATGTAAATGGTTCTAATTTGGAAGTTCTAGATTTATCCCATGACTGGTTTAGTAGCAAGTTAATTAGTGTTTACCATAAAACTTTAGTTTTGTGATAATAATTAGAATAATTTTTAATGTGCCATCCAAAACTTAACAGTCAATCAAGGTGTGGACCAGAGCAGAGGACCATAGAACTATGACCTTCCTTGCTCTGGTCATTCTGTCTCCATTAATGCAAACTAAGACTATATTTGTTTTGTTTTATTTTGTGAATATATCAGTGCAAGGCAGAGACCACCACAATTTAGAGAGCTAAGTTATTTCTCAGTAACCAGGTAACTGAAACCATGAATGGGTAAAGGAATAGGGGAGTCTTAAGTTCAACAAGTTAAGAAAAAAACATCTAAATCCAAGCACAGAATGAGCTGTAGTATTCCTACTATCTGTTACCCATGTTCCCTAAAATCATGCCCCTACCATTACCAGATATTTACTGACCTAAACCCCTGCCAGAATTCCCCACTTTCACTACCCTCAGTTCCCTGGTGTTAGAAGCAGCAATCTACGGAGGTTGATGATCATGTCCTCATTGATCCAGGGAGTGTGGGCTCCCCCTATCCAATTGTTTCTTCTCTATAGTCAGTAAAATCCCACCAGCTGCCCTTGGAGAACCTTGTTGATCTCAGCCTCAACCACCTGCCTATATCTCTGTCCCTTAACTACTGATGAACTCTTCAGATGCTCTACCCTTCTTTCTAGAATTCTATCTTGCAAGTACTCAGGACTCTGTTCAGGAAGATCTGGATACCAGTCATCCCAGTCTAACCTATTCTGCTAACCCTAGTCTAACCTGCCACCAAGTTTCAACAGGGTTAGAAACCAATGCCGTAGCATAAAGAGGGCAAGGTCAATGGCCCTGGACACAGCCTAGAAAAGGTCAGAAAGCATACTTCCTGCCCACAAAGTCATTCTCTACTATTTCAGGAGGCAGCATGGTATAGTTTGCATTTATATAGTGCTTTAAGGTTTGTAAAGAACTTAGTATGTCCTTTGATCTTTACCACTACCCTGTGAGGTAGGTTCTATTATCCTCATTCTACAAATAAGGAAACTAAGGCTGACAGCAAATAAATGACTTGCCTATGGTCAGAGAGTATCTGAAGCAGGAGCTGAACTCATATCTTCCTGATTCCAAGGAGTCAGGAATTTTTCCCAAGTTGCTTATATTCCTTGGATTCTGTGCATTTCTATAGATGGGGACTCTGGAGGTTTCCACATTTGATATGTCACTTCACAGTTTTCTCTTTAGATGAATTAGCAAAATGTGTTTATTCAATCCTCCATTGACTTCAGTGGGAGAGAACATAAAGACTGTGAAAACTTCTAGGGAAAACTCAAGAGATGCTTTATATACTCTGCCATGTAGGTGCCTCAGTACATACCTAGTATAATGGAAAGTTCCTTGAACTTAAAATCAGGAGGTCTAGTTTTAAGTCCTGCTTTGGATACTTACTAGTATGATGACAATGGAAAAGTCAATCACCTCTCTACTCTGGGAATAATAATGCCTGCCTACTTCACTGCGATGGTATGAAAATCAAATGAGACAATATATAGGTTAAACACCTTGTAAATTACAAAGTGCTATATAAAAGTCAGAAATGAGGAGAGGGGATCTTCTCTAACTCTGTTTCCTCATCTGTAAAATGTACAAAAATAGTTGACCTGCCTGCTTCACAGACAGGACTGTTGTGAAGAAAGTCACCTGTAAACCATAGCATTCTAATATAACTGAGAGATTTCATTGTTTTGTAATAGAAGGATGCTCAAGCTGGTTATGGAAAAGCCCAGGAATAAGAAAGGCTTCAGGTGCTTCTGCTCACAAATAGCTAGTAATAGCCTTAGACTTGAGAGAATGTCTCCAAAAATGAGAAGCCTTTCTTGGGTAATCTTTTCTCTCATACCACTTCTAATAAATAGACTTTGCAGTTTTATCAATAGAGGAGCAAATCCTTGACTACCTCTTCTCTCATTTATCACCTTTATTCAGTGCCCAGGACAAAAATGGCACTATAACGTAAGATAGATATCAAAGAAATGTAGTTGCAGCAAAATATATTCCCTCTCTCCTCTCCCCCAGCAAAACAAAAAAAAAAAACCAGACAACTTCTTGCCCCCACAATGCATCAGCTACTGCCTGTGGCCTGTACAGTTCATTTAGTGAACACAATCTTGTCTTATAAATGGCCGACCTGGATTCTCAGCTCCAACAAGGTTTCCCAGGTAGTAGAAGCTGTTTGCAGCTGAGAATTTAAATGTGAAGTCATAATTCAGCTTAAAAAGCTTCCTCTACAGGAAAAGCAACACATTGCCTAAAGGTCAAGGACCCACTTCAAACACAATTTAGTAGGTGGTTGATTCCTGCCACAATGGGAAAGAGCCATCTCTATCTCTTACTGGCTATGTGACCTTGGGCAAAGTCTTTTGGATCCTTTGGGATTTCATTGCCTCATTTGTAAAAGAGGGGCTTGAATCAGATGTCCCCCTAAGGGTCCTTTCAGATCTAACTCTATGGTTCTATGATTCTAGTTCTCTCTGGGTGGAAACTACAGTTGCACTCAGCTGATGGAAGTAGAGCTCCCAAGCCTCTGTGGAAATTATCTGCATTTTAAATTTTAATTAACCTAGATTCTTTACCAGGACTGATCCTAAAGTCACTTTCTTGACCTGGTTTTTCATCACATCTGCAGAGGATGAATAACAGTTTTAGCCTCAGCCACCACCAGATTTGGGACATCTCTCCTAGACAGGTATGTCAAGGGGACGTCTACCATACAGGAAAGATACTCAGTAAAGTCATCAACTAGGGTCATATTGGCATTTCTTCTGCCAACAGCAAGTGTTTCTTTGCAGAAAATGTAAGCACTCCCCACCACAGCCAGCAGACCTGATCCATTCCCAGGGAATGACTAGGTCACAAAGGATAAAGGGCTTGGATACCTACAATAGGAAAGTCCCTTCCTTTCCAGAGTCTGAGACAACAGAACCCCCGGAGACCTAGAGACTCCCCAGCAGAACTCCAGCTGAGAGGCAGCGTGAGGTGTAGTGAAAAGAATCCTGTTCTAGGAGTTATGAGATACGGGTCAAGTCTCAGCTCTACCACTAACTTGCTGTATAATCCATGGCAAGTAATTTTCCCTCTCTGAGCTGAGGTTCTTTCTCTGTAAAAGTAGCAGATTGAATCAATTTGTCTATAAGAGACTTTCCTGCTCTAACGTTCTATGATTTTGTAAATTCTAGCCAGAAAGAGGATGTTAGATACAGGCACAAACAGCCTGTATATGAATAAGGGTCTCTTTGATTCTCAGGAGCCCCAGATCTACCTTAGCTAAATTAAGCCCATTAAGACCCAGAAAGTTTCACTCAGGGTTTTCAGAATAGCTGATAAAAGGTATAAGGATATAATGAAAGCTGCTTAAAGCAGCCACTCTCCTAGAATACTCCTGATGTTCTGACCAGTCTTGGTGAAGTTTGCCCCTTCTAAAGTATTACTTACCTCTGATCCCCTCACTTTGAATCTGTTACTAGGAACCACAAAGATCCTATTCAACTCTTGGCTCTGAATGACAAAACCTACATTTCTGACTAGTACACAAGAGTAAATTTTCTACTCAAAACTTCTCCTCATATATTCTGATTCACAGAGTTTCAACCTAGTTATACAAAACCCTCCTAACTCCATTTACTCCTCAAGATTTGGGTCAGGAAAAACCTACCAGACTGGTGGTAGAAAAAGAGAGGAGGTGACACATGTCTTGAAGGTAGAAGTCTCAAATTAGTAACTTAGTAGATATGAGAAGGAACAGGCAAGAATCAAAGATAACACCGAGGTTTCAAACACAGGAGTTTGAGTGAATGATAGCTGCGGTGACAGAAATTGCAAGATCAGCAGGACGAGTAGGTTGGGTGGAGGGTGAAATATTAAGCTTACTTTGAAATAAGTTGAGTTTGAAGGTAGGTCATCAATTCAACTGAATAAATTCTGTGGTTTCCCCTCACAAGGGCTGATGTCATCCTACTCTGATGGTTGTCAGTTAGTACATTGTCTCTCTGAAGTCATATAAACTCTTACTCATGATAATAAGTATCTGACAGTCCAGTGAAAACTGTCTTAATAACGATAGCCTCCCATTTAGAGGAGGTCAAATGTCTAACAAGGAAAGATAATAGGAATAGGCATGACATGCACAGAAGAATGTTTCCAATGTTTTGACGCAAATTACAAAATAAAAACCACGGCAATTTACAAGGGTAGTGACTTGTTAAAGGAAGAGAGAAGACCGTTGTTAAAATATGAAAGCATTGGCTCTAATTCTGTCTAGACAATAAAAGTAAACTTACAGAACTGCGGAAGGCAAATGTGCCTTTATGATGAAACAGTAGAGTAAATCCTACATATAACTTTCCTGTGTGTGGAAAGATTCAAAGATGGGTTTGAAAGAGAGAAAAAAAGTAACTCTCAGATGGCAACAGAAATAGTTATGGGCTAGAAATAAGAAAACCTGGGTTTGAGCCCTGACCGTGTCACTAATTTTCTTTTGAGACTTTGAATAAATCATTTTCTCACTCTGGACTTCAATATCCCTATTTGTAAAATGAGGAGGTAAGACTAGGTACTCTCAAAGATATCTTCTGACTTTCAAATTCTAAGATTCTAAGTCAAAGAGTCTAGCATCTTTTTCTTGATCATTTAAGGCCTGTGAAATGCTGGTTCCAGTCTAATCTGTTCCAATCTGTAGGAGCTGACAAACTTCAAGGCTCAGGGCTAATCTAAGGATAGCTAGGTGACTTTGGGCAAGTCACTTAATTTCTCTAGGCACTGTTTTTCATCTTATGCAAAATTAAGTTATATTAGATGATTTCTACAGTCTCCTCCAGCTCTAGATCCTCTGGTGCCTCTGGACAGAAGGAGTATGCATTATCCTCGGTCATGAACTTTGTAACTCTCCAGCAGTCAAGTCTGGAATATGACTGAACTCACAGAAAACGTTTCTTTCTGTATTCAATATCCAAGCCAGCAGACTGCTTTAGAGATGAGACTAAAAAATAAAGTCTAGTCATGGCACCCAGCTTCAGAATAATCAAAATTTTCTCACCAAAAATAACTGATAATATCATATCAAGAATTTAAGTTGTGGAAGCCTGTCACTCAGAAAAAAAAACATATCACTTAATTTAAGGAAACTCAGAATGAATTCACTATTATTTAGCTGGTAAATTTATTATTTTCAACCATTCCATCTGGCATTGGTCATAATTATTTAGTAAAATCAGTTCTACTGCTTAAAGGTTATTTATAGCAAGGAGTATCAATATATTTCTACCAACTTGTTAAAATCTAGTAAGAGAAGAATCAAGAGACCTTCAAGAATCTTCTAGTAACAAACTATATAGACTACAGTAGGTCACTCTACTTCTCTCCTCCATAGCTGTAAAATAGGGATATATTATTTGCACTCACTAAATTATTGTCATAAAAATACTGTCATAAAATATATAAGTATTTGTTGTTGTTCAGTTCAGTCATGTCCATCTTTTCATACCCTGTGGACCACAGCATACCAATGCTGTCTGTGGGATTTTCTTGGCAAAGATACTAGAGTGGTTTGCCATTTCCTTCTCAAATAGATTAAGGCAAACAGAAGTTAAGTGACTTGTCAGGTAGTAACTCACATAGCTAGTAAATGCCTGAGGTCAGACCTGAACTCTGGTCTTCCTGACTTCAGGCCCAAAGCTCTATCCACTAAGCCACTCAACTGCCTCTTACAGCCTATAGGAATGTGCTTTTATTATCATTACACTAGAAATCCCTGGTATTTGTATGAGTCTTTGTAGTTTTCAAAGTACACCATGAAGCCTTTCCTGATCCCCTCAATTGCCAGTGCCCTACTTCTCAAAATACCTTATATTTACTACTACTTTGTATTTATATTTTTCTCTCCACATTTATTCATTTATTATGTATACATTTGCATATATCTTTCCTTTTAGAATATAAGTTCCTTGACTATAGGGAGGGCTTCATTCATTATGTTTTTATTCCTTTTAACTGAGCACAGTGTTGGACAAATGATAGGCCCAAACAAACACTTGCTGATTGATTAATTTCACAGTCATTATCTCATTTGATTCTCATAACATTCCTATAAAAGAGGTAGGAAAGGGATTACTATTCTTATTTTGTAGATCTTTTAGATATTTTATTGTGTTTGTCCTTCATTGCCGAAGAAGATCATGCCATCAGAGAAATGATGGCATTATTTGCACTTGACTTTGTTTTAAGTGAGGGAGGGCTGTGCAACGTCACCAACCTCACTTCTCCTCCAGAGAGACATGAAGCTAAGATTCATAGAGAAGGGAACTGTCCTAGGCCATAAACTATACCATGATGTTTCTACACAGAGATAGACTATTCTAGCAGAGCTACGCAAAGTTGGCCAACTTCAGTTGCTGATCATCCTTTGACCTGCTACTTGACTCATAGCTATACTCATGCTCATCATTCCAAATTCTAGAATTATGTTCAGATATTTTCTCATTAATAAAATTGCAACCTTTTATGAATTAGTCAATTAGCTTGAACCCTCCAGTTTAATAGATATTATTTAATAAATTGAAGATACTACTTTTATATAAGCAGTCATTCATATCATATATTCGTATATATATTCATATATCATATATATCATATATTCATATCTTTCTGTGTACTGAAGCTCCTAATCTCAATATTAAAATTACTGGTTGGACTATTTATTAATGACAGAATCAAAAATAATTAAAATATATCAATAACTAGTTATAATAGTTTAGCTGTGAGAAAAATCACAGCCAGAGTCAACTCTAACCTTTTTTATAACTGCAGATGACTCCTCCTTACTTCTGGAAAAACAATTCCACTATTCAGTCTGCCCTCATTCACAATAACATATTGATACATTACAACCAAACTCTACTTTACCATCAAAAAGTTCAAATGTAAAATCATTATACAAATCATTCAAGATGTAAATTAGGGGGATAGTAAGAATTAGAGCTATGATTTCAGTTAGTTAATTTCACTTCACTTGACAATCTGCTTACTATCATAGCATTCCTTATATAAACACTAATGAGCTGACTTGGTGGGGGGGGGGGAAGTCTTTTTAAAGTCAATTTCTTAAACAAAATCAATTTTCTTCAAATTACAGGTTGTCATGGCCAAAAAAATTTTCACCAGGTGTATGGCGTGTCTCTCTGCATCTAGAACTAAGATGGTGCTCAATAAATAGTCTGTCTTAAAACTTTTCCAGGATAGAACACTTTAGAAATATGCCCAAAGTGCTATAAAACTGTGCATATCCTTTGACCCAACAATACCACCACTAGGTCTATATTCCAAAGAGATCAAATGAAAAGGAAAAGGACCAGGGTTCACAAAATATTTATAGTAATTCTTTTTGTGGTGTCAAAGATTGGAAAATGAGGTGATACTATGCACTGAGGAATGGCTAAACAAGTTGTACATAATTGTAATGGAATATTATTGTGTAAAAAAAATGATGAGTAGAATGGTTTCAGAAAATCTAGGAAGACATATAAACTGATACAAAATGAAGTGAGCAAAACCAAGAGAACCTTGTATGCAGTAATAGCAATATTGTGACTATAATTAACTGTGAAAGACTTGGCAACTCTAATCAATACAGTGATACAAGACAATTCTGAAGGCTTCATCATGAAAAATGATATTCACTTCTGTAACACCAATGGGATTCCCACAGCACCTGCTATGGATATGCATGAGTATTTCCAGGTAAATTCACAAAATACAAACTCTCTTCCTCAAAGATGAAACCAAGACATTTATTCAAACACCAGAAAGCCAAACCCATCATAGCAATTAAGAAATCTACACACATTATCAATGCAGGGAGCACAGCCATTCCCAAGCCTTCCCTTTAGGCCTTCCCACAAACAAGCTCCCTTAGGCAAAATCACTCCCTCTCTCACTCACAATAGCTGCTCTGCTCTGCCTGTTCTCTCTCTCTCAACTCTGCCTCACTCTCCAAGTTCTGCTTCACTCTGTCTCAAATCCACCCTTCTTATTCCACCCATGTGGCAAGCTCCTCCCACCATGAGTTTCATGTGACTCAGGCTGTGGGCTGGGCCAAAGCTCAAAGCAGGTCACAAGGACCTATTAAGAGTCAGGGAAGATCTTCAAATTCCCTTACCATTACAACCTCCAAAGAAAAAAACCAATGAATTCTGAGTGCAGACTAAAATAATTTTCTCTTTATTTTTCTTGCTTTTTTAAAACAATATAGAATGTTTTGAATGATTTCACATGAATAATTGATATCATATTGCTTGCCTGCTCGATAGGTGGTAGAGGGGCTGGAGGGAGAAAATTCAGAACTCAAAACTTTTAAAAAATGAATGTTAAAAACAAAGAGAGAGAGAGAGAGAGAGAGAGAGAGAGAGAGAGAGAGAGAGAGAAATATTTTATTCCAAATTAATGAGATAACATATCCACTTCAGAACATTTGAGTAACACAGCCTTTAGCAACAGTTTTTTTTCAGTGATTCTAGTGTTAGTTACTAAAATAAAACCTAGAAAACATATAACTTAGAAGAACAAAGTTATACCCAAAGTTATAAGACTCACAATAATCTCACAGTAATGAAGTTGCCAACGTCCTTGTTTAGTTTAACTCTAACGTTCACTTTAATGTCTATACAACCTATGTGTCAACAGGAACCCAATCTCTGACGCAAGAGACCCAGCTAACAATTTAGGGTTGGGGGAAGGTATTCTTATAAAATCTCTCTTCCTTATCCTCTCCCTTAATTTTAACCTATTCTTTCCATGAAGAGAGTGTGTATATTTGGGAAGTATAACTCTAGTTTGTGGAAGAAATTTTTATAACAACTGTTCTTTCTATGCTACTTTAGTAAATGTCTTTCCTAGGAGTCAATTGTGTCTACTGATTGACTCCTAACAGAAAATGCAATAGAGGCTCATGAGTTATAGTAGTAAGAGAAGTTACCCAAAGGGTAACCCTAGACCTTAGGGTAAAAGTTGACTTCTAGGACTCCAACTCATGAATGCAAGTACAAGCGCAAATTGGGGGAGTATTTAGAGAGGGTGCCATAGCAGGATCACAGTAGCTAAGTACAGGGAGACTCACCTCCAAAAGGTTATTCTGATGAATATTTCTAGCCACAAGCAATTTATGAAGTCTTGATGATAAGGTATGGAGAAGATGTGATCTATATCCATGAATGAAGAAGCATGATATAAATGATTAAGAACACTGAATGCAGACTCAAAAAGTTCTTTCTGATACTTCTAAACTCTAAGCTAGTCCTTCACATTTTTGAACTTCAGTTCTCATCTTTAAAATAAATATAATAATACTTGCACCACCTTACTTCACAGTAATACTGTGAAGAATAATCAGCCAACCAGACTCAATCCACTTTTAGATAAGGTATTTGCTAAGACAATATAGAATGAATAATTGGTACAAAACACTCCCCTCCCCCAAAACTTGAGGTGCAAGTTCATTGAAACTGCTGCTGCCTTTGGCTGACTGTCTTGCTATTTCTCATAGGACCTCTGTATTGACTAAAATAGAATTGTATTGACATTTAAAGCAAAGAAACCCAAGAGACAAAGGGAGCCATACACTGAGTAACTGCTGTCCAGAGCTAGAATAACCACCCTTTCACCACGCTGCTCTCAGGAACACAGCTCAAATTAGTCCTATCTCTTTGTTGTTGCAAACGAAAAAGAGCAACACAGAGGAGGGCCACTTCTTTAATCCCCTATTTCTCTGCATAATTGTCACCAATTTTATGTCAATTTTTTTTTTGTAAAAAAAAGTGTGATGCGACCATTATGTAAGGTTCTTTTATTTTTAATTTGTGTTGGTATTACTTAAAAATCATATATTAGTAAGCTGTAATGCTGACAGACAAACTACAGTTTAGCCAGCGGAAAGATGCAAGTCTTTCCATATCACATGACTGATTCATGGCAGCTTTACCTGCCTGCCCCCTCCTTTTTCACCTATGGTTCTTCAATAGGTTGAGTGACAATACCATTAGTTCTGCAGCTCTCTAAATAAATCACCCAAGTCATCTCTTGGAAATATAATGACAATGTATGTGCACTGAGAAATCTAGGCTTGCAGTTCACAATTCATGAAAGATAAATGCATATTCATATGCCACTGGTGAATACATTGCTGCTCAATTTACCTTTTAAGCCACATGACAAACAGAATTATACCATGACATGAAAATGCAATAAAAGATTACAAACCAATTTCCGGACTAAAAAACAGGGTGCAACAGTCATGTAGTGGCAATGATTATGTGGTGAAATATGGCATGCCCACTAAGTTCTAGTTCAACAATCTCTGAGTCACGATTTTTTGTAGCACCACAATCTATTGGAAGTCTTTTATCATCTCACAGTGCACATCTTTCATCACACACAGCCAGAAATTAGTTCCCCAAAGTTCCACATGACAGATTGAAATGAAGCACGAAATATTTACCCATGCTACAAGCACTTCCACTGGCCAGTCTTTCCCCACTTGACTCTTCAGTCTCACTCACCTACATATACTTTCAGTTGCCAAATCTTGCTACTTCTGCGTTTACAAAATCAACCACATCTGTCCCCTTTCCACCCACACAGTTGCCATCCTAGTTCAGGGACTTATCAGTTCTCCCCTATTGAGATTCCTCTTTATTGGTGTCCATGGCACAACTCTCTCCCCACTCCAATTCTTCATCTACACACTGCTGGAATGATTTTCCTGAAGCACAGATCCATCTCACTATGTCACTCTACCTCTCAATAAACTCTAGTGGTTCCTTATGACCTCTAGGATTAGATATTTGGTATTTTGAGTCTTTTACAACCTGGATCCTACCTACCTTTCCAATCTTCTTATATATCATTCCTTTCTATGGTTCAGTCAAACTGATTTTCTTACAGTTCCTCATACATGGCATGCCATGCCATATCCTTTGCACTGGATGTCTCCCTTGCTTTCTTTACTCACAGTCACTTTTTGGAATCCCTAGTCTCCTTCGAGATTCTTCTCAAGCATCACCTGAATCTTTTCATGATCATCCCAGCTGCTAGTGCCCTCCTTGACAAACACCTTTTATCTACTCTGTACATACCAATATATGTCCATATTGTCTTCTCCAAAAGGTCATTGGTTTAAAAAAAAGGGGGTCCTCATATACATCAAAATATTTATAGTAGCATTTTTTTTGGTTGAAAAGAATTAGACATAAAGTCAATGTCTAACAACTGGGGAATGGATAACCAAGTTGAGATACATGAATAGAAGTAAAGGAATATTACTGTACTATATGAAATGACTATAATGAACATAGAAAAGTATAGAATGACTTAACATGAACCGATACAGAGGGAAGTAAAAAGAGTCAAGTAAACACAGTAAATACAACAATGTAAACGGAACATACAACACGAAATAGCCAAAAGTGTTTGTCCCAAAATAAGAACAAGCATGGCCTCAAAGAAGATAGAAGAAGATAACTCCTCCCATACCTTATCCCATTTGCAGAGGTGGGTGGTCCACAAGTGTGGAATAATACATGTATTTTCACATTTTTTTCCATGTATTAATCAGTTTTGCTGATTTTTTCTTTTCTTCCTCTTTTTTACATTTAAATTTTTTTCTTTGTAGATGGTTTTTAGGAGAGAGGAAGAGAAGGATACAGGGGGAAATTTAGGAAATATAAAAACAAAATATTTCATCTAACAGTCAGGCCAATAGAGTGGGAGCATACTCCTGACCACCTGTCTTGCTTCTAGCTTAGCCCTCAAAGCTATCATCCAAGTAAGCCAACCTAGCTGAAATAGCAGGTGACTGAAATAGGAGACAGTATGTGCCAAGTAAGTCCAACCATCTCCACCATCATCTTCCCTCAGATCCTGCTGGAGACAGCCCAGGACCCTAAACATTTCCCACAGCCATTATCCTGAGAAGCAACCTCCATGGAGATATAATTTGGCAATTGCTCCTGCCCCTGTTATATAAAGCCACAGCTATTGAAGACCCCAAAAAGAAAGTTCTTGCCACCAAAGTCCTTGGCACTGTCAGAAAGATCGGCATCAGAAATTTATATGATTTGATCAGTGGAAATGACATTAAAGTAGAAGCATTAACACCTGCTCTGGTGTCACACCCTATAGATCATGGGACTTTTCCATCTGGCTTGCAGTCAAAATCTTCCCTATGTCCTGTCTCCTACATAAAAATGTGAGCTCCCTGAGAGCAAGAACTGTTTTACTTTTCTATTTACATTACCAGTACAGTATTTTGCACATAGTAAGTGCCTAATACATGTTTTATTCATTCATTGATTTTAATAATTTATTTAGAGGGAAATAAATAAAACAAATGTTACAAAATTACAAAGAACAAGCTTATCTCTGAAACAAGAGAGATGAGAGATGAGAGATGAGATATGAGAAAATGTTCTACCTACTATTCTGCAGAAAAGGGTGCCACAGAGGAACACTTAGGATATTATTAGGTTTTTTCAATGTATTGATAAGTTTTGCTGATTTTTTTCTTCTTCATATTTTCTTTTTTTAAAAAAACAATAACTTTTGTAGGCCTCATTTCTAAAATATATAGAGAACTGAGTCAAATTTATAAGACTATAAGTCATTCCCTAATTGATAAATGAGCTTATGGAAGTGAATGTTGAAAACTATAAATAAATTTAAAAATCTTTGTTATAAAGGATGACTATCTGAGAAGGGTCAGAAGGAGGGAAACAGGGAAAATCTGGGCTATGTAAAAACAAAAATGTCAAAAATGTTATGTTGTAAAAAGTAATCAAATCAAATTTCATCTATAATCCTGTATTATGGTAGGTATATGTCAAGTCAACTGAAAAGCCCTCCCATTTCACTACAAGGGGTACTCTATATCTATTCTGTGGAGTACTCCCTGATATGCCAATCAACAAGGCTTCTTCACACATTGCCAATATTACAGCTGGTTTTAATTCGTTGTGTATATGCATGTATACATTTACATATAGATATATATACATGTGTGTATACACACACACACACACACACATACACACAAGAGTTAAAACCAGCTGTAATACTGTCACAGTGAGAAGTCTTAATGATTGGCACATCTGAGGTCACTCCATATAACAGTATATGCAAATAAATCTATACATATATTTCCATATATATAAATATAATACATCATCAATTCCTTGGAGATCATTATGGTCCTTTATTGAATGTGACTCTATCCATGGAAGTATTTACCATTTAGAGAGTCTCACTTACAAAAAATCTTACAATGTACCCATGATTAAGTACTACTTTGATCCCAAATTGAAATATTGAAATAGTGAGGGCAGCTAGGTGGCACAGTAAATAAAGCACTAGCCTTGGAGTCAAGAGGCTCTGAGTTCAAATCCAGCCTCAGACACTTGACACTTACTAGCTGTGTGACCTTGGGTAAGTCCCCTAGCCCCATTTGCTTTGCCTTCCCCCCTCTAAAGAAAACAACCAAAATATTGCTGGTCTGATCATGTCACCTCCCTACTCAATGAGCTCCACTGGGTCTCTACTACCTCTTGAATCAAATACAAAATCTCTCTAGCATTCAAAATCCTTCATAACCTATTCACCCCCACCCCATCTTTTGAGCTTTCTTATACCTCCCCCCCTTTCCCCTTTGATCCAGTGACAGTGGCCTCCCTGCTGTTCCAGGAGCAAGATACTCCATCTCTTGATTCCAAGCATTTTGGCTGTCTTTCATACCTGAAACGCTCTCCTTCATCTTTGCCTCCTGACTTCCCTGACTTCCTTCAAGTACCAACTAAAATCCCACCTTTTACAGGAAATCTTTTCCAATCCCTCTTAATTCTATTGACTTCCCTTATTTCCTATTTATCCTGTATAATTTGGTTACACATTTTTGCATTCCTATTGTTTCCCCTGTTAGAATATGAGCTCCTTGAGAGCAAGGAACTTTTCTTTTGCCTTCCTTTATGTCTCCAACACTTAGCATAGTACCTAGCATATATCAAGTGCTTAATAAATACTTATTTAGAAGAAACTAGGAAACAGGGAAGCAGAATCAAGATGGTGGAGAAAAAGCAGCGACTCACCTGAGATCCCTCCAAAACCCTTCTGAAGAATTTCATAAAACAATTCCTGAAAAGATAGAACCCACAAAAGGATGAGGTGAAATAATTTTCCAGTCAAAGACAACTTAGAAAGTCAGCAGGAGAGGTTTTTTGAACGTGGGTGAGAGTGGAGCACAGTCTAGCATGGGCTATACCAACACAAACTAGGGCCCATCGAACCAGGCCTTAGGAGCTGCTGAATCAGCAGTGGCAATAGCTGTTTTCAGAGCTCCCAGCCCACAGATGGTAAGGGGGTTGAACAAAGGATCAGTGGGCAAAGGAGCTAGAAGATTACAATCAAGAATCACCTATCCAGAAAAACTGAGTAAAATTCTTCAAGGGGGAAAAAATGGACATTCAATGAAATAGAAGACTTTCAAGCATTCCTGATGAAAAGACCAGAGCCAAATAGAAAACGTGACTTTTAAATATAGACTCAAAGCATAAAAAGATAAACAAGAAAAGGAAATCGTAAGGGACTTAATAAGGTCAAACTGTTTACATTCCTACATGGGAAGATGATACTTGTTACTCAAACACTTTCTCATTATTAATGCAGTTATGTTTACAATATAGACAGATGACACAATTGTGAGTTGAACATGAAGGGATGACTCCTAAAAAAATAAAATTAAGGGGTGAGAAAAAGGAATGCAGTGGAAAAAGGGAAAGCGAGGGGTAGAATGGGGTGAATGAACATCACTCTCATCAGAGTTGATTCAAAGCGGGAATAGCACACATATTCAGTTGGGCATATAGAAATCTATCTTACCCTACAGGACAGGAGGAGGAGAAGAGCTAGATAAGAGAAGGGGGCATGGGTGCTGATAGAAGAAAGACTATATTGGGGGAGGCAGTAGTCAAAAGCAAACTTCTTTTGAGAAGGGACAGGGTGAAAGGAAAGAGAGAATGGAATAAATGGGAGGAGGGAATAGATGGAGGGAAATACATTTAACAATCATAAATGTGAAAAAAAACTTGAAGCAACTTCTCTGATAAAGGCCTTATTTCTCAAAGATATTTCACATTATCTTCCATTTTTTCATTCTTTTGGTTTTGTTTTGTGATTTCTTCGTTTCTCAGAAAGTCATTAGCCTCCATCTGTTCCATTCTAATTTTGAGAGAACTATTTTCTTCAGTGAGCTTTT
>CM053769.1:411085055-411117165 GCA_028658325.1 Potorous gilbertii
GTGGGGGGGATAAAATCTTAATTTTAAGAAAGTGATTGTAGAACGTTTATAAATAATTAATTAATTTTTTAAAAAAATAAAAGAATGGTGGACTTGGAGTCAGGAAAAAAAAAATCACATTTCTTCCTAGCCTCAAAACACTCTCCCAGGCAGTTTCTCCCCAGTCCAAGAACATAACCTGCCCCAGGAACAACCATTATCTCCCTTCCTGATATAGTAGCCAACTGTACCTATAGCACTTATTAGTCTGAACCAGCTGTTTACTGGCTGAACTGGTTGTGCACTGGGTCATAATGACATTTACTACTCACTGACCAATTATATGTGTCCTCAACTTAGATATTCGTAAGCTCCCTTACATTTATTTTGTCTGACAAGACATTGATTAGAGAAGCTGGTTATTCTTTAATCAGCCCTGATCATTAGTTGACTTAGTGACATTTCAGGTCTAAAACCACACCTCCATGTAGCCCCCCTTGGATTATTTCCCAATGAACTCTGGGTAAAATACCTGGACAGTAGATACCAAAAGTAAATGTTCCTTTAAGAACTAACCACTCCTTAACCACTCCCTAATCCTGCCCTGAATCATCTATATTTGGCACATGTTTTACTATAGAATATCCTATATAAACTTTACCTGTACCTCATTCAAATTGCAGTTCCCTAAGAACTCTTGCCTGCTGAAAAGTATAATAAATCCTTACCTTGACCTCAAGAATGCTTGAGTCCTCGAGTTCATTCCAGGTGACCTGTCCCTGTACTCTGCTCTTTGGTAGAGAGGCATCTCACGCCTCTCTTCCAGTCCTCATCAGTTCCAAACTACCCTTTTATCTCTGCTATGCATAATTCTCCTTCATGAGCTCCACAATCCAAAATGACTTTCTTGCTCTTTCTCACACAGTGGCACAGTCTGTCTCCTATGCCTGGAATGTACTTATGCCCTCTTAGAATTTCATTTCCTTCAAAGTTAAGCTCAGGGAACACCTTCTACATGAGTCCATTCCTAATTCCCCCAAATGCTGACAAAATTACCTTACATTTATTTTTATATGCTTATGTACGTATATATTGTCTCCCCTAGTGGAATGGAAACTCCATGTGGATGGAGAGTGTTTCATTTTTTGTCTGCATACCGAGTGCCTAGTATAGTGCTTCACATATAGAGTCAATACATATAGTACTAGCTTGACCCATCTATTCTTTTTCAAGAGGGTCCAGGTAGTACGTTGTATGCTTCTAGGATATGCCAAGGCCTAGTTACCTATAACACCAATAATACCAAACATCATATGGACCACATGGGAGGAAACTGCTGAACATCCCAAGAGATGACTATGTTTATAATAAGAAGAATCTTTTCCTAGGACAGTTACCTAAGGTGGACACTGTGGGGTTCATGGATAATGGTGCCCTTTATGGAATTTATTACTAAAATTATTACTAAAAAACTTTTTTCAACTTTAAATATTTTGACATTAATTTTGTGGCTCTGTACATGAATAGTGAATCCCTTAGCCCCCAGCTACTTAGTCTTGAGGTAGAATCATAGGATCATAGATCTAAAAGGTAGAAGAAACGTCAGAGGTCTTCCTCATTTTACAGATGAGGAAATTAGGCTCAAAAAAACTGAGTGATTTACCCACAGTCACACAAAATGTAAGCTTCAGAGAATAAATGGGTGTAGGGGGTGGCAGGGTGTAGGTGTGTATACACATGTTTATATAGGCTGTCTCAAAAATCGTGGTGCAGTTTCAAGTTTTAACAGCAGCTAGGTGGCTCGTGGACAAAGGACCACATTTGGAGTCAGGAAGATTCATCTTTCTGAGTTCAAATCTGGCCTCAGACACTTACTACCTGTGTTGACCTGGGCAAGTCACTTAACTCTGTTTGCCTCTGTTTTCTCATCTATAAAATGAGCTGGAGAAGGAAATGGCAAGCACTCCAATATCTTCGCCAAGAAAGCTCAAATGGGGGTCACAAAGAGTCAGACACAACTGAAAACTACTCAGCAATAACAGTACTAAGACTTTTGGGACTCTCTATATCTATCCACCTATACAAATAACATATATAGAGATTTATATGTGTATATATATATATATAGAGAGAGAGAGAGAGATATAAAATCTATACACACACACATATATATATACCCTCTGTATACACACACACACACACACACACACACACACACACACACACACACACACATATAGCATTTAAGACTCTAGTATAAACTACTGAGAAACAAATGCTGGATCTTGTACTCCCAGTGAACTATGAAGAAAGTCCAGTGTTTATTCTTTTCCTCTTTGATTTTTCTCCTAACCAAGAATAAACACTATAGACCATTATTTGCTGATTAAAACAAATAACCTGAGCGTGAACATAAACTTCACCATGTCCTCAATGACCCTGTTAAAACCTGTGTGTGGAAGGTTTGATATCATCTTAGAGAGCAACCTGAGATGTACTCTTTCGCTATTTTTAATACGCTAATTGACTCATGGATAATCATTCCTATGGCACCCTGGTTGGAATTAGGAAGGCCTATTTCAGCTACCACATAAACTTGAATTGAAAAATGTGTGTGTGTGTGTGTGTGTGTGTGTGTGTGTGTGTGTATGCCAAGATCTCCCAGATGGCCACCCTATTGGAATCTAGAGGTCAAAAATATATCCTAACCCCAAACCCAGAGAGTATTGTCTATCTGACCAACAATACAAAAGGGGAATTATTTCATTCCTGTGGTCACTAACTGAAAAATCTCCATTTACTTAAATCCCTTATCACTTTCCTTGAAAAAATGCTGAATATGTGTTTCAGGATAGTCAGTCAATAAAAAAATAAACTGTACTAAGTTCCAGGGATACAAATAAGATTTTTAAAAAAAGATCCCTTGGCCATAGAGCTTACAAGCAAATAAGAGAAGACAACACACAAAAGGAAGTTGAAAAGGGGAAGGGAATGCAGAGAAGCAGAATGAAGAGATAGCTGACCTGGGAGCCCTTCTTATTGAAGATTCTCTACCCTCCATTCAGAGGAAGCCCAGAGTTCGTGAGTTCTGATGAGATCGATATGAATACCTAAGGCTAATTTGATGCAAGATGATGAGGTTCCAATAGGCAAGATGAAGCCGAAAGTAGTCTAGAGGATAAATCTAAGGAAGCTTGGCTATTATCTGTGATCCCCACTGTTTTACCTATATACATGCACTATAAGGGGCAAACACATAACCAGGCTATAAATATATAACCTGAAGATATTGGTCAAAATTACAAGACAGTTATGATGTTTATAAATGGAACACAACTACCTGCTAAAGTCATAACAATCTGCATGTCAGCTGCCTTAGATTTGTATCATAAATATAGCTAATCAAGTAGTGCTATCAACTAAAAATCAAATTATATCTTAGTATTTTTCCTCTCGTCTGCATGTTATTTCTTTCTCAAGCCACTCCCTCACCTTCACCTCAATTACTCTGCACCCATCACTCAAACCTCAAATAAAATAAATAGAACATGACACTTGCATGAAGATACTGAAAAAAAAACCCTTTATTTTCACCATGAATCAAGTTTTTCTCTTGAGTCTTTTGAGAGGTTGTACATATCCCTTGGGTGTAGTCAGCATATATCTGTTCTCCAAGGGGCACAAGAGAATAGAGACTCCTTGAAGTATCCACTTTGAGATTATATGACTTTCAGATGACACAGATATGCTTAATATAGTTCCAGGTATATAGCAGCAGAGCCATCTGACCACAGGACCCAGATGATTATGGAGGAGAAAGAGAGCCTGGGGACTTTGCATAGCCCTCCCTCATTTAAATCCAGTTCACTTGCATGCCATGGCATCATCTGGTTGGCTCAGAGTGAATATAAATAATAATTGTTTCCATTTTGGCCTGAAACCCTAAGGGTCTTCCCCATCAGACTAATTTTTTTTTTGACTAGGTAAATAAAAGAGGCCATTCTCTGCCTCATTTCTTACCTAGCCTTAATCACTCGTTGGGTGTTGCCTCTGTCAAACTGTGACCAATCAAAGACCTTAGCTTAAAAAAGTCAAAGTCACTGCATCCAGAACCATCTTTAGTCATCTTGATCTATATCTTGCCACTGAACCCAGATGGCTCTGGAGAAGAAAGTGAGCCTGGTGACTTTGCACAACCCTCCCTCCCTCACTTAAACCCAATTCACTTGCAAGTTATGGCATCATCTCCCTGAGATGGTCTTCTCTGAGAAGGAAGGACAAACAACAACAACAATGGTATACAGCAAATGATTAATAAATGCTTAGCTACTGAGTGACCAAGCCTCTCCATACTTAGCAAGGTGGGGTCTTATACAACAGAAACACAATCCATCTCAAAGTCTTTCCACTTTGGCTTCCTTCAAGATGCACCTCAAGCACAACTTCATTTGGGAGGCTTTTCCTGGTCACACACTTTCCTGCCCCCCTTCAGGTTCTAGTGCCTTCCCCTCTAAGGTTGTCTTGGCTCTTTCAAGTGATACCATCATTTTTCTGATGACATGGTCTTTTTTTGGCAACAAACCTGTGAGTAGACTCGGCAACTCCTCTCCTGTCTGTCTCCCCCTCCCCTTCCTTCTCCTCTCCAAAGGAAGGCAAATTTGGATGAACCAAAAGATGCCTAGTTGAGGGATTTTACAGGCTAGTTTCCCTTCCCTTCCCTGAACCTTAAACCAGCTGGACTGTGAAGTTCAGACACAACAGGGCCCTAGCCTCCTGCCTTAAAGCTCTCTTCTGGACCCTCCTGGCTAAAGAATGATTATCAATAGTAACTGCTGCTGTTTCCCTCCCAGGCTGATGTCTTTCTTTTCTTTGCTTCATTAAAGGGGCCATGCCCTGGCTACTTCTTAAACAGGCCTATTCAATGAATGGGTGCTACCTCACCCTAAGTGAGTACTTCCATAGACCTTGGCCTAAAGGGGCCAAGGTCTCCCAGTGCCTCCTGGGAATCATCATCCTGATGAATATAAGGTCACTGGATTCAAATAGCTCTGGAGGAGAAGTGAGGCTGGTGACTTTGCATAGCTCTCCCTCATTCAAAACAAAGTTAAGTGCAAGTCATGTCATCATTTCTCTGATGGCATGGTCTTCTTCAGCAACAAAGGACGAACACAAAATATTGGGTCTATCTTGTATGTATCTTGTATAAATATATATATATGTATATATAAATACATACATATACATATATACATATAAATATATACATAAATACATATATATGTATAGTTATACATATGTATATATGTATATTTATACTATGTATAAGTATGTGTATATATATATATATATATATATATATATATATATATATATACTTATATATGTATGTGTCTCCTCCATTAGATCAAGTACTACTTTCTATATGAGACCTCTCTTGATCACCTTAGCTGCCAGTGCCCCTTCTCAAAAAAATCACCTTTTATCTATTTTGTAAATGCCTCCATGTGCCCTTGTGGTCTTCCTCATTAGAATGTAAACTCTTCAGGAGACTGAGGAGGGGGAGGGAGGAGTGTTCTCACTTTTTCTTTGTATCCTCAGCAATGAGCACAGCACTGGGCACACAGTAAATGCTAAATAAATACTTGTTGACTGTGCCCCATAGGGATCCTCAATGACAAAAGACAAATCTGTTAGAGTCCTCATAAAATCTGACCAGCCTTTAGGGAAGCATTTGAGATTTTCTACCTAGTAGAATGACACATAAAGTCAACTGTGTTAGAATTCCTTACTGTACCACCTCTATACACTAATGAGCTCATCTTTGATTCTGATTATCTCTTTACTGTGGCAATTTTCTCAGAAGCAACTCTTATTTTTGGTGGTAGTGATGGTGGTGGTTTTGTGATACAATAGGTCACATTATTCCAAGACTTCATGGACAACACTGTCCCACTCTATAGGTTTAATGATGTGAACATATTCCCCTGGGTAGAAATATTCTCAATAAACTCTTTCTTGTTCACTCTTATTGACATAGACAAAAGTTTCCTTGAAGCATAGAAGCATAACTTTTTCTCTTTTCAGAGTCATCTAAATCGGCGCATTATTTCTTTCATGTCAACCCACAACTGGTGTCTTTACCATGGAGATTATGCTTCTCACAAGTGTGGATTCGTTCCTCAGTTATTCCATGTGATGGCAAGGAACCAGGTACAGGTTCTCTGTATATGACATTAGCAGCTGATCAAGTAGAACAGAAATACTTAGCAGAGGTCCCAGAAACCTACCTGCTTATTTCACCAAACATTTGTTTTAAAGGTGATCATCTTTTTAAAAAAGTTATCTGCATCACTGAAAAAGGGATATTCACTTACAATGTGTCAAAAGCGATCTCTGCTATGTCTGAGACCAGAATATCAGAAGCTCTGGACAAACAGCTTTCCTTTATCAAGGGGGCATATTGCACAGGGAGTTTTATAGCTAGCCAATCTGATTTTAAAATTCTGATACTCAAACAGTACTCTTCAGGTGTGGATACATTTAAATCCATGACAAAGTATCCATGGGATTTCCTTGTAACTTAGGGGAGGTTCTTCTGAAAGAAACGTAATTAGGTTGGAATACATTTGTTGAGTCAATGTCATGACTTATATTTTTAAAAGAATCAAAGAGATTTAAAAAACAGAAAAAGAACCCTTATATACAAAAATATTTATAACAATTTTTTTCATGGTGGCAAGTAACTAGAAAGCAAGGGAGGATGCCATTCAATGGGAGAATGGGGGAATAAGTTATGGCATATATATATGTATATATGTGTGTATATTCATATATATATGTATATGTGATGGAATGCTGTTGTGCTATAGGAAATGAAGGGGATGATTTTATTGGGGGGGTGGATTTCTTTTTCTATATAAATTTTTAAATTCATTTAAACTTAAATACAAAATGAGAAAAGAACACTGACATGTACACAGCAGAACATAAGAGAGGATTTGATATATAACAAAATTCCATCTCAAGAAAACCTATGTAATATTACACATGGTTTTCAAAGTTACCCAGCTTTTCTTTGCTTCTTTGTAGGTTTTCCTGTTTTCTGCTGTGTACTTTTCGTTTTTCTCCCCTCTCTCCTGTCCCTCCCGTCCCCCACCCTAAAAAAGGCTAAAAATAAAGACAGATATACATGGATATCTATAAACATACACATATATACACTCATACACCATATATGTAAGACCATACTATGCATATTTCCATTTGTCATCTCTTTCTCTGAAGGGAGATAGCATCTTCCTTCTTCATAAGTTCAAGTCTTTCCATGTTTATCTAAATCAAATAGCTCATCATTTCCTATATCACAGTAATATTCCAACCCAATCACATCTTATCTAAGAGATTATCTATGAAAGTTTTCCCCCAATTTTCTGCATTCTTTCTATTCTTGGCTACATTGGTTTTATTTATACCAGAAATTTTTAATTTAAAATAATAGAAATTCCATTTTACACTTCAACAATGCTCTCACCTTGTAATATAGTTTAAGGTCTGATACCACTGAACCTACTTCCTTTACTTCTTTTTTTCCCTGACTTCTTTGAAATTACTGACAGTTTGTTCTTCCAAATGCACTCTTATTTTTTCTAACTCTGTAAGATAATTTTTCTTTTAGTAATTTAGCTGGGATGGCATTGAATAAATAGATTAGTCAGGTAAAATTGTCATTTTTTTTATTATGCTTTACCTATCCATGAACAATAAATATTACTTCAATTATTTAGATTTGACTTTATTTGTATAAAAAGTATTTTATGTTTATGTTCATACAGTTCCTGTGCCTGTTTTGGCAGGCATACTATCATGTATTTTATACTACTTAGTTATTTTAAATGGTCTAAAATAATATTGAATAATATTGCTGAGACAGTGTAGTTTCCCTGTTTTCCTCCTTTGATTATATCTATTTTAGCTTTAACTTTGTCTAAGATCATGATTACTGTCCCTGCTTTTTTTTACATAATAAATTCTACTCTCTCATTTTTATAGTGTTTACTGAAAGCAACATATTGTTGAAATCATATTTTTAATCTGCTGTTTCCATTTTATGGGTAAATTCATCCCATTCACATTCTAAGTTATAATTACTTGTCTATTTTACTCCTTTCTATTTTTCCTCACTATCCTTCTCACCCTGTCCCTCCTTACTCCTTTGCTTTTCTTTTATCTGCTACCTTGCCCTCCTATTCCTTAACCTATGCATTCCTCCAAGAATCCTTCCATTATCCTGTCCTCCTATCCCCTTGTTCTTATTTTTCTGAGTTTAGAATACTTTTATACCCTTTGAGATATATATACATATATATATATATATATATATATATATATATATATATATATAGGAGTAATTATCTCACATAAATGAGGCATAAAGGGAAAAACTGATATAGAAGAAGCAGTTTTTCCTTTAATGCCTCATTTGTGTGAGATAATTCTCCTTTTTTATCACTAGTTTTTTTTAGAATCACCCCATCATACACAACCCATTCCAAGCCTTTCTTTCAAACTACCCAAATAATAAAGACAGTCATAAGAGTACTGATAACATAAGAGTATAAACAATTTGACCTTATTGAGACCCTCACAGTTAGTCATTAATATTTACCTTATATTTCTCCTAGATCTTATATGTCAAATTTTCCCTTAAGTTCTGTTTTTGTCACAAATGCCTGAAAGTTATTCATTTCATTAAATATCCATCTTTTCCCATTCAGGACTACACTTATGTTACCCTTCATCATAACCCCAGCTATTTTGCTTTACAAAATATAGTATTCCAAGACCTATGGTTCTTCAACATAGTAGCTGCTATGTCTCATGTAATCCTTACTGTAGCTCTATGATATATAATTTTTTTCCTTGTTGTTTGCAATATTTTCTACTTAACTTATGACATTCCTGTAAGTTTTCCTCTGGGGATCTTTTTCAAGTGGTGATTGATGGATTTTTTCTATTTCTGCTTTGCATTCTCATTCTAGAATTTCAGGGCAATTTTTCTTGATGATTTCTTGTAATATAGTATCAAGATTCTTTTTCAAATCATAATTTTCAGGTATTCTGACTATTTTTATATTATTTCTCCTTTATCTGTTCTCCTGATTAGTTGTTTTCTGATGAGATGTTTCATACTTTCATCTAGGTTTTCATTGTTTTGATTATGTTTTATTATTTCTTGATGTCTTAGAACATCATAGCTTCCCCATGCCCAATTCTAGTTTTCAAGGAATTATTTTCTTCCTTAAGTTTTTGATTCTGTTTCAAGTTGGTTGACTTTCTTTTCATAATTTTCTTGATTTTCTTAGATGGATCTTTTTTTTTCTAATTTTTCCTCAGTCTCTTTTATATGATTTTTTAAAAGTTCTTTTTAAGTTCTTCCAAACACTCTTTTTGTACTTGGTACCATTTGACATTTCTCATTGAAGAAGATGCTTTTTTAGCTCCTTTATCCTCCTCTGAAAATGAACCCAGATCTCTCTATCCCTATAGTAGCTATCTATGGTTGGGTTCTTTCCTTTTTGCTAACTCATTTTCACATTATTTTTTTTAGGAGCTATTAACATAATCAAGTTCTAGTCCTAAGGTAGGGGAAATGATGCCCCAAGCCTCAGGTCCTTCTTAGTATTATTTTTTGAGGTTTGTCCTGGGGCCCAACCTTGGGCTTTCTTCTCCACTCCTAAGCCATGGCTAGGGCCCCTTTCCCACAAATGATTTTGCACCCTGTGGTTCCCCAGGTGGCTTCAAATAACAGTTGTCATCTCTGGCCTGGAACTGAAACCAGGGACTCTGTTCTGCAAGTTCCCAGTCAGCAGGAGCCCCATCCTTCTACCGTTGCACTCACCAGCCATTTGTTAGCTCCTTCTCCCTGTGGCCACAGACCAGGATTTGTCTGGTCAGCACAGTTGTGCTTGGCACCCCTCAACAGTAGAAGGTCTTCAATCTTCTCCTCAGCCACCAGGCCCAACACTGTCTATGAGATGAAAGTTTCTAAGACTGAGGCTGTCTCCCAACCCCAGCTGTCCCCAGGGTTTGTTGTTTGTTGATTCTGTAGAATCTTCCTGGAGGTCTTTGCACTTCACTCAGGCCAAACCTCCACCCATGGAAGTTAGGTCTTTCCTAGGGTCTTCTCAAGTTGTCTTAGGATGACAACTGCTTTACCCTGACTTCTGTTTATTTCTGCTGCTCTACATTTCCTCTGAAGAGATGTTCTTGTTTTGTGGAAGGAATTTGGAGAGTCGAAAATTTTCTGACCTATTCTACCACCTTCCCAGAATCCTCCAAAGGGGGTGGTTTTAGAAAAACCTGGGAAGACTTGTTTACACTAATGCAAAGTGAAGTGAGCAGAACTAAAGAGAATAACAATAACAATAACAATACTGTGAAACAAATTTGAAAAACTTAGGAATTTTGATCAACACAATAGAACCAAACAAGATTCACGATGAAACAAGCTATCCACCTCCAAGTAAAAAGGTGATGAACTCAGAGTAAAGATTGAAATATATATATATATATGTGTGTGTGAATATATAGAAATATATACTCTCTCTCTCTGTCTCAACACACACATACACACACACTTCATGGCCATGGTTACTGTCGTAATTTGTTTGGCTTGACTATATTTTTTTAAAAGTCTTTGTTTTTCTTGCTTTCTCAGTGAGTGGGGGAGAGGAAAAATTTGGAACTAAAAATAAAATTACATTAAAGAAAAAAAGAACCATGTGTAGCAATACTCCAGACATACTCTCCCAGAGTAAGGCTAGATATATTCCTCCTCAGGATTCTAGGGGTAACCCTGAAGAGCAGTGACACAATTGCCGAAAGAAAGAAAGAAAGAAAGAAAGAAAGAAAGAAAGAAAGAAAAAGAAAGAAAGAAAAAGTGGGTCATTAAAGCATTTTTTAAAATGCTCAGAGAGCAGAACAGAAGAGGAGAACTGAAGGGATAGCTTTGAAAGTAGTATATTGAATTTATTATACATGTAACAAGGACCTGGCAGATGGCATAGACCCCATCGGCTTACTCAGCTGATGCAATCTCTCAAAACAGAGCAGATTGAGGAGATGGTTTCTGAAAGAACCAAGAAGAGAAAGTATCCTGGAGAGCATTCATAGATATTTTATAAGTCTTCAGTTGGTTAATCTTGCAGTGATGAGTTTTCTGATTGACTTCAGTGGCATTCAAAAGCGACTATCAACATCAATTATTGCATCTTTTGTCTTATTCACTCATTTGCCTTTATTCAGTGACTTCTTCACTCATAGTGTCTGAGGAAAGACCATGCTGTAAGGGGAGAAATTTTAGGGTTCTCCCCCACTCTGAGTCCATATGACCCCCAAGAAATGAGCTTCAGTCTTTGGCTTTTTCACTTGTTCCTTTTCCATTTTAAATGAGTTCAAAAGGTCATCAAGATGAGGGTAATCCTCCAAAACCTAGGGTCTAAGACAGGTGTGGCAGCCAGCCCAGCATCAATACCTCAAGGAGAAATCTTCAAGAGCAACTTTCCAGATCCATGCCAGAAACAATTAAAGTAAGCATCCATCCAAAAGCAGCAATGCCTTCTTTGAATGTGACCTTGGTAGAATTCAATGTGACTGAAGTGGTAAAAGGGAGAGTATACACTAAAGGTATTGTGGAAAACATTTATAAGACTTGTTCTTGTTGTATCTTTGAAGTAACATCGCCTTTGAAAGCCATCTGGTTTTAGGTGACTAAATCAAACTGTGGTGCTAATCAGTGACCCCTGAGAAGTAAGGATTTGGACTGATGGTGATTAAGAACAGAAACACTCCAACCCCTCAGGGCACCCTAGAACCTTGGAAGATAGGTAGCAAGCCTGGCCCTGAGAGACAAGGGCCACAGTATACTTGTTTCACATGATTTTTCTTTAAAAGTTAACTGTATATAATAGAGATTTGTAGTTTCATATCTCTCTATTCTATTTTGGATATGGAAATGTGGGGGGTTTTTTGATGTTTATTAAATTCATATTTTTCAGCTTCTGTTTGTCACAGACCACATGCGATCTGTTTTTCAGCAGTTTGGTTCCTACCCGGAAACATCTTTCATCAGGTACATTTCATTCTTCTGTAGGACTTTGTGCTGGCTCACACTCTCTGTGTAAAAGTCAAATGCAAAATCCTCGAAGCTGTCTACGTTGACCTTCGTACTGCTCCCAACATTCAGAACAGTCTTGCCAGCCAAAATCTCATAACTGTATGACTGAGGGCTAGCTGGAATGTGTTCCCCTGATAATGACTCACAGGTCAGCTCTCTTAAGTAATTCCCTTTATGGGGAGGGAGAAGAGAGGGAGAGTCCCCACTCCTCTCCACCTTGGTCGTGAAAATCACAGAAAATTTTCTTCAAAAAGAGAGTGTTCCTGTAAACAACCAAGCAGGTTCTAAAGTTCCAGTTGGAAAGCAATACTGTATGATAATTAACAATGAATGACTTAGCTATTCTCAGCAATACAATGATCCAAAACAATTCTGAAGGACTTAGGATGAAAAAGTGCAAAGAAAGAACTAACAGAGTCTGAAATGCAGACTGAAGCATGTTTTTTTTACCTATTATTTTTGGGGTCTTTTTTGGTCTGCATTTTATTTTGTAATATGGCTAATATGGAAATATTATACATGACTAATCTATATGCATAATCTATATTAAATTGTTTGCCTTCTCAAAGAAAGGGAAGGGGAAAGAGGGAAAGAATTCGAAACTCAAAACTTTTTTAAATGAATGTTAAAATTTTTGTTTACATGTAATTAAGAAAAAAAAGTAAAAGTAAATATAAAAAAATAAAGTTCTAGTTGGAAACATAAAAGATACAAAATTGTTCAAGATTTTCTATACCATTTACAATCTTTGCATACTTATAACAAACCACAGCTGTGTCATTATCTATGAAGTCACAATATAACACTTCCTAGGTATATTTAAAAATAGATACTTAAAAAGCTCTCAAGGTTTCCTCATTGGAAGGATGTGTTGTGGTATGAGGGGGTGCAGAGTGGTCAGTTTCTTAGAAAAACCTACCCCACAATGAATTTTAAAACAACTTTGAAATCTCCCTCTTTGCAGGGTTCACCTGAGTGCATTTGAGGTCAAGTTTTATGCCTTCTTTGCTATGATAGTCCAGTAAGTGCTATTTCCGGTCTTCATGTCTTATACAAACTGGAAGGACCAAAAACTTCCTGTTTCAGGCATAGATAGAATTACTAAAGAGACCTATGGAAATCTGTGGAAAATGACAAACTTCATCAATCTTGGGACTCTATACTTTCCCTTTTTCCAGAAATTCTCAAGGACACCAAGTCTCTATAAAAGATTTCTTGCCTTTCTGGGTAACATGATCAACAAGGAGGACTAGATATTTTCTTCAACTTTACATCCTTTCAAACCTCTCCAAAATAGGGATTATGCATAAACAATCAAGCAATTGTCTCCACAGACAAGGACACTAAGAACTTAAATAAGGTTAAAAACTTGAAGAACTCCACACAGAGGCCAGTAATCCCTACACTCTAAAAGCATCTTCTTCTCCTCTGCCCACCACTCTCCATCAGCAGAGCTGTATAAACTGACCATGGGCTTGCCACACAATTCAAGTCTATACATCATCCCTCCTCTCAGGGTCATGGAAATCCAAAGTGCAAAAGCTTGTTCAGTCAGAAAACTGAGGAACAGGGGGAACTGGGGCAAGGTGTGTATGAGGCAGTTTGACACCCTACTAGGCCTGAGATAAAGAGCCCTGAACCCATACTCACTCAGTTCTGTTGATGTCAGGCAGAAGCCAAGGTTGATGAGTCATGAATTGCCCAGCACAGGAGGAGATTGAGGTGGCTTTGAGGTTCGACCCTCAGTGAAACCAAACTCAAAGAAAAAGGTGTGACTACGAGAAAAGGAAAAGAGAGAGAGACTAAGATTACCAAAGATCTTACAAGAAAATTCAGATAAACCAAAAAGTCTGACTACGAGAAAAGGAAAAGAGAGAGAGACTAAGATTACCAAAGATCTTAACAAGAAAATTCAGATAAACCAAAAGTCTGACTATAAGAAAAGGAAAAGAGAGAGAGACTAAGATTACCAAAGATCTTACAAGAAAATTCAGATAAACCAAAGTCTGACTACAAGAAAAGAAAAAGAGAGAGAGACTAAGATTACCAAAGATCTTACAAGAAAATTCAGATAAACCAAAAAGTCTGACTACAAGAAAAGAAAAAGAGAGAGAGAGACTAAGATTACCAAAGATCTTACAAGAAAATTCAGATAAACCAAAAAGGCAAATATTAGTAATAAAAGGTAAAAAAAAAGTTCAGATACGTTGGAATAAATATTGTATGACAAAGGAAAATAAATACCTGATAAGGCCCACTTGTGGACCCTGTGGATTCCCAAGGAAACAGTATCTTCCTGAATAGTTTAAAAGGGAAATAAATTATGAAAGTAGAATTTATGGCCTTAATAGAAGAAATAATTGGCAGGATAGACAAATTTGAATTCATAGTGGCAAGTCTCACCAAAGAAACAAAAGAGAAATTCATAGGGGATGCAAATATATAGAAATGTAGTGCATTTTGGAATAAGAAAAGCAAAAAAGCAAAAACAATAAAAGAAGATCCAATTCCTTGTCTTCAGGTCTTTGGGCCTCTTGCAGATGTCTTTCCTCACAGGTCGCACACAGTATAAGCCTAAGGTCACTCACCTAGGATGGTAGCACAAGATAGGACAAACCCCGTTACAGATATACCTTTACTTTTGCTATCCTCAAGTATTAACTCTGTATATCTATGAGTCCATGTGGTACAAAGGAAAGTTTAAAGACAGTCAGTTGGCTCCTGGGTTCAAATCCTGTGTTTGAGGCTTACAACTTATGTGGCCTTGATCAAATCAATTAATCTCCCTTGACCTGTTTCTTCATCTGTAAAATTAAAGTGACTTAGCTAAATGGTCTTTAAGATCATTTCCAGCTCTAAATCTATGAGCCCTAATATCACTAGACTCTATCTCTGGATGACAGGTAAGCCCTTGGTCTTGTTCACAAATTGATATAGGCTTATAAAATTGTATTAATACAATTCTTCCCTGTCCGTACAACAGTGCCAATGGGAAGCATCTGTGTAATTCCCAAGAAGTTATCTAAGGCTCTAGGAAAACTAACTAGCTATACTCTGCAATGAGAATTTCAAGTGTAGGATAATCACTCGGGCTCTTTTGTCATTTATGTTCCTAAAGGATCGTTACTTTAAAACTCTAAACATCTGAGGCAGTATAACTTAGCCAAGATCTCATTATATAATTTCTACAAAACAATGTTGCTCAGAGTGTTCTTTCTCTTCCTTCCATCAACAGCAGATGTGATGGCCATGGAAAAAATAGGAATGAAACTCAAAGGTAACCCTCACAAACCAAGTCTAGCAAAACTATGCAAAAAATAAGGCCCTAAGACTACATATATTTCTAGTGGATAGTTCAAGTAAGGCCTCATATTCATAATTCCACTGTTCAGAAACTGCTCTACAGTTAAGTAGTATACATTAAGCAACAAATGGCTGCTAAGGAGATTGCTTTTTTTAAAAAAAATTATACTTTATTTTTTCCTCAGTTATATGGACAGAAAATTTTTAACGTTCATTTTTAAAAATTCCTGAGTTTCAAATTTTCTCTCTCTCTCCCTCACCCTCCTCACTTCCTGAGACAGTAAGCTATTTGATATAGGCTATACATGTTCAGTCATGCAAAATATATTACTGTATTAGTCATGTTGTGAAAGAAGACACTGACCCAAAGGGGATAAAAAACATGAAAAAATACAGGAAGTGAAAAAAAACAAACTTCAATCTGTATTCAGACTCCATCAGTTCTTTCCCTGGCAGTGGATAGCATTTTTCACCATGGAATTGTCTTGGATCATTGTATTGCTGAGAAGAGCGAAGTCATTCACAATTGTACAACGTTGCTGTTACTGTAAACAAACTTCTCCTGATTCTGCTCACTTCATTTTGCATCAGTTAAGTCGAATGTTGCTTCTGATGCCAGTGTTAGCCAAGAGATGGTTCCAGGTTATTTGATCCTGTGACAAAAAAATTAAAACTGTAGATATGGGGCCATTACTATGTAGGCAGGTACTGAAAAGAAGTGACTGACTTGACTGACAGAGGGTGAATAGATGAACCTGTTACTGACCACAAGACAAAAAATGAAGGTTCATAACACTCCTGGTGAAACCATTTAGAGTACTGCTAGGGATATGCTCTTTTTAGCTGTGATTTGTCTCCTGACCAGGAAGGTTCAAGACCAATATTCACTGATTAAAACAGGGAACCTGAGGGTAGAGATATGCATAGTCAATGTACTGTATTTTAACTTAAGTATATGGAATGTTTGACAACATCCTTAAGATCAGCCTCAGATGGAATGTGTTTTTGACTATGTGTAGGACATATTACAGCTTTTGATCATATTATCAAACCACACCCACATGAATAAAGCTCTGAATCTGCTAAAAGTCATTCTGGATCATGTTATCTGATCCATGGTAATAATGCTACCTTCTAAATTGGTGAAAACATCCTTTCACATCATGGCAATGACCTCAGATAGCAGCATACAAGCCTGTTTCAGGATAGACATGCTCTGCTTACAGTAATAAAATGAATATAAGAAATGAAACATTATCTTATTTTTCTCCTACCTGCTCACCAGGTATCATCTTATCAGATCTATAGTATTTTAAATGTCAATGTAATCCTACTTCTGGAATATATTTAAGTTTGGGAAATGGTCTTTACTACCTAGAAACCTCATAGCCCAAATTTGATGGAAGGTTGTGGGCTGAGAATTTTGACAAGTATTATTGCTCTTTAAGACAATGCAAATGCCTCATCTGAGTCTCACAACAACCCTAGGGATTAGGCACTACAGGTATCATTATCCCCATTTTATATGGAGCACAGACTCTTGGTTTACCCTCCCAACCCCAGCATACACTGGCAAGTCCCCAGAGGAAGGCTAACTATTTCTCACCTCAGGGATCTAGAAGCAACCCTGAGGAATTGAGGATTTCCTAGTAGGTCCCACAGTGTGCTTTCAATATAATTTAATCTCATCAATACCAGTTAGCCAAATAGTATCAATTAGCTTTTACAAAGGGGTATTTACTGAGAAGGTATACATGAAATCACATTAAAAATTGTTTTAGTTCACCTAGAAATGTTAAGAAATAATTATTTCTCCAATCTAAAGTTCTTTCCAGACTTACCTGAAAGGAAATTGTGACAGTCCTTGATCAAATTTCTTGGGAAACAATATCCTCCATTAAAGTTCTTTTCTAGCTCTTTTAGGAAAGCTTGCCAAGAATGAAAGCTAAAGAAAAAAAAACAAAGCTAAGGTCCTGGAACATTGCTAAGGGTGGTAACCAAACTAGTTAAGGTTGTTATCTTCCCCTTCTCTTGAGGGGTTGATTTATGACCCAATTAAAGGGAGCTAAGTGGCACAGTGGGTAAAGTGTTGGCCCTGAAGTCAAGAGGTCCTGAGTTCAAATGCAGCCTCAGACACGGTATGACCCTGATATGTTTATCACTTAACTTCCTCATCTGTAAAATGAGCTGGAGAAGGAAATGGCCATTTTTGCCACTCTTTTCACCAACATCCTAAATAGGGTCATGAAGAGTTGGACATGACTCAATAAGGGCAGTACCTTTTTTTCTCCATTTCATGAAGGGATTAGGGAATTACCCTTTGAAGGATGATTCTCCAGAAGCATCCTGGAAAGATTGACTACTGTTTTATTAAATGAAATAGAATGTTAATCTCAAACTGGTTTTATTAAACAGTGAAAGTTTCCTTGTTCAAGACTCCTATAAATGTTACTTAAAAATATCTCATATTAGAGAAAGCTGAGGGTACGTCAGTTGGACATTTCTCTCCAAGTAGAATAATGCTTAAATTTAAAGTAACATTCATAAAAACTGTCTCTGGCAGAATTATGCCTAAAATACAGAATACAATATTTTTTTTTCCGTCAACATGTAGCAAGGACCAGCGTAGAATAATTTCCTCCCAAACTGTGAAGTTCACACTCCCCTCTGCACATACACTCAGACTCTGAGGAAAGTGGACTCAAACTTGAAGTGGCTGCTAATAAAACATCCCCCTTCCCTAGGAGTCCTTTTCTCCCCTTATGTAGTCCCCACCAATTTCCTCCCTTGCTCTGACGGGCTGGCCACACACACAGCAGAACATAAAAAAGAGATTTTGTATGAAATCATGAATCTCTATTTCATATAATGTGCTTTTTAAAAAAAAGCATATAATAATTCTACATATTCCTTTCAAAACTGTCCTGCTCATTTGTAGTTCCTTTTAAATTTCCTTCTGTTCTCTTCTGTATATATATTTTTAATGTTACGATGGCCTTATGGGGGTGTGGGGGTGTGTTTTATTATTTAACTCTTCCCAAAAAGTCTCCTCCCATTTAATACCACACAAAACCACACAAATTTCTTTCTTCATCGTGTCTTTCGTCTCTCTGTAACATGTTTGGATAATATCCTCCATCACAGGTTCTCTAGATCTGAAGTGTCAAAAGGAAGTAGCCTGCAAAACTCCCATATGCAGGGCAAAAATAGTTAAATGGGGAAATATTTAACAAAATAAATAAAAATACAATGTGATATAATGTAAATTTGTGCTTTTTCTAAGTCAGTTTGTGTCCAGAAAGGATCCCTTTCTAGTTGAGTTCGACACCACCACTCTACTTCAATGATGTCAAATTCAAAAAAAAAGGTCATTCAACCATATATAAGGATGCAGGATCCTTATGCCAATATTCATCAGAGATACTGGTCAATTATCTCCTTTTTCTGCTTTGTCTCTCCCTAGTTTAGTTATCAAAACTTAAACCTTTATCATAGAATCTGAAAACATGCTTTCTTTGCCTATTTTTACAGTGTGCTTAATATTAGAATTGTTCTGATAGAATTCACTTCTAAATCCATCTGGTCTTGGGTTTCCTTTGTTTATAGTTCAATTCCTTTTTATTCCCTGATATGCTTGCTAATAGTTTGCAATTCTTCTTTTGGGAACAGTTTGCTTATATCCTTTGATAACTATTCTATTGGGGGAGGGGAATAAGTAATTATTTATTATCTACTACTGCCAAGTGGGCAGCTATGTGTGGCAGTGGATAAAGCACAGGACCTGGAGTCAGGAAGACATAAGTTTACATCTGGCCTCAGCCAGATGACCCTAAGCAAGTCACTTAACCCTGCTTCCCTCAGTTTCCCCACCTGTAAAATGAGCTGGAGAGGGAAATGGAAAAACACTCCAATATCTTTGTCAAGAACAACTCAAATGAGTGCACAAAGATCTGGACATGACTGAAACAACTGAATAACAGCACGTGCCAAGCATGTGCTAAGTGTTTTACAAATATTATCTTAGTTGATCTTCACAATAACACTCGGAGGTACAGACTATTATCATTTCCATTTTACAGTGCCACCTACCTGCCACTGGGAAATGAACCCGACTTCTTTTTAGCTCAGTTAAAACAATAAATTTTGCTCTGGCCCGACTTTAACTTGGTGTAAAACTTTGTGTTTCTAGTGTATTTCCTCAAGTGTAAACATATTGTCAGTCAGCTTTCTAATGTCTGTCTGCTATTCTTTCTGATGTTTATTTATCTGCTATTTATTCCATTTTACAGGTAAAATTATCCCATCCATATTTATGGTTATAATTGCTAATTGTGTATTTTCCTCTAGCCTGTCCTTTTGTACTTTTCCTTCTCTTACATACAGTTCAGTGGCACAGTGGATAGACTGTAGAGCCTAGAATCAGAAAGACATGAGTGACTCTTTGTGACTCTAAGTAAATCATTTAATCATACATAATAACATAATAATAACATCTATTTCCCAGGGTTGTTATGAGGACCAAATAAGACAGTATCTGTAAAGTTCTTGCACATAACAGGCACTCAATGATTGTTTCTTTCCTTCCTTTCTTTCCCTGCTCCCTCTCTACAAATAACATAGGTGGAAAAAAGTTTGCTTAACACTAGTGATCTATAATTCAGTCTATTTCTACTTCGTATTCTCTCTTCTCTTCCTCTTGTCCCTCCCTTAATCACCAATTTTATTTTCTTTCATTTTTATCTCCCCTTCATACTTCATCAATTTGTTTTCTTTACAACTACTCCCTCAACTAGACTACCCTTTATTTTAACTCTTCCTCTCCCTTCTCCTTGCCTTTCCTAGTTCCTTATTGAGGTGAATTTCTTCCTTTCTTCCTTTTTTTTTTTGAAAGCCCAATCTGATCTTTATCTTTAAATGAACTTGATTGAATTGAAGGTAGAGTGGTTTCCTGGCAAGGTGCCTTCTCAGAATAGTACCAGTTTCCCAAAGCAGGAATGACATATCTCAAACCAAATTTAATCATCATTTCCCTCAAAATCAAGTCTTCCTCCCAACTTCCCTATTTCTGTGAGTAGCAGCACCATTTTCCCCACCTCAGTTCCACTGAAATCTTAGTTATCTTTGACTCCTCTCTCTTTTTGTATCCTAAATCCAATCAGTTTTAAAGTTCTATGGAGTGCGCCTTCACAATATTTCTACTATAATCCTGTCTGCTACCAAAGCCCCCCACCTTATTAGCTCAGGCCCTTGTTATCAGTAAGATTACACCAAATGCCTTCTAACTAAGCTCCCTGCATGAAGTCATTTCCCCACCATCCAGGCATGCCATGGTGGGTGGCAGTTTGGATTTGGAGTCAGGAATATCCAAGTTCAAATGCTACTTCTGAATCTTACTATACAACCTTGGACAAATCAGTTAACCTCTCTTTCCTCATACAATGACAGGTTGGCCTAGGTAGCCTTTGAGGCCCCTAAGATGAATGTTCTTCCTCGTTACATTCTGTGTGTATGCTCATTTTCCTAGCCCAAATGAAAGTGATATTCATAATTCCACACACCCTTTATTCTACGTTCATATAGTCTTTATCTCATGCACCCCCTATCATGTGAAATAAGTTCCTTTTCCTTCTTCCTCCTTACCTTCCTAATATATTTCCTTATTCTTACTATTTCTTTTTTCTCTTCAAAGATCATCAAAATTGAACAGAACCACTCCCCAAGGTCCTCTGTCTATGGCCATTGAAAATATTGAGAGTTCTAAAAGGACACTTGCTTTTCTCTCTATATATAAAAATGTAACGATTCATCATATAGTTTCTTCCAGTTAGTCAAATGTATTTACCTTTTTCTGTTTCTCATAACTTCCATATCTGTATTTCAAAGAGTTTGCTCACTTCTGGTCTTTCCATTAGAAATTCTTGAAGTCCTCTATTTTATATGTATTACACTCAGTTGTGCTGAGTTTTTCCTACAGCTGCAGTACTTAGCTTTTACTCCACTGAACAATGCCTCCACAGAAAATTCCCACCCTTTTCAACTTCCTTTTGTGTGTTGTCTTTCCTAATTAGATTGTGAACTCCTTGAGGGCAGGAGCTATCTCTTTTTCTTATTTGTATCCCCAGCACTTAGGACAATGCCCAGCACTTGGTAGGTGCTTAATAAACATAGAAACAGAGACACAGAATAAAAACAAATTGGAGATTAAACAACTTAATTAATATTAAAGAACAAGTGGGTTAAAAGAACCAATCATAACAATAATCAGTAATTTCATTGAAAAGAATGACAATGATAAGGCTTACATCAATAAAATAAGGAAAGAACAGACCAATGAATTGGGTATATAATTTTAAAAAGCTACAAAAACAAACTAAAAATTCCCAATTAAATATTAAATTGGAAATCCTAAAATTAAAGGTGAAATTAATAAAATTGAGTGGAAGAAAACTATTGAATTAATAAAACCAGGAGTTAGTTTTATGGGGAAAAAAACAATAAAATAGATAAACCACTGGTTAATGATTTTTTTTTAAGAGAAGAAAATCAAATCATTAGTATTAAAAATGAAAAGGGTGAATATGCCACTAACAAAATGAAATCAAAGCATTTATGAGAAGTTATTTTGCCCAATTATATGCCAATAAATTTAACAATTTAAGTAAAATGGAAGAATATTTACAAAAATATAAATTGCCTAGATTAGCAGAAGAGGAAATAGAATATCTAAATAGATTTATTTTAGAAAAAAGAAATTGAACAGACCATAAATGAGCATCTTAAGAAAACGGCACCAGGACCAGATAGATTTATAAGTAAATTCTATCAAACATTTAAAGATCAACTAATTCCAATATTAAATAAATTATTTAAAATAATGGGAAAAGAAAGGATTCTACCAAATTCCTTTTATGAAACAAACATGCTATTCATACCTAAACCAGGAGAAGTAAAAACAGAAAATTACAGACCAGTTTCATTAGTGAACATGCATACAAAAATCCTAAAAAAGATTCTAACTAGGAGATTACAACCATATATTACAAAGATTGTACATTGTGACCAAGTAGAATTTATACTAGGAATGCAGAGATGATTTAACATAAGGAAAACTATTAATATAATAGATTATATATCAATAATAAAAGTAACAAAAATCACATTTTATCAAAAGATGCAGAAAAAGCTTTTGATAAAGTACTACACTTATTTCCATTAAAAACACTTGAAAGTATATGTATAAATGGATTTTTCCTCAAGCTGATGAGAAGTATCTACCTAAAACCATCAGCAAGTATTATTTGTAATGGGAATAAATTAGAAGCTTTCCTAGTAAGATCAGGTGTGAAACAAGGATGCCCACTGTCACCAATATTATTCAATACTGTATTGGAAATTCTAGTACCAATAAGAGAAGAAAAAGAATAGAAGGAATCATAATGGGCTATGGGGTAATAAAATTATCCTTTTTTGTAGACAATATGATGATATACTTGGAAAATCCTAAAGACTCAACTAAAATGTTAGTTGAAACAATTAGTAATTTTAGCAAAGTAGGAGTAGATATAAAGTAAGCCCACATAAATCATCAGCATTCCTATATATCACCAACAAAACCCTGGAGGAAGAGATATTGAGAGATACCCAATTTAAAATAATTCTAGATAATACAAATACCTGGGAGTATATCTGCCTAAAGAAAATCAGGACAATATAAACAGAATTATAAACAACTTTTTATATAAATAAAATAAGATCTAAATAATTGGAGAAATATTAATTGCTCATGGTAGGCAGGGTCAATATAATAAAAATGAAAATTTTACCTAAATTAATCTATATTTTCAATGCCATCCCAATTTAAGTACCAAAAATTATTTTACTGAGTTAGAAAATATATTTACAAAATACATTTAGAAGAACAAAAGGTCAAGAATATAGAAAGAACTAATTAAAAAATATAAAGTAAGTAGGTTTAGCAGCAGTAGATCTTAAACTATATTATAAGGCAGTAATTACCAAAACTATCTGTGGTACTTGGTTAAGAAACAGAATAGTAGATTAGTGGAACAGAGCAGACATACAATCTACAGCAGTAAATTACTATAGCAACCTAACTTTGACAAGTGTAAAAGACTTGAGTTTTTGGATAAGAATTCACTATTTGGTATAAATTGCTGGGAAAGCTGGAAAACAGTTTGGCAAAAATTGAGCATGTACCAATATCTTAAACTATTTACCAATATAAGGTCAAAATGGATACATGACCTAGATATAAGTACAAGAAAGAAGAACATGGAACATGTTACTTACCAGACTTATGGAGAAGCAAACAATTTATTAAACAAGAAAGCATTGTTGTGGTGTAAAATGAATAAATTTGATTACATTAAATTTTAAAAGGTTTGTACAAATAAAACCAACACAGTCAAGATCAGAAGGAAAGCAGAAAAATTAGGAAAATGTTTGTAGACAGTTTCTTGGATGAAGTCTCATATCTCAAATAAAGAACTTTGTCAAATCTATAAAAATATGAGTCATTCCCAAGTGATAAATGGTCAAAGATATGAACAGTCTGTTTTCTGATGAAGAAATAAAAACAATTTATAGTTAGGTAAAAAAAAATTCTCTATTAGAGAAATGAAAATTAAAGCAATCTTGAGATATTACTTTACACCTATCAGATTGGCTGACACTATAGAAGAGGAGAGAGACAAATTTTGGAGGGGATATGAAAAAACTGGGACAATAAATCACTGTTGGTGGAGTTGGTCTAACCATTTTGGAGAGCAATTTGGAATTATGCCTAAGAGTTACAAAACTACCTATAACCTTTGACCCTGCAATAACAATAATCTGTTTACCAAGATGATTAAGGAAAAAAGAAAAGAACTTCTATGTTCTAAAATATTTGTAGCAGTCTTCTTTGTGGTGGCAAAGCACTGGAAACTGCAGAGAGGCCAGCCAAGTGTGTAATGGCTGAACAAGTTGTGTTATATGATCGTGATGGACTACTACTGTGCAATAAGAATAATGAGTTCGATAATTTCAGAGAAATATGGAAAGCCTTGCATAAAATAATGAAGAGAGAAATGAACAGAACAAAGACAACATTGTATCCAGTAACAGCAATTTTGTTTTAAAGAACAACTTTGAGGAACAAAGTCATTTTGAGTATTATAAATATTCAAATATTATAAATACAAAATTAACTATAAAAGACCTATGAAGGTACTATCTGCATCCAGAGAAAGAACTGACAGAAGTATGCATAATATAGATTTACATATATATAGTATTTGTATCTGCTGGTAGTCATATGATGGGAGAAAAGAGTTACATGATAACTTCCATATATTCTAAAAGAAAAGCAATTGCACATAACAGATATGCTGTTTCGTGTGCAATCCTCTTTTTTCTATTCTATTTTGTTATGGAATTACTTGTTTTATTTCTTAAGTTCAGAATAAAAATATAAAAGAAAAAAGAAATATTTACCGAATACTGAATTAAATTGAATGGATAGGCTATTTTGGCTAATAATACAAGCCTTCATCTTTTGTCTTTTGAAATACCATATATCTTGTCTTTCCTCTTTTTTTATAATGGCAACTGCCAAGTCTTATGCTATCTTGACTGTGGTAAAATATACATTTTTAAAATTCATGATAAATCTATATTACAGCTGCGGTAATGTAAGTCTCTTAAAGTTTTGACCATATTTTAAATGCTGCAGAGTATAGTGAATAGATACAAACTAATCATGTGAAAAAGTTTAAATAGATACAAATTAAAACTCTGAGTTTTCACTTGATCTCTATCAAACAAGCAAGGATTATGAGAAACAACAAAATGAAATGCATTTTGCTATGCTAAGCTATGACCAACAGGCATGTTATATTCCTTTGCTGGTAAAACTGTGAACTGGTCCAACCCTTTTTGGAAATACTGAAATATACAAGTTACAAAAAGGTGCATGTCCTTTGATTAAGTGGCCCCACTATTCGAACTATATCCAAATGAAGTTAGTGACAGTGGAGAAAAGATCTGGAAACAAACCATATATGAAGTGATCGGAGAAGTATGATCAGAATGTAGTAAAACGTAAGCTCCTTGAGGGGAGGGACTGTCTCACATTTCTATCTATAGTCACAACCCCAATCACGGTATCTGATATATTATAAGCCTTTAGTAAATGCTTGTTGATTTATTAATTGGAATACTATTGCACCATAAGAAATAACAAATATAAAGAATTCAAAGAACTAAAGGAAGATGAGAAATAATGACAAGTGATGAAAAAACGCCAAATTAACAATATACACAGAATATAATCATGTAGTTAAAGACAACAATGACAAGGTCATGCTATACACAGTTAATTTAAAAAGCAAAACAGGATGAGAAAAAAAAGGTGGGATTAGCAAATGCCAAATAATTAAAATTACAGACATTTTTAATTTCATTTTTAAATGAATAAGAGAATAAGAAAACACAAGAACCAAATAACAGGTGGGTATATTTGGTTTTCTTGTTTTCTTATTCCCTTGTTCATGAACTGGAATGCCTGCATTTGCCAAAAAAAAAAAAATTTAAATTAGATTTATAAAGAAAATGCAGGAGTGACAGAGAAATAGTAATCAAAATGACACAAAAATCTGACTTCAATTCCATTCAACATGTATTGAGTGTCTATTATGTATAAAACACTTAACTAGGCACTGGGGAAAAAGAAACAATAGTCCCTGCCCTCTCTCAGAGTTTACACTCTACTAAGAGTATACATCATGTGCAGACAATAATATACAAAATGATTTCAGAAAGAAGAGATAATTAAGAGGTAGGGTTGTAGAATTAGTATAGGTTCTGTACAGGTAAAATGCTAGGCCTAGGAGTCTTGTATTTTTTCCTGGAGATAACAAGTAGCCACAATTTTTTTTTTTTAGCAGGACAGAGATTACATGTGTTTTAGGAGGATGGTGAGCCTATCATATTGTTTCTGCACCAAAACATCTTTCCTGACCACTTTTCCCTGTATTATTTCTCCTTGACACTGGGGATCCTCACTTTTTTTAAAATTTGCATTCCCAATGCTTGACAAATATAGTAAGTGCTTAATTAATACTTTCATCATTCACCCCTAAAAAATACTGAGATCATCTTAACGAGATGAAAGGGTAGTGGTGTTATGAGCATAGAGGAGATAACATTAAGACATATTGTAGTGGTAGAATCAATAAAATCTGACAACTAATTAGAGGAAGAACGGGTGGATAAGAAGAAAAGAAGAAAAACAGGTCGGGGAGGAGAGGGAGGGCATGATATCCAGGTTGCTAACCCTAGTGACTAGCATATTCCCATGAAAGAAGGAAGTTTGGAAGAAGTGTGATGAGAGTTTGATAGTCATTCTGGAGGGGTGAGAATATGCTCACTTCAACATCAAGGGAAACAGCTTGGGCTGCCTACTTGCCGTTTTGCTGCTCAAAAGGGAAAAGAACACTGCTTAAGTTGGATGGTTCTCCTAGGATGTCTGAATTCTTACTTCCTGTTCTAGGTTAAGAGTTTTGTGATTGTGGGTGATTATGGAAGTGGAATAATTGTGATTGTTTTTTTTTAAATATCTGAAGTATATTCTTTTATAAGGATGGATGATGTAAAAACACATCTGAATCAAAGAATAATGAAGTATAAACAACTTAGTTAATGAGTTGGGAAGGCACTGAGTGAGATTAAAGGACGACATAAGACATGAACTGAGAAAGGTTGAGGAGACTTAGTCATGCCATGTGGGGATCAGTTCAAACTCCAGTATTCATGACAAGATAAGACAGCAACTCCATCCAAGGTTCTGAGAGAATGAGGAGGTTGAGGTAGAAGAACCTCTCAACATTACCCTAGTTCCTCTTGAGCAGATGAATTGGGACACACACACACACACACACACACACACACTCTCTCTCTGTCTCTCTCTCTGTCTCTCTCTCTGTCTCTCTCTCTCTCTCTCTGTCTCTCTCTCTCTCTCTCTCTCTCTCTCTCTCCCTGTCTCTCTCCCTCTCCGTCCCCTAAGCCTAGGTTGGAGGTGGGTCAGGAAGGTCTTTGATCACCATTGTAGAAGCAGTAGGGCAAGTAACAAAATGGTGCAGGTGGCATATAAAGTTAATTAATCTAGGGTACATGTCCAGAACTCAGGTGTAAGCTGCTTTATATTCCAGGGCTCCCCAAATCTCTGTAATTCCTCTGGAAAGAGCAGTTTACATATTGATTGAAAAAGCATTTTCAGAACTAGGACAACAATTTCTGCCACAGAGTCCCATCTCTCTCCTCCACACACTTTAGACAAAGTATTTTCAGGCTTTAAAGAAAACCCAAATCATTCTAGCTGAACGCAAATTCACTTAACTAAGTAATTTCACCGTTAGTTGTTCACCTAAATTCATAATACCACTGAAAAAGAAACTAAGCTACCAGTGTCCCTGAATGTTTGGGATTTTGTGAGCAGAACATATCTTGACAAAACAATGAGCCAAGAATTTCTTCTGTAGACCCTTCTTTTGAGCCAGCAGAATTTTAAATGTCTTTGCCTCAAGTTTTACAGAGATTTTTGACCCCAGAAAGCTATTCCACATATTTGCCAGCTCTTGTTACACAGTCTATCCCGGTGAAAATGGATGTTGCCAAAGCAGTACAGAAATTCAGGAGAAACTTCTCACAATACTTGTTTCCTCCTCATCCTCATCTCATTGAATGCATGGTTTGATATACTTTCTCCACCAATTGCCGAATTTAGGAGAGTGTTTTAAAGTTTTCATCATCAAAATTATTAAATCTTATACATCTTGAAAATATCAACATTCTTAACAAAAGATTTTAAAGTATCTCAGATAAATCTTCAAATGTCACCTAAGTGATCAGAACCAAAACTCTGGGCAGATGGAACAAATTCAATCTTGGGAGTTCATGTGGAACGTATTTTCATTGCTTTTTCCTGAGCCTTTGCCAGTACACCACCAGCAAATATAGTAAGTGCTTAATTAATATTTTCATTGCAGCCTCAACCTGTAGTACTCTAGTAAGACTCCTGCTAACAACATGGCAGGCTTAAGCTTTGAGGTTCACTGAATAATTTTAGGGTTATCTACTGACTTTGAAGAAGGCATCATTGAAAGAGTTTTGCACACTATCATGGTTGTTTCAGAGCGCAACAAATTGGGAAAGGTAATCAGGAGAGCAGATTTGGAGAGCTGAGTAAGACAGGGAAAACCATGTTTCCTAGAAAGATACCCAGTGTTGGGGCTATAGAGTAATATGCTAGGTGTAGTTTTAGTGCATGCCTGTGCCATGCACAGGTTCCTTTTTCCTCTTTGTCTTTCCATTGCTAAGATGTGAACTCTTGTCTCAGGTCTTGTTTGTTCCACTGATAAAGCTTTTATCTCAGTACTGAATCAGGTTTGCTGCTAGTTCATATAACTGAGCTATGCCCTTGTATTTGGCCTTTATACATAAACATGAACTCTATTCCTTGGAGTGGTGCCTGTGTAATGTGCCTCTCCAGAAGTCACATGCACTGAGAAACTAGGACACCAAAAACTCCAGAGATTTCCTAAGGGAGAGGACAGAGAGAGGGAGAAATATTACCAAACTATTACCAAAGATATAAAAGGACAGGATTGGCAGAAGAGGAAGCCACAAAGGGAAGGAACAGCTTAAAACTTCTGTTGGTGCTATAAGTTTGCAACAACTATATATGTCCCTATAGAAGATAAGGCTCTTCATAAGGAGTGATTGCTTGACTCAGTTCTTTTTCCAGTGGGAGCAAGGGGAACCTCCAGACCAGAGGGGCACTCTTACGTACAAAATAACTGTATAGATTACTGGAGAAGATAAGGCTAACCACAGGGGGCAGTTTTCTTTACTGTGTGGACTTGGGTACAAGATCTTTCTACATTTTTTTTGTGTATGCGTAATAAATTTGTTCTGCATTCCATGCCTTATTACCTTAATGTTTGCAAAAGAATGGAGGACACCTTAATGAAAACTAAAATGAGCCAGATCTAGTTATTCCCAAGGAAATCCTGAACAAAAATAAGTACAATATAAGTTCCTTGAGAGCAGAGATTCTTATTTATGTCCTTGTATACCCAGCACCTTGCACATTTTTAAGTGTTTAGTAAGTGCCTGCTGAAGAGAAGTTAGCTGTTAATACTCCCAAGATAGGCTGCTTGGCATAATGCACAGAGCACCTGCTTTAGAGTTGGGAAGACCTACATTCAAATCCTACTTCTGACACACACTGGTGGTATGACTGACTAAGTCATTAATCTCTCAGTGTCCCCAGTCAATTCTCTTAAGACTATAAAATGTTGACTGAGTGCCAATACTTGCATTAGCTGAGAGAATTTCCTCATAGGGTGTTTCCTATGCCAATGAAATCACAAATCTAGTCCAAAAAATGTAGAAAGACCAAAACTCCAAGAAAGAACCCAGTCCATTTGCCCTACGGGTTAAATGGACACCTCGGTTACGTAACTATTTCATTCAAATTCAAATGACCTCAAATAACCCCAGACACTGACCTGCCTCTCTTCACACGGTATATGACTACAAGAGAAATATGCCACAGCACATCCAGTTCAAAAGGTTTGCAGTATTATTCCTCTCCTAAAAGTCTTTCTATAAACAAAAGTTAGGGTCAGATCCTTAGGAGGAATAGAAGATAACTTTTGCTGGGGAAAAGCTGCTGACATTTAATTTCTCATTCTCCTCTCTGAGCTAGATTCAGGTTTCATTTTAGGTAGATAGAAAAAAATAACTCATGACAGGGGTGGGGCAGAAAACAAAGAATATCAGGATTCTTAATTTGAGGTCAATGAACTTTTTAAAAACAGTTTTTCAAAATAATTGGTTTCCTTCATAAACCTATCTATTTTAATATAGATATTTTTAAAACATTATTCTGCAAAAGGGGTCCATTACACAAAAAAGGTTAAGGGCCCCTGATCTATAAAAAGGCAAAACCACAATGGCAACATTAGCACGTCTACTTTCCTGCCTCTTTACCTTGGTTCTTGGCATTCCTGACTTTTCTGCTCACTTCATGAATTCCTTACTTATCCTTCAAAGCCTAACTCAAATCCATTCCCATGCCTGTGACACCTTATTTGCTATCTCTAATGCATTCATCATGTGTCACATATACTATTGTCACCTATTCCTGTTTTCTCTATTAGACAGTGAACTCCATGAGATACCTGATTGACCCTAGCATTTTCCCTAAGTGCCAGCACAATTCGACCTGTACAGAAGACCCTCAATACACTGTGTAAATATTTCTCGAAATTCCCCCTCTAGCCTCTAACCAGAGGCTAGCTTCCATGTGTTTGAGGAATAAAAGTTAAGATTTTGTGGGGAAAAGTTTACCATCTCTCATTTCAAATTCCGGGCACAGAGCTAGATTCAGATTTCACCTTGGAAAAAGGAGAGGCAGTGTGGTGTAATGGAAAGGTCTCTGAAAAAGCCCAGAAATACAATGAAATGTTTTCAAAGCTACTGCTTTTAGAGGAACCACAAGAGCCGGTGGAACTCAGCAGGCTTCCTGCCTTGCCTGGAGATAAAGGAAAATTTAAAAACACTTTTTCTTTACTACTTCTCGGAGCAGACACCTAAGCACCTGAGGGAGTAACCAAAAGGGCGCGCGGCTTGGCTTTTTCCTTCCTGCATCAGAGCTTTGTAGTTGCTAATTACCCCCACGTGCCGTGGGGCCCCGGGCCTCAATAGCCACTTCAGCCGCGTTGAGTCACCCTCGGGGCGCTCTCTGAACGCCGAGACGCGCACGTGGACGCGCAAGGGAAGCCACCTCCGCGTCCCCGGCGCTGACCCCTTGACCTCAGGACGGAAGCGCCTGCGCAGGGGCAGGAAAGGCGCGCGCCAGGGTTACCCCTAGAGGTGAAAGCGCGAGAGCTGAAGAAGAACCCCGCTGGCCCGGTACTGGCGGCCGGGTAACGAAACCCACACCATCATGTAACGACAAACCCCACCCCCAAGAAGCGAGCCGGGGCGCCAGAAAGGCGGGGGTTGGGGGGTGGAGACGGGAAGGAAAACCAACCGCCATTTTCCTCCCGCTTCGATAACGAAACGGACACGCGCGCGCCCCGTCAATCCGCGGGACCTCCTAACACCCCGACCCCTCCAGCTTCCGGCGGGTCTCGCGAGACTGCGTGCTTAGAAATCTCGAGCCGTCTTCGTCGTGCCGTACCTTGGGGTTGCTGGTTTGGTCGAGGGGTGGGTGTGGAGAAGGGGAAGAGAGAAGACAGGGAAAGGCGGCAGACCTTGATTGACACGACGCAGCCGCTAATGGTGTGCAGACTCGAAGGGCTCACGGACCAATTGGCGGGGATGGGTGGGGGCGGAGCTTCGGGGAGGCGGGGGAAGGGACGAGAGGCAGAGGCGGGCAGGAGGTTGGGATTGACTCGAGGTCTCGGCCAGTGGTGCGTGAGTTCGAGTGGCCCATCGGCCAATAGGCTGGGACTCTCCGCAGGGGCGGGTGCGAAAGTAGGGAAGCGAGACGCTGGGGGAAGGCAGGCGGCCATGATTGACAGGAAGCACAGGCCAATGGCGCGCGGGCTCGAGCGGTCCACCAGCCAATGGGCTGGGATGGCC
>CM053769.1:411117265-411152424 GCA_028658325.1 Potorous gilbertii
CGGGGCCCGGGGGGGTAGACTGATCGCGGCGGCGGCATCGGCGTTGTTCAGTCAGAGCGAGAACATTCCAGAGGTGAGTCTGAAGTGGCTTCGGCTCCAGCCCCGCGGGGCCTCCTTACTGTAAAGCCGCTGTGGGTCTGGGCTCCCGGAAGGACCAGGGGCCCCGGGGGGGGGGGGCGGGGGGGGTAGGTAGGTTGCGCGGATGCTTTTTTCTCGCAGGGACTGTCCCCTGCTAATGGCGCCTCGATCTCTTTCTCTTCAGGTCGCCAGGCTTCCAGGTGCCGAAGGGTGTTGCCTCCCCCCGGACGTCGCTGGGACCGCCCCCCCTTCCCCCCCGCTGGTCGGCGGCGGCACCTGGCTCGGGCCGCTCCTCCCGCTCCGCCTCCTCCTCCTCTTTCCTCCTCCTCTTCCCTTCCTCCTCCTCCACCTCTTGCTGCTGCTCGGACTCTTGTTTATACCGCGCCTCAGACACTTCATCCCAGTCCCGGGCGAGCAGCGTTGGGTTTATGTCTTTATTTGACGAAAACGGTAAGTGGAAGGCGGGCGTCGGGGCTTGGGCGGGACGGGGGCGGCGGCGGGCAGCGTGTGAGGAGGCGCCCCGGCCCCAGGGAGATGGCGGCCGCACAAAATGGCGGATCTACTTCCTCGTGACCTCCCCCCCAGTCGCGTGGCGCAGTTTACTGCGCGAACCCCCGCAAGTTGGGAGAGGAAAGGGGAGGTCCCCGGGTCGGCGGGTACGGACCCCCGCCCCCGAGAAGGGGGCGCCCCCAGGCTTGTGTTTGGCGAACGGCCGGGGAAGGGGGTGGTGATCCGGGAAGCTGTGCGCATGCGCCACGCCTCCTCAAAAGCTGACTCAGTGCTTAATTGCTGCATTTATGAGTCATCCCGGCCGGCTGGGGGAGGAGACTGGCGCGGGGGAGGGGAGAGGAGAGGCGAGCAGGGCCCGCCGCAGTACGAAAGGCCTCGCCGCTGGCCTCGGTGGCCATTCCTTTTGATCCTTTCTGCGAGTTGTCACCCTGCGGGTGCGGCTGCTGAAGGGAAAAGGTGCCCCGAACTCGGAGGTAGCGCGGGACCAATCCCATCTACTTCTTAGTTTGAACCGCTCTAGGGTGTCGCCTGTTAGTGCTCCGCTTCTTGATCTAGAGAGAATTACACTTAAGGTCTTCATCAGCCTGATGTCCGTGGTTGCATTAGGATACAGGTAACACTGAATGTGCAGGCACTTTTTTCAAGATCAATGGAAAATGTAGACCAACCATAAGCTGCTTAGTTGAGTTCGTTAAGAGATTTAGTTTGGGTTTTTATGCCCTCTCTAGCAAAGTGCTGACATGTGACTAGAATGCCCTCATTATCTTCCTGATTTGTATTTGGAATGAGAATCTCTCCATAAAAGTAACATAGGCTTTACCCTGAGCTTAAAAATGTGCTTGTATGTCTTATTTCTTATAAATCGTTGCATAAATACCCAGTATCAGAATACTAGTTTAGACTTGTTTTCTGTATCCTGATGCATTGAGGAAACCTGTTTGGAAAATGCAGCAAAGGTGAAATAACCTGTCAAAAAATGGATACAGAGGAGAGTAGAGGGATTTAAATATCTGAAGAGACTTGATAAAAACAAAAAAAAAATAGGTATGGTTGAGTCCCTTGGTTGTGACTTTAAAAAGCAGGGATCCAGTTATCCCCACACATACCCAAGAGAAAAGGCTATGTTGGTTTCTTGCCAACAGTTTTCTTGTGTATTCTGAATTAATCACATTTTATTTGGGGTTTTTTAAGCCCCTTTCCCCCCACCCCCTTTTTTTTAGTGATTCTCTGTATGTGGCATTAGATGTAGTTTTTTGAGACTGATAGGACAGCTTATAAATTAGCAAATAGAGGGAAATGTTCTTGTAGAAGTCAATAAATTTTGTTCTCTCTCACCTTGCTTCCCTTTTCTGTTTCAGAGCTGTTGCGCAGCCATTGGTACCTGTATTGGGGAAATATAGCATACAAGCAAGACGCTTACAGCCTCTGTGGCAAAAACTTTTTCATGTCAGAGACCGAGAACTCTTGCAGTCGTTTATGTCATCCCTTCTTCTCCAGACAGAAGATACCAAAAAGTTGCAATCAAAGATCTCTTCATCTTATTGATAAAACTACTACTAATAAGCCAAAATGTCTGTCAACGTCAACCGCAGCGTTTCAGATCAGTTCTATCGCTACAAAATGCCCCGTCTGATTGCTAAGGTAATATTTACTGATTTCCTTTTTCAATTGGTTTGGGAGGACGAAGTATGGGTAAGTCTCAACAGCTTGGTGTTCTATATTTTGTGGGTCAAGTGGCTCTGTTAGTAGTGTTTGTGTCCTTTAAATATGAAGATGAATGGTCTACTTTTATAGGATGGAAATGACTATTAAACTTTGCTTTTTAGGTTGAGGGCAAAGGAAATGGAATAAAGACAGTTATAGTCAACATGGTTGACGTTGCAAAGGCGCTTAATCGGCCTCCAACGTGTAAGTAATCTTTTGAAGAAATGTGAAAAATACAAATATGTTGCTGATAGTTTTTATCAATACATTTATGATCTGAAAGCTTGTGTTTTGGGCTATGGATTGTGTCACTCAAAACACTGAGAACACAGAACTAGGTTTCCACTTTCTTTGTGTTTAGTTTGAACTCTTTAGTGTATGCGTGTATATAACAATGTCTTTTAAAATACAGACAGCTCCTAATATAGAGCACTGGGTGGGTGGATAACAATTAATGTAGTAAAACAGCAGTGAAGCAAGATCTCTTAGTTCATTCACTTTTTCCCCCTCTTCAGATCCCACCAAATATTTTGGTTGTGAGCTGGGAGCACAGACCCAGTTTGATGTTAAGAATGACCGTTACATTGTCAATGGATCTCATGAGGCGAATAAGCTGCAAGACATGTTGGATGGATTCATTAAAAAATTTGTTCTCTGTCCTGAGTGTGAGAATCCTGAAACAGATCTGGTAAGGGAATTGTTTGCACAGATATGTAGGTGTTGACGTATCGCATTAATGTTATTGGGTTTTTAAAGCTAAGTACATATCTATATGTGCAAGTATGCTGTCTGATCTGAATATTGTGCTAAATTCATTTAATATTTCCTTTCTGACAGCATGTCAATCCTAAGAAACAAACAATAGGTAACTCTTGCAAAGCCTGTGGCTATCGAGGCATGCTTGACACAAACCATAAACTCTGCACATTCATTCTCAAGAACCCACCTGGTAAGTAGTATCTACCTACTTTTGAACAGTTTATATGAAGCATTATAACAGTGATATTCATACTGGGTTTGTGCTTTAAAAGTATAAGATGTGTATGTGGATAATATCAGTATTTTTCCCTGGGAGTTTGGTTCTCCACACAGCTCACTCCTTGATCTGTTGCAAGCAACACTCTGTGGCTGACAAAAAGTTGTCTGACACAATTTAAACTTGCAAAAAATAAGTAAGTCTAACCTATTCCAGTGATCTCTCTTAATTGAGACCATCTGTTATATAGACTTAAACAGTATCATTTGTGCCTAGGACTAAAATACTTTATATCCAAACTTACTTTGGTTAATACTTAGGACATAGGAAAGACCAATGAAGAAGGTCCTATTTCTGGCAACTACATAGGCTTGAGAGGGTGACTAGTAATGGAAATTGTGGGATTCAACTTTGTCTTCTTCCCCTTTCTTCCTCAGAGAATAGTGACAGTGTTACGGGAAAGAAAGAAAAAGAAAAGAAAAATAGAAAGGGCAAAGACAAAGAAAATGGTTCTGTGTCCAGCAATGAGACAACACCACCACCACCACCACCCAATGAACTTAACCCTCCACATGCTGTGGTGAGTGTGGGAAGTCCAGTCTTGTTAGTTCTTTTTATTTGAACTATACACCTTACAGGTATGAGGGGATCTGAGTTTGATGTGGGCAGTAATCCTAAAAGTAGGCAATAAAAGAGCATATAGAACATAACAGTATATGAATCTATTGGCTTAAATTAGGGTAAAAATAAATTTATTTGAAAGAAACACCAGGCACAGAGGTAACTTTTGCTGCTACTAAGGATTCAAACATGTATTTTCCACAGGGAAAGGTCCACTAATTCAAGCTTCTTCCAAATATAGCTGTAAGATATCAACTAGGTTTTTGCTTTTATGTACAGGAAGATGATGAAGATGAAGATTGGGGAGAGGACACAACCGAAGAAGCTCAAAGGCGCAGAATGGATGAAATTAGTGATCATGCAAAAGTTCTGACACTTAGTGATGACCTAGAAAGGACAGTTGAAGAAAGAGTCAATATTTTATTTGACTTTGTGAAGGTAAAGTGTATGCATATTTTAATACACTTCAGGAACTTTCTTAAATTAGTTTACAGTCATCATTTAAATTTATTCCGGAAGTGGTGAATAGATAAGTGGTGAATCTAATTTCATTCTTAGACCACCAGAAGAATGGGTTATAGAATGTGTGACACAAAAATTTTCCATTTGGTTTGTTGACAAACAAAATGTCTCTTAATTGTCCTTTTCACCTTCATTTCATATATTGGGTACTTATGAAAGAGCAGCAAAACGTAGCTTCCAACTCTTGTCTCTTTCCTGCAGAAAAAGAAAGAAGAAGGTATTATTGATACTTCTGACAAAGAAATTGTTGCAGAAGCAGAAAGACTGGATGTAAAAGCTATGGGCCCTCTCGTTTTGACTGAGGTTCTTTTTAATGAGAAGATTCGAGAACAAATTAAGAAGTATAGACGTCATTTTCTACGAGTAAGCAACTGGTTTTTACAGCTACTCTTCTGGGAGTGGACAGCATCTCACTAAAGTAAAAGAGTTTTGGGGTTTTGTTTTGTATTTTTAGACCTCTGATATGAAAAAGTTAGCAATGGAGGCTTTCTCTTTGCAGGATAGTAACCCATATCTGTGGGCTTTTAATAGATTATATGTTTGTTACCTATAGTTGATTTCAAGAGTAAGTATTTGTTGTTTAGATTATTTGAATGCTTTCTAATGCTAGGTTTATATTTTTCCAGTTCTGCCACAATAACAAAAAAGCCCAGAGATACCTTCTTCATGGTTTGGAGTGTGTAGTAGCTATGCATCAAGCTCAACTCATCTCCAAAATTCCACATATCTTGAAGGAAATGTATGATGCAGATCTTTTGGAAGAAGAGGTCATCATTAGCTGGTCAGAGAAGGTGGGAAGATGTTTCTTTTGTGTTGGGATTATTTGTTGTTTTTGGTTAAAACTTCCTACAGTTTTTTAGAGTGATTTTAGATTTCTGAAATGAAGCTAAACTAATAATGAATTTGTTCAGGCCTCTAAGAAATATGTCTCAAAGGAACTTGCCAAAGAGATTCGTGTCAAAGCCGAGCCTTTTATAAAATGGCTAAAGGAAGCAGAGGAAGAATCTTCTGGTGGAGAAGAGGAAGATGAAGATGAAAATATTGAGGTATCTTGTTTGTAGGATACAAATTGAAGGGTGATAAAGAGTTTTACAGAAATACTTCCTTGTTGAAAGCATCCTATTAATGAGAGGCACTCAGGAGCTAAAGCTTCCTTTCCTGCTCCATCTATGCCACTCTTAAGATTCTAAGGTAGTTAATGGAATATGAAGTGATATAATTTATGATTTCTCAGGGTAGTTTTATACCAAAGAATGCTTTTAGAGTTTCCTTTTGAGTCATACAACATTATTTCTTTGACACTGTGATTTGATTTTATGAGAAAATAAGTAGTCTTTGATTTCAATAGCATAATATTTAATGCAAGGTGAAGAGGTTGTTGTGTGTGGTATGTCCTCCTAAATAAAACTGCCATTGTTTCCTAGGTGGTGTATTCTAAGACTGCCAGCGTACCTAAAGTTGAAACTGTGAAGTCTGCTGATAACAAGGATGATGACATTGATATTGATGCCATTTAAAACAGTGCACCTGAGCTTACAATGTAATGCTTCGAATTTTTCTGCATTTTCAGCCAGAAGTGCAACATGTATGTGCAGAAGCTAAAATGGCTTAACATCATGCTACACTTTGTACTCAAAATGTCTTTTTACTGTGAGTGGTCTTCTGTAACTAAGCCCAGTGAGACATCTAGGGAGTCCATATACATCAGTGCCCAGGTTTAGTTTGCTTATTTATAGCATGTTAATTTGGGGGAAAAACTAGTGATGGACGCATTTGAATTACATTTATTTAGTTGTAAAAATAAAAATTTGTTTTTGGTCATTCTTCAGTTGTTACTTTGAATGACTTGAGCCTAAAATGACACTGACTTCAGTGTCTAAGCCAGCTTAAGGGAGGAAGGGAAAAGGCTGAGGTTTTACGTGATCTTGGGAGCTTACTAGATTTGATATTTCTTGGAGGGCTTCACCTGGGGGAATGTTGATTCTTTGACACATTAGTGTTAATCCTGGTTTGTGATATATATATATATATAGGGAAAGTAAAATCCCTCTATTTCTAGCCCTTGAAATTTGGTATCTGAAATTGTTCCTTAGAGTAGTAAATGCCACCATAAAAATGACGGGATAACACCTTGTTTCATTGAAAGTTGAGAATATAAGTGTAAGCAAAAGTTGAAAGGGTTTTTTTTTTTTTTGAAGCTTGAACTGTGCAAATTTATGTATGTTTGCTCCATATTGTCATTGAATTTTAGTGCAATGTACATGTGGGCTAAGCTGAGAATCTTTCCATATTAACAAATGGAGTATTTCTGTATGTGTAGCAATTTTGCTGAGTGAAATTTCAAACTTTTTGGGTGTGATTAAATATTCACCTATAACAGCCAAATCGAAGATTTATTTAGAGAAAACAGGGAGAAGATGTACACTAATCTAAAGCAGTGAACATTGCTGAGAATTTTTTCAGCCTTGACCTTGATAGACTAGATCCCAACTTCAAAATGTTTGGGCATTTATTATACTTTTTCAGTGTGCTACTTGCCCTGATGTTTTGGTTTGATATCTTTCATGCCTTTTTACATTGATATAGCTTGTGCTGTTTGGAACTTGGGCACTATCTTGCCAAAATTTTTAAGAAGTGTTAATATGTCTAACTTGATTTTTCTAAACATTCTTATTTAAAAAGATTGAAATAAAGCTAAAAGTGTACTTTATAAGTCAGAACCTGTAATGCAGAGTGTGACTTGGTATATTTTTTATTTTACATTGACAATAGCCAGATATTACCAGAATTGTTTGTGATGGGTATTGAAAGAGTTGTACAGGTGGGGGTGATCCCAGCCCAGTTTTACAAGAGTTTGACTCTAGTTTCCAGATTTAAAACTTTCTGGCCCCAGACTTTGAAATATTTAAAAACAACCATGTTTGTAAAGGGATTTTGCTATCCTGAAAACATAGTACTGAAAATTGAGAACCCAGTGCTGAAAGGTAGAATCTTTTTAGGCATTTTCTGTGGATTGGGGAAAAAAATCCAACTGACTGATCTCACAGGTAGGAAGAAATTAGTATGCAAAAGTATTGTGAAAACCCCAGAATTTCTTTGTCAGAAAACCTTTGAAATTGAATTGCACAGGTTGTGAGACATGATTGTGACATAGGGTATCACTTAAAACAGCAAGCTGGCAAGGTTCTTTAAGTCTTTTATAAGTATAAAGAAAAACATTTCAGTTTTTGAAACACTAAGTGACAGGAAATCTTGTGCACTGGACCAATGTGAAATCTGAAGGGATCAAAATGTAACTAAATTTGAAGCTTCAAAAAAATAAAATACTCACAAAGGTTATCCTGAGGAGCAATTGTATGCTTTGCTCTCTACTGCTGTCTTTAAACTTTCCTGTTTTCTTCTACATTACTTGATTATTAAAAGATTAATATTGAGCCTTTTGCATCTTTTGTGGGACCTTAGCTTTCTTTTTTTTTTTTTTTAAATACGACCTAATAGTAATTACAGTTTTTGAAATGTCTTTGCTCTGTACTGTCTCAGGGAATTTTTCCATCCCATCCTGCCAGGTTTAAATGTGAAAGAAATGAACCAACCATTATTGTTCAGTTAGGATGAGCGTGAAAATTGACCTCTTTCAGTCTTGTAATTGAAGTGAATTAATATATGTGTGCAGAAAGGAGAGGTGGTCCTTAAATTAGAACTTTTGCTAAACTAGATAAAGTTTTTTCTTTGTGCATATTCTATTAAGCAGATCCCTAGAAAACTGAAGTACTTATCATTTGTCTGCTTGGGGTTTCAGTCACTCATGGTGGCTTGAAATGTCTTAAGCATTCTGAAAGTTTGACTTTCCTGTTAGACTAGCTCAACCAGTTGGAAAAGAGTATAAGTTGTTTTTCCAGTTCCTTGTCATGAAAAGGAAAAAAATCAAAGCTAAAGACATGAGCAATGGTTAATTAAAAACTTACTCTTGTTTTGGTGTGTGATCAAACCTGAGTGTATTTGGTAGATGTAGGACTGAGGATGCAGACAAATATTAAATAGTAATTTGTAATTTAACATAGAATTTTAAAAGGTTTTGGTCCTCTAATTCAGGGTCAGCTATCTGTACTTAAGGTATTCTGTGGGCCACATTGACTTATATTTTTTGTTTTGCTAAATATTTCAGAATTATGTCTTAATCAGTTCAAACAGCACCCTCCAAGCTTTGCAGTCATAGCTTCGTGTTCAATATCTTCTGTAGTTGAACAATCGAAGCAAAAATACTTTTGCCTCTCTCCATAGCACTTCAGCCTAGTACTTAGATTTATAAGATTAGGGAAGTAGCAATCCATTTTTCTCTGACCACTGAAAATCCAGTCAATTCAAATGAAAACAATTGTATTTGTACTGAAGCAAAAAAGATCAGCCACTTGATCACTGTTATGAAGTTGGAAGATAACTTCTAGCGGTTTTCAACGGAGCAAAATTAGACAACTTGGTGTTAGAGGGCAACTAGGTTTGAAGTGTTGATTCTACCTTAGACTAACAGTGGGAAGTAATTTGTGTACAGCAATTAGTGGTATGAGTCTGCATCCTGAGTTCAAATCTGGCTTCAGATGTTTTATAGCTATATGACTCTGGGTAAGCCACTTAATGCTCTTTGCCTCACTCAGTCCCTTATCTGTAAACCGAGCTGGAGAAGGGAATGACAAACAATCTTTTGGCGAGAAACCCCCAAATAGTTAAACAGAGCTGCTAAGCCTCATTAACTTGGATCCCGTATTCAGAATGGCTCTCAGATGTATTTAATTTGTGTCCTATATCCAGAGGGATTTGATTTTAAGTCCTTGAAATTGTCATGTTCTTCCATTTTCCAAGAGGACCATGACATCAAGATGATGACTTGACTTGCAGTTGACTTTGATTTGAATGAGGGAGGGCTGTGCAAGGTCACCAACCTCACTTCTCTTAAGCCATCTGTGTTCAGTGGCCTGACATTGATCAGGATGGCTGGGATGGCCCTGCATGCAATGTGAGACCCTTTCAGGCCTAGGTCTTACAGCATTCTCCAAGTCCTTGAAATACACTCCCTATGAGCTCAGTTTATAAAATGGGTATAAAACATGAAAAGCATTTTGAATGCTCTTTGCTTTTGATCTGAAGGAGTGGTTAAAGTAAAGAAGTAGGAACAAAATGTTTTAGATAATCAGCTTATTTAAACATGAAAATTTTGTCATCAGGCATTCTTAGGATACCAAATCGTTCCCCTTCTCAAAGTTTCTTAATTCTACATTGCCTGTGAAGTAAAAACTAATTTTTTTAACAGGGTTTGAAGTGTTCTATACTCTGATAAATTCTAGTCTGAATAGCTTTACCTTTCATTCTACAAACTTATAGTCTCCCTAGGCCTATCCAAGTAACCTGTTGAAATAACACCCATCAAGTACCAATTCCAAAAGCCTATTTTGCTGATGCTCTACACACAGGCTTGAAATGACCAACCTTAAGTTATTCCTTAAGGGCCCCACTAATGTTTGTTTTGTACTTAGCAATATGTTATCTCTATAAAACTTGTGTAAGGCAGGGACTTCATTTTCTTTGAATCCTCAGTGCCTTGTATATTAACAGACCAGACTCCTGGATTCTGTGTTAAGAACTTGGTTCAACACCTGTAGTGTGTGGCCTTGGACAGATGACCTCCTGAGATAGGCTTCCCTCTCAAAACAAGTGTATTTGAGAGAGGCATAATATATACAAGAAGCGTATCACTAAGAAGCTTTAAGCAACCACAGTGTAAAAAGACTAGAAGTAAGTGGCAACTATTGATCAAGTGAGTAAGAGTTCATGGTCAAGCAGTGGAGGGCAAGTGATTGGGGGTAGGAGACATAATAACCAAGTACAATAATGGAAAATCATAAAAGCTTACTAATAATTTAGATTTTAAATTGACAAGTTTTTGTATAGAGGAACTAGAATAAAAAGCCAATGGGTATGGAAATTTTCATGAAACAGATCCAAGTGATGTCCAAACTATACAAAGAATTTATACATAGAAGATTAAAGTCATTCCCCATTAGTTTATCAACACTGTTTGCCATGTTCTTGACATTGATGTGCTCTGGGAATATAAGAAGTAAAATGGCTACTGCTTGGCAACATACATTTTCCTGGGGAAAATGTACATCAGAAATAAACAGTAGTATAGAGAGAGGAGTACTTGGAGTTGGCTTCAGGAAGGGCCACGTGCAGAAAATGGAGTTTGAGCTGTCTTAAAGGAAATTAAGGAATTCTATGAGGCAGAGGAAGTACATTGCAGGTATGAGGAGAGAGCCAGTAGAAACAAGCATGGAGACTGGAGGTGGAGTTTTTTTTGAGTAAGAAATGAGAATGTCAAGTTTGGGTACATCATTCAAGAGGAAGAGTAATGTATAATAAGTCTGGAAAAGTATTTGAGGACTGAATTGTGAAGGGTCTTAAAAACCAGAAGATTTTTTTATGTTTTATACAGAAGACTAATAGGGAGCTGCTGGAGTTATTGATTAGAGGATCAATGTGGTTAGATCTGTGTTTATGGCAAATCACATTGAGAGGATGGATGAGTCAAGAAAAATATGCAGGGAGGACAAGAGTACACGAACTGAAGGGAGAGGTCAGGAGGACTTGAACCAAGTGACGAGTAGGATTAGAAGGCAGTGGATATGAGAAGTGTTAGGGAAATAAAAATGGGAAGATGTAGTAACTTAGTCTGATATGTGATGTGCGAAGGAAGTTAGGATAACAGATTGCCAACTCATGACTTGAGTTCACATCCTGCCTCAGATACATCAATATCAATGAACATGTCTTTTATGTGCTGAGCACTGTGCTAAATACCGAAGATTGAGGAAGAGAGGGTGCAAAACAAAAGACAGTCCCTATCCTCAAGGAGCTTGCAGTCTAATGAGACAACTGCAAACAAATATATACAAAATAAGCTATACAGAACAGAAAAAAAAGTTAGCAGAGGAGCACTGGAATTAAGGGTTGAAGAAGGCTTCCTATAGAAGGTGGGATTTTAGTTGTGATTTAAGGGGAGCCAGGGAGGTCAATAGTTGGAGTGGAGGAAGGAGAACATTCTAAGCATGGAGGACAGCCAGAAAAAATGGCCAGAGCTGAGAGGTGGAATTACCTTGTTTTTGGCCAGGTGGCCAGTTTCACTGGATCAGAGAATATATGTTGGGATGTAAGGTGTAAGAAGAATGGAAGGTTAGGAGAGGGGTAGGTTTTGAAAGACCTTAAATACAAAAGCAGCATTTTTTTAATTAGAGAAAATTATATATTTGGCTTGAGAGCAGAGCCCAATCAAAGAAGTTCATGATTGGATGTTGACAAGAGGACAGGGCAGAAAGCTGGCTATAAAAACAGTATTTTATATTTGATCCTAGAGGCAACAGGATACCGTAACAGCAAGCACCTTAGCATACTCAGGATGACCTGCTACCATAGGTTCTTGAATCCGCTTTCTTAGGAAAGAGAGCTGTTTAAGGGGTCATCAGTCTTTTAATTACATTCACTAGTTCAAGGGAACAGTCAACATCCTGAACTTCAGAGAAATAAAGACCAAAAGACAGCACTACTGCCTGAATCAAAGCAATATTGCTATATACTTTACATACGTTCCTGGGTGGAGAGAGCCTTTACATCTGAGCAGTCAGGGGGCAGAGCATATGACCACTCAAGAGTCTTGAGCAGAGAATCACAAGATCCTTCTCATAAGCAAAGCCATCCCTCCCAGTATATATAACAAAAGACTCAGTTCCTGATTGACTCAGAGTCAGTAGGCACAAAACATACATGACTCGGCACAGCTGTGAATTTTCAGGGTTCAAAGGTGGTCAATCCTTTAGATGTTTTCAGTGAGCCTCAGCCTGGGAAGCTGAACTCCAAAAAGAAAACAAAAATCCCACTTTGCTTGCTTTTACAAATGCCACTGGACTTAATTTTGAGTAGAGGGGTGGTATGTCTGTCCTTAAGAAATACCACTTTAGTAGCTGAGTGGAGGATGAATTGGAGTGGGGACAGACATGAGATAGGCAGAGCCAACTATCACAATCTATTTCCTGTAAGCAAGGTGTGAGGTGATAAGAACTTGCCTTAGAGGGGTAGCAGTATCAGAGAAGAGAAGGAAACATTTAGGAAAAATGTTGCAAAGGTGAAATTGACAGGCCTTGGCAACAGTTTGGATGTGGGCACTGAGGTAAGAGTCAAGGATAAGTTGTAGGTTTTGAGCTAGAGAGACTGGGAAAATGGTATTGCCATCTGCAAAAATAAGGAATGTAGGAGGTGGGGGAGGATTTAGGGAAAAGATGATGAATTTGTTTTTCAACACAATGAGTTTTAAGATTTCTATTGGACATCCAGGTCAAAATGTCTGTAAGGCAATTGAAGACGTGAGATTGGGGTTCCACAGAGATAGTGGCAGGGAAGGTATATTTCAGAATTACCAGCAAAAAGATGGTAATTAAATCAGCAAGAGTTTATGAGATCACTACTTTAAATAGTATATAGGGAGAAGAGAATAGGGCACATGACAGAACCTTGAGATTAAAGAGTATGATCTGGAAGAGGATCCAGCAAAGGAAACTGATTGGAAGCTCCAATCCCTTCACCTAAAATGGAAAGTAAACAAACAAATAAAATGGAAAATAACAGATGCAGAGGCCAACACTAAGGCTTCTTCACCTGGGCACATGGCCTAAGATGAGAGAAGGCCCTAAGGCCTCCCCACTTAACAGAATTTTCTCACACTGGATGCTGTGAATGAAGGCGTCTAGGAAATCCCTCAAAAATACAACTAAAGAGAATGAGAAGACAAGGATGAAGCTGACTCAGCCTTTTTGAAGATGTCTGCAGTTCCTGGAAGTTTCCTCATAATCACGTGGTAAGCAGACCAGAACCCATTGTAGAATATCTATGCGTGCTCCATCATCTCCAAATTACCTCCATTCTCTATCAGCACCCACCCGGATCAGACTCCCCAGTCACTTTTTCCACATGGGAAAATTGCATTAGCCAAGTGTAGTCTGCACATGCCAGATCCCTGTTACACTATGAAGGTAGTGTTTGTGTACAACAGAAAAAAATGCATGGAGAATAAAAAGGAAAGGGAAGGACAAGTCTTATGGAAATAGATGCTGTAAACATTTCTCATGATGATCTGACAAGCAAAATCTATAAGGAATTGATATAAATTTATAAAAGTAGGAGAAGTGGTTAAAAGATATGAATAGGCAGTTACCCAATGAATGAGCAGTGGCTGACATTTATATAGTGTTTGCAGTGTACCAAGCACTACGCTAAGTGCTTTATAATTATAATCTCATTTGATCCTCACCACAACCCTGGAAGGTAAGTGTTATTATCCCCATTTTACAGATGAGGAAAGTGAGGCAAACAGAGGTTAAACAGCTTGCCCAGGACAGATTGGACTTTGAGTCTAACTGACTCCAGGCCCCATCCCCTGAGGTGCCTACCTGCTCCTTAAGAAAAAATACATCATTCCCCAATTGATAAATGGTCAAAGGATATGAATAGGCAGTTTTCAGAGGAAGAAATTAAAGATATTTATAGTCATAATGAAAAAATGCTCTAAATCACTATTGATTGGAGAGATGCAAATCAAAACAACTCTGAGGTACCACATCAAACCTATCAGATTGGCTAACATTACAGAACAGAAAGATGATAAATGTTGGAGAGGATGTGGGAGAGTTGGAACACTCATTATTGGTGGAGCTGTGAGCTGATCCAACCATTCTGGAGAGCAATTTGGAACTATGCCCAAAGGGCCACAAAACTGCACACCCTTTGACCCAGCAATATCACTTCTAGGACTGTATCCCCAAGAGAATAAAAATGGGAAAGGGTGCCACATATACAGAAATATTTATAGCAGCACTTTTTGTGGTAGCCAAAAACTGGAAATCGAGAGGATGCCCATCAATTGGGAAATGACTGAATAAATTATGGTACATGAGTGTAGTGGAATACTATTGTGTTATAAGAAACAATGAACAGGAAGACTTCAGAGAGGCCTGGAAAGACTTACATGATCTGATGCTGAGTGAAAGAAGCAGAACCAGGAGAACTTTGTACACAGCAACAACCACAGTGTGTGAGGACTTTTTCTTGTAGACTTAGAACTTCATTGAAATGCAATTTAAAAATTCCCAATGGTCTTTTAAGGCCAAATACCTTCCACATCCAGAGAGAGGACTATGGAATTCAGTTGCAGAAATGTAGCAGATCATTTTCTTTTGTATTACATTTTGGTTTGTTCTATGATTTCTCCCATTCATTTTAATTCTTCTATACAGCATGACTATAGTGAAAATGTATTTAGTAGGAATGTATGTGTAGAACCTATATAAAATGGTATGCTGTCTCAGGGAGGGAGGGGGAATGAAGGGGGAAAAGAATCTAAGTTATATGGTAGTGATTATAGAACAATGACAATAAAATTAATTAAAAAATACAGATGATCAATAACCACTTGAAAAGCTTCAAAACAAATCAAAAAATTAAAACAATTCTGATGCGCAATTTTATATGATTATATTAGAAAAGATTTTTTTAAAACAGTAAAATTTAAAGCTGACCTATTGTTTTTCAGTCTTGTGTATGTTGTGTCTGACTCTGTGATTCCATTTGGGGTTTTCTTGACAAAGTTAATGGAGGGGTTATTTTATAGATGAGGAAACTGAAGCAAACAGGGTTAAGAAATTTAGCCAGTGTCACACATCTAGGAAGTATCTGAGGTCAGATTTTAATTCAGAAGATGAGTCTTCTTGACTTCAGGCCAGGTACTCTAACCATTGTACCACTTAGCTTCCCTTAAATCTGACTTGGCACGTTATTGAATTGCTTATGAAACCTTGAATTGGTGCCATCTTTTTTGAAAAGCAATATCAAAGGTACAATAAGGACCCTAAACCTGTTCCTACCTTTTGAACCAATGAATCCACTGGTAAGGATTTGCTGTATGTATGTTCAATATTTCAAATACATTAACAAGAAAAAAAATCACTTATCTACACTAAAATCTCCCTAACAACACTGCTAGCCCGATGTTGCAGCCAGCCTGGATTCTTATGGCTCACACTCTCAGCCTTTGAAAAACGCAGCTTTGGAGTTTCCACTCCCCATACCTAGAATAAAAGAGAATGAAAAAAAAGACCATAGATGCACACCATTTCTTGGGTACCAAAATAAGAAAGCCTAATAAGTATCAACAAACTGAAACTTTGAAATACACATATAGTGGACGTGAATTGAATAAAGAGAATTTACTTCCCTATATGACATAGGCTGAGGGAGCAGGTGCTGATAGGAAAAGACTCACTTTCCCATAACATTTGTGGGCCCAAAATGGAGTTGCTAATCAAAGAAGAGCAGAGATTGCAAGATGAAAGAAGCCAATCTACACATGAGGACCACGGGCACATCCAGGAATCATGGCGCCATAGGAATCCAGGCTGGCTGCAACATCTGACTAGCAGTGTTGTCAGGGAGATTTTTGTGCAGATAAGAATGGAGAGTCAATTAGACAATGACAAGTGGTGGTCAAATTCCAGAGTACCTGAGTCAACCAGAGGATAGTACCTCTCAGTCTAACCATGCTATGTAGGGTTCAGATGTCAGCCGATAAATAAATATTATTAATAAATAAATTATTTTATTTTTATAAATATATTATAAATTAATAAATTATATTATAAATATTTATTACACTGTGCTAAGTCCAGAAGATACAAAGAAAGGTTTAAAAAAAAAAACAACACCCTTCTATCCTCAAGGGCCTCACAGTCTAATGAAAGAGACACCATGCAAATAATTACATACAAACAATCTATGTAGGGGAATTGGAAATAATTGGAAACAACTGGAAATAATCAGAAAGAAGGCACTGGAATTAAGAGGGATTGAGAAAGGCTATCTGTAGAAGATAGTATTTTAACTGGGACTTGAAGAAAGCTGGGGAAGTGAGGAGGAGAAAATGAGGGAGAACATTCCAGAAATGAGGGACAGCCAGTGAAAATTCCCACTGTCACCAAATCAAAGAGTTATATGTTAGGGGGAAGAGAGTTTTGAACACCAAACGGAGGACTTTATATCTAATCCTGGAGGTGCTAGGGAGTCATTGGAGTTTACTGACTAGGGAGGTGACTGCTAAAAAGCACAACTACAACAGCCTAGTAGATTGCTTGTCTACAACTCTTGAGAGTTAAATCATTCTGGCTCAGCAGTCAGTTATGGGATTCTCCATCATCACACAAGGCCAGAAGTAAGTTTTCCTAATATTTCCATTGGTGGACTGGAACTAGGCAGGAAATATCTGTGCTTAGCTCCATAGGTAAGTTCACTCACATTACAATGTGCTGCGTGGGAAGTTAAGTGATGCCCATGATCACATAGCTAGTATGTGTCAGAGGCAAGCCTTCCTTATACCAAAGCTACTCCTTCATCCACTATGACATACTGTCCCTTGGTGTGGGGTGTCTATTTCCTTTTGATAGAGAAAGAAAGTTAAGATCAGAAAAAGCAAGAGTTCAAGACTGGATATATCAGAGACTAGATTGAACCCAGAGCCTGAGTTTTCTAGGATTCTGAGCTGGAAGGGACCATAGAGATGATCTTCGACCAATCCTCACACTTTACAGAGAAAGAAATTCTGCCAGGACTTCAACCAGCCTCTCTTCTCATTTAGCAAAGGGGAAAGGATGGGTCATAATACAAGGTGAAATGTGCTAAGCCCATTGTAGAGCAAGTCAGAAAATGTTTCACCCCTTCTAATTTGAGAATTAAGCAGAGTTTCATGGAGAAAGTAACGACTTTGAAAGACAGGTGGGACTTCAGTGGAAGAAATATAGAAAGATCCTCCCTAGATGGAAAAAGTTGAGGTAGGGAATCATGAACATTCTATGTGGTTCAATTTGGCTAGGGCTAAAGATTCAAGAAATTATGTCAGACTAATATTGAAATACGTTTTACATGATTGTACATATATAAATTGGTTACCATTTTAGAGAGGGAAAGAAGGAAGAAGGGAGGAAGAAAAATTTGGAACTCAAATTGTTTTTAAATGAATGTTAAAATTCTCTTTACACATAACTGAAAAAAATAAATACTATTTTAAAAAATTATGTCAGAAAGGTATGTTGGAGATACATCTTGAAAGGCCCGGGATTGAAGATTATGCAATATAAGTCATGGGGAGCTTTTGAAGGTTTGTGAGCAAGGGAGGAATGAAATCAGACTTATACTTTACAAACATTAATCTGATAATATATTTAAATGCATTGGGAACCTATCCAACTGAATTCCATCCTCAAGATACATCTGTTATAGAAAACTGGGGGAAAAGTTTTGCAACCAGTATCTCCAAAATATATAGAGAACTGAGTCAAATTTATAAAAATATAAATCATTACCCAATTGATAAATGGTCAAAGGATGTGAACAGGCAGTTTTCAGACAAATTAATCAAATCTATCTATAGTCATATGAAAAAAATGCTCTAAATCACTATGATTAGAGAAATGCAAATCAGAGCAGTTCTGGAATTCCACCTCACATGTATCAGATTGGTTGACAATGACAAAAACGAAACATGATGGATGTTGGAGGGGATGTGGGAAATTTGGGACACTAATTGGTATCTGTTGGTGAAGTTGTGAACTGATCTAGCCATTCTGGAGAACTATTTGGAACTAAGTCCAAAGGGTTATAAAACTTTGCATCCCTTTGATCAAGCAATACCACTGCTAGGTCTACATCCCAAAACATAAAAAAAAAAAGGAGAAAGGACTTATTTGCAAAAAAGAAAATAATATTTATAGCCACTATAAAATAAAAAAATAGCTATTATAAAATTTTTATTTTTATTTTTTTATATTTTATTTTATTTATTTTCAGTGTTCTACAATCACTACCATATAACTCAGATTTTTTTCCTCTCTCCCCCTCCTACCTCTTCACTCCCTCCCCGAGACAGAATACAATTTTATATAGGTTCTACACATATATTCCTATTAAATACATTTTCAGTATAGTCATGCTGTATAGAAAAATTAAAATAAATGGGAGAAATCATAGAACAAAACGTAATACAAAAGAAAATGATCTGCTACATTCTGCAATTGAATTCTGTAGTTCTTTCTCTGGATGTGGAAGACATTTTGCCTTAAAAGACCATTGGGAATTTTTTAAGTCCTTGCATTTCAATGAAGTTCTGAGTCTACCAGAAAAAGTCCTCACACACTGTGGTTGTTGCTGTGTACAAAGTTCTCCTGGTTCTGCTTCTTTTGCTCAGCATCAGATCATATAAGTCTTTCCAGGCCTCTCTGAAGTCTTTTTGTTCATTTCTTATGGTGCAATAGCGTTCCATTATATTCATATAATTTATGCAGCCATTTCCCAATTGATGGGTATCCCCTTGATTTCCAGTTTTTGGAAGTAGCTCTTTTTGTGGTGGCAAAAAATTGGAAATGGAGGGGATGCTTATCATTTGGAGAATGGCTAAACAATCTGTGGCATATGATTGTGATGGAATATTATTTTGCTATAAGAAATGACAAGCAGGATGGTTTTTAGAAAAACCTGAAAAGATTTACATGAACTGATGCAAAGTGAAGTGAGCAGAACCAGGAGAACATTGGGCACAGTAATAGTAATTATAGATGAAGAATTGTGAATGACTTGGCCATTCTTAGCAATACAGTGATCCAAAGGACTCATGATGAAGCATGTTACTCCCTCCAGAGAGAGAACTGATACTGTCTGAGTACAGACTGAAGCATGTTACTTGTTCTTTCTATCATTTCTTCCTTCCTTCCCTCCTTCCTTCCTTCCTTCCTTCCTTTCTTTCTTTTCCTTCTTTTCTTATTCAAGTTTTCTTGTACAAAATGACTAATAAGAAAATATTTTATATGATTGTACATAACATCTTAAGGAAAGGTGAGGGGAGGGGAGGAAGGATAGAATTTGAACTCAAAACATTTTTTTCCTTTTTTTAAAATTAACTTTATTTAAGTTTTCAATATTCATTTCCAAAAAATTTTGGGGTTCCAAATTTTCTCCCCATTTATCCCCTTACCCCACCCCAAAACACCGAGCATTCTAATTACCCCTATCACCAATATGTCCCCCCTTCTAACATCCCTCCCTCCCTTCCCTTATCCCCATCTTTTTTTGTCCTGTAGAACAAGATAAATTTCTACACCCCATTACCTATATTTTTATTTCCTAGTTGCAAGAACAATATTCAACAGTTGTTCCTAAAACTTTGAGTTCCAGCTTCTCTTTATCCCTCCCTCCCCACCTATTCCCTTTGGGAAGACAAGCAATTCAATATAGGCCATATTTGTGAAGTTTTGCAAATGACTTCAATAATAGTCATGTGTAAGACTATATTTCCCTCCATCCTGTCCTGCCCCCCATTGCTTCTATTCTCTCTTTTGATCCTATCTCTCCCCAAGAGTGTTGACTTCTAATTGCTCCCTCTTCCCATTGCCCTCTCTTCCATCATCTCCATCCCCTGCTTATCCCCTTCTCCCCCACTTTCCTGTATTGCAAGATAGGTTTTCATATCAAAATGAGTGTGCATTTTATTCCTTCCTTTAGTCAAATGTGATGAGAATAAACTTCATGTTTTTTCTCTCACCTCCCTACTTTGTTCCTTCTCTGAAAAGTCATTTACTTGCCTCTTTTATGAGAGATAATTTGCCCCCTTCCATTTCTCCCTTTCTTCTCCCAATATATTTTTTTATATCACATTTTATTTTTCCCCCAATTGCATGTTAAAAGTTTTTAAACACTTTTTTTTACAAGTTTTGAGTTTTGCGGGGGGGCAGAGCCAAGATGGCAGAGTAGAAAGACACACATATGCAGGGTCTCCCCACACAGCCCATAAAATACCTGTAGAGAGGGACTCTCAACAAATTTTGGAGCAGCAGAAGTGGAGAACAACTGAGTGGAGAAGATTTCCAGTCCAGGGTCTCAGCCTTGGCCACGCAGCACAGTGCAAGGAGACTCTTACCCAACATGGATTGGTCTGACTTCTGTTATGTTTTTTTTAAAAAAGGCCCATTCAGAACTTGGGAGCTGCTATTGAAAGGTATGTACTTATGGACACCCAGTGGATGAACAAAGGTAACTATAAAGCTAGCACATCTCCTATTTGACCTCCAGCAGAGGTGATCAGTTTACTCTCTGGGACACTGAGGATGAAAGTCAGAACAGTCAATAGACCACGTACTTCCAGCAGCAATTAGCCCCAACTAGAGACAGAATCTTGAGTCACAGGTGCATAGAGTGTGCCTCTCAGAACCCAGAAAGGGTGTCTTGTAAGTATGTGTCTAGTGAATAATCCATTCTCTCAGCCACCTCTATATTATAATCTAGGTCGGGAGTGTCAAACTCATAGGATGCAAGTGTCTGCAAAACTCCCAAGGGAAGGGAACCAGATTGAAATGTAATTGGGAAATGTTTAACATCAATAAAAATATATGACAACAAAGGTAATGTGCATTTATAAATTTTCTAAAGTCAATTTGTGGCCCACCAGGATCTGCTTTTATTTAAATTTGATAGCACTAATCTAGGCCATCTGACTTCCTCAAAGTTCTTCTATATCATTCCCTCTCTCTCCTCACTTTCCCCTGACCTCCTTTAGACCTTGAAATCTGAACAGTCTATACAGAATTGATTGGGCATTGATTTCTGTAATTGTTTTCTGGTGCAATTCTATTTTCCTAGACAATGAAGTCTCTTCTCTCAAAGCCCAGGTTCACTCCTTCTATACCCACCCCTCCATTGCCAATTCTACATGCACCCCAAGATTGGGAGCTCCCCAAGAGTAGGACCCAGGTTGGCTCCTCACAGAATTTTAAAGCTGGAGAGGGATTCAGTGACAGCTTAATCCAACCCATGCCTCAAAAGAAATTCCCACAACAAACCAATAAATGGTCATACAGCCTCTAACTGAAGGCCTCCATGGAGAAGGAGCCCATTGCCCTCTGAGGAAGCCATTTTACTTTCGTATGGCTCTAAATGTTAGGAAAAAACTATAATTTTCCTCACTACTATTTTTACCCAGTTTTTTCAGTTGTTTCCTCTAGGGTCAAGCAGAATCAGTATATTTTCCCAGTCACATAACAGCCACTGGAATTCTTGAAGATGGCTCTCCTCACCCTGCCCCCAATCTTCTCTTATCCAGGCTAATTGTCCCCAGGGCCAGGTTCTGGATCTCAATGCCTTCCTCCATCTCTCCCATATAAGGGCACAGAATTGGAGATAACATTCAGGGGAATGAAGTCTTGGGGTGGATTGGCTCTTGTCTCTCTGGTCAGCCAAATCTCTCACCATCTCCAAGTCACCAAGGACCCAGACAAGTACAGCTCAGACATATTGGGGAAGTCCTCACAGGGTTTTTCTTAATTTTGCCAAAACCAAGCTCACCCTCTCCCTCTATCCAGATGGCAACTCCCCAGGATGCTAGAGATGCTGCAGTTACCCAGTCACGAATCATGAGTCATGGCTAAAGCAGCTATAAATACCACCTATCACCTTCTGACATCTGCTCACACCATTTCCCAGAGACCTTCGCTGACTAGCCCCTCTTCTACTGTCCCCCACCTCTGAGCAGGGCATATATCCTCTACCCTTATCCTCACACTCTAGTCTATGTTTTTGGTTTGTTTACACTGAGTGCATCATGGAACTATCAGTTCAGATCTGGAAGAGACTTCAGGAACCATCTTCCAACATTTTCATTTTACAAATGAGGAAATGGAGCCCAGAAACATTAAATAATTTGCCCAAGGTCACATGGGTAGTAACAAACAGAGCCAAGATTCAAACCTAGATCTTTTAGGGGACTCTGAGCAACTCAGTATATAAAAGTGCTGAGCCTGGAGTCAGGAAAGTCTCAGTTCCAATCCAGCTTTAGAGGCTCATTAGCTGTATGACCTGAGATAAGTCACAGCCACTGTTTGCCTCAGCTTCCTCATCTGTGAAATGGGTGTAACAATAATAGCACCTACCTCCCAGGGTTTTGGTGAGGATTAAATTAAATAATGTTCATAAAGTACTGAATAGAATGCCCAGCACATAGTAGGCACTATATGTAAATATGTATGTGTGTAAATATACATATATACATATACATACACATATGCATATATATACATACATACATATATATATGATGGGGTGTTCAGGGAGGACTAACACCTCTGGTATAAGAGCTTGCTGAGCCATTTTCAGGACTGTTCATCCACCTTTTGTGTCCACCTGTCACCCACTCTCCCCCATGGCTCCAAGAAGCTGTAGCATGCGCAACAGCCACATCCTGGTAAAACCATCTCAGCAGACGGGCTAAATGAGGTTGAGGGGAACCAACAGGCCTCAAACCCCTCAGTGAGTTAGGGGTATGTGTACCCCAAGCATGTGAAGACTTTTCCTGGTGGAATGGGTGGATGAGAACAATTTGTTCCAACAGTCATGAAGGGGGCTGGACCACTTAGAGCTTGGTCAGACATGGAAGATAGCCACCATATACTGGGCAGTTCTCCTGCCTTTTGTCCTGCCACTGGACTTTAAGTAATCTGGAGGAGAAAGTGAGGGCAATGACTTTGTGAGACTTTGCTACACTTAAATCCAATTCAGACACAAGCCAGGACCTTACCCTGTGATGTCATTGATCCTCTGTGAAAACTAAGGGTAAACAGCAACATATGCATGCTATGGAGAGAGAGAGACTGAATATATACATATATATGTCTGTGTATATATACATATGTATTTATATCCATGTATACCATATATAGAGATGCATATACATGAGGATATAGATATAGAATACTGTTATATATCCAGATTATATATGATAAATATATAGATATCCAGATTCTTATATAATACATGTATATGTATGTGCTTGTATATGTGTGTGCTCAGATTTTTTTCTCTCTCTCTCCATTCTCTTCTATTTCTGAAATATTTTGTTTCACTGAAATGTCTAGGAGTTTATGACTCCATCTTAGGCTCCATTTCCCATTGCCCAGAGATCCTGAAGAGGGCACCAAAAGTCAAGACATGAATCTTTGGGTTTCCATAAATTTGAGATTCAAATGCTTCTCCCCAGCCTCAGGGCTTTCAGTGGTGGGCCCAGTTGCTATTCAGGGTAAGATTAAATTCAGGTTGGGGGCAGGACCACCTCCCAGGCTCAGTTCCCTCAGGGGGTTTATGCAGAGACCTTAAGTAATGGACCCCAGCTCCTGCCTGCTCCAGGAGCCCCTGGCCGCCGCTGCCTCTGCCGCTGCCTCCCGACGGGGCCTGAGTTATGGAGACACCCCACTCCCCTCTCAACCAGCCCAGAAGTCTCTGTCACTGACCTGTAGCACCTGTGGGTGGAGGGAACCTTCCCGGCTGCCGGAGATTCCGTCCCTGAAGCCTGCTCAGATCTGCTCCTCTAGGGGCTGCGTGGCCAAGGTGGGGCTGGGTTCTGCTCTGGTCCCGTGCGTGACGGACCTTTGGTGAGGGTTTTTCAGGTTTTTCTGGCACAGAAATCTCCTCCACTCTGTAGTTCTGTGGCTTCCACCGCTCCAGAATTTGTTAGGAGTTCTTCTTTACAGATATTTTATAGGCTGTAGTTTTGGAGCTAGCATATGTGTGTCTTTCTACTCCGCCATCTTGGCTCCTCCCCCAGGTTTCCATAAGTCAAATCAGTTGGTCTTGTATTTGATAGGAGACCTGAACTGTTTCTGTTCTTTCAAAAGAAGATTGTCTTTGCACCATCTATTTATTCACTCACTCCTCTAACACTGATTTCCTGAAAAGAAAAATAATTGAAGCAGTTCCAACATCTTCAACTCTAGAAGAAGTTTCTCTTGGCAGTCTTGGCCTTGACCATGAGCTTTCACAAAGGCCCAGAATTAGATGTCTGTGTCATGTAACCTCAGAGACGCTGTGAAGATCCCTCACTTCCAACCCATCCCAAATCTTTATGAGATAGCAGGAAGATCAAGATTTAAAGTTAAAAAACTTGGTAGGTGTGCTGGTAAATGTTTAACTGGTTCTCTAGAAAAAAAGGGGGAAAATAAGTGTGACACACTTTTAAGTTTAATCTGCATTATTACTATTTTTTCCATCACTTGACTATGTCTAAATAACAACAACAACAAAAATCAGGCCTTAATTTGTAAGTAACATTTGCTGATTTCGAAGGTACAAATGTTCACACTGAAAATTTACAGTTAGCTCTGAGAACTGGTCTAGCTCCAAGATACCCTTGCAATAACTTCTTACTTCTTAAACAATTAACAAGATGCTATGTCCTGATGTTTAATCAGATGAAAACATGTCTACTGAATCAATCACAGACTTTAGACTACAGTGGGGTAAGATAGGAGAGAATCCTTGATCAAGTTAAATATCATTGAAAGTCATTGAATGAACTAGAACGATAGTGGATGGGAAATAAGCTTGAATTGGTTAAAGAAATTTGGATCATCTATAAAATAGCGAGCAAGAGGATTTGATATTTTCATGAATGTCCTAGAAACATCTCTGGGACAACAGTGGTTGGCATCACTGTTTTCTGTAGAACGTGAATGACATCTCCCATACCCTCAGGGCTACTTCCTAGACTTATGAGGGGAGATATAGCAGCCATGCTCTGATTAAGTTCAAATGGTCAGTGTGAGTGGGAATTGGAAGAGAAACTTTAGATCCTGTGCTACAGTTTAACTTGCTTAGCCTTAGGCAAGTTCCTCAGCTATGAAATGAGAAAGTTGAACTAAATAATGTCTTAAGAATCCATTCCAAGTGAAAATCTCCACTAACCTCCTTTTTTTCCCTCTGCCCAAATCACATTTTCCACTTATCAAGAGGGACCAGACAAATGCAAATACAACTACATTCTTATGCAGTGGGTGATTAGGCCACAAGAGGAACAAACATGGATGGGAGTTTAGAATATGTAAAGAGATCACTTCCTGCTAAGAAATGAAGGGGAGGGAAAATGACTTGGGTCTTGAGGCATTTAGAAGTAAGGAGGAAGGTGAAACTACTGTGTTCAATCACTTGAGTATAAACTGCATATAAAGGTGTATTGTGAACCTAGGTAGATTGGATTCACGTTGGGGAGAATCGTGAATGCCAGGATCTAGAGGTTAGATTTGGTAGGGATAACTTCTCCAGTGTTTCTTACAACTCTTAAGTAACAACAAGTCTTATATAAGGAATCACAGTCATGTTAGAGGTTGTGCCAGGTCTCATCATCAGGAATTCTTTTCTTCCTCTCAGTGGGAGTAAGCAGCAACCCCAGCATACCTTCCAATCCAATCCAATAAGCATTTATTAAGTGCCTACTTTGTGCCACGCACTATGTTGAGTGTTGGGGATATACTTAATAAAAAAAAAGACAGACCCTACCTTCAAGGAGTTTACAATCTAATGGGGAGAGACAATACACAAAAAGAGGCAGGAAAGTAGAAATAGGGAGACACTGGGAAGTACCCAGTATGAGGGCATCTTCTTCTACAGAGGTGATACCAGAGAGAGCAGGATATGCAAAGTGGGGTGAACTGAGAGTCCAGTTTCTGCCTTCTATAAAGGCAGAAGAGTTTGGTACCCCTCAGACCAGCCCTACAATCAGAAGAGAAGGCTGAGAGAAGTCGTGTCAGTCAAGGCTTGAGTTAGCAGCATGGTGATGAAATTAGAGGGGATGAGCCTAATTTGAGAAGAACATCCTATTCTGTGGAGTTGAAACCAGACAGAGCAACAGATGAATAATGAAGTAGAGAAATACACACACACACACACACACACACACACACACATATCCCTGTAGATTCTCAGGAAATCTCTGTTGAATTGAACTGAATTTAAAGACCAAAGAAAAAGTGTTTACATTGGCCAAACTACCTCATCAAAGTAAAGGGATTTTTTGCTGCTAACAACTGTGCATAATAAAGGCAAATATACAGTCCAGGCAGATGGAGAACAATCACCTACCTTCTTAGCTTACCTTTATTCTTGCTCAAATTCATTTGCATGAAAATTTTTGTGGTTGTTGCCTAATTCTAAATGTCCAGCTCTAAGTTAGATTTGTTCTTGTTCAGTAATGTCAGACTCTTTATGATCTCATTTGGGTTTTCTTGGCAAAGACACTGGAGTGGTTTGCCATTTCCATCTTCAGCCCATTTTATCCATGAGGAAACCGAGGCAAATAGGGTTAAATGACTTGTTTAGAGTCATACTGCTAGTAAGTATCTGAGACTGGTTTGAACTCAGATCTTACTGATTCAAGGGCTAGTGCTCTATCCACTGGGACACCTAGCTTCCCCCTCACCCCCCCCACCATACACACATACATGCACACACTTTGTTGTTATTCAATCATTTTCAGTCAAATCTGATTCTTTGTGACCCCATTTGGGGTTTTCTTGGCAAAGCACCTAGTTATATTAAGTTAGTTATATATAACAAAGGACTTTGATCTTCAATCACATTTATGGGTCAAAATAAAAGTCTTAATAGGTAGTTAGGGGGACCAGTGGATGAGCACCATCCCTAGAGTCAAGAAGACTTCTCTTACTGAGTTCAAATCTGACCTCAGAGATTTACTAGCTGTATAACTCTGGGCAAGGCATTTAATCCTGTTTGCCTCACTTTCCTCATCTGTAAAATGAATTGGAGAAGGAAATTGCTAGCTACTCCTCTATCTTTACAACAAAACCCCAAATGGGGTCCCAAGAGTCTGACATGACTGCATAACAAAAAATTTTTTAATTTAATCTTAGCCTAGGCAAGAGTGAGGGAGTGGGTGTGGGTATTTGGGTATACATTTGGTAAATCATATAGGAATCTAATGCTGCCACTCTTATTCTAACAATGATTTTTAAAAGTACCAGATTTAATAAAGATCAAAAAAGCCAAAGAGAAATTCCAGCAAATTCTTTCATCTAGCCCAAGACTATACAAAAAATGCAGACAGAAGCTACAGACTTGGAAAAAGGGTACCTTCCAAGAAAACTACCCAGACCTGTTAGAAACCAGGGGTAAAAATCAAAATAGAAAGAATCCACTGGACTCTTGATGAAAGAAACACCAAAATGAAAATTCCTAGGAATGTCCTAGTCAAAATTTAGAGTCTCTAGGTTAAAAAAAGTTAAAAACCAAAAAACTGCAAGCAACCTAAAGAAAGTTTGCTATTCTCCAAGGGGACACAGTCAGGTTCAAGACCTTACACTGCTACCATTAAGGAGAAAAATATTCCAAAAGACAAAAGATAAAGACTTATAACAAACAATAACTTATCTATCAAAGCAGAGCATAATTCTACAAGGAGGGAAAAGGGTACATTTATTTAATGAAATACTTCTAAGTATTCCTGAGGAAGAGACCAGAATTGAATAGATATTTTGAAATTCACACCCAGAAATAAAGAGAAACATGGAAAGATAACTATTGCAAACAAAAATAATTTGGGAAGATGTAAGAACTCTAATCACAACCAGCCATGACACCGGAGGACTGATAAGGATATAAGCTACCTACCTCCTGACAAAAGAATGGTGCAGAATGGGACATATCTTTGGATATGGCAAATATGTGGATTTAGTTTGTGTGACTATATTTATTTGTTACAAAGATTATAACAAACTTTTTCATTTTTATTTGAGTGGGACCAATTTGACAGAGAGGTAGCAGTAGTACCGCCTTCCTCCCCAGCTGCCCCCCAAAAAAGAAAAGAAATGAAAGGGAGTCATTGAATCATCTTAAGAAATGCACAAAAGGGAAGGAAGTGCAAAGGGAAACACTAACAGGGAATGTTTAAAATAATGTTAAATTTATTATGAACTTTAAAAAAAGCAAACTGTACATAATAGCAATGTCCACTTTCACATATAATCTTTTTCTGTTCTTTACACATGGAAAAGTTCTCTCTTTAGTGTATGTGTGTATGTTCAATTCAGAAAACAAAATTTTGTTTTTAATGTCTTAGCTTGGGAGCACTCTGCCTGACTTTTCTTAGCTGGATGAGGTGGCTAAAGAGCTATCAGTCTGTCTTTATGGGTCTATCGCTATATTCTAGCAGACAGTGGCCCTGAAGAGATAAGACCAGATACTGGTTTATATGGAGCAATACTTATCAGGGAATATACAGCTACCCTGTGACTCTTGACTGAGTTTCCTGTGTCTACCCTGTCTCTTTGCCTATCAATGGGCATAGATGATTAAACCCCCTTATGAATGATCATGAAGACCCCAAGAGGAGCCATTTTCTATCATTAAGGCAGGTTAGGACAGGAGGAGGAGGAACCCCTAATGACTAACATTACATAACTCTTACACAAGGCAGAATGTCATCAGAACCGTAGGAAAAAGTCAGGCCAAGAGCTCTGAAGGGCTATTGGAAAGAGAGATCACTGCCCTTGTTGGTTGGTTGGTTGGTTGGTTGGTTGATTGTTGTCTTTTGTTCTCAAAGAGGACCAAAATGGCATCACCATGATAAAAGGAAATTTCAGTGAGACCGATTGTGGCTGATCAGACCAATATGAGCTCAGAATGCTCTATCACAGGTTGGGCACATATCTGTGCCGTGTGAATATTTGGGATGGTCACTCCAAATTTGTGCATCTTACATTTATTTTGTGCTGTCTCAATTCTGCTTTCCTCATAGAGCTCAGCACCCTTTCTGATGTGGCCATGCTGAGTGGTCCTATGTCAGCATCTCCCATATTGCACAGTCGAATTCAAAGTTCTTGTTACAAGCTACATGAAAGAACTATTCTCATTGCAGGTCAGACTTGGAAGAAGACAGAACAAAAAGCAGCTATAAGATCAGTCCGCTGGGAACTCAAAAGTCTAGTGGGGCAGCTCTTGCCCTTAGGAAGCTCAGAGTATGTGTATGATGCACAGAGGGAGGTTAACAGAAGGGAATGACCCTTAAAATCTCACAGTCTGTCTGGAGTAATTAGAAAAGGCTTCCTGGATAAGAGGGATTCTGAACTGGGCCACCAAGAATAATAGGATTTGAACCTTGATCTACTGTCTCCAGATTCTTGTGGTCAAAACTAAAAGTACAATTCAACAAGATGAAAATAACAAGATCCAAGGTGGTAAATGGAATATCGTGGTTCCAGGTCTTATAAGACCCTAGAAACTTTGAGTTCAAACAAGCATGATCTTATGTAAAGATGTATGTTTCCAATTTGACTCACCTAGTGCCGTGGCCAGCTGGGCTTGTACCTTGCAGAAGTAAATTCTATACTCTGTGTTTTAGAAATGTGCCTGTCAGAAACAACTGTATTCATTAAATTATTCTCAGCCAAACATTTCTTCCTTAGGGTGGGAGGGCAGTCCAAAAACAAGTAGGATTTCCTCAAGCACTTGAATCTCTCCAGCAAATCATTTCAGAATTATAATTTATAATACCCTCAAACAATAGACAAAAAATTCCAGTCCAGATTGAGCTAGGGTTCACAGTTTAGGTAACAGTCTCAGAACAACAGTAACTTAAAATGCAGACACACCCTAGAGAATCTTTTCCTAAAAACTCTTGAGTGGATCAATCAAGTGGGCCCCTGTCCTTGTCAGGTTGTTGCCCAAAACTCCATCCTGAAGGAGAATAGTTCCTCCCTGACCTTTCACCCAGTTTCCTCAAAGAATATGCTTAGGCCCTTGGTAAAGAGAAAAAGGAATTTTGTGCGGGGCATTGTTTTCTAGAAGTTTAATTAAGTATTAGGAGTATTAGGTTTCTTATTTTGGTGAGACCAAGGACTTTAGACTAAAGCCAACCTGCACAACTTGGCAGTAGGTAGGGTCCAAAATTAAAACGGTTGCTGAGGGTCATGTGACAAACAGGAGAGAGTATGCAGAGGCAACCCACCCACTAAGTTACATGACAGGCACAAGAGTGACTAGCAGAAGGCACATTAAGTGGGGCATGGACGAAGCACTTGTTACATCTTTACTTTCTTTTGCATCCTCTACATTTTTTTTCAGGCCTCCCCAAATCCTTTGGCAGGCTGCAGGTCTTACGTTGTATAGGCCTGGACTGAAGTGTTATCTTAAAATTAATTGTAATATGTAGTCTAAAGAGACAAGGTGGGTGAAGGGTAGGGAGGGAGATGTCATAATGTTTATACAACCCTTTTTCAGGGCTAAAGTTTGGGATTAATTTCATCTCCCCCCCCTTTTTTTTGTTTGTTTTTAATGTAACTGGCACATGGGAAGACTGAATCAGTGTGCTTAGCTGATGCAAGTTCCTCATGTGGAAAACAGTTGTTCCCAGAAAGTCATGATGACTTGTGATTCAGGGGCCTGGGGAGGACATTGGAACATGTTGTAGATATTATATAACTGGTTCTGGTCTGGTAATCCTATCATTACAAAAAGTCCTTTCAATTGACTGTGGAGCTGAAACTGGGGAAGCCTTCAACAAGGCACCAGTGACCAGAGCCTCCACCATTTTGTTCTTTGGTTGCACTATACGGTTTTGACTCCTTCATTTGTTGACAGCTTTTGATGAGAGACAATGCAGTGGAGGGAGAAGCCTGGGGATCTTCCTATGGAGTCCACAAAACACAGGGATTCTCTGCTTGCCGAAATTAATCAGGAGCATCTGACTTTGTGAATTATAAAAGGTCAGCAGAACAGCCTACAAGAATCCAAGAGTCCAAACCCATACCACATTTTGAGGCAACCCCCACTGATCCCTAAAGAGTACAGGAGTGACCTTCTTGGCCGAGCCCACCGTAGCTGAATTGAAGACTAGTTTGATCATCATGCCACATGGAGATATGAACTTGGCAGAACTAATGTTATATAGAAATTGTTCAACGTGTTGAGGTCATTCTTTCCAGAGATGAGTTAGGGAAGATTGTACCCCTGAATTATAGAGGGGAATTGTTTGCACTTTTTTCTGTACCTTCAAAGTAAATATTCCTTTGTAAAGATTAATGTTAATTGATCAGGTACTAGGGACTGGCACCTAACAGAGAAGGGAACAAAACCAGTGCCAACTTGAGTTGATGGAGGTAGAGATGACACTCTAAATTCCTCCTAGGGGTTTGCTGGCCTAGTTCTGAGATAGTGAGTAAAAGCAGGTTCATTACATGTGGGGCCTGGTTTATGACAAAATAATGCCCTTCACATTTGCACTGTCCACTAGAGAGATTTTCCACCATGTACTTTAAATTTTGGACATCCTACTATGCCAGATATTAGAGAAAATGGTATATTTTTTTTCTCTTTGTCTTGGGCTATAATTGCGGGGCTCTTTTTCCAGTGTCTATTTCCATTACAAGTCATTTCCATTTGAGATTTCTGTAGATTTATGCATTTATTGATTTGTTGAATGGTTAAATTATTTTTCATATTCTTATATAAGTATTGATGTTTAGACCATTATGTGAGAAGTATGGAGTTTGTATCACTAAAATTTGAGAAAAATTCATATTTTCTTTTTTTATTTAAAAAGATCTAATAGACTGCTCATCTTATTGTAAGTTTCATATGCCTTGCAAATCCTTAGGGTAAGGTTTACCTGGCAACCTTAAAAAAAATCAACTGTTAGTGCTTAGTTCCTTTTCTCGGGCCTTTGCCTTCAGTGCATGACCTATAGTTGGGCTCATGATCAAGGAGATATTAGCCATGTGAAGCCCATGACCTTGAGTCTGTAGTGGAACAGCAAAAAGAGAGCCGAGAGTAATCAGGTAGAACAGCAATGTAAAATTAACAACAAATAACAACAGATTCCTGGGACTACATACTGACTTAGAAAACCACAAATTAGCATTGTCTATGTTATATTGTATTTTTATCTTTTTTTTTTTAACATTTTCCAATTACATTTTATTCTGATTTATACTTCAATTGGTTTGCCAATTGCTGGCTCCATGTTTTACACCGCTAATGTAGAGACCTTGGCTCTCAGCCCAGGACTTATTGAGAAGCAGTGAACAGTGAAATAACAACCCTGGGAAACCATCAGCACAAAGGAAGAGATGGGGGTGGGGGATGAATGGAGTGAGGGATGTAAGTAATCAGATAACCAATTACAACCATGTAGATTTCTTGACCCTCTATGAAGATCGGCTAGAGAGGGCAGAGGATAGGTGAAACAGTAAACCAATAATATGACCTTTTGACATTTTACCTTCTTTTCTTCATAATAACCTCTCTATAAAAGTTTAAATGGAAAAAGAGAAGAAAAGTAGAGTGGTGCCATATTGTGGAAAGCCTTTAGATCAAATAATCTGAATTTTACTGAGTAGGCAATATGGAGTTGTGGGAGATTGCTGAGCAGAGGAATGATGTGGTCTGATCTAACAGTAAAAAGAAGAAAGAAAAAAGAAAGGAAGATAGGAAAGAAGAAATGGAGGGAGGAAGGAAGGAAGGAAAAGAGGAAAGAATATTTTGTCAGGGCTATGAAGGAATAATTGGAGCAAAGAAAGAATAGAGGGAGAAAAACTGTTAGGAAGCTTTGAATACAATCCAGATGGGAAGGAAACAATGAAAATCTGTTTTAGGATGGCAGGTAGAAATAAAATGGGGCATGAATATGAGAGGTATTGTGGGAATTGACAGAATTTGGTAAATGATTGGATAAAAAGGGGAAGAGACAAGAAAAAATCAAAGATAAACTCAATGATAAGTCAGAGATAAAATATATGACGTTGGGCAAGTCATTTAACCCTGTTTACCTCAGTATTCTCATCTGTAAAATGAGCTGAAGAAGAAAATGGAAAACCACTCCTGAATCTTTGCCAAGAAAACCCCAAATGGGGTCACAAAGAGTCAATGCATTGTCTCAGTGCAGCATAGTACTGAATGCTTTGGTTGCATCCCTGAAGAGTAACAGAGGGCAGAATTTTATGCATGATAGGTGCTTAATAAATTTTTTGACCAATTTCTTGAGTGAGCTGTTTTGGATGCCCAGCTTTGTGTATGGTTCTATTGGAGAAAGGTGGAGAAGATGTGGGCCCTAAAGAACTACCAATATGGTTGAGGAGAGAGGATTCACATGTAAGGAACAGAGTAACAGTTATAGAATATTGTGAAAGAGTAGGTAATTAATGGGCTAATATTCATCCCTTCTGTGCTACATCCATAATTCACACTCACAAGTTGGGTCCTCAAGGAATGATTATCCCCATATTTGTAGTACTCTGTGGGTCTACGTTCCTAAACCTATAGCTCATAGACCCCACTGGAGTGTTTGCCTTCTTTCCGGGCAGTTTCTAGAGTACTTAGAGGCTGCCTGAAGAGGAGAAAGGCTCCCTTCTCCTGGTTTCCACATACCTATCCCAACAAAACCATTAAGCTCACATCAGACCAAATAATGATAAAAAAATTCATAGCTCTTCTTCCACGTTTGTGTACCTTTCTTCTCATGTATCCAATTATGAGAAATATCAAGTTCCACCCTTATCTTCCTTCTTTCTACCCTAGCATATTTCCTTTTACTGTTCTTTCCTTTTCTTCTCTTAAAACCCTCATAACAGAATCAACTCATCTTCCCAGGGCCTCTTTTTTCTTGTTTAAATACCTCAATACCTTTTGAAGATATTAATGTTCTGGAAGGACACTTGTTTCTTCTCCCTCGTTAGAATGTTAGCACTGCATTATCAGCTCCTTCAAAAGTTCAAATAAATGTATTTTTCTAGCTTGTTCTTGACTCTTGTGTTTACATTTCAAACTTCCCACTCAGGTCTAATCTTTTCATCAGATATGCCGGATGCTTGCATGATTTCTTGTTTGACTTGAAAGTTTTGGATTTTGTCTATAATATTCTTGGAGTTTTCATTTTGGAGTTTCTTTCAAGAGATGACTGATGGATTCCTTCTATTTCTACTTTGACTTCTAGTTCTAAAAGATTTCAGCAGTTTTAAGATTTCTTGAAAGAGGATACTTGGATTTTTTTGGTTGTGGCTTTCAGGTAGACCAATGATTCTTAAATTTATTCTCCTTGATTTATTTTCCAAGTCAGCTATTTTTTGTGATGACATATCTTGCATTTTCTTATTTTTTTTTAGTCTTTTTTCTTTGTTTAATATTTCTTGTTAATTCATAGGATCTTTGGCTTCCATGTGATCTATTTTAATTTGAGGGGAGTTTGTTTTTTAGGTCAGGTTTTATGCCTTTTTTTGTTTATTAAATAAATTTATTTATTTAACTTTTTACATTCATTTGCACAAAATTTTGGGTTCCAAATTTTCTCCCCATTTGTCCCCTCCCCCCTCCCCAATACACTGAGCATTCTAATTACCCATATCATCAATCTGCCCTCTCTTCTTTCATCCCTCCCTTCCCTTACCCCATCTTCTCTTTTGTCCTGTAGGGCCAGATAACTTTCTATTCCCCATTACCTGTATTTCTTATTTCCTAGTAGCAGGAACAATACTCAATGATTGTTCCTTAAACTTTGACTTCCAACTTCTCCCCATTCCTCCCTTCCCACCCATTCCCTTGGGAAGGCAGGTAATTGAATATAGGCCATATCTGTGTAGTTTTGCAAATGATTTCCATAATAGTCGTGTTGTGTAAGACTGACTATATTTCCCTCCATCCTATCCTGCCCCCCATTGCTTCTATTCTCTCTTTTGATCCTGTCCCTCCCCTCCATCATCCCCCCCACCCTGCTTATCCCCATCTCCCCCACTTTCCTGTATTGTAAGATAGGTTTTCATACCAAAATGAGTGTGCATTTTATTCCTTC
>CM053769.1:411152924-411168953 GCA_028658325.1 Potorous gilbertii
TTTGGGATACAGAAGCCTTGACTCATGTCTTTACCTGATGGTAAGCAGTTTTCTTCCTCGTCAGAGAGGAAGGTTGGAATCATTTGGTCACCAAGAAAATAACCTTCTATGGACTTATTTTTTTCCCTTTTCTGGGCATTTTCCCAGTCAGTTACTTGACTTCTGAGGTTTCTCTCCACCCTGTCTAGATTCACCCAGCTAGTGCTTGGGGTCTGAGATTCAAATGCTGCTCCCCAGCCTCAGGGCTTTCAGTGGCTGCCCAGCTACTATTCAGGGTAAGATTAAATCAGGTTCTCAGGTGGGGGCAGGGCTGCCTCCCAGGCTCAGTTCCCTCAGGGGGTTTATGCAGAGACCTTCAGTAATGGAGCTGCTGCTGAGCTCTTGCCTGCTCCAGGAGCCTCTGGTTGCCTCTGCCTCTGCTGCTGCCTCCTGAGGGGGGCTGAGTTATGGAGACACCCCCACCCCGCTCCCCTCTCAACCAGCCCAGAAGTCTCTCTCACTGACCTGCAGTGCCTGTGGGTGGAGGGACCCCCGTGGCCACCAGAGATTCCGAACCTGAAGCCTGCTCAGATCTGTTCCTCTCGGGTAGGGCTGGGTTCTGCGCTGGTCCCGTGAGCAACAGACCTTTGGTGAGGGTTTTTCGGGTCTTTCTGGAACAGAAATCTCCTCCACTCTGTAGTTTGGTGGCTTCCACTGCTCCAGAATTTGTTAGGAGTTCTTCTTTACAGATATTTTATAGGCTGTGGTTTTGGAGCTAGCATAAGTGTGTCTTTTTACTCTGCCATCTTGACTCCTCCCCCCCAGGTTTTATACCTTTTGTGTAAAACTGTTAGCCACCTTTAAAATTCTTCCATAGTTTTCATTGCTTTCCCATTTTTTTCCTCTAGTGCTCTCATTTCATTTTTCATTATTTTTTTTCCTCATTTTATTTCTTCCAGGAGCTTTAATTGAGTTTTTGACAAAACTGTGGGGTTTTGGGGTTTTTTTAGGTTTTGTTTACAGATGTTTCTGAGTTATTGTCTTCTTTTGGTTTATGTTTTGAGTATTTGCCACTATATTAGCTTTTTATGGTAGTATTCTTTTTTTGTCTGCTCATTCTTCCATCCTACTTTCTGACTTTGAACGTGATTTTAGGGTGAGACTCTGTGTACTTCTGAAGGGAAGGTCTAGGATGGTCCTGCTGATTTCTTGAGAGTATTGAGTATAGCAGCATTTCCAGTTCTCCTGGTGGGGACCTGCAAGCTTTCAGTCTTCCCAAAGTTCTTTTTATGCAAGGCAAATTCTGATTGATTGCTGCAAGTTCCTGACTTGGATTTGAGTCTTGACAACAAATAGATTGCTACTGGATTCTGCCACTATCAGTAGGCTATACTGGTTGAGAATATTTCCTTTGATCTAGGATTCCTAGGCCTGTTTTATTTTCCAGCCTTCAGACAAGTCTAGAAACTAGAACTGAAACCCCACTCCTCTCCTGGGATCTAAGTCACATCATTGCAGCTTGTTTCTGAACTTGTTACCTGTTCTGTACATAACCTGTGTTCACTAGAAGAACACTATTGGACACACAAGTCCCTTTACTCATTTCCCCTCTATCTGTGACCCAGGGCTGAGTAGTGAGTGACAAAACCACCATTTGGCATCTGTTCTTGCACTCTGTACAGATTGCCTAGTGTGGGTCTGATATTTCCTGTTACATTCTCTCCCTAGGTACTAGAGTGTTTTGAGTGGTCTGCTCCTGGCCAGACCCTGTCCCTGTTGTTTACAGACCTCTGTCTATGCCAATTTGGACTGGAAAAAAGACTTATGACTTTTTTCTTGAATTTCTCCATCAGGATTCAGTCTAGTCTGTTTTTTATATCTGTTTGGAGGATTTTTTGAAGGGGGAAAGAAGCTCACAATACTTCTTCCTACTACTCTGAATTCTTAACTCTACCAAAAAGTTTAAGTACTAAGGAACAGTTAGGATCACACAAGGTCTGGCAGCTTCACTATAATTGAGAGACCTTGGAATATAATATTCTAGGAGCCAGAAAATATGGATTTACATCCAATAATTATGTAAATCCCAAAAAGCTCAGTATAATCTAACAAGGGAAAAAATAGATTATTTTTTTATGGAATAAAGAACTTGCTTGTTTTGTGTTCAAATACATATTCATTTGTTTTTATAAGTACAATAAACACATATAGTTCAACAAAACAAATTCCCACATTGTCAATGCCCAAAAATGTGTGTCTCAATCTGGATTTTAGACCCATTAGTTCTCTTACAGGAGTTGGGAATAGAGGACTTTTAAGCATCTCAGATGGAAAGACTGGAGCTGAGTAGGAAGTTTGAAATGTAAATACAAGAGTCAAGAGCAAGCTAGAAAGATATATTTATTTGAACTATTGAAGGAGCTGTATGATAATACAGTGTTAACATTCTAATGAGGGAGAAGAAACAAGGGTCCTTTCAGAAACTTAATATTTTCAAAGGGTATTGAGGTAGTTAAATAAAAAAAGAGGCCCTGAGAAGATGAGTGAATTCTGTTATGAGAGTTTTAGGAGAGCAAATGGAAGAAACAGTAAAAAGAAATACACGAGAGTAGAAATGAAGACAAGGATAGAACTTGATATTTCTCATAATTGGAGTACATGAAAAGAAAGATATTCTGTGGGTTCATCTTTCATTGCCAAAGTAGACCACACTATCAGAGAAATAATGGCATGACTTGCACTTGACTTTGTTTTGAGTGAGGAAGGACTGTGCAGGTCACCAGCCTCACTTCTCCTCCAGAGCCATCTGAATCTAGTGAGCAGATATTCATCAGGATGACTGCAGATGACTCAGGATGAGGCAATTGGGGTTAAGTATTTTGCCCAAGGTCACACAGCTAACGAATGTCAAGTGTCTGAGGTGAGATTTGAACTTAGGTCCCCTGACTCCTGCACTGGTGCTCCATCCACTGCACCACCTAGCTGCCCAAATGAAAAGAAAGATATACAAACATGGAAGAAGGGGTGCAGGGAACTTCGTTCTTACCTCAACTGGACAAAGGAGTATTGAACACATATACACACATACACTCACCAGTTTGGTGCAGAAATACATCAAATTCAAGAGATAAATAAGTGGTGATGAAAGGTGGGGTTTGAGAAGAAGAATAATATCTGGAAGGAAATAATCACAAAGAAAACAAACTTCTTGTCCCTTAAAGGGAGATTTCAAAGGAAAAAGAAAAGATCTGGTATCTAAGAGAATATCTAAAGGAATAGCTGAATAAATCGTGGTGTATGAATATAATGGTTTATTATTACAATGTAAGAAATTATAAAAGACAATTTCAAAGAATCGTTGGCAGTATAAACCAATTCAGAGTGAAGTGAGCAGAACCAAGATAATAATTTATACAAAAACAGCAACATTGTAAAGAAAAATAAGTTGGAAAGACTTAAGAACTCTGATTAAGGACTCTCAGAACTCCCAGAGAACCTATGATGAACCATGTGCCAGCCCCCCCATCCTCCTGACTCTTGAAAGAGAAATGGACACAGGAATTAGAAAGGTACGTATAATTTTGGATGGTTTTACTATGTATTTTACTACTTCTATTTGTTTCACTTAACTATACATGCATCTTTTTTTTCTTTCATTTTTTCCTGGAGTGGGAAAGGTAAGTTGATCCCCCAAAAAGAAGTCCAGGGGAAAAAATTAAATGTACAGGAAAGAACATAAGGAAATTCAGAAGGAACCAAAGACAAGTAGACCCTATTGAATGTAATTTATTGAACTTATTATATACTTTTTTAAAACAAGTGGTAGGAAATGGAGAGTCTTGGTTTCATAGAGAATCCACATTTTGTATCCTGATATGTGTACAGTAATTTTCTTTTGTTTGTTTCTTTTTTTCTGAATTTTAAAAATTCAGAATTTTTAAAAACAATTTTTTTCTGAAGTCAGCCAGGGAACAAAATTAGCTTAAAGCAAAATCATTTACTGAGATGGCATAACAAAAACAGTGGAAACAAAACATCTTCCCCCTAACATTGAGTCCCATAAATATTTATTGTGTTAAAATTGCTACTTGTTCTGGTCCCCTTGACCATTCCCATCCCACCATCCCACCACCCCCTTTATAGGTAGTATAGTAAGTTTAGAAGTAGCCAGTATATGGTCAAAGGATACAAACAGGCAGTTTTCAGAGGAAGAAATTAAAGCTATCTCTAGTCATATGAAAAAATGCTCTAAATCACTATTGATTAGAGAGATGCAAATCAAAACAACTTTGAAATATCACGTCACACCTATCAGATTGGCTAACATGACAAAACAGGAAGATGATAAATGTTAGAGAAGATGTGGGATTGTTGGAACACTAAATTCATTGTTGGTGGAGCTGTGAGTTGATCCAACCATTCTAGAGAGCGATTCAGAACTGTGCCCAAAGGGCTACAAAAATGTGCATACCCTTTGACCCAGAAATATTACTTCTAGGACTGTATCCCCAAGAGATCATAAAAATAGGAAAGGGTCCCACCTGTACAAAAATGTTTATATCAGCTCTCTTTGTGGTGACCAAGAACTGGAAATTGAGGGGATGCCCATCAATTGGGAAATGGCTGAATAAATTGTGGTATATGAATGTAGTGGAATACTATTGTGTTATAAGAAATGATGAACAGGAAGACTTCAGAGAGGCCTGGAAAGACTTATATGAACTGATGCTGAGTGAAAGGAGCAGAACCAGGAGAGCTTTGTATATAGCAACAACCACAGTGTGTGAGGAATTTTTCTGGTAGACTTAGACCTTCATAGCAATACAAAGACCTAAAAAATTCCCGGTGGACTAGAGGCAAATCGCCTTCCACATCCAGCAAAAGAACTATGGAGTTGGATCACAGAATGAAGCAAACCATTTGTATTATGTTTTGTTTTGTTTTATGGTTTCTCCCATTCATTTAAATTCTTCTATGCAATATGACTAAGGTGAAAATGTATTTAATAAGAATGTATGTGAACCTATATAACCTATATATAAGAACCTATATAAGATTGCATGCTGTCTCGGGGAGGGAGTGGGGAAAGAGGGGAAAGGAGGGAGAGGGAGGGGAAAAAAAATCTAAGATACATGGAAGTGATTGTAGAACACTGAAAACAAATAAAATAATTCTTTAAAAAGAAAAATAGAACTAGCCAGTATAAAGTAACAACAGCAGGAAATGATTGCCAAGAGGAACTTGCAAGTCACTTATAGATTATCCATAGATTAAAGGAGTATGATGTTTCCTTGCAAACTGTACCACATATTAACTAAAACTTACATCCTGAGGCTACATGCTACATCAGGAGGAGCCAGTTAGGCCTTGCTGCCATGATCTATAAACCTCAGTCAGATAAGCTCTAGATATCTGCACTAAGACCATCTGAACACCAATGTTGCTGATACAATGCCAAGGTAGCACAGAAAAGAGTCAATTTGTCCCTCACCGAAACCCTATTAAAATGAGATCCCCAAAGTCCTGACCATGCCCCCATTCCCAGCATTCCTCCTGGGTCCATGCTGCTGAAGCCTCCCAAGCCTAATCCATGGTTATGTAAATGACTTTCTCCCTTAACATTTTCTTCACTAGACCGCCTGTCTTCCTTCACGACCTCATTCCCATCCCCATGCAGTCTACCTCCACACCACGCCCCAAAATTCTCACCATTTGTCTCTGTATTTTCTGTACCATTTGTCCCAGTACCTTCTGTGCCTTATTAAAGTATGATTAAAGCGTTACTCCCCACTGCCACTGTGACCTAGTGAGTACCCAAAGAACTGGACATGCTTGGCCCATTTCATAATTTGATAAATTAATTAGCAATTCACATGCTATGTCAACAGGACAAGTAGACACACAGAGCTCACTAAAAGAGAAGCATACATGTAAGTTTTATATACAATCTCTTTAAATTCTTCTTTTTATATAGAAATGATCATTTTGGTAATGATTGTTATATTCATAATTTTTTAAAAGATTTTTTTAAAAGGTCACTTGAACATAATGGGGGCAATGGATGGGGAGGGACAAAGGATATCAATGATGGTAAGGCAATCTCTGAACCCAGAAGGCCAACCAGATACAGGGACCAAGAAAAGTCAGCAAGCTCAGGGTCTCTTGTTGGAGTTAGGGATCCGGAAAAGTTTAGAATGTGAAAAATAGTGTTAACCATGGCCCAGGCCCCCACCCCCAACAAAGGACTCAGTTCGTATAGGCTAAGATCCCAGACTGTGAGCTGATCCCTTAAAAGGAGTCAGTATCTTTTCGACTTGTTGCCCTCAGCTTGTAGTTAAGTCCATAGGAGACAATTTGAAGGACTGCTAAGTAAATATTTTCCACTTATCCTGGACCTGCCCTGGATATGCATTATCTGACTTGATAAGGTTCAGATCTTTTGTACTTGTTGTACAGCTTTAGTCCTTTATGAGACTGCCTGGCAATCCCCTATTGAGGATTCTTTTCCTCTTCCAAGCCTGCTGTTGAAAATATCTCCCTGTAGAAGGTAGACCAAGGCCTGACTCTGTCTTCACAACTCTAAAATTTGGGAATTCTTGAACTCATGAGGTAGCCTCTATGACAGAAATGTCCATTCTACAGCTTACACCTCCAAGATCTTAGTGTTGTGGATTTAGAAGTAGAAGAGATCTTAAAGGTCATTAAGTTTAACCCCCTCATTTTACAGATGAGGAAACTGAGGCCCAGAGAGTTTAGGTGGCTTGTCCAGGGTGCGCTACTCATAACACTGTATTGCCTCATAAAGGAAATAGGATGGCAGAAGAAGACAGCTAGGAAAGAGAGGGCCAGAGAGCTTCCTTCTCAGGTTCATAGGCTGCCCGCCATGTGCTTCTTCTCTAAGTTATTCTTTTCCACTCCTAGGTGGGCTGGGGGAATTTCTTTCTCTACTTTACTATGTCCTAATCTAGAATCCCAAGGGAGAGAAAGCAGGAGAAAAGAAGACCTGTGTTTGCTTTTGTAGATCATAGGGGAGGGAGGCTCTTCTGAGCAGAACTTCCCCCATCCCCTCTCCCCCTTTCCACCCTCAGAAGTCAATCATCATGGACGCTCCCTGTAAATCATTAATTAGATGGCTTGTCAGATTGATTAGGGGCTCCACTCATTACCTTCTAGTACTATGAGGAAAGATGAAAACCCTAAAACCATGTATCAAGCTCCTTTGGACCAGTTTTAAGTAGATAAGTTAGTGCCTGGGCAAACTGACCCAGTTCAGAGTGGTCTAAGACAGAGGTGTCAAATACACAGCCTGAGTATAGCCAGAGTCAGAGTAAAATGTAATTAGAAAATATTCAGCAAATTAAATACAAATACAATAAAATATGGATAATGTTAATATGTGTGCTTGCAGAGATCCTTATATATGGTTTAGTGGCCTCTGCTCTTCCTTGAATTTGGCTTGGCCATCTCCAGTTGTCTTGATCTATATCTTGTCACTGGGCCTAGATAGCTCCTGAGGAGAAAGTAAGGCTGGAGACTTTATACAGCCTCCCTCACTTAAATCCAATTCACTTGCAAATCATGGCATCCTCCTCCTAAAGCCACAATCCTCTTTGAGAACAAAGGACAAAACACACGACTACACACACAAAGGTCTGGAACTCTATCCTTGTACTAATATTCTAATATCACTCATTAGTCAGTTAGTCAATAAGCACTTATTAAGTATTTACTATGTACTAGGCACTAGAGATACAAATACAAGCAAAAAGAAAGATAGCCTTTGCCCTTGAGGGACTTACATCATAATGGAGGAAGATGGGTTTCAAAGGGGAAAAGAAAAGCAGGAGGGGTTAGTGAAGAAGGCATACTCAAGCTGAGGGGGAGAGGTGAGTGATCATGGCATCTAAGTCTGTGGAATGTGGGATGGTTTCTTTGAGCCATTCTCCAAAGTGGAAGTTCTGGGGAGAACCTACTGGAGATATAGTCTAGGTTTTGACACTATTCTGAGTCCTGGATTTGGAGTTAGAAGACCTAGGATCTTCACTAAGGTCAGGGTTTTTTTTATTGTTGTTGTTGTTTTACCATTTGTTTTATCTTTGGCAAATAACTTTTCCACTCTAATTGAAGTATGTTTATCTATCATAGTATTATGGGGACAGCTAGGTGGCGCCATAGTGCATAGAGTGATGGCCCTGGAGTCAAGAAGACTCATTTTCCCTTCAAATCTAGCTTCAGATACTTCTCTGTGTGAGCCTAGGCAAGTCACTTAACGCTGTTTGACTCAGTTTCCTCATCTGTAAAAATCTGGAGAAGAAAATGGCAAACCACTCCAATATCTTTGTCAGGAAAACCCCAAATGATCATAAAGACTATGTGTATGGGAGGAGGTATCTTTGTATTTTGCCTCTATGTCTTTCCTTTAATAATAACTTAGAAGCACATGGCAGGTTTCACCCGTAGGTGAAGGAATATTGGAGATGGCCACACCTTTCAAAGGTCAACCTAACAAGCAGCAGGAATATGGAATCTATAGTACAGGCCAGGATTTTCACAAAACCAGAGGGTGAGGACCAAAGCGCTGACCCAGCATAGATGGATGGATCCAAAGGCAGCTAAGAGGAAGCTACAGTAACATAACCATCAACTAAATATGTCAAATATGGAAGTGAAGCTATCAGGAGAATGTACATAGTCATTTTATAGTAAAGTTTGAACCCACTCTCGCCTGAGATCAAGGTGGTATAGGGAGAGTGTGCCCTCAGGGATTGAGGGAAAATGTCTGTAACATCTGTTCTTGCTACATCTTTTAAGCACATATCCTTTTGTAAAAGCTAATTCAAGTTAATTAGCTAAATGAAACTGGAACACTAGTCATTGGGGAGTTAATATTGAGAAGAGCATAAGGAATACCTCAAAACAATAGCACTAGAAAATCATCCCTGACCCCTCAGGAGTACCCTTAGAGCCCTGAGGGAGAGATACGGACTTGTTCAGAGACCTGACTCATTTGTATGAGTGAGTTGAATGAAGATTCTCAGAACTTTTCATAGACTACAATAGTATAATATATCTAGAACTAGAAAGAACCTCAGAAGTCTAACATCTTCACTCTGCATAGAAGGAAATGAGATTCAAGGAGTGATTTGTCCAAGATCAACCAGTAATGACCTCAGAAAGGGCACATGACCCAAGAACCATTCATTTCAGAGCTAACATTCTTTCTACCAAACCATGCTGATCCTGTGGTCCTTCAATACTTTCCAAAAGTACGAGCAGCAAAGAGTGGATTTAAGGGGTTTGGGTGGACTCACAGTCACATTCTCACTATATTTCCAGTAAGACAAAATGCTGGATAACTGACATTGTTTTACCCTCAAAGAGTGCAGACTCTTGGAATAGTCTCAAAGGAATCAAAGCCTTGATCAAAAGTGATGAATCAAGTGTCTAACTAGGTCGTTCAGGGCCCAGACTCAGGAAGACTCATCTTCCCAAGTTCAAATCTAGCCTCAGACAGTTCCTAGCTGTATGACCAGGGCAAGTCACTTAACCCTATTTGCTTCAGTTTCTCCATCTGCAAAATGAGCTGGAGAAGGAAATGGCAAACCACTCTAGTATCTTTGCTAAGAAAACTTCAAATGGGGTCAAAAAGAGTCAGACCTTACTGAAACAACTGAACAATAATAATAAGCTCCACAGACACAAAGAAAGCAAAAAAAAACCAAACCCCAAAAAACAAAAACCCATTACCAACAAAAACATCTTTTAGAGCTATCATGGAACTTAGAAATCATAGACTTCTGTCGCTGGACCCATAGCTTATAACAACTTGCTTATGACAACTCTTCAAAGATTTGAACTCATTGATTCTATGGGACCTTGGGCAAGAACAACTTCTCTGGTCCTCAGTTTCCTCATTGTGATAATATCATAAGAAACCTTCCAGCAGGGCTTCAATTGACTTCTTTAAGAGGGGGCTAAAGTTGCTAAAGATTCTGGAAATTATATTTTTTTCCAAAATTGGGAAGAGAGGAAGTTATTATGAGATCATGATTGGAGGACAGTTTTACACTAGAACAGGTTTCTTTTAAAAAAAGAAGAAAGAAAACACAACTTGAAGAGAAAGAACTCAGGAAGAGGAAGGGCACTGCCATTGTTGATCCCAAGACTGCTGCTATGACATTGCCTCTCCATGGGGGAAGCCCTGCTACCTCCTCCTCACAAGACAGCCAGAAGGACATTAAACACTATCTTCCCACCCTCTAGCTCTTCTCTTCTCCAAACTAAACACCCCCAGTTCCTTCAGTCTCATTTGGTTAGTAACTTTTCGTCATTACTTTTAATTCTGTCCTCTAAGGCCAAGCAGAACAAATCCAATCACTTTTCCCTTGAGAAACTAAATACATGGGGGTTTAAAACATGCACAGAGAGACTTTTATGCTTTTTTTCCCATGTGGAGATGCTTAGGGTCCCGATTCCTGTTTCTAGGAGAATCACAAAAAGGTGTAAGGGAAGCACCTGAAAAAGACTGGAGTATGTGTGGATTAGGGGTAAGAAATTGGCCTTGAGGCTACTTCGGAAGTTTGCATTCAGTCAAATGACTGCACTTGAGGACCTAGAAGGCCACATGTGGCTTCAAAGTCACAGGTTCCCCACTCCTGGTATAGATATTCTATAGCTAGTTCTAGTCAGCTAACCACATGAGAAAAAGGAGGCTCATGGACTGGCTATGGAGGCATTTAGAAAGGCATAGCAGCTTCATCCGTGGCTTTGCCCCAGCTTGCCTGCAGAGCTCAGTGAAGACCGCAGAGCCCATACCCTTATGGAGGAAAGACGTGGAGGGCTCCTCACCACCCCATCATTCTAGAATTTGGGTTCAGCATTGATTCCTGGATGTGTAAGAAAGTGGAGCTTCCTTCAGCATTGTTGTTCCAGCACACCACTAATGCCCAAAGGAAGGACCTTTGAGAATGATCTTTGGGACCCCAGACCAGCAGTAACTGAGACACAGTCCCTTCTAGCAATCACACCACATCTGGACATGAAGTTGGTGGAATCAACGTGGTGTGAACTAAACAGTTTTAAGCCTATGCCCCCCACAAACTGATGTAGTATATAGGGAAACTTATGCCCCAAAGATATTGGGGAAAATGTTTGTACTTTGTTTTTTGTCATATCCATGAGGTAAATATCCCCAAAAGCTATCCAATACTAAGTGGCAAAATGGAGCAGGGGTGTTAGTGTCTGGGGCCCTAAAATGAGTGAAACTCAGCTGATGAGGGCTTAAGCCAAGGGCAGCAGAGAAAAGAGACACCCACATACCCCTCAGTGTTCCCTAGAGCAGGGGTATCAAAATCAAATAGAAACAGATAGAAAACTACAAATTCATATCATCTATCTTGTATTTTGATTTATTTTGTTAAAGATTTCCCAATTTTATTTTAATCTGGTCCAGGTCTAATGTGGGTAGAAAATTTGACACCTTTGCCCTGAGGAGTAATAAGCTACCTGGCTCTGGAAGCTGGAGCTAGAGCTACATCTCACACCTAGATTATTTATACTATCCTAGCTCCCAACCCCAAGTCTTTTCTTTCTGCTAAATATGCCTCAGTTCCCACAGTCCATCTTCATATGGGATGGTTTCTAGTATTTTCACCATCCTGGTTACCATCTTCTTGATAAAACTGGTAACCTAATCAGGCAGGAAGACAAACATAACACATACCTGGTACATAAAGTTGAGCAGCTGAATCACCTTTGTGATTCCCCATTTAAATGGCCTCAGAAGGGTTATATCCACTAGGGAGTGCTGAAGTGTGCAATACAAGTGTTTTCTTTCCTTTTGTGAGTCTTTAGTTGTAAACTATGCTGATTATAGGGTGGGGTCTACAAGGAGTAGTTTGTTGCAATAAAGGACTGTCATGTGAAAACCTGCTCATCTCTGGGCTGGTTTTTTTAGGTTGGTGGTGTTTTTTTTTCTTAGTGATAATGACTCACCAGGTAAACTACCTTTTTTTGTTGGACCTATTTGCAGCTGGGCTCCTGGTCCCACTGAGGCTCCTGGGAAAGAGGGAATCCTTTCTGTCTGGTTGGCCTCTCCCTCTGCTCATCTGCTGATAATAGCACTGATATTTGAGGTTAGCCTAAGCAAACCCAAATGCATACTGATGCACTGCAGTCTGGTGGGACTTACTCTTACTGGCCTGGGAGTCAAAAGACCTGGGTTTGAGTCTTAGGTTTGCCACTAACCTGTTGTGTGACTTGGAACAAGTCCTGTTTCCTCTCTTGGTTTCAATGTCTTTTGTAAAATGAGGTTTGAACAAGGCCATTTCCAAGGTCCCTCCCAGCTTTACAATCCTAAATCCTATAATTCTAAGGTTAACTTCCAATAAGAATGTTTTAGGACTGCTCTGATTGAATAGCTGGGTGACTTGGATGTGTTCCTTTCCCTCTCTGGGCCTGCTTCCTCTATCATAAAACAAGGGGATTGGACTAAATGGTCTCCAGTCTTTCATCAGTTTGGTTCTCCAATTTCACTAATCTTTGGCTTCCCATTTAAGGCTTCTAGCTGTTTCTCTTTTGAGTGAAGGGATGACTAAGAGAATGATGACTGCCTTAAACGTCTTCATTTTGTACAAAAATCATGGAAGTGAGTCACTCTCAGCAGGGGAATTCAGACGTGCCTAAGGCTGTTCCAATGATTGGCTCTGCCCTGAGCTTCTCTCTGCCTAGGCCTGCCTAACCCAACAATGTGGTGGAAAGGCATTTATCCAGGGTTTCTTCCTTGGAAAACCTCTGTCTTAGGAATCCAGAGGAAGAACTGGGAAATTGCTAAAGTTCATTTTCAAAGCCCCAGTTTTGAGCTCTTTTATTTTCTCTTTCCCAATTTCCAAACTTTTCCATTTCAGGTATTCTACCATCTCTCTGCCTGTTAAAAATCTGCTTTTATTTGGAAAAAATCTGACAAACTCATTCACACCAAGGTATAAATGACTGACAATAATATGAATCCTACTTAGGTGGGGTTGCAGCTTAACAGTGAGCAAAGCATTAACTAAATGAAATGATTCATGGGTTCTTAACATGCAGTTCACCCTTCTTATTTTATAGAAAAGGAAAATTGAGGTCCAGAAGCAAAAGGGGATTGCCCAAAGTCAGAGCTATCCACCTTAGGAATTATCTAGATGTCCCATGAGGTGTGCTGCCTGAACTAGATTAAAGTGCAATTGGGAAATATTGAACAAAATAAACAAAAATAGAATAGAACATAGCTATTTTTAATTTATAGTTTTATAAGCCAATATGTGACCTTATCCAGGGTTCCTTATGTATATAAGGGATACTTTGTATATAATGTATTGTCTCCATTTTCTATTTGACTTTGGTACCACTGCTCTAGGAAATTTTACCTTCGTTTTAAGGATTGGCAATTAGATTCCACAAACAGAGAAAAAAAGGTCAAGAACCATTAGGTGTCCAAAGATGTAAGTTTAAATGTGAGAAGTATAGTGGTAAAAAAAAGGATTAAATTTGGAGGTAAAGGGCATGAGTTCAAATCTCTCCATCTTCCTAGCTGTGCAACCTTGAGCAAGTAGCTTAAACTTCCTAGGCCTAAATTTCCTCCTCAGCAAAAGAAGGGACTGTACTGACGGCTCTCTAAGGTCTCTCACTTTGCGAATTTATAATCTTATGATTTTTTCCCCTCTCTTCTAGTACCCCACCGTCCTTTAGTGTTCCAAGAACTTCTCACTCTCCTCTGCTTGCCCCAAATTCTTCTCTTTAGGTCTGCCTCTCCAGAGCATAACCAATAGTCTGAATTCTTATGCCTTTTTCCATTTCAAAGCCAGTTCTCAATTGGACAAACTCTAATATGCTCATTTAAGGGCAGCTAGGTGTCAAAGTGGATAGTGCTGGGCGTAGAGTCAGGAAGACTCATTTTCCTGAGTTCAAATCTGGCCTCAGACATTTACTAGCTTGTGACCTTGGGCAAATCACTTAACCCTGTTTACCTCAGTTTCCTCATCTATAAAATGTGTTAGAGAAGAAAATGGCAGACCACTCCACTATCTTTGCTAAGAAAACCCCAAATGGCATTCCAAAGAATCTGACATAATTGAACAGCAACGACATTAAGCTCATTTACATAGAGATGTTACTGATGAATCAATCATTCATTGGCTTAATGTGTTGCATTCTTCACAATTACATTTTAAAAGGGGATAATGCTTTAATCCAAAAGAATGAAGCCCTACTGGTGGAATTTCAGTCACTGTGACAGATGAGGGAGGCTTCCTGTTACCCTTCAAATTGGACTAGGTTGGTCTAAATTCTTTCTTACCTACTCAAAAAAGTCGACCTTAATTTCTACTTCTTCCAAAAGTGGTCCTACTCTCCTGTGAGCACCTAAAATACTTTGTCCCCATTCATTTTTACAAATACCACACTCCATCTTGGATTGTGATGATATATATTTGAGTGTTTCCCCACCCAACACACACACACACACACACACACACACACACACACACACATGATGCTAGGCTCTCTGAGGGTAAGGACTGTCTTATTCATGTCTGGCTCTTCCTCAATCCCACATCAGGGTTCTGTATAGCATAGGCACTTAAGAAAAATTTGTTTGGATATTTGTTTTGAACTTTGGATTTGACTGTATAACATGGGAGACACTGGTGCAGGACCACTTGGCATAGTGTTCCCACATCAGAAAAGGTGCTGTGCTTTATAAGCAAACCAGAATTGAGACAGCACAAAGTGAACATTGGATGTGCAAATTCAGAGTATCCGCCACAAATATTCATACTGACTATCTGTGCCCAATATGTGGTAGAGTATTCCAAGCTCGTACGGGTCTAATCAGACAGTCAGACACATTGAAACTTCATTTTATCATGATGATGTCATTTTGGTCCTCTTCCAGAACAAAGGACAACAACCAACCAACCAACCAAGAAATATTTGTTTAATCATATCAAATTTTGATTTTGATTAATTTTGAGTTGGGGTTGGGGGGGTAGGGTGAGGAGAACCCTACAGATCATTTCATCCAAATACTTCATTTTATTATTTTTTTATTATTGTTTGTCCTTCAAAGACCACGACATTATTATGAATTAAGATAGAAAACCAAAAAAGGAAAATGATTTGCCTCAAAATTACTCCACAAAGCTACAATTCCAACCCAGGTTCCCAGAAAATTCAGTGCTTTTTCAGAATAGGATAGGATAGGACAGGACAGGGCAGGGCAGGACAGGACAGGACAGGACAGGATAGGATAGGATAGGATAGGATAGGATAGAAATTATCCTCTGCCTCCAACCCAGTAAAAATACCCTGTTAGAAACAAATGAAGGCAAGTTTATGTTTAACAGCTTTTCTGGATATCATTCCAAATGGGAACCTTCCACAATCTGACTGCAGATTTATTTCTCTTCTCTCACTACTTCCCTTTGTCTCTCTCTGCCTCCAAGCAACTCCTTAAATCAAGTTAGCCTCCTCACTGTCCCCAAGAGTATCCCTTCAGCCTTTTGTTCCTGTCCATCCTGCCTCTCCAGCCAACTCCCCAATATTTGCCATCTTTCATAACATGTGTCTTATTCATCTGTTTTTCATTACCTTGCAAACAGTAGGTCATTAGGAAAATTTTTGATGGACTGATTATTTGGTTGTTTTTCCAGTTGGATCCAACTCTTGGTTAATCCCATTTAGGTTTTCTTGGTAAAAAACATTAGAGTAGTTTACCATGTCCTTCTCTAGCTCATTTTATAGAATAGGGTTAAATGACTTGCCCAGGGTCACATAGCTTGTAAATGTCTGAAGCCAGATTTGAACTCAGGGAGATGAGTCTGCCTGACTCCAGGCCGGGCACTTAATTCATTGCACCAGCTAGCTTTGTAGGTGGATAGATGGACAGATGATATGACATGGTGACACACTGCAAAGACCTTTGGGCTATAAGTCAAGAAACCTGGGTTCTTTTTTTTAATATAAATTTATTTATTTAACTTTTTACATTCATTTTCACAAGATTTTGGGTTC
>CM053769.1:411169453-411279974 GCA_028658325.1 Potorous gilbertii
TCTTTTCCCAGTTTTTCCTCCACCTGTCTAACTTGATTTTCAAAATCCTTTTTGAGCTCTTCCATGGCCTGAGCCCATTGGATATCTATTTCAGATGTTTGGGATACAGAGGCCTTGACTCTTATGTCTTTACCTGATGGTAAGCAGTTTTCTTCCTCGTCAGAGAGGAATGGTGGAAATATCTGTTCACAAAGAAAGTAACCTTCTATGGACTTATTTTTTTTTCCCTTTTCTGGGCATTTTCCCAGCCAGTTACTTGACTTCTGAGATTCCTCTCCACCCTGTCTAGATCCACCCAGCTAGTGCTTGGGGTCTGAGATTCAAATGCTGCTCCCCAGCCTCAGGGCTTTCAGTGGCTGCCCAGCTGCTATTCAGGGTAAGATTAAATCAGGTTCTCAGGTGGGGGCAGAGCTGCCTCCCAGGCTCACTTCCCTCAGGGGATTTATGCAGGGACCTTCTGTAATGGAGCTGCTGCTGAGCTCTTGCACGATGTACCTTTGGGATCGGTTTTTCAGGGCCCTCTGGAATGGAAATCTTCACTGTGTTGCTGCGTGGCTTCCACTGTTTCAGAATTTGTTGGGAGTTCTTTTTAGAGGAAATCCATAGGCTGTGGGTTCAGAGCTACTCTGCCATCTTGGCTCTGCCCCCGAAACCTGGGTTCTGCCTTGACTCTGCCATTGACTTATGTGATCTTGGGTACATTTCTTTCCTTCTCAGAGCCTCAGTTTTCCCTTCTGTAATAAAAGGAGTTGGGCTATCAGAGGTTCTTAATCTGAAGCCCTTGAATTTGTTTTTAAATATTTTAATAACTCCCTTTCTGTGCAGTTGGTTTCCTTTGTAATAATAGGTATTTTATTTGTGCATTTAAAAACATTATTCTAAGAAGAGGTCCATGGGTTTCACCAGACTGCAAAGGGGTGCATGACAAAAAGAGCTCAGAACCCCTGCTGCTCCCTTCGAGCTCTAGAATATTCTATAAACAAACATTAACTGCCTCCCTAGTGCTTTTACTACCCGTGTGGGCATGTCAGTATCTGGTCCAGAGTTTTCTCATCTGTAAAATGATGAGATTGGACTTGATGATTTCTAAGGTTCTTTCTAGCTCTAAATCCTGGTAGTGTAAGTAGGATCCAGTGAACCTCAGCATTACATTGCTATGTGCTTTCCACATACTAAATACTTCAGGTTGATTGTTGTCCTTCATTCTTGAAGAGGACCAAATTCATCACCATACTAGAGTCAAGTTATAGGATATCTGACTGGCTGCTCAGACCAATGAGAGCTTGAAATGTTCTACCACAGGTCAGGCAGAAATAGTCCATTTGGGGTAGATTCTCTAAATTTGTACATTTCATGTTTCTTTTGAGCTACTTCAATTCTGCTTTGCTCATAGAGCATAGCACTTTCTTGGATGAGGGCATGCCATGCTGGGCAAAGCTGTGCCAGTGTCTTCCCTGTCACACAATCAATTCCAAAGTTCTTCAGAGGGACCTTGTATCACTTCTGACCACCACATGAGTGCCTGTCTTGTGTGAGTTCTCCTTTTAGGCAAGCATGCATTTGGCATTTGAACTATGTGACCAGTGAATTGGAGTTGTGCTCTCAGCTGTAGAGGTTGAATGCTTGGCAATTCCTATGGTTGTGGTTGTGATTTGTCCTTCATTCTCAAAGAGGACCATGACATCAGGGAGATGATCACATGACTCTCAATTTACTTTGATTTGAGTGGGGGAGGGCTATGCCAAGTCAGCAGTCTCTCTTTCTCCTCCAGAGTCATCTGGGTCTAGTGGCCAGATATCAATCAGGATGACTGGAAGTGGCCCAGGATGCAATGTGAGACCTTGGCCCTTTTAAGCTAAGGTCTTTTCAGGTTCTTACTTTGAGTGAATAGGCCTCTTCAAGAAGGGAGTCAAGAGATGGTCCCTTTAATAAAAAAAAAAAAAAATCAAACAGGCAGGGGAAGACCCTCAGGGTTGCTGGCCAAAAGAGAAACAGGTATTGTCTCTGAGCCAGGAGGACCCAAAGAATTATCACTAAGTAGTGCCTGGATCTGGCAATTTAATTCAAGAAAAGATCTCAGGGTCTGGTACCTTATCTGGTGCCTTCAGAGTCTCTCTAAGACTGTTCAAATGGAAGCAATTCAATCTCCTGGCATGGCACGGGTAGACTGTCCAAGTTTCACAGGCATACAACCATGAGGTCAGCACAGTGGCTCCATAGAGCTTCAGTTTGATAGGCACTCTGATATTTCTTCCCTCCCATACTTTTCTTTGGATCCTCCCAAACACTGAGCTAGCTCTGATAAATACTTAAATCTCTGTTGAATTGATAAGAGGAAGTTAAACTCTAAGATATCCCTCCAAAGCTCTGGAGTAAACAAAGGGGAAGGACATCAAAATGTTGCAAGCCAGGAGGGTGGATTTGTTTCCACCTTTGCTGCCATTTCTGTCTCTGTGTTCCTCCGTGGAATTTTTCAAAACTACCACTTGGAGACCGGTGAGTGAGTCCAGGTGGTGGTGAGTCTCTAGACCAGGATCTTCTGGTTGGTTATTGCTAAGTCAGACTCCTATGGTACTAAGGAGAGAGAATCAAAAGCTCATAACCTTCAGAGCTGGATGGGTCAGTGTAAGGAAAACTTCTTAATAATGAGAGTTGTATAAAAGTAGAGCAAGTGACTTTGGGGAAATGGTGGCTTCCCCGGCATTGGAGGCATTCAAAAGGAAGTTGAAAGAGTATCTGTCTTGGATTTTATAGAAGGAATTTCTACTTAGTTATAGACTGAGCTAGAACAAGGGTCCTTAATTTTTCATGGATACCTTTGGCATTCTGGTGAAGCCTACAGAGCCCTTCTCAGAATAATGTTTTAAATGATTGAAGGAAATTCTAAATTTCAGCAAGAGATTAATGGAAATAAAGTTTGTAAGATTTTTATTTTTTTCCCTATATACATTCATACACTCCATGAAATCTATCCATAGACTCCTTAAAAAATTCTGGGCTCTACGTCCTCTGTAAAGCCTTCTGATTCTAAGGTTCTCTTATTCTATGCTGCTCTGCCTAGTTAATCCAAATGTAGAAATTGGGGAAGTGACTGACTGATGCATATGTGAGTGGTGGAACTAGAATTCAGATTCTGGATGCCTAGTTTTCAAGCCCTGAGTCCTAGAACAGAGAAAATAAAATGTCAAAACTGTAAAGACCTTTGGGATATTGATGACAGAATGTTAGAGGCAAGAAGGTCTTTTAAGACCTTTCATTTCACAGATAAGGAAACAGAAACCAAGGTATAGAAAACGATTGGTCTAAGGTTTCATAGCTCCTTTGGGTATCAAGCATTTGGAAACTCCCCATTTTTTGATGCAGCATAAATCTCTTCCAATCCCCTAATATTATGCTTTCTTTTTTATTAATATTGTAAAAATGAACAATTCTGTTCATAAAAAATTCAGATTACAGAAATGATTAACCATGGTTCTGGAGGACTGGTGAAGACGAGAGCTTCCCACCTTGTGGCCAACAGACGATAGACTAATACGCAGAATGAAAAACACAGTTTTAGATGCAGTCAATTTTGCTTGACTTTGTTTTACAAGTTAAATTCAATAGACATTGCTTAAGCACCTACTGTGTGCTAAAGAGGTAGCTAGATGGCTCAGTGGATAGAGCACTGGGTCTGGAGTCAGGAAAACCTGAATTCAAGTCCTACCTTAGATTCTCCCTAGCTCTATGACCCTGGGAAAGTAACTTCATCTGTTTGCCTAATCCACCATGAGAAGGAAATGGCAAACCACTGCCAAGAAAACCCCCTATGGGTCACAAAGAGTTGCACACAACTAAAAAACAGCAACAATATGCCAGGCAAAATGCTGGACATACAAAAATGAGGAAAAGACAATCCCTGCCCTCAAGAAGTTTGGAGACAACTTCAAACAAATATATACACAGGATAAATAGGAAATAATTAAGAAAAGGGAAAACACTGAAATTAAGAGTTGTTAGGGAAAGCTTCCTGTAGAAAATAAGATTTTAGATGAGACTTAAAGGAAACCAAGGAGGTCAAACCAAGGAGGGGAAGCTTTCCAAGCATGGGGGATGGCCAGAGAAAACTCCTGGAATGGAAAGGAGTATCTTTTTCATGGCCAGTGTCACTGAATTGAAGATTATGTGTTGTGTCAGGGAGTAAGGTCTAAGAAGACTGGAAAGGTAGGAGGGGACTAGGATATGAAGGATTTTGAATGTCAAAAAGAACATTTCATATTTGCACCTGGAGGAAATAGAAGTTTATTGGAGTTTATTAAAAGTAGAGTAAAAGGGTGACATGATCAGACCTGCACTTTAGGAAAATCACTTCAGTGCCTGAGTGGAGAATAGAGTCTTTCTTTCTTTCTTTCTTTCTTTCTTTCTTTCTTCCTTCCTTCCTTCCTTCCTTCCTTCCTTCATTTATTTCCTTTTTTCTTTCTTTTTCTTTCTTTCTTTTCTCTCTCTGTAGGTGAAAGTAGGAGGGAGTAAAAACACAGGCTTGATAACTAAAAAAAGATTTAAAAAGCATTACACTTTAAACACTGGAAAAATAAAATCACTTCCTTGTTTCCTTGTTTTCTTTCCTCATTTATAACTAAATGCTTTTTTCTCATTACCATAACTGATACTAACATGAAGGGCTAAGACAAAGTTGCTTTGTCCTGGTGACTGTAGCGAAAACGTTTAAATTGCTAAAGAATATAAAATATATATTGCAGTTTCGAAGCAAAACCATAGTTTATCTAAATCTCCCTTTAGCCCAATTTCCTCTTCCATTGGAATTTCTTTTTATCTGTGGCATGATGAGTGGGCATCTAATAATTGACCTTTGTCAAGGCATTCTCCTTTCTGGAATTTAGTTGGTTACTCTGTAAAGGAGGGGATTGGATGAGGTGGTCTCTAGGGTCCCTCCCACCTCTGATTGTCTACACTCTTAGGTTCTAAGGGCCTTTCTATTTCCAAAGGCATATGAATCTACTTAGGGACTTCCCAGTAGGACTAGATTAGTTATCACTACCCAATCATGCCCCTTGTGTGCCACTGCCTCCCCATCTTTGTTCACACGGATCCTTTTACATGGATTTCTCTCCCTCTTATCTATCAGTTGTAATCCTATTTACCCCTTAGGTTCAACTCAAGTAATAAGAATAGCTCATATTTCTACACCACTCTAAGGTTAACAAACACTTTTTCTCCCAATTACCTGGGAGGTATGTGGTACAAGTGTTATCTCCATCTTGCCTATGAGGAAAATGAGAGTTAAAGAGTGAAGTGACTGATAGAGCTAGACAGGTTTTAAGAGAAAATCTCGTGTAACCCCCTCATTTTATAAAGAGAAAAAAATTCAGAGATTAAATGATTTGCTCAAATTCACAAAAGAGGCATCAGAGGTGAGATTTGAACTCCATTCCACAGACTCCAGGACTAATGTGTCCGTTATAACAATCTGTCTTCTAAAGGTGTTGTTATTGTTTATTGTTCAGATCCTCTCATTTTAAATCTACCATTCTTTCTTCCAGAACACAGCACTTTTCAAATGCTATTTCCTCCATGAAACCTTCATTGATTCCCCTACCTGAAAATGACTTATTCCCTTGTTTTATATTTCTAATACTTTATACACCAGAGCACTCCTTCAGGGTTACCTCCCCTACTTCCCAAGTTCTAGGGATCACTCTCTGGGTCTATACTCCCAACACTAATGTTTGTGAATCCCTATTAGAGCATTTCCATTAACAATCAACCAGTAGACCAAATTGTTAAAGCTTTTTTCAGTTGTGTCTGACTCTTTGTGTTCCCTTTTGGGGTTTTCTTGGCAGAGATACTAGCGTAGCTTGCCATTTCCTTCTCCAGCTCATTTTATACATGAGGAAACTGAGGCAAATAGGGTTACTCAGGATCACAAAACTAGTGTCTGAGACCAAACTTGAGCTCAGAAAGCTGAGTCCTACTGACTTCAAGCCCTGCACTCTATCCAATGTATCTCCTAGCTGCCCTTATCTCCTCTTGTAGACTGTAAGTATTTTAAGGTCAAGCACCACTGCTAATTCATTTTTGTGTCTCTCCCAACATCTGGCTCAAGATTTCACATAATGGTTGTTTGATAAGTATTTATTGAATGAGTCAGCTGGTACAAGCCTTAAGGACAGGGAAGAGGAAAAACCCCATCTAATCAGCACAGAGAAAATTCCCTGTAGACTGAGCTATATACATTAACCCACAATGCCTTCCACTGAACTCAGTTTTGGAGTAGCTGGACCTATGTTTATCATGCACTACCACACAGGATTTTTCCATCCTTCATCTCGGGCATCAAACTTTGTTTCATTGGTGATCAAAACTAAGAAGTGTCTCTGACTTTAGCATTCTCTCTCCCCTCTTTGTCTTGTCTCTCCCTCTCCGTCTCTCTCTCAACAGTTTAGGGATAATGAAGGACTTTTAACCATTAGGTCAACATCATCTAATAGTTCATTTAACCTTTACTAAGATCTTTATCCACACTTTATAGGTGAAAAAATTGGGCCCCAGAGAGGTGAAGGGACTTGTTCATATTAATGGTAAAAGGAAATATATATTTATAGATTATTGGAGCATGAATGAATGTCAGAATTAAGTTAGCTCCACAAGGGACTTTTGGTCATAGGAAATAGATTGTTGTGTTCGTCCTTTGTTGCCGAAGAAGACCATGCCATCAGAGAAATGATGACATGACTTGCACTTGACTTTGTTTTGAGTGAGGGAAGGCTGTGCAGGCCACCAACCTCACTTCTTTTCTAGAGCCATCTGAATCCAGAGACCTGATATTCCTCAGGAGGACTGAAAATGACCCAGGATGCACTGGGAGACCTTGGGCCCTTTAGGCCAAGGTCTTTGCAGGCACTCACTTAGGGTGAGGCAAGGCCCATTCGTTGAATAGGCCTGTTTAAGAAGTAGCCAGGGGGTGGTCCCTTTAATGAGGTCGAGAAAAAAAGACTTCAGGCTGGGAGGGAAACAGCCACAGTTACTATTGATAAGTCACTCTCAAGCTAGGAGGGTCCAGAGGAGCCCTCAGGCAGGGCCCCAATGGAGTCCCAGTTTCAGAGTGCAGTAGGTTTAACATTTTGGGAGAGGACAGGACAGGGGACAGGAGAGAGGAGAGGGGAGGGGAGGAGAGAGGGAAATAGGAAAGGAGTCAGTAAAACCCAAGTCAACTGGGCATCTTTTGGCCATCCAAATTTACCTTCTTTTAGAGAAGAGAAGGAAGGGAAAATAGAGAATCAGAAGTGGAAGGGGACTTAGAACATAGCAAATAGAATATTTGAACTAGAAAGGACCTCATAACCAGAATTATAATTAGCAATTTTGTGCCCCATATGTGCCTGCATGAGTCCTGCAGTCCTTTCCTATCTCACCCTGGGAATCTCCTTTCCTTCAGTGGAAAGAGGTCCTTGTGAGTCAAGGACAGGCTGAGTAATAGATAACTGAAGCCTTACTCTCTCTTTTTTTTTTTTTTTGAGGCAATCAAAGTAACTTACCCAAGGTCACACAGCTAGTAGGTATCTGGGGCTGGATTCGAACTCAGGTTTTCCTGAGTCCAGGCCCAGTGCCCTATCTATCCACTTTGCCACCTGACTTGCCCCTCTTACTGTCTAATCTTGACCTGGTTATTTAATGGCAAGACAACCCCATGCTTTCCTTCCCAGATGCCACCCTACATATCAAATCTGCCCAGTGAAGAAGTATCTAGATTGGTCCTTTTCTCATACTTTACTCCTAGCTTTGGCTTGAATAAAAAGTACTCAGGGTACTAGGGCCCTGACAGGTTAATGAGAAGAGATGCTAGGCTCCAACTTCCCTAGGCATCAATGGAAGGGCAACTGTGCAAGACTGGCCTCCTATCAGGTATACGTTCTTCAGTAGAAGAGTCAGGAACATTAGTGCCCCATATGGAAAAGGTTTAGGTTCTGTGTGTATGTGTGTGTGTGTGTGTGTGTGTGTGTGTGTGTGTGTTTCACAGAAAAGAAAAATATTCTCAGGTATGTGTGGGCTTATAGCTGCTCTCCCAAGACCTGTTGGGCATAGGCCATAATCCTTTGTAGCAGAGTTGCTACTAGTTCTAGAAGGCACTTTAGACAATACACTATCAGAGTTGGAAGAGGTCTTTGAGATCACCTAATCCAATCCCTTCATTTTATATATAGGGAAGTCAAGGCCCAATGAAAAACTAATTCAAGATCACTCATCGATTCAGCAACAGAACTAAGTCAACAGTTCTGACACCCAGCCCCATATACACGCAGATACACAAAGGCATAGTCTTAAAACAGTAAGCTCAGCCTAGACTTAAAGTATTCACTCCCTCACTCACATTTACAAAATACAAAAATAGATCTATTTTTAAAAGCTATCAAAAACATCTTTTTCCTCTCTGTGTTAAAGAAATCTCTAAATTAGAATTGTTGTGGATGTGAAACTAGCTTTTTCCTATTAATATGCAGGCCCTTCAGTTGTTAACTTGTACTTGAAAACATTACACAGGCTCTAGTCATCCATTCCCTTTCCATTGTTGTGAATAGGGCCTTTGATTCTATGTTCACCACACATTCTAGGCGGTACCATGTAGGTGGAACAGTTGCCTGACTCACAAGACAAGGGGTAGGAAAGGACGGACAGCTCCCTAGGAACCAGATCTGAGGAGCAGTCTCACTAATAGAATGAGATTACAATTCCACTTTGTGCCTTTAACCCCTATCTCTTTACACCCAGTTTTCCAGCAACCCATTGGAGGTCAGAAATTTAAGCAGATTTAAAGTAATATCCTTTTGTGTTCAGTTATGCAGACTTGGTGTGCTTACCACGTAATTGCCCTGATTTCTCAAGTTCTATACAGTCATTTCAGATTCACATCTCAGCTCTGCTGCAAAAGAAAAATCTTTGAGCTTGGGAGGTCCAAGCTTGAGTCAGGGGTTCTGAGACCTTTGTATTCCTAGTGTTTAGGACAGTGTCTGTTACATGGAACTTTATAGATGCTTGTTGATTAGTTGATTATGGGTCTAGTTATTCTACCAATTGACCGTGTGACATTGGACAAGTTCCTTGCCTTGTCTGGGTTTAGTTTCCTTCTCTGAAAAATAAAGTGTGTGTTTGACTTTTTTTCAGGGGGCAGGGTTGGACTCAAAGGTCTTTAAGGTAACTCAACTCTAACAGTCAAGGTTCTAGGATCCTTTCTAACTTTCTAAGGTCTTAAGAACTATTCATTTTAATATCATTTACTGTGGCAAAGTTTGATCAAACCAGTTGCTCTGTGGTTTATTTTTCTCCATGGAAACTTACCCAAATAAATATCACTCAGCGACCCAATCTCAACTTTTATAGGAAAGAAGTTCCTGGAGAGAATAGATTTTTTTTTAATCTTTTTCTTTTTTTAAAAGGTTGGGTCTCCCCAAATCACTAAGTCTATAAATGCAGGGACTACTCGCTGTAGCTCAGAACTCTCAAGCGCAAAGATCTACTAAGTACAGCCTTCATAGTAACTGGGATTAGAGTGACACCATTTTTCAGCTTTGTATTTCAGGCACACAGTAAAAGGTTTTCTGCATATAGTAGGTACCTAATGATTGTTTAATTGAGTTGACTGATGTGTCAGCTAGGTGGTTCATAGATGGATCACTGGGCCTGGAGTCAGGAAGACCTGAATTCAAATCCAATCTCAGTCACTTGCTAGACCCTGGGCAAGTCATTTCCTTTCCATTTCCTTCAGTTTCCTCAACTATACCATAGACATGGTAATAATAACTACCTCATAGAGTTGTTGTATCAAATGAGATGATAGCGGCAAAGGGCTTAGCACAGTGCCTGAAACATCTTAGGTGCTTAATTAATGCTTATTTCTTTCCCTCCCACCAAAGTACCAAAAACATCTTCAGTGAAGGCAGCTGGGGAAGAGGCAGCTGGTATGGAAAAAAGAACCACTGAGCCTCAGGAGATTGGGGATTAAATCTCAACGTGATAACTCCTGGTTCTCACATTATCCTTAAGATAGAAAACACAACAATGAAAGGTTAAATAACAATACAAGAAGGTAAAAGAACAAGTGCTGAGTGGGTTTGGTATATAGTGGAAAGATAATTGGATTTGGAGTCTGAAGCCCTTGGTTTAAAGCCAAGATCTGCTTGCTACTTCCTTAGGTGATCTTGACCAAAGCACTTCTCTGTGTCTCAGTTTCCTCACTTCTAAAATTAGAGGAGATGATGTCTATGGTCCCTTTCAGATCTTTAGGCTGTGATCTTTCTCAGGGCTCCAGTTTTCTTCTCTATAAAATAAGCAGGCTAAACTGAGTGATGTCTGAGATCCCTTGCAGCTTCAACAGACCATGATCCTTGTTATCAAAGCTGTCTCAGATGAAATAGACTACCTGGATTGAGAACATATCTCTGCATTACTGAGCATCTTCAAGGGGAGGCAGATGGCCACCATTTAGGGAAGTTGGGGAGGAGATTCTAGTTCACCATACACTGGTGAACCTAGTGATCTCTGAGATCAATTCCAGTACTGAGATTTGGTGGTCCTGTGATTGTGTGACAGCCTGACAGCACGAGGCTGTTTTACAAAGTTCTTTAAAACAAACAAATTTAAAAAGTGGGATGTGTTTCATGAATAATCCTGTGATGACTAATTTTTTTTCCCCAAATTTCACCTCCTCCTTAAGGCTTTCTTTGATCTTCCAGCCAAATCTCTTTGTGCATTTCTGTCTTTCTCTCCCTGTCCTTTGATCTTTCCACTCTGTCTCTCTCTCTTACTCACTCCCCTTTCCTGAACCCCACTTAGAATGTTTGCCAGTTTTGTATGGTCCTATCCTGCACTGTCCCAGTCACAGAATGTTCTCTGCCCTTTGTTTCGAAGAGGACTGATGACGTCATGGGTGAAATCTTGACTCATCTGTGAATCGGATTTAAGTAAGACAAAATTGCACAAAGTTATTAGCCCCACTCTCTTCCAGAGTTACTGAAGTCCAGTGGCAAGACAAAACTTAAGACAATTGGCAATGGCCCAGAATGCAGCATCTTTTATGTCTGACCAAGCTCTTCTGGCCTGCTTCAGCTACTTTGATGACCATTGGAACAAATTGTTTCCCATTTACTGGTTCTGCTAGGGAAAGTCTACACATGATTGGGGTAGACATCCCTGTAACTCATGGACTGTTCTGAAGCCTGTTGGTTACCCTCAGCCTGGTTTAATCCATCTGCTGAGACAGTTTTACCAGAATGTAGCTGCTACTTGTCTAAAGCTTCTTGAAACTATAGGTGAGAGTTGGGTAAAGGTAGACACCAAACGTGGATAAGCAACCTCTAAAGGGCTCTGTTAGCCCTCACACTAGAGGTGTTTATCCTCTCTGAACAACTATACACCCCCATGCACAGAATAATAAACTGATGGAACCAAAAGGGGACTTGGAGCTCATCCAGTCTAACCTTTTTGAGGATATAGTGGAAGAAATGCCAGATTTGAAGTCAAGAAGATCTTACCTCAGATACTTAACCCTGAGCAAGTCATTTAATGTCTATAGGGCTCAGGATCAGGTAATACAACTGATACTACATGCTTCACAGGGTCACTAATAAGAAAAGTTCTTTATAAGGTACTTGCTAAAACTTACAAAACCTAAAAATACCACATAAATGTATTGTCAGCATAATTATCCACATGATATTCATTATCATATAACATAGGTTTAAGACAGTAGTAACAATAATTTACATTTATATAGTACTTTAGGATTTAAATTTGCATAATGCCAATATGTGTCAATAGTGGCCTATCTATTAAGACCCTGGAGGCAGTTCTCTGCCATGAGGAACTATCAGAAGAGAATTTTAGTGAAGGATATTATTATTTTGTCAGTTACTGGTTCTCTCTACTGATTTTCTTCTTAAGTGGATCTATAACTAGTATCCTCTGTGATATCTGGTATGGCAGATATATGTGGGGAGATTTTGCCTTCTTTCAATTTAAAGCAAGGATTCTTAAGCTCAAGTTGTGGTCTTGTTTTAAAAATATATGTTAATGTAATGTAACATAATTATATTACATTATTAACCAATATTAGTTGGTTTCCTTTGTAAACCTAGTTATTTTATTTTATGCATCTAAATGTGTTATTCTATGATCATACATGTTTAGCCTATACTAGATTGCATGCCATCTTGGAGAGAGGGAGGAGAGGGAGGGGGAAAAATTTAGAACTCAAAATCTTATAAAAACAAATGTTGAAAACTAAGAATTAATTAATTTTTAAAAAGAAAGAAAAAATGTAAAAAAAAAAATATTCTAAGAAGGGGTCCATAGGCTTCATCAAGCTGCCAAAGGAGTTAATGAATAAGGTTAAAAATGCTTAGTTTAGATCCTCCTTGATCAGAATTCCAGTCCTTATCAGAAGTTAAAGGACTTAGTGTTGGTTTCACAATAGAATCAGACAGACCAACAAAGAACAATACAGCAAGCCCTTTATTATGGCATGTTTTGACTCACACAAGAAGGGTCTAATTTATAATAATAATGAAACAGCTGAGAATAGAAGCACAGGGCAACAGGTTGGTAAGGGATGGTCTCCAGGCTCTCGGATGGGCTGGTCTTTGAACCATGGCAAGAGGAAGGAGGGAACCAGTGATGTTTCTGCTTGGTGACTTCTCTTGGACGCTGCATATCCCAGTTCTGCTAAGTCCTCCATCACTCTTAGTTAATATAGGATGTCTGGGTTACAATCACCTTCACCTCAAGGCAGTTCAATGAGCCTGCTGAAAGTCTTGGGTTTGAAAGGAAGCATGCAGATTCTCTCTCAGGTGTATCTGGTTGATTTCCCATCTCTAATGTAATAGACCTTTTTAAGTATTCATTGATCAGGGAGAGGTTCCATTGAACCAAATGATGAGCACAGTCATAGAGTATGGATGTTTCCAGAAAAGACAATGCAAGGAGTGTTACATAGGAAGAGGGGGTAGGCTATTGAGTCTGAAATTATCCGATCTGCCAGAAAAACCATTGAGGCAGAGCTCTGAGCCAATGGCACTTTATTAAAGAGTTCATGGCACCCTCTAATGAAGTGGACCTCAGATATTCCTCATGATCTGAGATACCACCTTCCTCCAAGGTCTTAGTTTTGTGTGTTTGATACCATGACAATACAGGTGGAGCAGACTAAAAATACAGAGTCTTATTGGTAGATAGACCTTGCCCTTGACCCTCCAGGAAAGTCTACACAAAATAGAGAATTCCATGAATTGACAAACAGGATAATGAACAGAACTTGACAGACTTATGCCGACCTTTCTGGAGGTCTTACCAAGCTAATGAGCGTATCCATGGGCTGGACTGATAAACAGATGTCAAAACATCTACATAGGCCAATGGGCCAATAGAAAGGCAAGTTGCAGGCCAGTAGTAAAGGTCACTCATTGGCCAAGTGTTCATGGTCATTTCCCCAATGTTGGGCAAAAGAAGGATGACAAGGGACAGAGGGGCAACAAAAATAGCTGGGGTGCTTTCTGTGTAATTGAGTCACCTCTGCCTTACTGGACTTAATCACTGTGACAAGGAAAGCAAGGGTGGAGGTCCTCTCGTTAGCTTCCTACAATTAAACAAATAAACTTAAAATCTGAAGTTCACAGCTCTAAGGCCTAATATCAGAATTTATAATCACCACCCCCATGGAATCAAACTGATTAATACTGACTGGAATAAAATAAGGGTCAAATTAGTCATTTACCACAAGGTTTAATGTCCAGATGAGAAGTAGTTCACTGCAAGTAAGCCTTATGGGACTCATAGACTGAAGGTTGTTTAGACTAACACGATCAGATTAATCATGCCAGTGTGTGCATGCGGCGTGTGTGTGTGTGTGTGTGTGTGTGTGTGTGTGTGTGTGTGTGTGTGTGTAAGTTGCCTCTGCCAAGACAGATCAGTAATTTCCCTATAGCGGGACAATTTAGAGAATTGCCTGGGGGTAGTGCTTGTCCAATGAAGTAGTATAAGTTAGAAACAGGATGTGAATGCAGTTCTTGACTACCCCAAAACTAGCCCCCTATTCACCATGCCATGATGCTTTTCTTTACAGTATGGTGTAAATAGAACACTGTCCTTGAAATCAGGAAGAACCCAATTCAAATCCTGCTTCAGATCATTAGAGGCTGCATAACCCTAAGTAAATAATCTCTCTGAGTCTCAGCTTTCTCTTCTGTTAAATGGGAATAATAGAGGTATACCTCACAGAGTTTTTGTGTAAAGTACTTTGCGAACCTGAAAGTGCTATATAAGTTAGCGCCTGCTGCTGCTACCACTACTATTTGCCAGGAACTGTGCGAAGACAGTGCCTGTCCTTAAGGAGCCTACACTCGAACGGAAAACAAGTACCTGTATGGATGTTGTTGTCTAACACTAGCACCCTGTTAGTTCAGGTTCAAGAACAGGATGAAATGATAACTGAGGTCATTGAAGAGTTGAAAAAAAAAGATTTACTTTGCCCTTACAGAGCAAGGAGATGCAACAAGGATGCAGTCTCACTAATTTTCCCTTCACTCACATACAGAAACTCATTTGGTCAGCAGGGAAGGGGATGGTGACTCCAGTGGTCTTCAGAAATCCAAGTTGGAGGGGAACCAGTCCACATGGGTGGGACTTTTTATGTCCTCGGGTGACCCATAAGGAAGCCAAGGGCCCATTAAGATGCAAGAACATTTTTTCTTTTTTGCCTTTTAGGAATAACTAATTCCTGTTACAGAGAAGCTAGGGCCTCTAGTCCTCCCAAAATATATATTACATTACATTATACCATTAATATAATGTTTGTGCGTGTGTGTATATATATATATATGTGTGTGTATATGTAGATATAGATATGACATAAGGTAACTTGTGAAGGTAAGGTGAATTTGCTAGCAGCTTAAGAGGGGGACCCAGAAAAGTCTCCTACAAGAGGTGATACTTGAGCCAACTAGGATCCTCCAGTTGATAAATGGTCAAAGGATTTGAAGAGGCAGTTTTCAGATGAAGAAATTAACGCTATTTATAGTGATATGAAAAAATGCTCTAAATCACTATTGATTAGAGAAATGCAAATTAAAACTCTGAGGTACCACATCACACCTATCAGATTGGTTAACATGAGAAAACAGGAAAATGATATATATTGGAGAAAATGTGGGAAAATTGTAACACTAATGTGTTGTTGGTGGAGTTGCAAATTGATCCAACTATTCTGGAGAACAATTTGGAATTATGTGCAAAGGGCTATAAAACTGTGCATACCCTTTGATCCAGCAATGTCTCTACTAGGTCTGTATCCCAAAGAAATCATAGAAAAGGGAAAGAGACCCATATGTACAAAAATACTTATAGCAGCCCTTTTTGATGGCAAAAAATTGGAAATTGAGGGAATGTCCATCAATTGGGGAATGGCTGAACCAGTTGTAGAGTTGTGGTATATGAATATAATGCAATGCTATTGTTCCATAAGAAGTGGTGAACAGGCAGATCTCAGAAAAACCTGGAAAGAGTTGCATGAACTGATGCATGAAGTAAACAGAACCAGGAAAAGGCTGTATAGAGTAACAGCAACATTGTGCGCTCTTCTCAGAAATGCAGCGATCTAAGACAACTCCAAAAGATTCATGATAGAAAATACTATCCACATCCAGAGAAAGAACTATGGAGTCTGAATACAGATCACAGCATAATATTTTCTCTTTTTTGTTGTTTTTTTGTTTGTTTTTTCTTTCTCATGGCTTTTCTCTTTTATTTTAATTCTTCTTTCACAACATGACTAATGTGGAAATATATTTAATATGATCATATATGCATAACCTATATGAGATTGCATGCCATCTCTGGGAGGAAGGAGAGGAGGGAGAGGAGGGAATTTAGAACTCGAAATCTTGTGAAAGCAAATGTTGAAAACTAAAAATAAATTAATTATTTTTTAAAAAAAGAAACCAAAGATTCCATTGGGTAGAAGTCAGGAGGGAGAGAATGCGAGAGAGGGAAGATTTGTATCTAAGGAACAGCAAGTAGTAATATGTAGGAAAACAGGGAAGGTAAAGCAACTTCATGCTGTGAAGACAAACAGAGGAGTTTACATATTATCCTAGTGGTAGTAGGAGCCATTGTGTGAAATTGTCTTAGGCTTTAGGAAAATCACTTTGTTGACCTTGTGAAGGATGAATTAGATTAGGTCCAATTCCACCAAAAGTGCAGTGTGGAAGGACTGGTTGAGACATGTTTATCCACATTCAATCATGCACTAAAGCTCTCAATATTTAACAGACTGTTCTGTCCATTGTGTGCTAGAGTCATCTGGTAAACATCATTATTGTTTCAAATCTGGTTTCTCAAGTGTTTTGCACTTTGTATATGTCAGTGTGCATCAAATTTCCAGCGTGCCTCATGAGTGCACCCATTATCCAAATAGTTTCTGCTATGTGTACAGTGAGTTAACTTTTAAATGTCAGGAATTAGACTTGATTCAGTCAATAAAGCATATGAACTGTATTTTGGACCCCTCACCTGTGCTATATCACTTGTGTTCAACTAATAACTGACTGGTTATGTGGTTCTCATCACATGGTGTTTGCCTTTAGTAGGATTTGGAAAGAACACAAAGTCCATTTAACAGATTGCTATTTTCGCTTAAGAAGTATACCAGGTATCACCTCCAAGGCTAAGCAAACAACACAATATCTAATTAAGACCTTTTTTTTACCTACTAGTACTGAAATCACGTGAAACTCTGAAATCCCTTGCAGATAAAGCTGATGATTCAGATTATAAAGAGAAGAACCATTGGACAGGGTAAAAGAGAGGAAGCAAAGTGACTGTTTGATTGAAGCAAGGTTTCAGTCCGCAGAACTACATTTAATAACTCGAGCAGATCAAAATGACCTTGCTCAGGACCTTAAGTTACCTGCCCACCCCCCAAATCAAGTTGACTTTTTAGCTTCTAGACAAACAGGAAAGAATCTACTTTAGAGAGCTCCAAAACAAGTCCAAAACATGAAGAATGTTTCTAGAGAATCAAGGATAAAGAGTATTCTTGGCATACCTGCAGAAATCTGAAAATTGTGGCTCTTTTATTAGAATCAGGAGAACTGGATGGAAGTTGTAAAAAGGCAAATTTATGTAAAAAAAAATTTCCTAAAAACTCTAGCTGTCCAAAAGTAGAATAAATGGCATTAAGAGGTCTTGAATTCCTTCTCTTTGGAAGTCTTCAAATATCAACAGAACTGCTTGTCAGGTTACATGACAAAGGAAATTCCCTTCTTACATAAGTTGGGCTAGGATGGCCACTGAAGTCCCTTCTAACACTCAAAGTCTATGATTCTCTGATTGCTCAAGGTCTAAATCCTGTTAGAGTTGTGCCTTTTACTTCTAGCAAGGTAGTGTGATCAGGCAGCAAGCTCAGACCAGAGTGATGACCTTGAAGTTAGAAAGGCATGAGTTCAGAATCCTACCTTAGATATTTACTGTGTGACTATAGATAAGTAACTAAACGTGTTTGAGTTACAGAATCCTTGCCTATAAAAAGGGAATACATTTTTCTATCTTTTTAATCTTATTTATTTTAAACATTCATTTAAAAAATTTTTGAGTTCCAAACTTTCTCCCTCCCCTACTTTTCCTTCACTCATCATGAAGGTAAGCAATATGATGTCACTTATACATATTAAGTCATGCAAAACACATTTCCATATGAGCCATGTGGCAAAAAAATTTTTTAAAGCAACGAACATAAAATAAAAAAAATATACTTTAAACTGCACTCTCTAGAGGTAGATAACATTTTTTCATCATGAGTCCTTTAGAATTGTCTTGGCTTGTATTGATCAGGGTAACTAAGGCTTTCACAGTTCACTATTGTTATAATATTGCTGTTACTATGTACATTTCATTTTGCATCCGTTCATGTAGGTCTTTCCAGGTTTTTCTGCAATTGTCCTGCTTATCATTTATTATAGCACAATAATATTATATCATAATAATATGCTGCAACTTATTCAGCCATTCCCTAATTAATGAGCATGCCCTTGATTTCCAATTCTTTGCTACCACCAAAAGAGCTGCCAAAAATATTTTTGTACAGCTAGTTCCTTTAAAAGGGTATAATTATAGTACTTACCTTACAGAATAATTATGAAAGATCAAACGAGATAATCTATGTAAAATACTTTGTAAACCTTAAAGTGCTATAAAAATGTGTGCAGTTATTATTAGACTATAAGACCCTCAAGGACATGTTCCTGGTCCCATTATTCATCTTTGTTTCCCCAACATGACTTGACACAAAATAGGTGCTCAAAATATTTTGTTGCTTTAAACTGCTCTGATGTGACTTTGGAAAAATAATAACTTCTGTGTTCTACCAGACAGTGTGAGATTCAATGAGAAGAACACTAGACTAAGACTCAGGAGACCCTAATTTCAATCCTAGAATTGGCTCTGCCGCTTGCTTGGTGTAATTGGGCAAATTATTTAACTCCTCTGAATCTCACTAAATATGAATCCAAGGCTTACCCAGTATAGGCATCTTGCCATCTGCTCTGGTACTGTTCCACATCTCCCAACAGGGAACAGCAACCCTCTGATTGATGCCTTTTATCCCTCTCCAACACTGCCACTAGTACATTAACCTGGTGGAGTCCATTGTCACTGTTTTGGCACTCAGTCCTAGAGCTGAACAAGCCTGACTGGTGGGTCAGTAAAAACTTACCTAGTTCCACCAGTACATTGTTGGTGGGGTTCTGAATTGGTCCAGTCATTCTGCAAAGCAATTTGGAACTATGTCTAAAAAGTTTTCAAACTGGGCACATACACTGACCAAGTGATACCACTACTAGATCCATACCCCGCAAAAATCTAAGATTAAGGAAAATAATCTCTAGGTACAAATATATTTATGGCAGTTTTTTCATAGTAGCCCAAAATTGGAAACAAAGGAGTTGCTCCCCTAGTGGGGAATAGCTAAACAGATTGGTAGTACATGGAATAAAATGGAATATTGTTGTGCCATAAAAAATTATGACATGGACAATTTCAGGGGAAAATGGTAAGATCTTTATGAACTGATGCAGAATGAAGTGAACAGCAAGCAGTATGCAATTTATACAATAACAATATTACAGAGAAAAATATCTTTGAAAGACTTTAGAACAAATCGATGTGATAATACACCACAAGTCCAAAAGAATGAAAATGAAGTATGCAACTCATCTCCTTATAGAGAGGCAATGAACTTAACATGTAGAGAGAGATATTTTTGGATATGGCTAATATGGGCATTTGCTTTGTCAGACCATATAGCTATATTTAAGGTATTTGTTTTTCTGTTTTTGTTTTTTATTTGTTTTTTGGGGAGGAAGGTAGTGGGAGAAACCAATTTCATTTTTAAAAATACTTGCTACTTGAAAATGTTTAAGAAATTAAAATAAAAAAAGAAAACTCACCTAGTCCACTACATCTCATCTAGCTCAATCTTCTAATTTTAAAGATGGGGAAATTGAAACCAGAAGTTAAATATCTTACCCAAGGTCTCACATAAGTAGTAAGTGACAAAAGCAGAATTTGAATCCAGGTTCTCTGACTCCAGGCCCTGGGCAATTTCTATTGTATAGAATGCTTCATTAAAGGGGTGGCACCTGAGCTGAATCTTGATAGAAAAAGGTGATTTTTGAAAGGCAAAATTGAAGAGGGTATGCATTTTGGGCATAGGAGGCAGTCCATACAATTCAGGAAGAGGGAAAACAGATGGAATTTGGGGAACAGCCTGTACACCAGTAAGCCTGGAACATAGAGTTTCTGATGACTGGAAAGGTAATTTGGAGTCAGATTATGGAATGACTTAAAATGCCAGACTAAGGAATTTGTCTTATCCTATAGTCCATACAGAGCCAGGGAACAGTAGAATGATGTTGTCAAAACTACACATTAGAAAGATTGTTTTGGCAGTGGTGAGAAAGATAGATTGAATAAGAGACCAAGAGCCAGAACACCAGCTTGGAAGCTGTTATAATAGTCCAAAGGAGAGAGGGAGAGAGAGATTGGCTATGAATACAGCACATTGGATATAAAACACTAGACTCCAAAGCAGTGAACTTGGGTTTGAATCATTCACTTACACTCCCAGACCCTCAATTTCCTCATCATCAAAGTGGGAAAGATAATACTTGTACCATCAAACTTAAAGGACCATGAGGAACATATTTTATAAACTACTAAGCATTATATAAATAAGAGTTATTGAATAGGATGGGATCAAGGTCACATATGGAAGTCATAGCTTTGCCAAGGAGAAATCTCAAACTGGATGTCCAGCAGGCACCTTAAACTCAATATGTCCAAAACAGAACTCATTATTTCCTCTCCCCATCTTCCTCCCTTCCCTATCACTGTAGAGGATAATGCCATTCTTTCAATCCTTCAGGTTTACAATCAGGAAATCACCATGGATTCCTCACTATCTCTCACTTCCCATATTCAGTCTATTGCCAATGCCAGCTGATTTCACCTTTGCAGTACCTTTCATATACACCCCTTTCTTTCCTCTGACACTGCTACCACTCTAGTACAGCATCTGATCACCTCACATTTGGATTATTGCAGTAGCTTTCTGTTGGGTCTGCCTGCCTCAAGTTTCTCCCCACTCTAATCCTCCCTTCATTCAGCTACTAAAGTGTTTTTCCTAAAGTGTAAGTCCAGTCATGTCACTCCCTTCTGCCTCTACCCCTACTCCCTAGCCTCTAATCCCCCCAAACTCCAATAAATTCCAGTGGTTTCCTGTTGCCTCCAAGATCAAATATAAAATGCTCCTTTTGGCATTCAAGGGCCTTTATAATGTAGCCCCTTTCACCTTTCCAATCTTCTTGTACTTTATACATATATTCTTTGATCCAGTAACACTGTCCTTCTAACTGTTCCATAAATAGGACAATCTTTTTCTCTGTTCTAGGAGTTTTCTCTGACTGTCCCCCATACCTGGAATGCTCTCCTTCCTCCATTCCAACTACTGACCTCCTTGGCTTCCTTTAAGTCCCAATTGAAATCCCACCTTCTAGAGGAAACCTTCCCCAACCCCTCTTAATTCCATTATCTTTGCTCAATTAATTATTTCCAATTTATTTTGTACATGGTTTACTTTTTTATTTGCCCATTGTCTTCCCTATTAGATCATAAACTTCTTGAGGATAGGGACTACCTATCTTTCGCCTCTTTCAGCACTGTGACTGACATATTGTAGGTGCTAATTAAATGTTAATCCACTAGTGACCTCATCAATTCTCTGACTCACACAATTATCTATTCAGCCCTCCTCTTTCTGCAGAGCTTTATTCTTCACATTACCAAATGACCGTTAGACATTTCAAACTGGATATCAGAGAGACATCTCAAACTCAACATGTATAAAACAGACTTTATCATCTTTCCCCCAAAACCTACCTCCAAACTTCCATATTTCTTTTGAAATTGCCACTATTCTTCTAGACTCATGGTTCACAACATAATCTTTGACTCCTCACTTTCCATTACCCCTCATATAAAATCAGTTGCCAAATCTTACCATTTTTATATCTCCAACATGTCTTGCACCAGATTCCTTCTCTCTACTTACATTGTCAACACCTTAGTACAGACCTTTGTAATCTCTGCTTAGATTATTGTAATAACCTCTTAATTATCTCATTGCTTTAAGCCTCTCCCCACTCCTTCCCCTACATACTGCAAACATGATTTTACTTAATCAAAGGCCAAACCATGTCACCACCTCCACTTCAAAAGCACCAATGGCTTCTAGGGTAAAATATAAACTCTTCTGTTTACCTTTTAAAGTCCTCCACACCCTAGCCTCCAACTACCTTTTTTTAAAATTCAATTTTATTTTTAGTTCCATTTTTCAGTACTTTCCCTTTTTTCCACCCATTGAGAAGTCAAGAATTATAATGCCCAGTATGCATATAAAGTCTTGCAAAACATTTCTTCGCTAGTCATGTTTAAAATGAAAAAGAGAGAAAGAAAAAAAATATGACTCAGTCTGCTCTCCAAGCCTATTAGTTCTCTCTATAAAGATATATAACACTTTTCATCTTGAGTCCTTTAGAATTGTGGTGGATCATTATATTGATCAGAGTGACTGAGTCTTTCACAATAGGTTATTGCTGTTAATATGTGAAATGTTCTTCTGGTTCTGCTCTCTTTCCTTTGCATCAACTCATATAAGTCTTCTCAGGTTTTCTTAAAACCATCTCCATTCAGCATTTTCCATAGAACTTTCATATTCCATCCCATTTATATGCCACAATTTGCTCAGCCATTCCTCAGTTGATGAGCTTCCCTTCAGTTTCCAATTCTTTGCCACCAAAAAAAGAGCTTCTTTATAGTACATATAGATCCTTTTCTTCTTTCTTTGATCTCTTTGGTATGGTATACCTAGTAGTGGCATTCCTAGGTCAAAGCATATGACAGTTTTATAGCTTTTGGGGTATAGTTCCAAAATATTCTCCAGAATGATTGGAGTAGTTCACAGCTCAACCAACAGTGCATTAGTGTATCTATTTTCCCACCTCCCCTCTGCCATTTGTCATTTTCCTTTTCTGTCATCTTGACCAATCCAGTGAATATGAAGTAAGACCTCAGAACCCCAACTAACTTTCTATCCTCACTGTATATTCTTCCCTTATTCTCTCTCTCCAGTGTAACCAAATAGGTCTTCTCTCTTTTCCCCACATATAGTATTGCACCTCCCATTTCTTTGAACTGGTCAGCCCTCATTCCTGGAATGCACTTCCTCCTTACCTGGACCTCCCAGAATTCCTTTCTTTCTTAAAGAAGTCTTTCTTCAAGACTCAGCTCAAGCACCACCTTTTCCACAAGTTTTTCCTGTTCTCCACAAATGACTAGTGACCTTCCTCTCTAACTACCTTGTATTTTTTAATCTGGTATTAACTCTGTATATATTTATATGCATACATGCTGTCTCCCCAATATAATATAAGCTCTTCAAGAGTAGGAATTGTTTCATTCTTTGTATTTATACCCCTACTGCCTAGCACATAGTAGATGCTTAAAAATTGATTGATTGATTGACACGGATGAAGGATTAAAGAAAGAAGTTTTGGAACTACTACTGTATGGAGGGTGATGAGCAATCAGAGATTAGTATAAAAGATTACTGGGTAGTTGTGAGAGAGGTTAGATAACATGAATTTGTAGTGGACACAGTCTATACCTGTTCACAACTTCCTCCAGCAGCATTCATTGACTCAGGGGAGTAGGAGAGGAAAAGTCAAATGGAACAATAACCAGGGCTGAAAATCAGTAGTGCATAAATAATAAGAGAAGACAAGAGAGCAAGGGATTCAAGGATGTAGGATAATGACTTCTTGAACTGCTTAACTATTGGGTGAATAAACATTGTGTTGAGAGAAAAGTGAGATCAGTGCAGGGATAATGGAGGAAGATTGATATGGTGACGATTAATAACAGGTTCAGAAAGAGTAAGGAAGTGGGAGAGGTGGAAGGATAGGAGATAATCACAGAGGGGAATTTCAGAGTTCAGTACCTTAGAGGTGGAATAGTTGCTCAAGGTGTGACCACATCCGGTTAGATGAGGTAGAATAGAAATATATGCCAGAGGAATTTTAGAAATTGATTAACTGGAATGATAGGAATTTAGACAAATTATCAACATGAATACTACATTTCCCAAGGATAAGGGCATGGTTTGAGTGAAGAAGATAGCAACTGTAAGCTAGGGGCTGAATTCACTGAGGATGTTGGGTGAGTGACCTGAAGGTTGGTAAATGACAGCAACAAGGATTTAGAAAGAATTATATAACAATTCAAAGTAGAAGAACAAGGAGTAATTCCTGACTCTGTGTATGTCTACAGGAATGGAGTAAGAGGAGTGAATAGAATTAAAAAGGATGGTTTTCTCCTAGCTTAAAGATACAGATTTCACTTAAACTTGGAAAAGATAGAAGTGATAGAAGAGGAAAAAGATCAGGATAATGAAGGTCTCATTAAGAACAGAGATCATAGAAGAGGAATTCTTAATTAGGGAGTCTGTGAATTTTTTTTTAATATTTTGATAACTGTATTTCAATATTGTTGGCTTTCTTTGTAATTCTATTTATTATGCAGTTAAAAATATCCTTAAAAAAGGTTGATATGTTTCACCATATTGTCAAAGGGATCCATGACAAACTAAAAAAGATTAAGAACCCCTGTCCTAGAGGGAGTGGGTAGAGGAGGTTCTGTCTTGGGAAGGAGTAAGGCTGAATTGGATTGATAGGACAGAGAGAATATTAAATCTTCAGAAAGTTATAGGCCAGGTGCTCTTAGCCTGGGATCCATAGACTAGGGGAGGGAAGGATCATGGATATATTTCATGGAGATTGTGAATTTGGATGGGAAAAAAAATTACATCTTTATTTCAATATAATTTATTTCCTTGGTAATTTTATATGTGTTATTTATACACTTAAAAACAATGTTCTGAGAAGAGGCCCATAGTTTTTACCAGACTGAAAAAGAGTTAAGAACCTCTGCTATAGACTAATAAACTAAGGCAATCCTAAGGTTCTAATTAGAATAGGGCTACTCCAAGACCATCTCCCAAGGTAGAGTTTACATACTTGACTAGGGTGGCAAGAGAGAAGGGAGGGAAACTAGACTTAGGATACCTGCACAGTCCTGGCTGCAAGCAATTATCCTTTCCATATTGTTCTTGCATTCATCTGTGCCATTCCCAGAAGTTCCAGGTTTAACTTCCAAGGGTCTGGTGTTCTATGGTCCATGGGGTTGGACACAACAGAACAACAACACAGTACAAAAATTCATACCTTTTGCATATACCTTCATATATACCTATTTATACATACATATACATCTTCATACCCTTACATAAATTTCAAATTAGGGAAAGATGAATTGATCTAGTTTAACTTGTAGGCAACTTTGCAGAATGGTGAAAGAGCTAGTTAGGAGTCAGCAAGACCTGAGTTCAAGTGTTGCCTCTGGTACATACTGGTTGTGTGACCTTGGGCAAGTGACTTAATCTCTCAGTGCCTTAGACAACCTCTAAGAATATATGTTGCAAAGCAGGTATCAATCTGCATTGGTAGAAGGAGTTTCCTTATAGGAAATTCCCTTCACCTGGTACAGGGAATCACAGGTTCTATCAACAGCACAGTAGATCCAACTGCCATTAAGGAAACAATGTTTTTCTTATTTCAATTTATGTTAAAATATCACCTTATTCAGGAAAAAGAAAGGAAGTGGGAGGAAGTGGTTATTCTTCAAAATGGATCCTTATTGTAAAGTCCAACCTTCTTTCCATAATATAATGGACCTGCCTGACAAGGAAAGGAATCATCTTCCCATAATTCCTCTGACCCAAGGCACAAGCATCAATTAAAGGAGAGCAGAAGCTCACTTTGCCATGACGCATGGGGCCCTGATGCAGGTGCTGATTAGATGAAAGCAGAGATTGTTGTGAATCTGTAGGAGCCAGGGGCACTGAGACAGGAGAGAAACATTTAAAGTGATACCAGCGATGAGCAGATATGACCGCAGGTGAGGCCAGTAGAATTAGCACTGGGAGGACACAGAGCTGGCATGTGGCATCTGGATCATGGGGACCAAGACTGTGAGAGAATCAGGCTTTGAAATGGGACATAGATGCTGTGTTCAGCAAAGTTCGCCAACTCTACCCACAATGCTGAGACTTTCCCTATTGGTACTATAAGTTAGCATTTGTGGAGATGGGAAATTACCCTCTCCAGGGACTATAAAGGGGAAAAAAAACATTTCTTTGCTAACTATGGCTTAGAGGTAAGTCACATTGTTGTTCTTTACATGTTATAATATACATGCTTTATGTTCCAATGTTTATTTGTAAATGGTTTATTACAGGTTAGCCTAGGTGTTAATCCTGGGTGAGGACCAGAACTAAGTCTATTCCTAGGTTTAAGAATGTTCATAAGTTTATCTCAGTGGTCAAAACATGAGCTATGTCCAAGTTATTAAAGAGTATCAATCAGCATTTATTAAACACTTATTATATGCCAAACAAGCCCTGCTAAGCACTAGAGATAAAAAGAAAAAGCAAAAACAGTCCTTGCCCTCAAGGAGCTTACATGTTTTTAAATTAATGAATTTGTTTTTAGTTTCCAGCACTCACTTTTATAATATTTTGTGTTCTAAATTTTCCCCATTCCCTAAGACAGCATGCAATCTGATACCGGCTGTACATGTGCAATCATACTATACATATTTCCACATTAGTAATATTGCAGAAGAAGAATCAGAACAAACTGGAAAAACCATGAGAAAAGACAAAAACAAAAAAAAGAGGAAATGATATATTTTGATCTACATTCAGACTCCCTCATTCTTCCTCTGGATGTGGAGGGCATTTTCCATTATAAGTCTTTTAAAATTATCTTAGATCATCGCATTGCTGAGAAGAGCTAAGTCTATCAAAGTTGGTCATTGCATAATATTACTGTTACTGTGTACAATATTCTCCTGGTTCTGCTTACTTCACTCAGCATCAGTTCATGCAGGTCTTTACAGGATTTTCTGAAATCCACCTGCTCATTATTTCTCATGGTACAATAGTATTTCATTACATTCATACACCACAGTTGGTTCAGTTATTCTCCAATTGATGGGCATTCCCTCAGTTTCCAATTCTTTGCCACCGCAAAAAGAACTGCTATAAAAATTTTGGTACATGTGAGTTTTTTCCCTTTCTTAATGATCTCTTTGGAATACAGACAAAGAACTTGTATTGCTGGATCAAAGTCTATGCACATTTTGGGCATAGTTCCAAATTGTTCTCCAAAATGTTTGGAGCAGTTCACAACTCCACCAATTATGCATTAGTGTTCCAGTTTTCCCACATCTTCTCCAACATTTATAATTTTCCTGTTTTGACATTAGCCAATTTGATAGGTGTGATATGGTACCTCAGAAATGTGTAATTTGCATTTCTCTAATCAATGGTGCCATCAATATATGACTACAAATAACTTCAAATTCTTCATCTGAAAACTCTCTATTATATTCTTTGATCATTTCTTAATTGGGGAATGACTTGTGTTCTTATAAATTTGATTCAGTTTTCTATATAATTTAGAAATGAGGTCTTTATCAGAGACACTGGTTGTAGAAATTATTTTCCAGCTTTCTGTTTCTCTTCTAATCTTGGTTGCATTGACTTTATGCAAAACCTTTTTAATTTAATGTAATCAAAATTATCCACTTTTCTTTCATAATATTTTCTATCTCTTGTTTGGTCATAAATTTTTTCATTCTTCATAGATCTGACAGGTAAACTATTCTTTGCTCTCCTGATTTGCTTATAAGTATCACCCTTTATATGTACCCATTTTGATCTCATCATATGGTGTACGATGCTGGTCTGTGCCTAGTTTCTTACCATCCTATTTTCCAGCTTTTCCAGTAGTTTCTGTCAAATAGTGAGTTTTTTTCCCATAAATTAGAGTCTTTGGATTTATCAAGCAGTAGATTACTATAGTCATTGACTACTGTGTCTTATATAACTAACCTATTCCACTGATCTACTACTCTATTTCTTAGCTGGTACCAAGTAATTTTGATGATTGCTACTTGATAATACAGTTTTAGATCTGGTATGGCTAGGTTACCTTTCCTTGCTTTTATTTTAATTAATTCTCTTGATATTCTGGACCTTCAGTTCTTCTAGATGAATTTTGCTATTACTTTTTCTAGCTCTATAAAATAAACTTTCACTAGTTCAATTGTTATTGTACTGAATAAGTAAATTAATTTAGGTAGAATTGTCATTTTTATTATATTAGCCTGGTCTACCCGTGAACAACTTATATTTTACCAATTATTTAGATCTGATTTTTACTTGTATGAAAAGTGTTTTGTAATTATGTTCATATAGTTCCTGGGTTTGTTTTGGCAGGTAGACTCCCAAATATTTTATATTGTCTACTGTTATTTTAAATGGAATTTCTCTATCTCCTGCTGCTGGGCTTTGTTAAGTAATGTGTAGAAATGCCAATGATTTATGTGGATTTATTTTATATCCTGAAACTTTGCTAAAGTGTTCATTATTTCAAGTAGTTTTTTAGTTGATTCTCTGGAATTTTCTAAGTACACCATCATATCATCTACAAAGAGTGACAGCTTGGTTTCTTCATTGCCTATTTTAATTCCTTCAATTTCTTTTTCTTCTTGTATTGCTAAAGTTAGCATTTCTAGTTCAATACTGAAACATAGTGGTGATAATAAGTACCCTTGTTTCATCCCTGATCTTACCAAAAATACTTCTAGCTTAACCCTATTACATGTAATGTTTACTGAACAACAAAGTATGGATCAGTTGTCTGTTGCCTGTGCTAATTTTGGCCTAATAATTAACACCAAGAAAACACAGGTGCTCCATCAGTCACCACCACACCATCCATATGTGGAACCATCGGTTACAACAAATGGAGAAGTTTGGAATGCTATGGATAAGTTCACTTACCTTAATAGTGTACTTTCCAGGGATGTACACATTGACAATGAGGTTGATGCACACATTGCCAGAGCTAGTTCAGTGTTTGGGAGGCTCTGAAAAAGTTTGAGAGAGAAGAGGTATTAGACTGACTACTACTAAACTGAAGCTCTACAGAGCCATTGTGCTGACCTCATGGTTATATGCTTGTGAAGCATGGACAGTCTTCCAGTGCCATGCCCCGAAACTGAATTGCTTCCACTTGAACGGTCTTAGGAAGATTCTGAGGATCACCTGGCAGGATGAGGTACCAGACACGGAAGTCCTTGCTTGAGCTTAACTGTCAAATATTCAAACTGTGCTTCAGAGAGCACAACTCTGATGGGCTGGCCACATTGTTCAAATGCAAAATATGCTCTTGCCAAAAAGACTGTTTTATGGAGAACTCTCATGGGGCAGGCAATCACATAGTGACCAGAAGAAATGATACAAGAACACTCTCAAGGTCTTTCTCAAGAACTTTCGATTTGACTGTGCAACATGGGAGACACTGGCATAAGACCGCTCAGTATGGGGTGCCCACATCAGAAAGGGTGCTGTGCTCTTTGAGCAAAGCAGAATTGAGAGAGCACAAAGTAAATGCAGGATGTGCAAATTTGGGATATCCACCCCAGATATTCACATGGACTATCTATGCCCAACCAGTGGTAGAGCATTCTGAGCTTTTATTGGTCTGATCAGCCACAGTCTGACACACTGAAATTTCACTTTATCATGGTGATGTCATTTTGGTCTTCTTTGAAGATGAAGGACAACAGGCAGCCAACCAACTTATCATTTTAAGGAAAACTCCATTTATTCCTATATTCTTTAATAGGAATGGGTGCTGTATTTTGTCAAAAGCTTTTTTCTGCATCTGTTGAGATAATCGTATGATTTTTGTTCATTTTGTTATTGATATAGTCAATTATGCTAATAGCCTTCCTAATATAGAATCAGCCCTGCATTCCTGGCATAAATCCCACCCAGTCATAGTGTATTAAGAGAGTTTACATTTTAACAAGGGAGACAGAATGTACGTAAATGGGTGCATACAAAATAAAAAGAGTACATGGAAAGTAGCCTTAGAGGAGCTCAAGGCAACAGGAAAGATTGAGGTCAGGTGGGAGAGAGGCAATGCTCCTTCCTCCACCTGAATCTCAGGAGTTACATGCTTCACACTGAAAGAGAAGAGCAGAAGAGAAGTGAGTCAATCTCTTTTTACACATCCACTGAACTGTCAGGTCTTCTAACTCAGCAACCAGTTAGCAAACACTTCATCGTCTAATGTGACTCTTGAGTTATACATGTCTAGAAACTAGCCTCAAAACTCCCATGCAGTTGACCAGAATAAGGAAAGTCAGCTTTAAGCATCCCTGATAGGATGACCTTGTTTTCCTCATATGAATGTGTTAGGAGGTGCCTATTTCTGATTTGGATATTTTTAAAATAAAAAGTGACAGAAACAAAGACCAGTTGTGAAAGAAACACTGAGAAAGATTCCCACAGAGAAAAGATACTCAGAGTAAAGATGGCCAAAGTGTCCTGTTTCTCAACTAATTTGCATACAACCAACTTAAAGACTTTAAGGATTATAACTACAGAACACTGAGATATAAAGCTGTTATGATAACGGGACAATTGTATATTGCCCAGCCAGGACTTGGCTGAAAGAAATGTGGATTTTTGTTTCTCATCATGCAAGAGAAATGAGTCATTTCACACAAGAAATCCTGCTTTAGAGTAGATGGGTTGCTCAAGAACTCCAAGGGGATCAGACCATTCATCAAATGTGTGTCTGAGAATAATCCACAGAACTAGGACTAAGAAAAACCTCTGATTGGGTCTGGGAACAGTCCTCAGGGACTGCACTGTCACTTGCTTCTTTGAAGAGTGAGCTAGACAAAGGCTTTGCATTTCTTTCTGCTGCTTGGAAGAGTGGACTGGAGGAAGACAGCCTTTTGCCTTTGCTTTTTCCTGTGTATGTACTGCCCTAGAAAGTAAAAACCCCCTCATAATCCACCCAGAGAAGCAGTCCTAGAAAAGTTTTGCATATCCAAGACTTGGGGTTTTTATTTTTGCTGGAAAGGTTTAACATTGCTTTGATAACCCAAAAGAACAGCCCTCAGAAAAGTCACCCAAAAGTAGTAGCCAGCAGAGAGGCAGCCCTGATTACCAGTTGATTGTTGTATGTATTACTGAAGGGAATAAAGCACATTAACATCAAGTTGTGCAGTGTTTTGTGTTGTTCCAGACACATATACTTCTTATTCATGTGTTTCCTTGTTATGGTACTGTAAGTTTATGCTACCTCTCTCCCATGGATACCACATGCACTGGTGAGAGCTGTTTCTGGTTTGTGGATAGAATGTTATGTTATATTTTGCCTTTTGCTTAGTAAATATTTCTGATTAAAAGTTAATGAATAGTTTAACTCTTCTCAGCAATATAATAATCCAAGACAATTACAATGGACTCATGATAGAAAATGCTATCTACATCCAAATAAAGAACTGATGGACTCTGAATGCAGATCAAAGCATTCTATTTTCACTTATTTTTGTGTGTGTTTTTTTCCTCCTGGTCTGTTTCTTCTTTCACAAATGTGACTATTACAGAAATATGTTTTATGTGATTGTACATATATAACCTATATCATCAAACTGTTTACCATTTTTGGAAGGGGGAGGGGAGGGAGGGAGAAAAATTTGAAACCCACAATCTTATAAAAATGAATGCTAAAAATTGTCTTTATACATAATTGGAAGAAAATAAAATACTATTTAAAAAAGGAATTAATGGAGTCCAGCTGATTTCAGATTTGAGTAGGGAAAGGCTTAAAACAGAGAGACAATAATCCAAGTAGGAAATGATAAGAACCTGAACTGGTGGTGTAACTATGTGAGTAAAGAGGAAAAGATGTACATAAGAGATGCTGTAGAAATAAAATAATAAGATTTGGCAACTGATTGGATATTAGGGTGACTGAGGAGTCAAGGATGACACTGAGGTTATGAATCTGGATTAAGTGGAAGGATAATAGCATCCTTAGCAGAAAGAGTTTAGAAGATGAATGGATTTGGAAGATATTATGTCGAATAGGCAGTTGGTAACATAGACCTGTAGCTCAGGAGAGAGATTATAACTAATATCTCTTCCTTATCATGGCAGTTAGGGGCATGGCTCCCCATTGCCTCACCAAAGAAAAAAATACAAGCAGAAGAAGGTTCAGAAGGAGACATAGGCAAGCAGGGAAGTGTTGGAATTACCATGATGAATTTGAAAAATACTTTTTTTTAAATTTGTAGGAGAGATTAGTTTCATATGCATTTGTCTTTTTCTGTTCTTTGTATGGGAAAATGCCCATTTGCCAAGTTTATAATGAAAGGGAAATTGAAAATAAGTAAAATGATGACCCATAAACTGTCTTAGACTTGGTATTCTCAGCTTCAGCTCTCCAGAAGGTTACTTTTCTTAATCAGTCTGACACCATGCTAGCCCGCTTAACCATAGGGCTGGGTCAATAGCTCCAAATGTAAGACAAGCATACAGATCCCTCACACACTGGAATCCAGGATGAGGGCAGATCACTGAAGCTCCATATTGGGGATGGGAGCCAACATTTTCTATACTGGATAGGTGGATATTATGCTAGGATAGCTCCACCATTAGAATAGTAACCATGACGCGGGGTTTTGGAAAAAGGAACAGGGTCTTGATCAAGGATATCTGATTGTCTTTCCATCTCTGATGACTGCAAGCTGAGAGCCACAACCTAAGCCCCAAGTTTCTTGGGATGAGGAAGTTACTATCAAGGCAAGTTGAGGCATGGAAGAGTCCAGAAAAGGGAAGGGAGAGCAAAACAAGAGTAAGGGTTATATTTAGAGTAGAGAAAATCTGTTGCAAAAATGGGTAAACCCCAAAACTGTAAAGTTTCTATGGACTGCCATGGTATGTCAGTTGTGCTATGCTGAGAACCATAATACTTGGTGCTATGTAATATGTATCTGAATGTGACCTATATATTTGAAGTACTGAATGCAATTGTACCGTGTAATGTTCTACCCCAATGAACTTTTGTATTCCTGTGACTTTCATATCTGGGGTAATTTGCAGGTAAGTTTTGCTATGTATGATGTTATGGAGGAACCTGGGTGATGTAGTAAATAGAGTACTGAGCTTGAAATCAGGATGTCCTAACAAGTTTTAATTTTGCCTTAGAAACCTAGTAGGTGTATGGTCTGAGCAAAGGTTAAGTAACCTTTCTAAGTCTCAGTTTCCTCATCTGTAAAATGAGGAGATTGGATTCAATGACTTCTGAGGTTTACTAGCTCTAAATACATGCTCTTACGATATTATTGTGGCTGCCTTGTATGCATCCAGTGCAATTTGCCAGGACTAAAATTTTTCAAAGTAGGAGGAACATATAGCGGGATTCTCCAATAAAGAAATGACTCACTTTCCCATAGTACCTTGGCCCCAAGGCACAGGAATTGATGGAAATAAAGCAGAGAGTCTTTCCCACAATGTCACAGGGCCCAAATGTAGTCACTAATTGGAGAAGTGCAATAGTTATTGTAAACAATAAGACACCACTTGCACAGGGATAGGAAAGAAACAGACAACATGGGAAGTGGGATATGAGATGGAATAAACAGTGCTTTCCCAAAGTACTTCAACTCTACTCAAACTACTTAGATTTTTCCCTACATACATTGAGATGTTCATTTATGAAAGAATGGGAACTTATCTCTCTAGAAATGGGAAAGAAGATGGTCCTATACTCTCTGTGTAGTTTTCAGTGGCAAGTTCCATTTCTGTTTTTTTAAATATTGTAACAAACATGCTTTATTTTCAAATATTTGTTAAGAGTTGTTGGTTTCAGGTAAGCTTACTTGAATAGCTTTGATGAAGAGCCAGAGACAAGTCAAGGTCAAATGTTCCCAGATTTATTTCAGTGGAAGCAAACCATGATCCATCTTAAGGTTGGTTATTAGAGAGGTCTCCTCTACCTCTAAGTGAAAGCAGTTTAGTTGACAAGAGTAGACCCCACTTGGCACTCAATTTATGTTGGAATTCTAAGCCCTCCACAATTTGGTGCCAGTTCATCTTTCTACCCTTATCCCATGTCACTTTTATCTACATATTCCATATACTGGCTGATCTAGACAATTCTTTACCCCTTGAATATATCTCTCACTCTCTCTCCCTGCCTTTTTGTGCTATTTCCTACTCCTAAGATGCCTTCCTTTTCCTTCTTTACCTTTTTTATCCTTTAAAGTCAAACTCAAATGCCATATCCTCCATGAAACTTTCCCTAATTCTCTTGGTTAGTAACAACCTTTCCCTTCAGATAGCAGTTCCAAATAGCTCTTTGTTCATCACTAATATTGTGGTTGTGTTTTCTTATGCCTTTTCTCTTAAGATTTCCTGGATTTCTAAGCTGAGAAATGTGTTAGAGAAAAGAGGGAGAAGGGAGGAACAAGATCTTAATCAAACATCATATCTCCCCAAAAGCTCAAATTTCTGCAGAGTAGTCATTTAATAAATTGTTTGTTCAATTCATGAGCAAAAGAATGCAAGAGGAAAATATAAAATAATAATGTTGTAGATCCTGTAAGTGAAGAATGATTTTTACATTGTTATGTACAAAATGTAAAAAACTGTTTTTTAGCTCATAGGCTGTATAACACAGGTGGTGGGCTGCAACTGGCCCATGGGCTGTAGTTTGCTGACCACTGTTGTAGGATAAGATTGATATACTTACAATTGCTACCTATTACAAATGTAAAAGATTGTCCCTTTCAGGTGTAAATAATTTGTCTAAGTGCAAGAAGCAAAATCAAGGGCAATTGTAAATGAAACACTGAAGAAAGCAGCCCTTCATGAAACGGAAAAAAAAGAAGGCACTTACTGAGGCTAAAGAGCCTAACTGTCCCATGCCCTAGAATCTAATTTGCATTTAATTAACACAAGGACTTTGAAGCTAATATCTGAGAAGTTCTAGTCCCTATTACTGCTGAGTGACTATGAAATAATGCATAGTTCCATAATTGTGGATTTCTATTTACCAATATGTGATAGAGGTTTGGTCATCCCACTAAAGAGATCCTGTTTTGGGCAAGTATATTAATTGGTTTTAGCGCTGAATTGAATGTGGAGCTCATAGAAGAGCCCAAAGCTGAAAACTCATCACAGAAGAGACATCTGGCCAGGTCAGGGAAGAGAATGCACCACCACTTGCTACACAGAAGACCTGATTGGTAAAAGAAAAGATTTTCCATGGGCTGCTACCAAAGTCTGAGAACTAGAAACCCTTCAAAGTCTAATCAAGAGAACAGATCAAGAGAAGTCATGTAGGTTTAAGGTTTCTGGTTTTAAAGAAAGAGTATGACACTGTCTTCATAGCCCAGAAGAGGAGCAGTCTGAGCAGAGAATCCATGAGAGGAGTGTCTCTAACAAGTGTGAGAATAGAGAAACCCAACACAATAGTAGCCAGTAGAGAAGTAATGCTACCAAACATCAATTGATTGTACTGATTGTTTCTAAGGTAGACAAAGGACATCAAGGACTCCAAAGTTGTGTGTAGCACATGTTTCCTATGAAAGTGCCTTTCTATTATGGTTTTTTAAGTTTTTATTCAACTTCCATCCCCTTTGCTCCTAAAAACATCATATTATTCTTGCTTTGCCTTCTGTTTTAATAAATGTTTCTGATAATGAGTTCATGGACTTCGGCCAGATGACTTGTTAAATATGAAGCACACCACTAGGGACTCAGGAGCTAAAGTGAATAATAGTAGTAGGATAGTCCCTCCATCAGAGGGTACTCCTAGGACTCTAAGGAAAAGGACTCTAACAGTGGTGAGTCTCTCTGGGAATCCCTAATTTGGCACAGTGAAGACTAGTTGTTAAGTGAACCAACTCTGAGAAAAATCCAAATGCACAAGGAACCATCAGAGAATAGAGAAGAACACAATTGGATTTGTTATTTTTTGTTGAATTATTTCTAATTCAACAGGAAGTAAGGAACTAAGCATTATGCTTACTGCGCACCAGGCACTGTGCTGTGATCTCAGTTGATCCTCACAGCAACCATACAAGATAGATGTTATTATTATGCCCATTGGACAGATGAAGAAACTGAAATAGACAGAACGGTGCCTGGCAGTTAGCCCATGGTTAATAAATGCTTATTGAAAGAATGAAAGTTGGGTGACATGCACAAGGTCACACAGCTAGTAGGTATCTGGATTTGAATTCAGTTCTATTCCGACTCCAGATCCAGCTCTCTATCCATTGTGCCTCTTAGCTGCCTCTAAGTACAATATAAAATAGAACGGGATAAAAGCAAAGAAAAATTCCATGTGAGTGCTCCAAGAAACCTAAGAGGGAGTGATCAGTCACTTTTTTATTAGATTCAGTGAAAGACTCTGCTGAATTTCGAAGGGAAGAATTTTTAATTGAATTTTTCAAATTTTGGATTTAATGAACACAGGCAAACACACACACGCACACACATGCACACATACTCTGAACATTTCCATATTCAAAGAATAGAAAAATAACATTATAGGTGAAATCATGATAGCTATACACAGCTTTCTTTTTTAAAAGTATATAATAAATTCAAAATGTTACTTTCAAAACTGTCCCATTTGTCATCATTTCTTTCTTTTTTCTTCTATGCATTTTTAAAAGTGCTTCAATGATCATCTTTCTTTTCTTTGGCAGCTACATTCCTTGTAACAAATAAAGATAATCAATTAAAACAAATTCATGCATTTGGCATGTCTAAAAATGTATTTCTCCTTCTATACCTTGAATCTATCATCCCTCTGCCAGGAGGGATGTCATCAACAATCTTTTGGAATTGTAACTGATTTGGCTTCTTAATTCCCATTGATTTGGCTTCGTAAGTCTTTCAAAGTTGTTTCCTTTACAATATTGTAGTCATTGTATAATTTTTTTTAAATTTAATAGTATTTTTTTCCAATTACGTGTAAAGAAAGTTTTCAACATTCCTTTTTATAAGATTTTGAGTTCCAAATTTTTCTACTGACCTTCCTTCCTTTTCCAAGACTGGAAGCAATCTGATATAGGTTATACATGTATCATCACGTTAAATACATTTCCACATTAGTCATGTTGTGAAAGAAGAAGCAGAACAAAATAGAAAAAAACATGAGAAAGGAAAAAAAAAAACCAAAAAAGTGAAAATGGTATGCTTCAATCTGCATTCAGATTTCATTGTTTCTTTCTCTAGATGTGGGTCACATTTTTCATCATGAGACTTTTGAATTGTCTTGGATTGTTGCATTGCTGAATAAAGCTAGGTCTATCATAGTTGATCATTGCACAATGTTGCTGTTACTTATGTACAAAGTTCTGCTCACTTCACTCAGCATCAGTTCGTGTAAGTCTTTTCAGGTTTTTCTGAGTTCTGCCTGCTCATTATTTCTCATAGCGAAATAATATTCCATCACATTCATATACTGCAACTTGTTCAGCCATTTCCCAATTGATGGGCAGCCTCTCAATTTCCAATTCTTGGCCACCACAAAAAGACTTGCCGTAAATATTTTTGTATATATGGGTCTTTTCCCTTTTCTTATGATCTCTCTGGGATATAAATCTAGTAGTGGTATAGTTGGATCAAAGGGGTATGCAAATTTTGATGGCCCTTTGGGTATAATTCTAAATTGCTCCCCAGAATGGTTGGATCAATTCACAGCTCCACTAACAATACATTAGTGTTCCAATTTTCCCACCTCTCCAATGTTTATCATTTTTCTTTTCTGTTATATTAGCTAATCTGATAGGTATGAGGTGGTACCTTAGAGTTGTTTAAATTTGCATTTCTCTGATCAATGGTGATTTAGTTATATAATTATGGATGGCTTTAATTTCTTCAACTGGGAACTGCCTATTCATATCCTTTGACTATATTATCAATTGGGAAATGACTTGTATTCCTATAAATTTGACTCAGTTCTTTATATATTTGAGAAATGAAGCCTTTATCAGAAACACTGGCTATAGAGATCGTATCCCAACTTTCTGCCTCCCTTCTAATCTTGTTTGCATTGGCTTTTCTTTGTGCAAAAACTTTTTGATTTAATGTAATCAAAATTATCCATTATCTCTTGTTTGGTCATAAATTCTTCCCTTCTTCAAAGATATGATAGGTAAACTATTCCTTGCTCTTCTAATTTGCTTATGGTATCACTCCTTATGTCTAAATCATGTACTCATTTTGATTTTATCCTAGTATATGGTGTAAGATGTTAGATGTTAGATATGGTGTTAGATGCCTAGTTTCTGCCATACAATTTTCCAGTTTCCCCAGAAGTTTGTGTCAAATAGGGAGTTCTTATCTCAAAAGCTGGAGTCTTTGGGTTTATCAAATAGTAGATTACTGTAGTCATTGACTACTGTGTCTTGTGTACCTAACCTATTCTACTGATCCACTATTTCTTAGCCATTATCAGTAGTTTCATGATTACCACTTTATAATATAGTTTTAGATCTGGTATGGCTAGGCCTCCTTTGCATTCTTTTTCATTAATTTCCTTGATATTCTGGATCTTTTGTTCTTCCCAATGAATATTATTATTTTTTCTAGCTCTACAAAATAATTTTTGGTAGTTTGGTATTGAATAAATAAATTAAATTAGGTAGAAATATCATTTTTTATTATATTAGCCTAGCCTACCTATGAGCAATTGATATTTTTTCAATTGTTTAGATCTGACTTTATTTGTGTGAAATGTTTTGTAATTGTGTTCATATAGTTCCTGGGTTTGTCTTCACAGGTAGACTCCCAAATATTTTATATTGTCTACAGTTATGGAATTTCTCTTTTGATCTCCTGCTGCTTGGTTTTATTGGTAATATATAGAAATGCTGATGATTTATGTGGGTTTATTTTAATCCTACAACTTTGCTAAAGTTAATTATTTCAAGTAGTTTTTCAGTTGATTCTCTAGGATTCTCTAAGTACACCATCATATCATCTGCAAAGACGGATTGTTTTGTTTCCATATTGCCTATTCTCATTCCTTCCATTTTTTTCTTCTGTTATTACTAAAGCTAACATTTCTAATACAAATATAGAAAAATAGTGGTAATAATAGGCATCCTTGTTTCACCACTTATCTTATTGGGAAAGCTTCTAGTTTATCCCCATTACATATAATTCTTCCTGAAAATTTTAAATTGATGTTACTTATCATTTTAAGGAAAATTAATTTATTCTTATACCCTGTAGTGTTTTTAACAGGAATGCATGCTGGATTTTGTCATAAGCTTTTTCTAGGTTCACAGAATACATGATATAAAGAAAAACTTCTTTCCTGTTTACCTCTTTATACTTCTCTTGAGTCTTGTATTTCTATTCATTTCTAGTTGTTTTATCAGGAAAGTTTGAAAGTCTTTTATTTCATTGAATGTCCATCTTTTCCTCTGAAAGATTATATTCATTTTTTTCTGGGTAGTTGATTCTTGGTTGCAATCCAAACTCTTTTTGCTTCTGGAATATCATATTCTAATCCCTCTAGTACTTTAATGTAGACTGAAAAGTCCTGTGTAATCCTGACTGTGACTCCTTGATATTTGAATGATTTCGTTTTGACTGCTTACAGTATTTTTTCATTAACTTGATAATTCCAAAATTTGACTACAATATTCGTTGGAGTTTTCATTTTGGACTCTTTCAGAAAGTGATTAATGGCTTATTTCAATGACTATATTTCCCTCTGATTCTAGGATATCAAGGCAGTTTTCCTTGATAATTTCTTGAAAGACACTACCCAGGCTCTTTTTTTGATCATATCTTTCAGGTAGTCTAATAATTCTTCAGTTATCTCTTCCAGATCTGTTTTCCAGGTCAGTTGTTTTACCAGTAAGGTATATTACATTTCCTTTTTTTTTCATTCTTCCAATTTTTGTTTGACTGCTTCATAGAGCCATTAGCTTCCATTTGCTAATTCTAATTTTTCAATTTATTTTTAGTTTTCAACATTCATTTCCACAAGATGTTGAGTTCAAATTTTCTCCCCATCTCTCCCCTCTGCCCACCCCAAAACAGCATGCATTTTGATTACTCCTTCCCCCATCTGCTCTCCCTTCTATCACATCCCTCCCTTCACTTATCCCCATCTCCTCTATTTTCTTGTAAGGCAAGATAGATTTCTATACCCCATTATCTGTATATCTTACTTCCCAGGTAAATGTAAAAACAATTTTTAACATTCATTTTTAAAACTTTAAGTTCTTACTTCTCTCCCTTCCTCTCTCCCCACCATCCCCACTGAGAAGGCAGGCAATTTGGAATATAGTATACATGTGTTGTTATGCAAAAGACTTCTACAAAAGTCATGTTGTGAAAGTCTAACTATATTTCCCTCCATCCTATCCTGCCCCCCCCACTTATTCTAGTGTCTCTTTTGACCCTGTCCCTCCTCAAAAATGTTTTCTTCTAACTACCCCTCCTCCCATTTGCCATCCCTTCTATTGTCCCTCCTAAACCTTACTTCTCCCCTTCTCCCCTACTTTCTTGTATTGTAAGATAGATTTTCATAGCAAATTGAGTGTGCATGTTATACCCTCCTTAAACCAAATGTGATGAGAATAAGCTTCACTTTTTCCCTCTCATTTCCCCCCTCTTCCCCTCCATTTAAAAAGCTTGCCTCTTTTATGTGAGAGATAATTCTCTCCATTCTATACCCCTTAATTTTATTTTTTTGGATATCATAACTTTCTATTCAACTCAACCTGTGCCCTCAGTCTATATGTATACAATCCTTCCAACTACCCAAATAGTGAGAAAGTCTCAAGAGTTATAAATATTATCTTTCCATGTAGGAATGTAAACAGTTCAACTTTAGTAAGTCCTTTATGATTTCTCTTTCCTGTTTACCTTTTCATGCTTCTCTTGATTTTTATGTTTGAAAGTAAAATTTTCTATTCAGCTCTGGTTTTGTCATCAAGAATGCTTGAAAGTCCTCTATTTCATTGAATGACCATTTTTTCCCCTGAAGTATTATACTCAATTTTGCTTAGTAGGTGAATCTTGGTTTTAATCCTAGCTCCTTTGACCTCAGGAATATCATATTCTAGGTCTTGTGATTCCTTAATGTAGAAGCTGCTAGATCTTGTGTTACCTTGATTGTGTTTCCACAATACTCAAATTTTTTCTGATTGCTTGCAATATTTTCTCCTTGACCTAGGAGCTCTGGAATTTGGCTACAATATTCCTAAAAGTTTTCCTTTTGGGATTTCTTTCAGGAGGTAATAGGTGAATTCTTTCAACATTTATTTTACCCTTTGGTTCTAGAATATTAGGGCAGTTTTCTTGATAATTTCTTGAAAGATGATGTCTAGGCTCTTTTTTTGATCATGACTTTCAAGTAGTCCCATAATTTTAAAATTGTCTCTTCTAGATCTATATTCCAGGTCAATTATTTTTCCAATGAGATAGTTCACACTGTCTGCCACTTGTTCATTCCTTTGGTTTTGTTTTCTAATTTCTTGATTTTTTTTCATAAAGTCATTAGCTTCCATCTACTTCATTGTAATCTTTAAGGAATTATTTTCTTCAGTGAGCTTTCTGACCTCCTTTTCCATAGGGCCATTTATGCTCTTAAGGGCATTCTTCTCTTCATTGGCTTTTTGGGTTTCTTTTGTCATTTTTGTCTTTAGTCAATTAGGTTATTCTAACTTTAAAGGTGTTATTTTCTTCTGCATTTCTGGGGCCTCCTTTAGCAAGCAGTTGACTTATTTTTCATGATTTTCTTGCATCACTCTCATTTCTCTTCCCAATTTTTTCTCTGCTTCTTGTACTTGATTTTCAAAATCCTTTTTGAGCTCTTCCATGACCTGAGACCAGTTCATTTTTTTTCTTGGAGGATTTGGATGGAGGAGTTTTGACTTTGTTGTCTTCTATTTGCATGTTTCAGTCTTCCTTGTCACCAAAATAAGATTCTATAGTCTGATTCTTTTTCCAATTTTTACTCATTTTCCCAGCCATTTAATTGACTTGAGCTCTTTATCAAAGTAGTTCTCTGCTTCCAGTGGTGGTGGTGGGAAGTATTATCAGCCACTTGATCCTCCCACAATCTGTGGATCTAGAGCTCCAGAAACAGTGGCTGCAGTTACCGCTGCCCCTGCTGCTGCTGTGGCTGCCACAGTTTCCCCCACTCCCTCCCCCCTCTGAGACCTTGGGTCTGGGGCCAGACCACTCTGCTCTCTCACACTAGTTCCACAGGTTTTTTTTCCACTGACCTTCCAATTTGTCCCAAATGTTTTGGGATCCTGAAGTCTAGAAACCACCACAAGCACGAGAGATTCAGTCACCCCAAGGCCTGCTCAAGTCCCCTCTGTGCTGGCGGGGCCCATGCTGGACTGTGCTCTGCTCCCAGCATGGCATAATAGACCCTTCCCTGCCACTTTCCAGGTTGTCTTGGGCTGGATATTTGCTTCACTCCATCATTCTGTGAGTTCTACAGCTGCAGAATTTGTTTAGAGATATTTTTATAGGTATTTGACTTGGGTATAGAGCTCTAGAAAGTCTGTGCCGTTGTTCTGCCATTTTCCTAGTTCTAATTTTTATGGAATTATTTTCCTTAGTTAGCTTTTGTACCTCCTTTTCCATTTGACCAATTCTACTTTTTAAGGAGTTGTTTTCTTTAGTGGATTATTTTTTTCATTTAGTCAGTTGCATATTTCAAGTAACTGTTTTCTTTAATCAATTTTTGCCCTTCCTTTTCCAAGCTGTTGACTTTCTCTTGTATAACTCTCTTTTCTTTTCCCAATTTTTCTCCTTTCTTGTTTGATTTTTAAAATCCTTTGTCAGCTCTTCCAAGAAGGTTTGTTAGGTTTGAGACCAATTCATATTCCCTTTTGAGGCTTCACATATAGGTATTTTGACATGGTGGTCCTCTTCTGAGTTTGCGTTTTGATCTTCCCTTTCACCATAGTAGCTTTCTATGGTCAGGGCTCTTTCCTGGTTTTTGCTCATTTTAAAGTCTATTTTGTAACTTTTAAAATTGAACTCTGCTCCTGGGGCACAGGAGAAACTGTCCCAAACTTTTTGTGCTAGGAACCAGGGATCTGATCCCTGGCTTTTTGCACTAGGGCCTCAGGTTCTGGCAATTTGCCCTTAGCGCTGGGGTGGCTCAGCCTAGTTACACCTGTTGTGCCAAGGTTCCAGGGCTGGAAATTTGTCTTCTGTGCTGGGGCTGGTGGTCTCACAGCTGGCCTGTTGCACCAGGATAGAGTTACTGATCTGTGGTATGGTTAAAAGACTCCTGTTGGCTTGTCTGGATACCATCTGCCCTGAGTTGCATTCCCCTTTTACCCAAGTAAGACAGACTTTTCTTGAATCCTTTTAAGTTATTGTAAGCTAGGAAATTGTTTCACTCCATATTTTTGTAGGCTTTTTCAGTCCAGAATCTATATAGAGTTTTGATTTAATGTTGTTTCTGAGGGAAACTGGAAAGACCTCAGGCAATCTCTTGGCTTTTCTCCACCATCTTGACTCTACTCTCTCCCGTATAAATAGTTCTTCTGGTTCTGCTCACTGCATTGTGCATCAGTTCATACAAGTACATCCAAGTTCCTTGAAATCTACCTCTTTTCTCCTTTCTATTGATTCAATAATATTCCATCACATTCATGTCATAATTCATTTATTCATTCTTCAACTGATAGATGCTCCTTTAGTTTCCAGGCCCTTAAGTGTAACAAAAAAGAATACTACAAATATTTATATATATATGGGTCTTTTCTCTCTTTCTTTGATCTCTTTGGGCCTAGAAGTGATAACACTGAGTCAAAAAATATATATAGTTTGGTGATATTTAGGATGTAATTCGAAAGAGCTTTCTAGAATGTCTGCACTAATTACAGATCCATAATAGCACAATGGTATGCATTTTTTCCTCCACCTTCTCCAACAATTGTCATTTTCTTTTTCTATTATCCTTGCCAATCTGTTAAATGTGAGATAGAGAAATGTAAATCAAAACTCTGAGATTCTAATTATTAGTAAGTGATTAGGAACATTTTTTCATAAGTATTGATTATTTGAATTTCTTCCTTCAGGAACTACTAGTTCATATCTTTTTTTAAAATTATTTCTCTTTTAGAAAATGACTGTCATTCATTTATGGGAATCAGTTTCTTATTTTGCTCAGATATCAGACCTTTATTTGAGCAAATTGCTGCAAAATTTTCCCCCCAGTTAGCTGTTCTCTTCCCTTAGAAGGAGAGCATTTCAATTGTTGAGAAGAGAGTAGGAAAGTTCAGAATAATACTGGATAAGAACATGGTGGGAGAGGAAGATGTAAAGATAAACTGAAACTGGTAGAGACTTGAATGCTGAATCAATGGACCCATATCTTATGGGCAAGCTATTTAAGTTTTTTGAGCACAGATTGATGTGCTCAGATCTACTTATTAGAAAGATCAGGCATATTTTTTGATAGTTTAGATCCTATATTAAAATGACTGCAATATCTGTAAGTCTCTTAATAGTTAACAAAAGGAACCTTATTTAGCCATTGCATAAAAAGTACACTCAACCAAGACAAACCATTTATCTTGGGTAGATGTGGTCTCCTTTCCCTCCATTTGAAAATATCTGGTCAACTAAGCAGAGTATGATGACTCATCAGGTCCTTAGAACATCATCCAAGTCTGAAGAAGCCTTAATCCATTTTATGCCTTAGGTGACCAGGAAGTCACGTTAAGAAGGTGTCAATGTACCAGCTAAGGCTTGAGCCTTAGCTCACTGGGCCAATCAACTTCCTTATCTATGGGGGAAGAACTAACATAATTGACGAGGGAGGGGGAAAGGCTCATGACAGGCCTTGACTCTATGGGTTGGATGAGGAAGAGACTGGAGGTGGGGAAACTAGTTGGCTAAGTACTTTGTAAAATGCTTTATTAAATATTGGCATAAACACAAGCAACTCTAAAAGTATTTCATTTCTCTTCCTTGAAATAGAAGATACTTCAAAAAATGTTATTGAATTCATTCATTCATTTATTCAGCACACATTTGAATGCCTATAATAAACTGGATAATGGAGGATTCAGAGAAGAGTATATATGTTAAGACCTGTCTCTGTCCTCACAGAGTTCATCCTATATCAATGTGAATCAAAATAAGAGTAAGATGTATTTAACTGTCATCCACAGAATTGCCTCCTCCTACAGGAGTGACTAAGCCTCATTTCCAATCAAGATGAATTATTTTTGGAAAAGAAACAGGACATTCCATTTCCTTTTTTTAGCATGATACATTTTTTTTTAAAAAATTAATTTTAAAAATTCTTAAAATATATGCTTTATTATTTTTTAAAGAGAAATCATCATATTCAGAAGATACTGCAGTTTTCTCCAAATGTGAATAGATGCATAAAGACAAGTGGGAGGTATGAAACCCAGGGGTGTCAGGAAATCCAAGTTTGCTGTTCCTATAGCAACATAAATTCATTCTCTTTCCATGCCACATATTGTTAATATCCAGATTTAGCACTGGTGCTGTGAGGGAAAAAAATCACCTTTGTCCTTCTCCGCTTATGCACATTTCCTTATGCAAATAACCACAAATGTCTATTGATGTGGTTTTGTGGACAATGAAAGAGCTTCTTCTTAGAGTTGCGGTTGTTAGAAAGGTGGTGTAAAACAGTCCTTCAACAAACTCACTTCCTGCCTGAGGTCTGACTCATTTTTTAAAACATCAAAGAATAAAACAATTCAGTTTCTAAGAGCATAGCAGCCTACTATAGTCACAGGACAAAGCTTGAGTACCTACTGTCTCTCTTTCTTCAACAGCACCCTCAAACTGAGTAGTGATTGTGAGAGTTGTCTATGTACAAAAACTCAGTGGTTCACACAAAAAAACCATAGCCTCTCAGAGTTAGACGTTTCCTCAGACATCGTTTAGCTGAACTGAATCCCCTCTAAAATCTCCATAGCAAGTACTCAGTCTCTGAAGGCCTTCTGGGAGACCCAAGTAGTCCTTTTTGGTAGTATCAAATGCTAGAAAGTTGTCTTTTCCTCCAATGTCAAGTCTGTATAAATCTTTCCGACCTAAGTTAATTGGTATTGTTAGAGACCACTCACACAGAATCAAGCTTCTATTGGTCATATCTTGAGCTATGAGTCGGTTCTTTTGTTGCTTCCAGGCACACCCTCTTCCTATTCAGAGACTAGATTACAGGGAGCATAGAAATTTGGCATTCAGATATAGAGTCTCACTGAGCAGCTATCTCTGGGTCAAGGGAGCACCCAAAGAACACACTCTAAACTGCTCTCCTTCACAGTCACACTAGGCTTTAGTCACAAACCACAGATCTCTAAGCTCTCAAACACTCCCTCCCTCACATTTTAGTTTCAACTTTACCTTTCACTTTCCTATTTTCTCTCACTCATCTTCAATCTCTCTCCACCTCATCTCTCCCCTTTCCTCTTTCCCTCCCTCCCTCCAACTCTCCCACTTTCTCTCTCTCTTACCAAGTCCCTCCTGAACACAATCGCCTTCTTGAAACTTCTACTCACCAAGAGGAAAGGGAAGGAAACAGTTATTTATTAAGTGCCTACTATGTGCCAGGCCAGGCACTGTACTAAGTTCTAGGGATCCAGTTAAAGAGTTTGACTCACTTAAGTAAGTTGAAGAGAAAGCCAGCAGCTGGGGAAGAACCTAGTTCTTCTCTTGATTGGGGAGGAGGGCAGGGAGAGGATTTTCTTTGTTCCCCTCCTCATTGGCCATGTTGGAACTACTCACCCAGAAAGTGATATTACATCTAGTGGGCAAAGCTGAGGGAGAGATATACATTCCAGGCAGACACGAATACAGAAAAGTAGTCATTTGATGCCAAAAGCAGCTTTAAGGAGAGAGACCTTTGGCGCAAAGATAAAAAGCAACTATGGACTTGAGAGACAGCCACTCATTCTGCCTATTGAGAGTTGAATTTTGTTATTACCCCACAAGGAGAGAAAAATTGTTGAGGCTTTGCAGTGTCATATGACTAAGTAGCCTTGACCACAGAATAGTTATGCTGCTTTTGAGATTACTCTTCCCATAGGTACTGTGTGTATTTGTGGGAAAGTGTGCCCTAGAATATGAGAGAAATGTTTTGTAGCTACTAATTTTACTCTGCCATCTTAATATTTCTACTAAAAGCTAATTTTAGCAGACCGTTGCTGGGAAATATACCGATGGGGGCTCACATACTTAATTACTTCAATAATGTAAATTAAAAAAACACCAAAGTTAAATGCTAGGGAAAAGATGAGGATATATATCTACCTTCTTTCTTTCCTTGGAGAGCTAGGGTACTATGGAGATAGAATGTTGCCCTTATAGCCCAAAAATATTGTAGCAGTTGCCCTTTAGAGTCCAACCCAAAAGTGAGAGCTCAAACTGAATGAGCAACCCAGAAAAGTGGTGTTATAAATGTAATGGAATGTTATTGTACACCACTATTATGAATGAGAAATTTAGAAAAATATGAGATTTTTATGAACTGAAACAATAAAAAAGAGTGAAAAGAACAACATACACAATAACTTTTATAATATAAGTAAAAAGATTGATAAAAAGGAAGTCAAACTCTAAGTAAATGAAAAACCAATGAAGCTCCTGAAGAATAATAGGTAATGAGACATATCTCCCTCCTCACTGCAGAAAGAAGTAAGGAGATTGCTAGGACAGAATAATGTCACTATGTAGGGTTTTTTGTTTGTTTAATTGTCTGCCTTTGTTACAGGGATGAATACAATCTAGATGAAGAATGAAAGGTATTCCCCCCTCCCTTTTCCACAAATGTGATATAAAAACAGAAGTGATCAGTTAAATGTATTTTTTAAAGAATGGTCCAGCTCATTTGAAGTGACGCAGGATAAAGCAGGAGAATAACATGTACAATGACTACAAAAACATAAATGAAAAAGATACCAAAACAAAGTTATATATTGTGTTGACTTGGACCTAGTAAAATGATGAACATATACACCTTCTTTCTTTCTCAGAAAGCAGAGAGACCATGGTTGTGGAATGTTGAATATTTTGTCAGATGCTTTGGTTTTATTTACTTTTTTGTTTAATTGTTGTTTGGAGGTCTAACCCTTGGTGGGGATCTGCAATAAAAAGGGAAGGGGTCAGAAAGTGAGCAATAGGAAATATAAGAAAAAAGGAATGAAATTACCAAAAATCTCAGGAGGTAAAAAACTCAGTTTAAAAACCTGGAGCACCAGCAATTAAGTCAGAAGAGTAGATATTAATAATAGAAAGGAAGATGTCCTCCAGGTTATCTAAATGAATCCAAGCACGTCTAAATACATATTGGAAGACAACATAAAATGAGTCTACATCTGATGAGGCAGGGGACCTGGTGAATTTTCTGGAGAGCAAGGAACTACAGCAGGATGTTTCCAAATTGTTCAAGAAAGAAATAAGAAACATGAAAACAGAATTTGGAGCTTGTGTAGCAAAAATAAATAGCAGAATAGGAAAAGTTGAACCTAGGGTAGTAAGTCTCACCAAAGAAACAAAAGAGAGAACAATTGACTGGTAATATACAGAAAATGGTAAATACACAGAAATGAAGCAGAATCTGGAAGAAGAGGAAGAAAAAGCAATAACATTAAAGAAGTATTTATACAAACAAAACATACTTTAAATATATATTTTTTTCCCTAATTACATGCTAAAACAATTTTTTAACATTTGGGTTTTTTGTTAAAGTTTTGAGTTCCAAATTCTATCCCTCTCTCCATCCCTCCATCCCCCTTACCTCTGACATGGTAAACAATTAGATATAGGTCATACATGTGCAATCATGTAAAACATTTCCGTGTTAGTCGTTTTGTACAAGAAAACTCAAAAGCAAAAGAAAGAAAGAGAAGAAAAGGAAGTGGAAGATAGCATGTTTTAGTCTGTATTCAAACAATATCAGCTCTTTCTCTGGAGGCAGATAGTATGCTTCATCATTAGTCCTTTGGGATTGTCTTGGATCATTGTATTACTGAGAATAACTGTCATTCACAGTTCTTCATTGTACAATATTGCTGTTTCTGTGTACAATATTCTGGTTCTACTCATTTAATTTTGCATCAGTTCATATAAATCTTTCTAGGTTTTTCTGAAATCATCCTGCTTGTCATTTCTTTTCTTTTTGGCTGTTGTTGTTTCTTTAAAATTGTTAATTAATTAATTTTTAGTTTTCAACATTCACTTCCATAAATTTTACATTTTCTCCCCCTCCCCATCCCCTCCCTCCCTGATATGGCTCTACACATGCATTTCTACATACATCTTCATATTAGTCATGTTGCATAAAAGAATTATAATGAATGGGAGAGACCATGAGAAAGAAAAACAAAACAAAATAAAACAAAAAATAGTCTACTTTTCTCTGTATTCTGACTCCATATTTCTTTGTCTGGATATAGATGGCATTTACCATCATGAGTCCTTTGGAATTGTTTTAGGGCCTTGCATGGCTGAGGACTAAGTCTATAAAAATCAGTCATTGCACACCGTGGTTGTTTCTGTGAACAATGTTCTCCTGGTTCTGCTCATTTCACTCAGCATCAGTTCATCCAAGTCTTTCTGGGTTTTTCTGAAGTTCATCTGTTCATTATTTCTTATAGCACAATAGTATTTCATTACATTCATATACCACAACTTGTTCAGCCATTCCCCAATTGATGGACATTCCCTAAATTTCTAGTTCTTGGCCACCACAAAAGAGCTGCTGTCAATATTTTTGTACACATGGGTCCTTTTCCCATTTTTATGATCTCTTTGGGATATAGCCCTAGAAGTAGTACTGCTGGAGCAAAGGGTATGCACATTTTTGTAGCCCTTTGGGCATAATTCCAAATTGCTCTCTAGAATGGTTGAATCAGTTTACAATTCCACCAACAAGGAATTAGTGTTCCAGCTTTCCCATATCTTTTCCAGTATTTATCATTTTCCTGTTTTGTCATATTAGGCAATCTGATAGGTATGATGTGGTACCTCAGAGTTGTTTTGATTTGCATTTCTCTAATCAATAGTGATTTAGGGTGTTTTTTATATGACTAAAGATCTGCTTGTCATTTGTTATAGCACAATAATACTTCATCACAAACATGTACCATAACTTATTTAGTCATTTCTCAATTAGCCACAATTTCTCAATTGTGATTTTCAGTTCTTGGCCACCACAAAAGATCTGCTACAAATATTTTTGTACACATGGGTCCTTTTCCCATTTTTATGATCTCTTTGGGATACAGTTCTAGCAACGGTATTGCTGGGGCAAAGGATATACACATTTATTTTAGCCCTTTGGGCATAATTCCAAATTGCTCTCCAGAATGATTGAATCAGTTGACAACTTCACCAACAATGTATATGGCCCAGTTTTCTCACATCACCTCCAACAGTTATCATTTTCCTTTTTTATCATACTAGCCAATCTGATAGGCATAAGGTGGCATATTGCTTTTGAAGTAGGTTGTACACAGATAACATCCAGAAAAACACAAATCCAAAAACCTAAACACTATGGTGCAAGAAATAATATATGAAAAATTCCTAGAATTTCCAAAACCAGAAAACAAAGTGTTAATCAAAATAATGCAGAGATCATTTCCAGAAAGAAAAAAAGAAATCCTATGAAGCATTTCCAAGACACACAGTAGTTAAATTTAATAATTATGATTACAAACAACAAATTCTGTAAATGAGCTTTCATATGGAAAAAGTAAGGAATTTCAATAACACGAAACTATTATGTACCCATCATAAACCTCAGAAAGGAAGGAAAAATTCAAAGAATTAAAAGTATTATATAAATGTTTATATTTATATAAATATAAAATTATATTAAAAAATTCAAAGTAAAGTGCAAATCCTTTAAGGACAGGCAGAAAGAGGAGTAAACAGTGTCAAATGTTGCAAAGAAGTGAGGAGGAATGAGAATTGAGAAAATGCCTTTGAATATAGTAATTAAAAACTAATTGGTAACAAATATAATACAAATAATTCTAAATAACACAGAAGTAGATCTCCGTAAGTTATCCAATAGTAGTTGCCCTCTGAAAATTCAACCCACAAGGCACATGAATGTTTAAACTGAGGGAACAACATAGAGGTAGAGTACAAGTGCAATGCATTATTATTGTACAGTAAGAAATTACAAATGAATTTAGAAAGCATGTGATTTTTATGAAATTTTACAGAATGAAAAAAAAGATACACAATGATTATAAGCATGTAAATGAAAAGATTACTAAAAGGAAGCCAGAAAATGAATAAATGAAAGACTAGTGATTCTCCTGGAGAATAGATAAGATATATCTCCCTACTTAACCAGAAATAGGTACAGGGAGGGCTAAGATAGGATGTTTTATACATTGTTTATCCATTATTTCTTTACTGAGAGGAGTGAAATGTTGTTTTATTATCACTTGTCCAGAACCAAGATCAGTCAAACATTTCATCTGAATTGTGTTGTATCTTCTTAAGGGTGTTTTCATTTGCATTGTTGCCCCACAGACTTTCAGAGACTGGTACCAAGTTTCATTGAAGGTAAGCCTCCCTCAACAGATCAAGAATATGTTCTTATTTTTCAATCATTTGTGGTCTCACTTCCAATCTCATCATTCAGCTGAAGCTGCTCCTTCTACCTTTACAAATTATTTAATTACCAGACCTAATAGCCTTTTCATAATTTTAATCCTTCTTTACCTCTTTATAGCATCTGACACTGTTGACCACTATTTACTCCTATCCTCAAAGGGCTTACCTGTGAGAGAGAAGAGGGAGTTTCTGCTTAAAAATTGTTGGTGACTTTCCATTAAAGCCTTCCCTTCCCTGCCTCCATTCTTGTTTTCCTAGAACACTTCTTTTAGTCCCTCTATATTGTATTGTACCTTGTCTAGTTATCATATCTGTTGTAGTATTATTCTGTAAGCTCTTTGAAGATGAAAACTGTCATTTTTCCTTTCTGTATTTCTAGCTCTTGTCACAATGCATTGCACATAATAGGTGCTTAATAAGTTGATATGAACTTGAATTAAGTAGTCTGGAGCCTGAAGAACCTCTGAAATTCTTTATAATTGTGACATTCTGGGTCCAATCCTAGCCCTGCCATTTTCTAGGTATGTGACCTAGGAAAAGTCATTTTCCTGTTCTCACCCTCAGTTTCCTTATCTGTTAAGGAAGTTGAACTAGATGATCTCTAATAGCAATAAAGATATATTTTTTTTGGTGAATCTGTGAATTTTGTCACTCTCACTTTGAATCTATTTTGTCATTACTCCAGGAAATCAACTGTTCTGGCAAAGATCAGAATTTTGCTTTAAAGGAAGTTTATTTGGAACAGCTTGGGCTTGTGTACTTTGATTCCATTAAGAATATGGCTTGATCAGGGACTTGGCCAAATTGGACTCTTTTAGTAGGAGAAGAAAAATGGTTTGATATTTTTCCTTTAGAAATATGTCATCTTTGTCTTTTTCTCTATCCAATATGTCTCTAGATGTTTAAATATAAAATTATTATGTCATTTGCAGTAAATGCAACAGAAAATTCTAAGGGCCCTTTTAATTCAGGTCTTTGGGAAGGAAAACCAACCCAGAAGTATTCATTAAGTATCTGCTACATGCGAGGTACTTGGGATAAAAAGGCAAAAATGAAGTAGTACCAGTCCTCCAGAATTTTAAATTCAAAGCTCTGCACAACCCAGTAGTCTCTTACCTTTCCAACTTCTTGAACCTTACCCATCTCCATTACTATCCAGCGTCTTTGCTGTTGATTCCATTCATTTTCACTGGCTGTCCCCCATACCCGGAATGCTCTCCCATCTCATTTCTGCCTCCTGCCTTCCTTCAAGTCCCAGCAAAAATTTCACCTACAAGAAATCTTTCCCATTCTCTTTAATGTTAGTACCTTTTCTCTGTAGATTATCTCCAACATATGCTGTGTATTGTTTTTGTACGTGGTTGTTTGCATTAAACTGTGAGCTCCTTGAGAGCAAGACCTGATTTCTGCCTTTCCTTTTAACCCCAGTGCTTGGAACAGTACCTGGTACATAGTAGGTATTTAATAAATATTGATTTGACTTAACATATTGGGGGAGAAAACATGTTCACAGAAGCAACTTGCATTGAGATGTCACTGTCAGTTTCTTAAGCTGTGTCAATCTTAATCACATTACTTAAAGTCTTGATATGGTGGGGAAAATTGCTTCCAGAAAATACCTCAGTCCATTAGTTTCTCCATTATATGATGAAGGTTTGGATTGAACAAAACTCAGATTTTGGAGCAGAATGTGCCCATTCCTATACACTTACTATGTCAGGTTTTACTTAGCTCTTTTTCTTTTATAACACCCTTTCTGGGCTATTCTCACAAATTGCACTTGCAGTCAAGGATTGATTGTGTCCCCAAGTATGGTTGCTGCCTCAGGTTCTAAGTGTAATGCCATGAGTGTTTACACCTAACACTATATCTCTCTATCAGGCCTGCACAACATGTAGCCCACTGACTGCTTGTGGTCCACCAAAAGGATTTCAGGCAGCCCTTGAGAAATATAGAGAATGTAAAAGGAAATAAAGATATAACAAGTACTTTGTTCATGCCCTGCTTAACCTACCTTCCACTAGTCACTATTGTGCCCATCATGTAACTTGGTGGGTGGGTTGCTGCTATCCTCTCTTCTTTTTGCCATGTAACCCATAGCAACCAACCATCATCCGTCTGTCTGTGGTCTGAAAGAAGCAAGAGTTTTTCACTGTTTTCGGTAGTTACTGGTGTTGAACAGGGACAAAGTAAATGTAGTCATGTGCCAGCTCCAGCTGATGTCCTCTATGAGATGAGTAGCAACAGCTTCAGGGCTTCTTCCTTTCCCTCACTGTGTAGCTGCCCTCCAAGCTACATGAGTGTCTGGTGCTCTCTCCAAGGTCAGATCCTCAGTTCAATATTTCTTTGTAGGTGAGTAATTGCTGCGGAGATATTTTAGTTCTAACATTAAAGTTTTTAGGGTGACTTTGTAAAATGGGTGATAAAAAGAAATGGAACATCAAATCAGAAAATAGAGTGTTTACTCTGGAGTGGACAAATAGATACTTGTTTACTTATGTAAGAGACAAAATATTGTGCCTTGTTTGCCCAGAAGTAATAGCCATTCCAAAGGAATACAATCTTCATCACCATTTCATATCAAAGCATCCTGACTTAAGCAAATTGGACACCACTGAAAAATAAATTAAACAGTTCAAATTGTTGAAAAAAATCTCTGTGGGGAACAATAGTTGAAAGTAAACTCAGAAAAGAAGGCAGCTACTAAGGTTAGCTTTCAGATTGCTAGAGAAATCAGTTTCAAACATGATACCAGAGTGTGATAAAGTGATTGCTGACAAAAGAAGTGTAACACATCCTATTATCTAAATGTAAACAATAAGAAAACCTGAAAAACATAGTAAAACTTGTTCCACTTAGCAAAGTAATTTTTTAACTTTGATTGCATTTTATGATAAAAATCTAAGTAATAAGGGTAATTAATTGATATTAATTGAAATTTCTCTTCTTAAAATATAATTTATTTGGAAAATAGTTTAATCATTAATTATACCTTTATTTGGAAAGTAAGCTGCTGAAAACCTATGTGTGACCTGAAGAAGTTTAGCCCATTTTAATTTTGGCCCCTACCTACTGCCAAGTTGTACAGATCTGCTCTATATACTGTTTCTATGCTTGCCATTAACAATGAGCCAGTAGATATAATTAGTTCTTATTAAAGGCATTTACTCAAGTGACACTACAAGAATTACTGCCCCCCCCAAAAAAAACCTAGGGTGTACTTTCCCACAATTATGATATGATGGGCATTCAATGAGAGAGTGGGCTCAAATTTAGAATAAAATGTAAGTGAGACACAAGTGTAACATGCATGGGTGCCAAAGGCAACTCCCAACCCTTGGTACTATGGGATCTGAAAATACTTTTTCTCTTTGTAGAGTCCTCTTTGGGTCCTTACATCTGCTCTTCTCAGTTGCTTGACCCTGAATTGCCAAGGGTCGATTTACTTCCTTAAAGTTACTTCCTCCCTCTAGTGACTGTCTCTCTGTATCCATGTTTGTCTGGAATGTGTATCCTTAATCCCCAACTGAATGAAGATTCTTCTATAGATGTAATAGCTCTACTTCAAAGTTACATGGCAAATATGGGGAGTAGAGGGAGGAGAATTGGGTCCCTTTCTATTCATGTTACAGGGATATCACTTCATTCCTGCTCTGAGTTTTGTTTGCCCTGAGATCTTAAGGGTGTAGCTTTAGCTATTTAAAGCTTCCACCAGCATGACTAACCTATTTGCTTGTCCAATCATACTGTTTCTTTCTTGACAGAATTAGAGAAGTTTTCATATTCTCATAAAAGGAAACTATTATATTACTACGTCACCATAAAAAGAAAAAGTCAATAATTAATCTTAAGTAACCCCTTTTAGACCCTGCCCACCAGGACACTGACTTGGGAATGTTAAGGGCCTCTGGTAACCTGGGATAGGTCTGTAGATGCCCAGTATTTTCCTAAGTTCCAGGGTCCATGTTGACTTTGATGTTGAAGGGGCTTGTGGGAGGAGAAAGGAAAGAGTTGCTAACCAGTGTCATCAGGAACAACTATTAAGAGGAGCTACTGGAGCTGCTGTGGGGTGAAGGTTTCCAATTGCAAGTAGATTAGGGATTCATGAGCTAGGGAGAATGGAGAGATTTCCTTCATGTACATAAGCCTAGAAACATCCTTGGGGAGGGGGAAAAGTCACATCTTCTTGGCTGAAAGTGATCTGGTGACTGACTGGCTCTCACATACATTTTGAAAGAATACTTATGTCCAAGGGGGAGTAAGTGATCAAAAATGTCACGCAAGCTCAGCAAACTAGCAGTAAAGAAATCAAAAACATTGGTGTGGATGGTAACGTGATGCTACTAGAACCTCAATTCACTCATGAGCTCATTTAAAAAATATAAATGAAACACCCATGTTTTCTGTCACTTCCTAACTGGCATTTTAATGTGTTAGCTATTTATTTTTCTGTACTATAAATAACATAGTATTTAGAGCTGGAAGAGTCCTTGGAGATCACTTAATCTAATCATTTCTTTTCTTTACAGATGAAGAAACCTGAGGTTCAAGGATGTGAAGTGACTTGTTGAGGGTCACTTAGCAGCCTCAGAGACTGGACAGAACTCAGGTTCTCTCACTCCAAATGCCATTTTCTTTCCACTATGCCAATTTGTCTTAATGGTCCAAGAAAGTCTTGGAGTCAAGAAAAACCTGAACTCTTCCTAGAATTCTACTTCTGACAGCTAATAATTATATGACATTTCGTATGTATGCTAGCCTTTCCAAATCTCTATTGTATGCATGGTCATTTCTATACTTTGGTTCTCATTTTCCTACCAATAAAGTGAGGGGATTGGACCAAGTTACTTCTGAAATATCTATTTTTAAATTTTATTTTTATTCTCAACAAATGCCAAATAAAATGAAAATATCCCTTAACAATGTAGAACAGAAGACTGTTTATGACTGAAATTTTCTATTATATAAAACTTGCTTTTTTTTCTTAACTATGTAATAAATCCAACATATTATTTTTAGAGCCATCCTGTTTATCTGTTATTTCTTCTGGTTTTCTTCTTTCTCTTCACTCGTAAGTTGAGAGCAGAAAGAGGAAGACATCTCTCTCTAGTCTTCTCATCATTGCAAAAAGAAAAAGAAAAAAAGAAAAAGAAAACCCTTATAAGAAATAGCATAGTTAAACAAAACAAATCTCTACATTGACCTTGCCCAAAAATGTATTTCTCATTCTGAACCTTAAGTCTATTGTCCTTCTATTAGAAGATAGTTAGCATGCTTTGTCTTTGGTCTTCTGGAATGCTTGTGGTCACCACACTGATCAAAAATCTCAAGTCTTTCAAAGTTGTTTACATTTATAATAGTGTTATTGTACGGATTGTTCTCCTGGTTCTCATCCTATTTTAGATGAGTTCATACAAATCCTCCCAGTTTTCTCTAAACTTTCCCTTTCATTGTTACAGCGCATATACCATAATTTTAGTCATTCAATTGATGGGTACTTCCTTATTTCCAGTTCTTTGACACTACAAAAGGGCTGAAAAAAAAAAAAAAAATATATATATATATATATATATATATATATACACACACACACACATATATATTATATGAAATCAATTCTTTCTACACATATATACATATATCTATATGTTTTTATACAATCACACACATATATGTATGTATATGTGAGTGTTTGTAAAACATATGAGTCCCTTTCCTATTTCTTTGATCTCTTTGGGGCATTTCTTGGTCAAAGGGTATACACAACTTAGTGATTTTTGATACATAATTCCAAATAGCTTTCTAGAATGGTTGGACCTTTTCTATTCCTTTTTCTAGCATTCTTTATAATAACTCTTTTCGAGGCATCTAGATGGCACAATGGCACACAGCTATGTGACCCTAGACAAGTCACTTAACTCCAATTACCTCCAAAAAATGTAACTTCTTTCCTGAACCCCTTACTTTTTAGGACTACTCCTTTTTCCACATTTATTTTGTACTTAATTATCTGCATAAATGTTATATCTCTTCAGTAGAATGTGAGCATCATAGAGACTAGATTATTTATTTACTTATTTATTGTCTTTAGGCAGCTAGCATATGGAACAATGTCATGTACAGCATAGATGCTTAATCATAGATGCTTTAAAAAACCCTCTGTTCTGTTGGGTTTTTTTTTCTTTAGATGAGAAGCTCACTGAGAATTGAGGATGTGCCTTCTATATTTTAATATAATTCACAGAGCTGACTACATGATCACATATTAAGGCTTTGTTTCAGTCTAATCAAATCCAACTCAGCCTTCTGCACAGCAGATGAATACACCTTTTACTTTGCTGGGAAGACTGAAGAAATTGATATAAACTTCCTTAATTCCCATCTTCCTCTTTTTCTGAAGTGCTGAATATCCTCACACATCCTTTCTTTTCTCTTCTCATAGGAAAAGGCAATCCCATCCCTTTGTTAAGGCTGCCCAATTACTCCAAGCCATCAATCATCCCTCTTCCAGAGTCTGGTGCCACTCTATCTTTCCAGCCATTACTCCCCTTCACATATTCTGCATTCCAGCAAAACTAGACTACTCACCATCTGTTCTTGTCCTGTCTTCTCTGGGCTCTAAGCCTTTGTTTACAAAATCCTCCTGTCTGGAATGGGATCCCTTTGCTCATTTCCATCTGTTGAACTCCTTCATTTCATTTAATACCCAACTTGGATACCACCTTCATGAAACTTGGCCACTTCTCCCCTCCCCTCACCTAAAAAATTCTCTCCCTTCAACCTAGTTTTTTTATAGCAATTTGACTGGATCACTCTTTTGTTCTTATTATATTCTGTGATACTGTATCATAGTAACTTGTGTACTAGTAATATTCTCCTTGAATTGTAAGCTTTTTGAAGGCAGGTTTGAGTCATTTAAAATTTTTGTTCCCCAGAGGAACACAGGGACTTGTGCTTTAAAATGTTTGTTGGATTGAACTGAATTCAAGGCCAAATGAAAGACCTACTTTCTCTGAAGCTTTCCCTGACTACTCACTTTTTCAACTCCTTTGGTTCTCTGCCCCAGATAAGAAGCTACTTAATCATATCTTCCTATTGTTTTCTAGGTGCTTCATGTGGGTCAATCTTGCTTCCCCGTTGCTTCATAAACCCCTGAAAGTTAGGGACCACAAACTTCAATTCAATGCAAGGCAACAAACATTTATCAAATGCCTGTTACACTGGAATGACATGCCACTAGAGGAGATAAAAAGTTAAACTAAGTCCCATGCATACACTTATGGAATTTACAGTTTAGTAAAGGGATTAGACAAAAAGAGATAGTCATAACTCATGATATTTGTAAGAGCATCAAAAGTGTTAAGCAAAATTCTGCATGAAAAATAAGAAATGAAATTTTTATTACATTATTATTTTTATATTTTATATTATTATATTAGAAGATAATTTGAATTGAGCTTTAAAGGATGGGTAGGAATATAATTTGCTTATAGTTAGGAGATCTGGGTTCAAATATCCCCTCAGATACAATTATGCTCTCTAAACCTCAGTTTCTTTATCTGTAAAATGGGGATACTATTGAAGCACTGTATGTGTGTTATTGCTATATTTATCTTCAGTAGGTGAAGAAGTAAAGGGACAATATTCCAGTTACAGAAAACATCTTGAGCAAAAGCATGCAGGTAGGAAAGTGCATGATATGCTGAGGGACAGAGAGGAATTCAATCTGGAGGAAGATACAATACATGAAACTTTGCCCTTTTCTAGAGGCAGCATGGTGCAGTGAAAAAAATATTCCACTTGGAGTGCTGAACTTGGTTTCAGACCAGATCTAGGCTTGAATCCTCGCCCTTCCACTTTACATGACCTTGTACAGCAAGTCTCTGGGTTCTCATTTACATCACCTGTCAAATGAGAGAGTTGGACCACATGGCCCAAGAAGTCCTTTCCAGCTCTGGATCTGTGATCCTGGTACAAGTTCCTAGGACAGAAAAATTCTGTCCACCATTAATTGTTAATGTGTGGTTGGTTTTGCATTGATTACAGTATGCATAAGCAGAAGAAGCTGGTACTTCTGTATCAATATCAAGTATCTTGTATTTTCAGCCTCTTAAAGCTCATGATGTACTTGTTAATTTTCTAGACAATACACTGGCATTCATCTCTTCATACCCAAGCCTCCTGATCATCCCCAGTTAATCTTCTGGGATAGTGGGCTTATAAGCTGTGAGAATTGTTAGAGACCTTAGAGATCAGTGTACCCTCCTAGAGAAAGCCTTCCCTGTTTCCCTTAGCTGCTTGTGCTCTCTCAAATTATTTGATGTATCTCCCTAGTAGAATATTGTTGTGCTTGTCCTTCGTTCTCAAAGGCACCATGACATCAAGATGATGACATGACGTGCAGTTGACTTTGATTTGAGTGAGGGAAGACTGTGCAAGGTCACCAGCCTCGCTCTCTTCTCCCAGGTCTTCTGGGTCCAGTAGCCTGATATTCATCAGAAGCTCCTTGAGGATAGGTACTGTTTTTCATTTTGTCTTCACAGCTGTATCATCTTGGAAAATGATTTGTATATAGTAGACACTTAATAAATGCTTGCTCCATTATTTACCTAGATGGTGGAAAATATTGTGAGTTAAAGCTGGAAATAAATAAAGAGGAGTGTCAAGTTACAATGGGCCTTCAATACCAGACATAAAAGTTTGACCTAGTTCACATACTTAAAATCTATGTGGCCTTGGGCAAATCAACTTACCCCCTGGGCTTCAGGAGATGGGGCTAGGTCCCCTCCAAATCCCTATCCACCTCTAAATCCTATGCTCCCATTTTTTACCTTATTAACTGTAAGTGTAGGTAACAGGAAGTCACCAAACATTTTTAAGTCAGGAACAGGACATGACCAGAGCCATCTTTGTCTTCTGCTCCAAAGGATGGTCTCCTCTATATTTTCCTAGACTGCAGAGCTCAGTTCAGTAATGTCTGGCTGTAAGCTGAAACATGATGAGAAGTAGGAAGGGAAGACATGGTCAAAAAATCAAACAGATGGGACTTACCCACACAATGGACTTCCAAAGATTCTTTAAATATAGAAGTCAGAGAAAGAGGTCAAGGGTAGAGATCACTGGATTTAGATTCAGAGGATGTGGGTTCTTCTAGCTTAGCTGCTTATTAATTATATATTATATAATTTATTATATTATATGTTTATATAATTTATATTATATTTTATTATACATTATATAAATATTTATGTTTTATATTATATAAATATTTATTGTATTATATAATTTATTTTATAAATATGTTATATTTATATAATATTTATTATACTACATGATATAATATATTATTAATTATATGACCTTGGGCAGGTCCATTCCCTGCTCCGTGCCTCAGTTTCCCCTTCTGTAAAAACAGGGGTTTGGACTTCAAGATCTCTCCTTGGTCTCCCAGGTCTCTTCAGACTCTTAAACCCTACGACCCTAAAGGTCATCTTTCACCATTGGCCCCACCTTTTCCCCTGATTACCTTCTCCTCCTCTCCCCCTCCCTCTCTGACCCCCTCCCTTTCCCTTTTCCTTCCTTCCCTCCCGGACAGGAATCCAGTCGCCCTTAGCAACAACAGCCAAGGCTTGCCTCCTCCCGCCTCGGCTATTGGCCGAGCCTCCCCCGGAGGGGCGGGGCGAGGAGGATGTCGTCACTTCCGTTCCCGTCTGGGGTCGGCGAGGGGAGCCGGAGGCAGCAGAGGAAGCTGGGTGGCGGCCATCTTGGATCTCTGAGGATAGGCGGCAGCGGGCTGCGGAGATTCGAGCGGCGGAGGCAGCCAGGCGGGCGGGGCTGCGGCGGCAAGAGGCGGTGAAAAGAGCCCGCAGTTCTCCTCCGCCCGAGGCTCCTTCCATGGTCGGCACCTGTGACCCCCCGCAGCCTACCCTCCACTCCTCTTCCAGGGCGGCTGGTGCCGGGGTGCGGAGGCCCCGGCGCTGAAAGCTGAGGGGAGGAAGAGGAGTAGCAGCGGCCGGAGGAGTGCGAGGCTCGCGGGGACCCCGGAGAGCCTGGCGGGCGCACCCCGCAGCCTCCCCTCCCCTGCGCGGCCCGGCCGTGGCCGCCGCCTTCTCTGCTCGTGCTGCCCAGCCCCGGAGCCGGGACGGACCTTAGAGACCCCCTAGCCCAGCCCCGCCGCGCCCGCCGCCGCCCTGCCCTGGGCACCGCTCTCCTCCCCAGACTTTCCCACGCCTGAAGCCTCCCCGCCCCGGTGCAGCTGGAGGGGCGGGGAGGGGGAGGGGGGTCGGTGTCCGGCCCCAGACTCGGGGGGGTGGGGCAGCGAAAGCAGCATGAAGCCCGGAACCTGCCCGGGGAATCGTTCGGCCGGTCCTGGGATCTAGACCACCGCGCGGGGGGAGGGAGAAGGAAGCCACCCTCCCCCTGGTGCCCCTGCCGAACCGCTGCTGAGACTGCCCTGCGGCCACCGGACCGGCGAGGCTGGACTCTCCCTCCTAGTCGCTGCTTGTTTTTTCGGGCGTCCTTTTTGTTTCTTTTGTTTCTTTTTTTCCCCTTTTTCCTCTCCATTGTGGGGGAAAAAATTAAAAGTGAATTAAAATGTCCACTAGGACCCCTCTGCCAACGGTCATTGAACGAGACACTGAAAACGTAAGTAGCAATTAGTTTTGGAAGTATTTATTTTATTCTGGGAGATGTTTCCAGTAGTGTCACTGCTTGAGCACCCTTTTTTTTCCAGGAGCTAAAAGTCAGCTGGGTAAATTTTGTCTCCAAATCTGAAAATAACCAGCCTTTTAATATTCACTCAACATCCAGCCAGCACTCGGCGCCTGTTAGGTGCAGCACAAGCCGAGAGCCCGTGGCCAGGAGCACCCCATGGAGAGGACCCGGGCGAAATCCCTGCTTGTAACCTTGGTGACCTTGTCTCTTCACCTCCCAGTGACTCAGTTTCCTTTTTGGTCCATTGGGTGTCATGTGATTGGCGGTATCTATCACACAGGGTTGTTAGGAGGAAAGCTCTCTGAATGAATCAGGATTTTGCTTGGTGGAAACAAATCCTAAGTTTTGCTGCAGTCCCTGTTCTTTGGGAGCTTTTGGGCTGGTCAGAACTACTGTATCCTATCTAAACTTTGAATCTGCACACAATGGGCCGTAAAAGCCCGATTTGGTCAAGAGCACTTGACGTGTTCTCTTAAAAATGTTTATTTTCAAACTGGCTCGGAGTAGTTAAGTAATATCTATTAATTTTTGGGCAGTGAGGATATGTTTTGTGTTGCCTTGGTGGGTGTTATTGACTAATAAAAGTGCTGTTAGACGAGTCAGTATAATTTAACTTGGATTGTCTTCTACCTGTTCCTTTAGGGTGTTTGGAGACATTGCAGTATTGGTTTCTCTAGACTCTGGTTTTGGTCATGTATATCCAATGAGATTGTCAGTTTAAAACTGTGTTTTTTAGTACTTAATAAAATAGTAAATTGGGCAAAATAAACTACCCTTTATGGCTCATTCTTTAAAAGAAAAGGTTTGAACTGGCAATAATCACAGTCTCTTAAAAAGTGCTACCTTTAAGAACTCCTTAAGATCTCTTTGGGTGGTATTCAAAAGCCACTAGATTCCAAGACCCTAATTACAACAAATACACACATTTAATAAGGAGTAGTTTTTGTAACATCTGTTTTGAGAAGGGGAAGAGAAACAGGAAAAAAAAATTTCTTGTTAAATCAGTTACTATTCTTTGTAATCCCGTTAAAGTAGACTTCCTTATCCTGGTGTCCTGGGAACTTTTAAAAAAATATTTTGATAGCTGTATTTAAATATAGTTGGTTTCCTTGATAATTCTATGTATTTTATTTTATGCATTTAAAAAGTATTCATAGAAGATCCTTAAGTTTCCCAGATTGCCATAGGGATCTCTGAGATTAAAAAAAAGTTAAGATTCCTTGTTTTAAAATGACCACCCCCTCCCCCAACATTGGTGCAAATCATATCCAAATGAATTGTCTGAATTCATCCAGTTTTTAGTGAAGAACTAATTGGATTGCCAGCTAAAATTCTCTGCTAAAAAATATCTAGTTAAGTAAATCCTGTACTTAAATTAAAAAGTTTATTGACAGCTAGATTTAAAAGCTTTTATTACATTCCTATTATATGCCAGACACCGTGCCAGATTCTGGGGCTACAAAGACAAATGAAAAGGCCTTGTCCTCAAGGAACATACATTCTGTTGGGAAAACTATGTACACAGGCAAATAAATACACAATATATACAAAGTAAATAGAAGTTTAATTTGATGAATTGATGAGTGGCAACTGCTGGCACTAGGGAAGACTTCATATAGGTAGAAGGTTCTTGAATGGAGCATTGAAGGAAACTAGGAATTTTAAAAGGTAGCGATGAGCAGGGAATGCCTTCCAGGCATAGGGAACTGTCTGCCTATCTACAGAAGCTGGAGATGATAGTGGAGCAGCAAGTAGGACAGTTGGGTTGTACAGTAGAGTTAGAGAAGATGTATAAATCTTAAAACAGGTTCGTTCCAGACCATGAAGTACTTTAACAGCCAAACAGAAGAGTTTATATTTTAATCTTGGAGAAATGAAGAGCCATTGGGAGTTTTTGAGCAGTGTAATGGCCTAGTCAGTTTTAATAGTATTACTTGGGCACCTGTGTAAAAGGTGTGTAAGTAGGGGAAATGATTTGAGGCAGGGAGATCAATTAGGGAGGTTTCAGTTCTGATGAAAAAGTGAATGAAGGCATGTACTTGGACTGAAACCAGTAATGGGTGAAGGTGACTGATTATAGACTGACTACCTTAGGAAAAGTTTCCTTGCTCTAAGTGTTCTTCACGCTTAACTACCACACGGTATCAAATGCCTGAGTTTAATCCCCACACTGCTATTTGTTGGTTAGCCATCTGGTGATTTAATCTCTTGTAAAATTTGGGACAGACTATCTCTAGTATATAATAACCTTGAGTACTTGGTTAATAACAATAGGTCGAAGTTGGTACGAAATTGTAAATGATATGTTTTGCTTAAATGCACTACAAACTACTGAACAATAGAAAAATCTTAAATATTGAATGGATTAAAATTTTTCCTTTAAAAGTTTGTCATTGATTTCTGACTATTTTTTTCTTGGAATGCTCAGTGGTGTGGAGCAAGCAAAAGGTTAGTCAGATTTGACTATCTGCAGTAGAGTCACAAACACAATTCTACACTTCTAAATTGAAGTTAAAAACAGTAATGTAGCAGATCTGTATTGTAGTCTGAGGCAAAATAAAAGCTTATACCCAATGTTTCCTACTCAAACATGTATTTCAGTTTGTAAGTCTGAATGAAGGGGAAAATGTGCATATTTTTAATTTAGGAATAAGTGGTTTAGGCTATAAGCAGTAGTTGTTGGTTTAACTTTTTGCCCCCTTTACTGTTAAGTGCTGCCTTGTCTGTTTTAGGGTATCCTCAGGTGAAACAAAACTGTTCCTGCTCTTCAGCTTTCATTGGCTAGGAACCCAGATAACTATAAATATGTTATATGAAGTTATATGCATAGGAAAGGTCCAAAGAAGTATGTTAAATTCTGGGAAGGTGAAAACTGGAAAAATCAGGGAAGATTACAAGGAAGAGACAGCTAGCACTTGACTTGGACCTTTTGAAGGGAGAAAATATTTCAAAGGTGGCATGAGAAAAGGCCGAGAGATCAGGAGAGGAGCAGGGAATTGCATGCAGTAAGAGTGGAAAGGTAGGTTGGAGCCAGATATGTGGGGTTAAGGAGTTTAAAATTTTTCTGTTGGCAGTGTAGGAACACTGAAGATTCCACTTCTTCCTCCCCAGTATTACTTAGAAGACACATCATATTAAGATTACTCTGATCGCTTTTATTCAGGGTGAGAGAATAGAAAGGCCAGTAAGAAGGCCATTTCAATAGACTTGTTAAAAGGACCAGTCATGGGATTTAGAGCTGGAAGAGACTTAAGTAACTATCTAGACCAGGGGCTGGCAGACTATTATCTGAGGTGGCCTGCCGCCTATTTTTATTTTAAAATAAAATACATTTAGTTTTATTTAAAAATGTAAAAACCATTCTTAGCTCACAGACCTTAAAAAAACGGATAGGGCTGGACCATACCCCTCACCAGTCCAATGATTCCTAAACTTTTTGGCCTTTGGATCCTTCTATACTATTCAAAATTATTAAGGACTCAAAGGGTGTTTGTTTATGTTTGTTTATAATTATCATATTAAATATTAAAGTGTCTTAGTATTATTGTGAAAATAGTTTTGACCTTGAGGATCGATTGATCCTTGTCCCATTGACAGGGTAGGGGTGGGGGTAGGGGCTGGGAATCACAGTTTGAGAACTGATGATCTATATCTAGTCCCAGAGCCCTGGTTTAAGAAAACTGAGACTCAAAGGGGGTTAAATGCCTTCAGGGCCATTCAGGTAAGTAAATAGTAGAGCTGGATTTCAAGCCTAGATCTCTTAACTCCTGAACTAGGATTGGTTGTACCAGAAGTAGAAAGGAGGGGACAAATAGAAGAGAGATTTTAGGGTTGGCAACTAATTAGATATTGACTGAAGAGTCAAAGATGAGTGAGGTTTTTAGCTTGGGCAATACTTAAGAAAGTGATGGTTGCCATCAAGGAAAAAGAAAAAGGAGAACAAGTTGTAGGCGTAGAGAAGTGACTTTCAGTTTTGGTCATGCTGAGTTTGATTGGGTCTTTGAATTTTGATTTATCAGGTTGTAAGTTTTAAAAGCATATATGTCTTTGATTTTGAATTAAATATTTTCTTCCTAGATCATGTGTTATGTAAATTCTTTATATGGTATAATTATTGTATTTCTTACTACAGTTAGTGAGAATTGCTGTATATTTCAGCATTGTTCACCCAAACTTGTTTATAGTAACTCTTGTTTTGACTTGTTCAAGAAAGATTTGAAATGCCTTACTCACTGAATTATATGTCTCAAAGCTACAACTCAAATTCATATTATTTACTAAAATTCAAGAGCTGTTAAAAAAATAAAGTATTCTAAAAGTATTTTACGCTCATTCTTACTTGAACCTCACAATTCAAATAAGATGGATGCTACAGGTATTCTCCCCATTTTACAGATGAGGAACTGAGGTATCAGGAGGGTAAGTAAAGGAGGGTAGTCATGTAACCTATGGTCACATAACTAGGAAGCATCAGAAATGGGATTTGAACCCAGGTCTCCTGATTCTAACATACTATCCATTTTATTACAAGGAAGATAACTTGCCATTCATTTTAAATAACGGATATTTTCTGTCATAAACTGAAAATACAGTACTCTAATATTTCATTATAACCTCCTTTTTGGCCCCCTATTGTAATCTGAATCTCTAATACTAAAATTACAAAAGATTTAGAATCTTAGACTGAACCTTAGAGATCATTTAGTCCAACTTCCTCATTTAACAAATGAAGAAATTGAGTTCTAGGCACTTGCCTAAGGGTCATGCCACATTTACATTAATAAAATTAGATATAAAACAGTTATTAAAAGCAGATATTATTTAAAGGCTGTGGGGGAGTGAATTTCAGTACTGGGTCAAATTCAAAACTTGGAAAACTTAAGTAGAGGCATTAAAAAAAAGGCTCAAGGTTACTACACTTATCAACTTTTTGTAAAAATGACAGAGAATATACTTCTTGTAAAAGATTTAATCCTGATGGATGGGGGAAGTGGTATAGTATGTTTATGAGTTCCTGTAGTGTTCTTTGCCACTGTAGAAAGTCACCAATTCCTTCTCTCTGTAAAATGAGCAAAATAATACTTAAAATCTAAATCCCCCAGGGACTGTAAAAAAAAGAATTCAATGACTAGATAGAGTTAATATAGCATATAATTTCACAGGACTACTCTGTGGGTTTTAAATTTTTTTAATTTAATTTTTTCAATAAAACATTTTCTGTTCCATTGGAGGAAAAAAGAGATAAAACAAAACTCTTATAACATATTCATAATGAAGCAAAATCAAATTCCTACATTGACCATGTCCAAAAAATAATATATCTTATTCTTTATCTTGAATCCATCACTTCTCATTCAGTAGGTAAGTAGTATGCTTATTCATTAGGAGTCTTCTGAATGCAGAGTACTGGGAATAGTAAATATTTAAAAAAATGTTTGTTCAGTAAACGTTTATTGAGCTCCTGCTATGTGCCAGGCACTGTGCTAAACCATGAGGATACAGGGAAAAGCAAATGCTCTCAAAGAACTCAGTGTAAAGGGAGAGACAGTAATGCAAACAGCTCTGAACTAACAAGTTATATACAGGATAAATAGGAAATAATCAACAGAGGGAAATGTCTAGAACTAAAGAGAGATTGGAAAAGTCTTTGTGTGGGATTTTAGCTGAGATGTGAGAGAAGTCAGGAGGTAAAGCATTCCATGTATAAGGTGGGCCAATGAATATACCAAATCAGAAAATAGATTCTTAATTGAGGTGTTCATGGAGGCCAATGTCACTGAATAGAAGAGTATGTGGAGAGTGTAAGGTGTAAGAACATTACAAAAGTGCGGTGGAGGGGCAAAACCAGGTTATGAAGAGCTTACATATTTATTAATACAGTTTTCATCATAACTTCCCACAGTTTTGACACTCCATACTGTCATGGAAAACTATACTTCTTTTTAGATTTTATCATGCTTAGAGCAGTGATCTTAAACTAGATTCTTGGAAAATCCTAGTTTCTCTACCAGCACCTTGTGAGAATAAGTTTTCAGTCAAATATCCTTAATACCAGATATATTTGGGTGTGTGTGTGTGTGTAAGTACAAGATTAGAGGTTGGGAGGACAAAAGATTTGAATCTTTGCTTTCTTATTATCATCTGAGTAACTTTGGGCATGTTACTTCCCTTCTCCAGTCCTCATTTCCTCCTTTGTAATGAGGATGGTAGACTAGATTATCTCCAAAATCCCATCTGCTCTGAACTCTATGATCCTATAGTTTCATCATCAGCAACAGTTCTGGAATAGAATCAGTGGTTTTAGGTAGTAGCCAGCAAGACTTATGCTTGTTGGCAAAACTGGGAGAAAAAAGCAAGGCAGAAAATTGCTTGTTTTACCTTTACTTGGGTAGCTATTTGAATATTCTTAAATGACTAAGAGAATTTTTCCAGGATATCTTAAAAGTTCCTTTGTGTAGGATTTGATGTAAGCATTCTGAATTAAGCTTTCAGTCTCCAGCAGCATTTGGAATAGTTTGTATGAAGGTTATGTGCTTGAAGTTGGGTTTTTTTTTTCCCCCTTGGTAACAATAATTGTAGTTGATTCATAGGATTATGAGATTCTAGATTCCAGAACTAGGAGATACCTTAAAGATCATCATATGCAACGTCCTCATTTTATAAAGTGGAATATGAAGACCATATGGGTACTGGAGTATATATTTATACGCACTGGTCCTCTGATTCAAATCTGTGGAGTTTTTTCCCCCTCTACTTTGTGTTAAAACATCAACCTGAGTACAGAGTGCACTAAATGCTAGTAGAATAGATAATTTTTCCTATTTTGAAGTTGCTTTATAGGAACTAAGCCTTCCACCTTGGCTTCATGAATACCATAATTCAACTGAGGTGTACTAAAGGCTTGTCACAAATGATTCTAAGTGAAATTCTTTCGAATTTTTAAGTGTTAAATTTGTAATTATGAACCATACGTTTTAAAATACAGGATTCTCCCCCCCCCCCATCCTGCCTCTGTTATTCCTATTAAATTAAAATCGTGACTCAGTATAGTTTTAAAACCCCATAGAACAGGAAACATTTTCCAGAGATCCACCAGTCTAGCCCTCTGCCTCCAAACTAAAACTTGTAGACAGAATAATACTTTGAATCTCATTTAAGCAGCTTCTGAATTCTGATACAATTAAAAGGGCTTCCCCCCCCTCCCCCCATGTACCTGTTTCCCTTCACTCTCACCTCTTTTATCTTGGGCCTGTTAGTGATAGACAAGTTTTATCCAGTTTATTCTGAGTGAGATTAAAGCGGTTACTGACTTTTTGCATAAGGCATCAAAAAAAGATAATCCATACAGTCAAATATACACACAAGAATCTGTGATTTCCTTAGTATGGAAACCCTTCCATCTTTGTAGATGGCTTAGATAAATAAGTTTTAGAAAGGTGACTAAATCTCAGAGAGAATGCAGTGGTTTACGTAATTATTAAGTGTTAGGCCTCAGATACAGGATAAGGGTGCATTGGTTAACAGGAACTGATGGGAAAAATAGATAGCTGTCTGGTAGAAATTAGGTCTAGATCATACCATGTACTCAAGATAAGCTCCAAATGGATATGTGGCTTAGATATAAAAAGTCACATCATAAACAAATTAGAAGCATGAGGAAGAAATTACCTTTCAGATCTATGGATCGTGGAAGAGTTCATGACTAACCAAGTGACAGGATCACATATGATAAAATAAGCAATTTTGGTTATCTACATTTTTTTTTCCACAAATCTTACGTAAAAATTACAAGGAAACAGGTAAAAAGTGTGGGGGGGGGAAGGTTTCATATCCAAGATAAATAAGGGGCTGACTCAAAGTTAAAAGACAAAGAACCATTGTCTGATAGATTAATGGTCAAAGGATGTGAATAGGCAATTTTCTAAGGAAACCCAAGTTATCAACAATCATAAGAAAAAAATACCCTAAATCACTAATAGAAAAAGGCAAAGAAACTTTAAAGTTCTTGTACCTATCAGACTGGCAGAAATGACAAAATAGAAAAGTGACTATTGTTGAAGGAGCTGTGGGGAAAAATGGGTAAACAAATGCTCTCTTTTGTGAAGCTCCAAATTGGTCCCTGTATTCTGGAATGCAGTTTGACAATGTGTCCAGAAAATTACAAGACTGAACATACCCTTTGACCCTGCAGTTATACCATTACCATGTCTATATCCAAAAGAAATCAGAGAAGAATCTAGATGTACACGAATATATATAGCTCTTTCTATGGTAGCCAAAAATTGAAAACTAAGACGCTGCCCTGTTGGGGAATGATTAATCAAATTGTGGTATGCAAAGGAAATGGAGTATGATTGTACCATAAGAAGTAATGAAATGGCCAGTTTCAGAAGAAACCAGGAAGACCTCTGAACAGAGCACACCAAGCAGAACTAAAAAGACTTGAGAACTTTGACCAATGTAATTATAAACCATGAGACTAAAAGAACAAGGATTAAACATAGTTTATTTTTTATAGAGCAATGATGAACTAAAAATCCAGAAAGAGATACATATATTTAGATATGGCTAATGTGGATGTTTGTTTTGCTGGCTTATGTTGGTTTGTATTGAGGGATTTTGTGAATTGACAAAAACTGGTTTGACTGATATATCTCCAGACCCCAGGATGCATGGAAGACTTGGAGATTGGGCATTGCCCTCTCCCCCCAGCCTCCTGCTGGATGGCATAGTTAAAAAGTTATGTTCCTTTCATCTCTGTTACTCATTCCTCTCTCTTTATGGGGCAGTTTTGAAAGTACTCATTTCATTGGTTTTGTTTTTACTATCATCTTCCCCATTGATAACCAAGCAATCTCCTATTAGTGCTATATTGTTTCTTTGTCTAAAACAAGCCCTAAAGGTCTGTGGGGCTTCTACCAGGGTGTAGATACCCTTGCATTGCCAGATGCACGTCTCAGCCCCGCACTCCCTGTTCCACCCTATTCTGCCCCTTTGGATTTTAGGCAAAGCACTCCTCACACTGAGACAGTTGTGTCTGTTTTCCTCCTCCTCTTTTGAGTGTAAAGTTTTGTTAATTGCTGCCTGGTCCTTTTGTTATTCATCCAAACTGTCCTGCACTGCCGATTTTAAAATAATTTGTTCATTTGAGGGAGTAGGGGGGTTAATGACAAGGACAAATTGATTGAGACCTGGTTGGCACAGTTTTGTGATTTCCTCAACAACATAGGAATTAGAGCAGAGAAGTGATGGGGGATGGGAAGGTGAAAATGGGACTAGTTAAGTCTTTGAAGAAAGAAAAGTGAAGCCTCAGTTTGAGTGATGGAATGGAAGAATAATCCCATCCAAAAAGCACATACCCAGTATTTGTTATTTGCAGTGTTGTCCTGGGCACTGAGCATACAAAGGCAAAAAAAAAATTCTATTTCCAAGAAGCTTATATTCAGGTTGTATGTGTTTGGGGTGAGATGAGAGGACTAGAGACCGTTATGAGGACAAATAGATTGAACAGAAGTGAGACACAGATGCAGATTAAAAGTTTGGAGATTATGGTCAAAAAAAGAGGAATTTCATAGTCCAGTATCATAGAGGTGGCAGTGAAATCCATGTGCAATCCCATTGTAACAGATTGACTTGAACCCCAGTCATTGAGAGGACAATTAACATGTATATTGAGTCTTTAAGAATGAGAAAGGTTGGTTTGGTTGTAAAGATTGTGAATCTGGTACTAAACCTGAGAAAAGGAATCGAGTATATTTTCACCAGAAGTATCTGGACAGAGTGAGAGAGATTGGTTAGAATGAGTGATTGGAATCTCTCCTCTTTTGAGGATAATGGTGTAGAGGAAGGGTTTGGAAATAGCATTGGAGAAAGGAAAAGAATGTACTTATTTTTTTCTGCCCAGTGTATTCTGGCTGCCCTGAAAATATCCAGGTTTCTTTGAAGAAATGGAGTTTGGAAATAGTATGAGATCAGACATGGGTGCAATGCAAACACAATTGTAAGAAGTGTAGGATGGAAATTATTTTCTCATAGAGATGTGATGAATTTAAAATCTAGGAAGAGATACGCGTATTTAGACATTGCTAATGTAGATATTTGTTTTGCTAGGTTATGTAGGTTATGTATTGAGGGATTTTGTGAATTGAAAACTGGTTTTACTTACATAACCCCAGACCTCCAGGATACATGAAAAACTTGGAGATCAGGCATAAATGTTGACTACTGGAGAGAGGGGAAGAGAATTTTAGCATTGGCAGATGGCAGTCTTAAATTACAGGAGCAAGAAGAACAAAAGGTTATCAGGTAGGGGAAAGCCTGTCTGAAAACCAGTTGATTGGTGCGGTCACCCTCTCTAGGGTTCTATGATAATTAAACCCTGTGTTGGTGAAGTGCCTGTGGTGTTACTTTCTCTGGTTTATTACTCAAAATACTGGGAGACTTTATGAAGGGTAGATGTAGCAGGTAGAGGTACCAGGAACTTTTGGTTAGGCATCTGTAGCAGTAAATAACTGGTAATTGGGTGTCTTGAGACAGACTGAATTCACACTCAGCACCAACTCTATAGTGTTATTCCAAGATGATGGGCTAAAAACTTTAAGAAGGTACCCAAATATTGAACAGGCAGCTGACTCCTGATCTCTTGACTCTCTGGAAGTATAGGACTTTTAGTACTTTTGAGGTCTTGAGGCTGGGGGGTCTCTTATAGATATAAAAAAATTCCTCAGTTTGTTGTGTATTTCTGGGATTCCAAGTTGCTGGCTGCCTTAATTTAAAGAATTAGTAGAAGAGTTGATTGTAACCCCAAAACATCATCCTAATACATATATGTCTCAGGTCCAGGTCATTCCTTTCCTCAAAAAAATAAACACTAATGGCTTCCTGTAGGTATATGGAATAAAAGCCAAACTTCTTTACTTGTCATTTAAGACTTCATGATTTGGTTGCAGTTTAACAATTGATTATTCCTCTTAATATTTCTCTTCATCCACTCAAATTAAACTCGAGTCTTTGTTTTGAGAACACCCAAACTCTCCTGTAACCAGGTGGTGCAGTGGCTAAAGTGCTGGGCATGGAGTCATGAAGACTGTAGTTCAGATGTGCCCTTGGACACTTACTAGCCGTGTAACCCTAGGCAGGTCATTTCTGTCTGCCTCCGTGTCCTTCTCTGTAAATGCAGATAATAATAGCATCTACCTAGAGGAGTTAGGAGGAGCAAATGAGACAACATTCGTAAAGCCCTTGTCATAGTACCCGATTCGGAGCAAGCACTTAAATGCTTTTTTCTTTCCCAACCCTCATGTCTTTTCTCATGATATTAATTCAAAGTAGTTCCTTTGTAATACTCTTTGCCCCTAGCATTGCCTGTCCTTTCTACCCATCCTTTTAAGTTGTAGAATAAATGCAATTTCTTCTATTTAATTTTTCCTGAGATTTTCTGTCTACCTCATCTCTCCCAAAATAATAACAGTGTAACTTTGGAAGGTATCTCAGTGACCATCTAGTCCAACTCATACCCAAAAGACTACCCTCCAGTACAACAATTCCAACTAGAGAGTCATTCATAACCTCTGTTTGAAGACTTCTGAGGGGGAGGCGTGGGGTGTGACTACTTGGTACTAAAGCAGCCCATTCTATTTATAGATAACACACTGTTAAGAGGAGGCAGCTAGGTTGCCCAGTGAATAGAGTGCCTGACCTGGAGTCAGGAAGTTGTTGTTTTAGTCAGTCTGACCCTTTGTGACTCTTTTTTGGGTGGTTTTTTTTGTTTTTGTTTTTTTTGGGCAAAGATAGTATAGTAATTTGCAATTTCCTTCTCCAGCTTATTTTACAAATGAGGAACCTGAGGAAATGACTTGCCCAGGATCTGGATTTGAATTCCGGAAGATGAATCTTCTTGACTCCAGTACTCTTATCTACTTCACCACCTTCCAGACTTTTTTCATGACTTAGTTGTAGTTTAATACTGATTATTCCTCAAATTCCTGATCAGCCACTGAAACCAAACTGGATTATTAGTTTTGAAAAATCCCAAACTCTCCTGTAACCAGGTCATGCATTGGCTAGAACTGTGGGCCTAGAGTCAAGGAACACTTTGGATTCAAGTTTGATCTCAGATACTTCGACAAGTGATCTCATGTGTAGAGAGAGAAGAGGGCCCAGGATATATAATGGAACAATGATTGACCTCAACTCTGGCCATTTTATGAGGATTAAAGAGAAGGCAGTATTTCCCAGCACTGCCTTGCCTGTCCCTCTCGTTGACAGTTGATAAGGGTGGAGATAGCAGATCCCTTCTTGACCAGGATTACTTCCAGCTGTACAAAGAACTGAGTGTTAAATTTTCAGTGTGAGCATTTACACTTAAGAAAACACCACAAATCAGGGCATAATTTATTGTTTGGTTGGTTTTTTGCTTTTCCATAGACTTAAATTGATGGAAATAATGTTAATATAGTTTATGCTTTAAAGTATGCCATATGCACATTTTCTTCTGTGAGCTGATTGTTAAATATTTACCAGACCACTCATGGGTTATTACCCTCCATTATGGCATCAGGCCAGGCTGTTAGTCTGGGGAGTAGGAAGGGACACTGTTAAGATCCTTACAAGCTTGAATTCATACTCAGTGCATGCCAGCATGGATATGCTGAACCATGGTAGAATTAGACTGCATGATTCTCCCCCCGCATCCCCCTTTAGAGTTATTGAAATTGGTAACCTGTTTATTTTTCTAGGAAAAAAGCTGCAAATTCAAACTTTAGATAACCTTGAATTTTAAAATAAATTGTATTCTCCAAAATACCATTTTGTATTGTACATACAGTAAACTCCTCAGTAAACATTTTTTGCGTAAAACTGAGTGTAACATTATTTGTGTGCCCCACTCTTAAGAAAACATGATGTATGAAAGGCTGAATTTACAGAATAAATGGGGATATGAAGAAAGGCCAAAAAACAACCCCTTCTGTCAAGGAACTTGTATTCTGATGAGAAGAAACAACACACAAATAATTGAAGAAAATCAATAGAGGGAATATAGAGAAGGTTCTAGTGTTAAAGGATATATCAAGAAGGCTTCTTGTAGAAGGTAGGTTTTAGTTGTGACTTGAAGCCAGGAAGCACAGGATGAGGAGGGGAGAATTCCGGATATGGGGAGTAGAGAGCCAGTGAAAATTTCCAGAGTCTGGGGATAAGGAGTGTCTTATTTGAAGAACAGCAATAGCAAGGAGGCCCGTATCGCTGAATTTGGAGTGTATGTGAATAAGGTAGAAAGCAGCTAGAAAGGTAGGAAAAGACCAAGTTATGAAAGGCTTTGAATGTTTGAGAATTTCATACAGTATCTCAGAAGTCTAAGTGCAGTTTTACATTTAAGATTGGAAGTGATAGGGAACCAGTAGAATTTCTTGAATAAGGAGGAGGGATAACTTGGTCAGATGAGTTTAATAGCAAAGTGGAGGATGGATTAGATTCCATAGGAAATGGATTGGATGGAGGCTCTAGACCAGGAAGACCAACCAGAAAATCATGTGTGTAGCAAAGATTGAGCAGAGACCTGAGAAAGACAGGGATAAAGAAGGATTACTTTTGGGAGATCAGAGAAGGAAGTGTGCTTGAGCTGGACCTTTATTTTAAGATGTATTTCAGTAGGTCTAAATATGATGATAGGTAGGGTTGTGTTAGTCACAGTTAGATTTATTTTCGACTGTGAATGAAAAATAGGGCAAGACAGATTTTCCTCAAGAAGAGGAAAAAGCATTTAAAGTGTCTCCTGCAGTTGTCCTGGAAGGTGGTATTAGGGCTAAAAGGGTGAGACTAGTTATGTAAGACAAAACTTGGGTCACCATCTAGTACTATTGATCTAGAACAACTTAGGAGAAGAGGAGTTTAGAAGAAGGTATGTAGATAGCCTTAGTTGGTGGTGAGAAGAGATACAGCCTATGGATGCTATTTAGCCTTTGAAGCTTGTGTTTAAAAGTTGAGTGCTTATAACTTGGGGGAAAGTTAGCAACTTTGTTGTTATGTGGCTTTAAAATTCTAGTTTAAGTGTTTATAGGTGTACCTTTTGAATGATTGTCGACAGTCTAGTGTAGTGGAAATTGGAGTTATAACTTAGTTACTAAATAGCTTTTGGCCTTGAGTAAAATCATTTATCTCCTAGCTGTAGTTTACTTATATTTCAAATGAGAATGGTGCCTGTCTGCAAAACAATTCCATATAGGTTTCTTGTGAGGATCAGGTTATAACTACACAGATTTGCTTTTGGAAAAGAGTTCTACAAACTTAAATTCTTGTTATTGGTGTTTTAAGAAAATCATATATGTAAATTAATTTGCTTTTTGAAACCATTAAGTTGATTGTAGACATTTCTATTCTTCTAAATATTCCTTTATTCTTTTTCTCTTGAATTTAAGATATAATATGGACAAATGTCCACAGAAGCTGATGACACAGTAAAGCTAAGATAAATTTTAATTTTTAAGCAATAAAACTTGGCAAGTACTGTGTTTTCTTTTATTTCCTTAAACTTGTGTATGTTGTTATTACCTTAGCACACATCTCACGGAGATGGACGTCAAGAAGTTACCTCTCGAACTGGGCGCTCTGGAGCTCGCTGTAGAAACTCAGTAGCTTCCTGTGCAGATGAACAGCCTCATATTGGAAACTACAGACTTCTGAAAACAATTGGCAAGGGAAATTTTGCAAAAGTGAAACTGGCAAGACATATCCTTACAGGCAGAGAAGTAAGTACCTGTTGTTACATTTACTTTTGATGCAAAAAATTACAAAACTGCCTTTTGCAGTGTGTTTATGTATTTGTAAATAAAAATATTTATGATTACCTGTCAGTTTTAAAATGTTAGACTTTTTTACTTTAGTTTTATATTTTATATCTCCAAGCAGTTTAGTCAACTTTGAAAGTCTTCTTGATGTTTAGTGACCTAGAAGAAAGATAAAACCGTGTTAACAGTGCTTAGGTTGAAGTTAATTCTTTACTTTCTTTCTGGGTCCCAAACTTCACAGACTAATACTTCATAATTAGTTGTACAAAATAAATTTATTAAAACAACTCAACTGCTGTTTGACATTAAGGAAACTTGTAAAACTTGTAATTTTTTTCTTTATCCCTTTTTTCTTTTACCCCCTTTTTCTTTTACCCCTTTAATAAAATTCAGTTTATTTGATGACTTTTGTTTTTTCAGTCATCTCAAACTCCTCTAGTCCTCAGATTGATTCTCCCACCTTGTACCCTGTGACCAAGAAAAATAGTTAAGCATAGGCAGGTAATAGTGACCACATGTGATTGTGTGCTTACTACTCTGTTCTAGTAGTTTTCTGCCTCTGTTCTTCAGTGGAGAGTTACCTTTCATTATAGTATCTGTTCTCCAGCACGTTCATTGTTTTTTGGCTATTTAGCAGTGTAGCTTCTTTTTTCAAGATCGTTTCATTGATAATTGTTGGAGTCATTATGTAGAACTGTTTTTTTGGTTCTGATTATTTTGTTTTGCATCAGTTCATGAAAATCTTCCCATGTGTCTCTGAATTGTTCTTTTATCATTCTTATTACACATTAGCATGCTATTCAATGAATGTACCATAATTTTTTCAGATGTTTCCTGAGTGATGGACTTTGTTTCTAGTGCTTGGTTACCATAAATAATGCTGCTATGAGTATTTTGGTATATTTTGAATCTGTCTTTTTGTTTTTGACTTCATAGTATGACCTGTAGTGGGAGCAGTGGATCAAAGGGTGTGAACAGTTTAATTACTGTTTACGTAATTCCAAATTGATATCCAGATCACTTAACAGTTCCATAGTGTATTCAGTGTGTTGTTTTCCCACAACATCTCCACATAGACATTTCCATTTCTTCTCATTTTTGCCAATTTACATGGAGTGAGGTGAAATCTGTTATTTTAATTTGCGTTTCTCTTACTATTAATGATTTAGAGAATGTGTTCATTTGTAGTTTTCAATACTTTGTAAAATAGTTCACATTACAATTCAGCCAGCCAACATTTAAAGAAAAAGCAAAAGCAGTCTCTGATCATAAGACGTTTACATTTTTAGGGAAGAGACAGCATGTACCCAAATAGGTATATAGAAGATACAGACAGAGAAGATAAAAATTTGCCTTAAAAGGAAGGAATGTAGAATTGTCAGATGGCTTTTGGTGTTAATCTGTGCATGTGTTTCGGGTCTCATGTTTTTTTCTCTCTTCAGCTCTTTAAAATCTGGCTTCTGACCTTTTTCCATCTAAACTTTATTAATGATCTCTTGGGCCAGATTCAGTGGCCTTTTCACAGCCCTCAGTCTCCTTGACATCTCTGAAGCCATCTTTTTTCTTTGATACTTTCTTCTCTCTAGGTTTTTGGGACACAACTCTCTCCTTGTTTTCCTCCTACCTGTCTGATTACAATTTTGTCTCCTTTGTTGGATCTTCCTCTACATCATGCCGTGTAACCACAGGTGTCCCTCAGGGTTTTGTACTAAACCCTTTTCTCCCTTTATACTACTTCACTTGATCTCATTAGCTCCCATGGATTTAAGTACCATCTCTATATGGATGATTTTTTTTTTTTTGTAAATAGTATTTCATTTTTTTCCAATTACATTGTAAAGGTAGTTTTCTAGATTCTTTTTTTTTTAATAATATTGTGACTTCCAAATTTTTCTCTCTCCCTCCCCCTCCCTAAGATGGCACGCCTTCTGATAGAGGTTATACATGTATAGTCATGTTAAACATATTTCTACATTAGTCATGTTGTGAAAGAAGAAACAGGATGAAAGGGAAAAACCGCAAAAAACCAAAAAAAGTAAAAATAGTATGTTTCAATCTGCATTCAGACTCCATAGTTCTTTCTCTGGATATGGATAGCATTTTCCATCATGACTCTATTGGAATTGTCTTGGATTATTGTATTGCTGATAAGAGTTAAATCTATCATAGTTGATCATCACACAATTGCAGCTGTGTGCAATGTTCTCCTGATTCTGTTCACTTTGCTCACATGCTGATGATTTTTAAATCTACCTTTCCTGTCCCAAATTCTCTGCTGCCCTCCAATCTCACATCTCCAGTTGCCTTTCAGAAATCTCAAACTGGATGTCCAGTAGACATCTTAAATTCACTATGTCCGTAAAAGAACTCCTTCTTCCTCCCTGAATCCTCCTTTCCACCCACCTTCCTTATTACTGTAGAGGACAACACCAATCTTCCAGTCTTTCAGGCTCACAACCTAAGAGCCATGCTAGATTTCTTACTATCTCTCACTGTGATCAAGACCTATAGAGTTTACTTTTGCAAAATCTGAATATACTCTCTTCTCTTCTCTTGACACTATAACTACTCTAGTTCAGTCCCTTATCATCTTACACCTGGAGTTTTGCAGTAGCCTAGTGGTGGGTCCCTCTGCTTCAAAGTCTCTTCCCACTCCAATTCATCCTCCATTTAACCACCAAAATGCTAGTCATTAAACTGCAGGTCTGATCATGTCACCTCTCTACTCAATAAACTTCAGTGACTTCCTATTGCCCCAGGATCAAATACACAGTGATCTATTTGGCATTCAAATCTCTTTGTAACCTAGCCCCTCCTACTTTCTAGTCTTCATACACCTTACCTCCCCTATGCATACTCTTCTATCCAGTGACACAGGCTGACTGTTTCACAAGATGCTCCATCTCTTGGCTCTGGACATTGTCTTTGACTGTTCCCCCGTGCCTGGCATGCTTTCCCTCCTTCATTTTGGCTTCTGGTTTCACTGATTTTAAATTACAAAATGAGAGAAATATGACTTCATATTAAGTCCTGTGAATTGTAAGGTCAGTTATTTTCTCTTTTTTATGAGTTTAATTGCTTACTCTTAATACCATTGTTAGCATTTCTAGAACTATGGCAAATAATATCAAGGAAAAGGAGCATTCTTGTTTTACCCTAGTAATTATTGGGAAAGCTGCATATAATATTTACATCACATACAAAAGTGGAATGGTAATGGCTAGAGGTAATGACTTTACCCTTCCTGGGGGTCTTTTTGCAAAAACTGAGTGATCGTTGTTGGATATTTTGTAAAAATGATTCTTATTCAGGCTTGGATTAGGCTAAATGGCCTTTGATGGGTTTTCCAACTGAGAGAGTCTTCTCTGATTATGATTTTACTTTAAGTACCCAGGCTGTTTGAAGTTGAAGAGGTTGTTAATAAACCTTTCAAGCAGCACATCTCTGTGCATGCAGTTCTGACTTTTTCCCCTGATCCACAAACTTTTCCTTTCTTTGTTGGTACTTTGGTTTAAGAAGGGTAAAATAAAAGCAGGGGTGATTCATAGGTGAGTTTACATGCATGGTGTTCTAGCTGGTGTAGGCTTCAGCTGCTTTCCAGAGGTGGTCTACCATCCAGTGTAACTTTAAGTTAAACCATTCAAGAAATATTATTGGAAAAGGTAGGGGGGATGAAAGCAGAGTGGTGTGGAAGCGATTGGACTACCTGGGTTTTGCGGTGACACCTGCAAATGTAAAAGATATAGAGGAAGGCCTTTGAAATGGAAGGCTATGGAAAAAAATGTCACAAGATGAGTATACTTGGATAGGTTGCAATATCTGGTCATAGAGACTATCCTTCCTTTATATTTAATCTTGTTAACTAGAATGAGATTTAGTGGTTTGATTACAATAAGTTACTTCTTTACTAGGCTAAACAAAGCTTGATTATAACACTGCCTCAGGTTTTTTATGTAGTAACCCCCTTGAGAGAAATAGCAATTAAACACAAGTTTACAGAAATAAAGTTACTATCACCTGTATGTTTCTTCCTCTCAGTGAATTTTCCCCATTCAGCTTACTAAATATGTGCCTCTTGCACTTCTTTTGTCCCTTAGGTCAATGGGAATTAGAAATTACTTGCTTACATTTTTTAAAAGAACTTTTAAGAAAGCACACTAGACGTGGTATCATCCAACCTTAAGTTTTATTATGAAGCAGCAGTCATGCAAATGATTTTGTACTGGTTTTAAGATAGAAAAGTAACAATAGACTCAAAATCAGTTGAAAAATAGAACCCTACCTTTGGATAAAATTCCAAGTAGAAGATAAGCCAAAGAAATTCTTATTTGACAAGAATTTCTAGGAAAAGTGGAAGGCAACTTGGCAGAAATTAGGTTTAGATAATGAGTCTTACACTGTAAACTTCAATAACTTCCAAATAGATATTCTACTTAAAACATAAAAGATCATTTAAAGAAAAGCAACTAGAGAATGGCAGTACTTTTCATAGATAAGAGGGTTTTAACCAAAGAAGAAACAAAAGTATTTTTAAAAAAACAACATAACTTTGGTTACATAAAAAAAATCAATAGTAACAATAAGCAATAAGTAGGGAAGAAATCTTTATTGATAAAAACATCTGTGATAAAGTCTGATATCTATTTGATATCCAAGGTATATAGGGAGCTGATGCAAGCATAGAAGATACTGGCTCCCCCTAGACAAGTGGTAAAATAATAAGAAGATATTTATGAAGTGTAATATGAATTGTATTTGTGATAAGAAATTTTCAAAAGAGAAGTTACAATTAGTAACCATATGATTATTCCAAATCACTAATAATAAGGCATACAGATTAAAACAGCTGTGGAGTTTTGCCTTATATAATTTATCAAAAAATAAGAATAGTTTTGTAGGGGCTATGGATACATGGTTGGACCTGTGAATTCGTGCAACAATTCTATAAATATGGCAATTTGCAGTTGTGTGAGAAAAGTGATTAAGCTGTTCATCCACCACTGTGATTCTACTATTGTGGTATACCCTAAGGAGATGAAAAGTAAGGGGTAGGGGGCAAAATCCAATATGTATAGAAGTATTTACAGCAGCACTTTGTGTTATATAGCAAAGAAATGGAAACAGAATAATGCCTATCAGTTGACATTTTTCTAGTTGTACTATGGTATATGAAAGTCATAGAATATTATTGTGCTATAAGAACTATTACTACGAATTAATATGAGAAATTCATAGAAACATTAATCAGCATATTTTGTATGCCAAAACATGGGTTTTTATGAACTGATAAAAAGTGAAATGGAACCAGTATAATAATGTAAGTGATAAATGCGTTAAAAGAAGCAGCTCTAGTGTTATTCTGTTCCAGTCCTATATAATTCAGTTCTCTCTTAGACACTTCAGACTAGATGTCCTTAAAATTTCTCACATTCATTATGTCCAAAAGAGAACCAATATCCTTTTCTCTTACTACACCCATCCCTTTTTTGGACTTTCTGTTTCTGTTGAGGACATCTTTATCATTCTGGTACCCCAGATTAGTAGCTTTGTCTCTACTCCTCATTCTCCCTTAACCTCCCTATCCAATCAGCTGCCAAGTCTTATTGATTGTATTTCCTACATCTCTCACATTCATTTCCTCTCTATCCACAGGGCTACCACCCTAATTCAGCCCTCATCACCTCTCATTTGGGATATTGCAGTAACCTCTAATTTGTCTTCCTGCTTCAATTCTCTTACTTCTCCAGCTCATCCTCTGCACACCTGCTAAAGTGATATTTCTAAAGTACAAGGTGACCATATCACTCCTTCTCAACAAAGTAATGGCTCCCTGTTATTTCTGGTAGACTCATCCATTTTGTATTTAAAGCTTTTCACAACCTAGTTCCAGCTTATCCCTGTAAGCTTGCTCCATCAGCCTAATTGTTTTTCTCTGACACCTCCATACCTTTGCCTAGGCTAGTCATCCATGCTGGGAATGCATTCCATCTTCATTTCTACCACTTAGAAGTCTTAGTTTTTTGTTTTTTGTTTTTTTCAGCACTCAATTCAGATACTATTTTCTATATGAGTTTATTCCTGAATCCCCATATTGTTAGTCTCTCCCCAAATAATCTTTTATTTTGTATATAAGTATACATAAAACAAACAGCAAATAACAATGTAGATGTTATTTCCCCTAGGACAGGGACTTTTCGTTTTTATCGTTGTATCCCAGCACCTCACACCAGGCCTGGCATACACGTAGTAGGCTCTTACTAAATATTAGTGCAGAGGTGATGTAAATTACTCAAGGTCACAGATGCAGTAAGTGATAGATTCAGAATTTGAACTTAGGTACTCAGACACTAAAGTCATCGGTCTTTCCATTGTACCGTGCTTCTATCTCTGAATAATTTAAAAACTAATAATGACGCAGAGAACAGATAATGTTGTCTTCTCAGAGGAGAAGCCTGGGGCAGTGAAGGCAGAATATTGAGAAGCTAGTTGGAAGAGTATACAGTGAGAACTTGAACTCAGGAAGACTTACCTGCCTCGGATACTTACTAACTTTTCCTAGATAGATAGATAAATAGAAAATTGTGGGTAAATCACTTAACTTCTGTCAGGCAGATAAAGTTCTTTATAAAATGGAGGTAATTATCTAAACCTACCTCACAGGTTTGTTATGAGGATCAAATTAAGTAACACATAAAGTGTTGAAGAGCTTAAAAAGCAAAACCTTGCAGAGCTATATAAATGCTTGCTATCATCATCATTTTGCATGCATTATCATAAAAGATCACTTGTATTAATTAATTTTTCTTAAATGTTTTTCTTTGTTCCAAGAGAATTTTCAGTTTCCAGAATGAAAGTAGGGTGGGATATCCAGCCACCATTGTGATTCAAAAAGAAAAGACATTATTAATGTAACTTTTTTTAAAGGTCACTAAGCATAGAAAGTAGCTTTGATGATTGAGGGCCTTGATTCATTCTGAGTCAATAATTAAAGCAAAGACCTTACACTGTATTAATACTCAGTTTCAGCTGCTAGTATTAAGGTGAGATGAGGAACCTTTAATAGTCTTATAGTAGAATTGACTGTGTTGTCCATTTTCCTACCTCATAGGGATCGGATGAGTTATAAATGGAACATAATAAGAATATTTGAGTTCTTTTGAAGAACAGTTTTAATAAGAGTGATGACTTAGGAAAAAGAACCAAATTCTGTCCCCTCTTTGTAATTTAAGAGATCAGTTTCTGTTTGGACCTGGCTGTGAGGAGAATATTTTAAGCATTGCTACAGATGGGAGTCCTTTCTCCTGAATGACTTCTGACATCCTTGGCTCTTACTCTTGATTTAATGGATATATAGGATAAAGCTACCTTGTGATTTAAGCTCCGGATATGAGGAGAACCCAAGGCCCTGTCCCTAGTCATAGAAAAAACTTAACATATTTACTATAAAAGTGTATTAGCCATTGGCAGAATAATGTGGCAAATGAAGTCTGCACTTGTATTCTGGAAGGCTTAAGTTCAAATTTTAGCTGATCATTTAGTCTCTTTTATATTCAGCTTTCTCATCTCTAAAATGAGAATGAAGCACCTTTCTCTCTGGTTTATGAGGTCAAAAGGAGATCATGCTTGTAAAGTGCTTTGTAAACCTTAAATATTCTACATAAGTATCACCTATTATTTTGGGCAGAGTTCTCAGAATTGGGCCACAAAAGTTATTCTGCTTGGCTTTTTTTTTCTGGCATTCCTTTAGTTCTCCTCAACAAAAAAGAAAGAAAAGCCAAACCCTCATAGAAATAATCATAGTCAAAACAAGTTTCAACATTGACCCTGCTTGAAAATGTACATCTCATTCCTTTGAAGCTATCCCTTTTCTGTCGTGAAGTGGGTTTTATCATCAGTCTTAGAATTGTGTTTGGTCATATGGTTCTGCTTACTTCTCTCTGCATTAGGTTCATATGAATATTTCCAGGTTTCTCCAAAATCACCCCTTTCATCATTTCTTATGGCAAAATAATATTTCATTGCATTCATGTACTATAATTTGTTTAGCTATTTCCCAATTCATGGGCACCTTCATAATTTCTAGTATTTTGCTAACAAATGGAGTTGCTGTAGATATTTTTGCATATATGAGTCTTTTCTCTTTTTTCTTTGCTAAATTTGGATATAGGCCTTAGTGTTGATAATGGCTAGGTCAAGTTATATGTAAAGTTGGTTAGACCAATTCACAGTTCCACCAGCAGAAGATCATTGCAAATGTTTACCGCAGTTCTTCCAGTGCCTCCAACATTTATCATGTTGCTTTTCTGTCCAAACTGCCAATCTCATGGGTGTGAGGTGGAGCCGTAGTTTTTTTTTTTAATTTGCAGTTTTCTTTTAACTAATGTCTTGGAGCATTTTTTAAATATGGTTGTTGATAGCTTCCTTTGCACTCATATATTCAAGTACTTTGACCATTTATAAATTGGGAGTGGGTCTTGAATCAGTACCTTATACGTCTTAGACTTGAAATCTTTATCATAAAGACTTGCTGCAAAGATTTTTTTTCTCCTAGTTCCCTCTTTCCCTACTAATTTTCATTTCATTTAGCTTTATTGATATATTTTACGTAATTAAACTTGCTAATTTTATCTTATCCTTGTTTAGTCATTAACTTTTTCATTATCTGTAGTTGTGGAAGTTATTTTGTTACTTTTCTAATTTAACTATAATAAAATTTTTTGTATCTAAACCCCGCATTCACTTGGAATTATCTTCATGTTAGATATGCATTGTTGGTCAGAATCTGATTTCTGCCAAACTTCTTACAAGTTTTACAAGTAGTTTTTGTCAAATAGTGTAGTTCTTTTCTCAGTAACAGGGGCTTTGTGTTTATGGAACAAATGCTATATGCTAATTTACTTGTTTCAATATATTGTGTACCTCATTTGTTTTACTGATCAACCTCTCTTTTCTAAACAATACCAAATAGTTTGATGATTACTGCTTGTTACTATAGTTTGAGATCTGATACTGAAAGACTTCCTGTGCTCACTCTTTTCATTGTTTTCCTTGAATTTCTTCACTTTTTGTTATAGAAAAATTTTGTCATCCTTTTTTAGTTCTCTAAAGTAATCCTTTTCTACTTTGATTGATTGTGGTGCTAAATAAGTAAATTAATTTAGGCAGTGTTGTCATTTTTATGCTTAATCATTAGCCAATTGATTGTCAAGTAATTTAGAGTTGTTTTTATTTCTATATAAAGAATGTAATTGTAGCCATATAGTTCCTTTGTGTCTTAGAAGGTAGACTTCCAAATAATTGTGCATTGTGCAGTTACTTTAAATGGAATTTTTTTTCTCTCTTTTTCTTCTGAGTTTTGTTGGTGATACAAAAGTGCTGTTGATGTAGGTGGTTTTATTTTATTTCTTGCAATTTCAAGTTTTTAGTTTATTCCTATTTTCTGCAGATCTTTCCCTGTGTTAATTCTTTTGATTTCTTTTCCTTCTTATTGTTATAGCTAGTATTTCTAGAAGTGTATCAAGTAATATTTATTATAATAGAAATCCTTGCTTTACTCACCAATTACCGGAAAGATCTTTAACCTATCTCCTTTATAATGTTGGGTTTTTTAAAAATTTGATAATGATATATAATGAAAGGTAATTCTGAATGATGGAATATAGAAAGGGGGCATTAAAACTAGGCCCAACGTAAGCGTGTGATGCCAAAGAATTAACAGTGGGATACTGCAGACTGGAAACTTGATTGGAGAAATAAAAAAAACAAAACAGAAAATGTTTTTGACTTCCAAAGGTGTCTGTTAAAATCACTCTTGGCAGGAACCTAACCTAACCCCTCCTGAATACCAGAAACATGTGGTAGGGAGAAGGTAAGAATTTCCAGAAGGGGGAGTTAGAGAAGTATTTACTACTTCCTAGAATACCTTTGGTGCTTGGTTTTATCATAAAATAATCTAGTTCTTTGACATATGTGAGACATATTTTTTTTGTTGAGAGGGGTGCTTCAAAGGATGCCTTCTTGAATGAGAAAATGTAGATTAGCAGTAGATTGTGGAGACACTTAGTTGTTAAACTGCAGAATTTGTATTTTATCCCAAAGGCAGTGGCGGGGTTGGGGGGGGTGCAGCTGTCGAGATTTTTTTTCTTTCACATTATGAGACCTATACTTTAGGAAGTTTATTTGTAGATAGTAGAAAGGGAATCAATAGGAAGGGAGAGATTAAAGATTAAATAGAGCAAGCTGTTGAGAGAGTGGAAATCAAAAGCAGGACAGATTAGACACAGAAAATATAGAGGCAAATGAGCACATACTGTTTGAAAAAGCTGAAGATCTCAGCTACTGGGGTAAGAACTCACTATTTCACAAAAACTGTTGGGAAAATTGGAAAGCAGTATGGCAGAAACTAGAGCTAAAATAACATGTAACACCATACCAAGATGTACAACAAATGAGTATAGGACTTGTGTCAGCTTAAGAGATGACATCATAAATGAGAGAAAGAAGGAAGAAATTGCCTGTTAAATATATAGATAGGGAAACAGAAAAAGACCAAATAAGAATCATAGAGAATTACAGAAGGGTAAAATGGACTATTTTTATCACATTTAATTAAAAAGTTTTTACACAAATAAAACCAGTACAGCTAAAATTAGAAAAGAAGCAGGTAAATGAGGGAAAGTCTCTGTAACATATTTCTCCTAGAAGTCTAAGCTATGTAGAGACTGATTCAAATTTTTACAAGAATAAATATCATTCTCATTTTGACAGTAAAGGGATATGAATAGAGTTTTCAGAGAAAGAAATCTATATTATCAGTAGCCATATAAAAAATTTATCACTGATAAGTACAAGAAGTGCAAATTAAAACAAATTTGAGGTTCTACTTCATATCTCTCAAATTGGCAAAAATGACAAAAAATAAAAATGATACTCTAGAAAGACTGTGGAAAAACAGGATGACTAATCACTTAGAGGAATTGTAAACTGGGCCTTGGGAAGCATTGCTAACAGTAAGGCTAGTGGAGGTGATGGAATTCCAGCTAAGCTGTTTAAAATCCTAAAAGATGATGCTGTTAAAGTGCTCTACTCAATATGCCTGCAAATTTGGAAAACTCAACAGTGGTCACTGGATTGGAAAAGATCCATTTACATCTCAATCCTAAAGAAAGGCAATGCCAAAGAATATTTAAATTAAAACAATTGCTCTCATTTTACACACCAGCAAGGTGAAAGAAGAGAGTGTGAAAACTGGCTTCAAGCTTAACATCAAAAAAATTCAGATCTTGGCAATTGGTCCCATCAGTTCCTGACAAATAGAAGGAGAAGAAATAGAATCAGTGTCAGATTAGATATTTTTCGGCTCAGAGATCATTGCAGATGATGACTGCAGCCATAAAATTAAAATTTGCTTACTTCTTGGAAGAAAAGCTATAGCAAATTTGGACAGCATACTAAAAAGCAGAGATAGCACTTTGCTGACCAAGGTCTGCATGGGCAAAACTCTAGGTTTTCCGGTAGTAATGTTTGGTTGTGAGAGTGAGAAGTGGACTTAGCAAAAGCTAAGGGCCACAGAATCATCACTTTCAAATTGTGGTGGTAGAGATGACTTTGAAAATCTACTGGACAGCAAGGAACTCAAATTAGTCATTACTGAAAGAAATTAATTCAGGCTATTCACTGGGAGGTCAGATACTGAAGCTGAAGGTTAAGTGCTTACTGAGAAGGCTGGACTCATTGAAAAAAGATCCTGACATTGGGAAAGACTAAAGGAAAAGAAGTGACAGATAAATAGATAGTATCAGGGGAGCCACAAACATGAATTTGTACAGACTTTAGGAGATAGTGGAAGATAGAAGGGCCTAGTGTGCAATAGTCCATGGAGTCATGAAGAGTTGTAGACAGCTAAATGACTGAAAAACAACAAAAACTGGTTAAACCATTCTGGAAAACAGTCTGGAGCCAAGTCCCAAAAGTTAGTAAGTTTTTCAGACCTGTTGACCCAGCAATACCACTATTTACTCTCTCAAAGAAATCAAAAAAGAGAAAAAGGACCTTTATATACAAAAATGTTTATAGCAGCTCAGTTTGTGGTGCCAAAGAATTGGAAACTAAGGGGATATCTGTCAGTTAGGAAATGGTTGAGTAAGTTATGGCATATGAAAGCGTTCTGTAAGAAATGATCAAGATATTTCAGAGAAACCTGGGAAGATTTTTATAAACGGATGCAGTGAAGTGAGCAGAATCAGAAGAATGACAGCTTTGCAGGACTTAGAAACTGATCATTACACCGACTATGGTTCCTAAGAACTTGTGATGAAACATGCTACTCACCTGTTAATGGAGGTAGATAGATGGTAGATTCGGAGTGATGACTGAGATCCATTCTGGGGGTATGCGGCCAATTTGAGAATTTTGTTTTACCTGAATATACCTGTTTGTAAAATGAGCTTTCTGGGTTTTTTCCTTAGCTGAGGAGTAGAAAGGAGAAGGTGGATTTTCAGTGATTATAAAAAAAAAAATTTCAAAATTAAATAATTCATTATTTTCCTCCTAAATGTACACTTCTACAAATTTCCCTATTGTAAATGAACCATTTTACCATTCACAGATAATTCCCCAAATTATTGTGAACTATTTTGTCTTTTTGTGCCTTGCATATAATAGACTTTTAAATGCTTGAAAGATTGGACTGTATTATTTATGTCTTCCATGTTAGAGCTGATCCACCTGTCCTCTGTGACACAATGGCTTAAAGTAATAAATTTGTAGTGGACTTGTTAACCAGGGCACCTTGTGTCAATTAGCATTTTGTGAACAGCAGAATGCTTTTTAGCAGAAAAATTGATGATGGCAGGTTGGGAAAGAAGGACCAGCAGCATAAGCATGGTGATCAGATAAAACTGGAGATTAAAAATGGCCAGTACATAATTGAACTGTTGCATCAGGGCAGTGAAAGGAGGGAAATTGCCAGAGCAGTAATTATGAACTGGATACACAGGTAGGGATTGAGAGATTGAAGGTCACGGCAGTATCAGAGAAGAGATTTTAAGAGTGAAATATAGGAGAAAGAAGTGAGGATAGGATGTTATGATCAAAGAAGAGCATTTTAGAGTTTAAAATCATGATGGCAGAATCATTTTATGATAGATTCAAGGTATGATCATCTCTGTGGGTGAATAGAGTAAACTGAAGATCTAGCTCACAGAAATTGAACTAGAGGAACAAGGAGGGAGGACAGGGTATTTGAGGTGACATCATCATGTAAGTGGTATTATGATTAGAACACTGAAGTCAGAAAGACCTGAGGTCAACTACAGCCTCAGGCACTAACTTGGGCATGTCACTTAACCCATCTGCCCTAGTTTCCTCATTTTTAAAGTAGTGATAGTAATAGTATTTTCCGTTTCCCTGTTGTTGTGTGGATAAACGAGATGTTTGTAAAGTGCTTCACAAACCTTAAAGCACTCTATAAAATTAGTTTTTACATACTTGTACTGTTGTCCAAGTATGAAGGCAGGGATTAGAATGGAGAATGAAGGCTAAACTAGATACCTTATCCCTTAACACAAGAGGGTTATTAACCTGGAGACTTTGACTGTAAGATTTTATGTTTTAGACCAATTGTGTTATATCTGAATTACAGCAAATAAACATAATTACATGATGTCCATGTGAAGGTATAGAAATGGGGCCTTAGATGGTACTATAGTGAGATAGATGTGAAATTAATTGAGCTATCAGATCGGGAAAATATTAATTATTTGATGTCAACTTTGGGGTTGGGGAGGTATCTACTGGCAGATTATAGGGATTTTCCCTAAGGCCTAACATTATCTACTTTTGTTTTTAAATCAATCCTAGTTATCAAATACATGGGTAACACCAAACTTGAAAGTACTGCTTTAATATATGACAAGATTGGTATGAGTTGGGCAACTCGGTCTCTTTCCCAGGTGCCATACAAATGAAGAATGAATGACTGTTAGGGATCATGGTAGAATAAATTCATGAATTAGTCAAGGTTTTGTACTGGAACAGGATCACCTCTAAAGTTCTTTTCACCTCAAATTCCATAAAACAGAAGTCATAACAAGCAGTTGCTCCTTTCTTACCTTTTTATATCCCATCTAAGACAAGATTAAAATTATTTGATCATGGCTGGAATATTAGCGTTTGTAAATTCTACCTGTACTGATAGGATAACATCCTGTGGGGTCAACACAGTTTTAGCGTGTGATCATTTAATTATTCAGTTCTGGAACCTTAATATTCAGCTTACCAAAAGAATGATCAGGGCCTATGATAACAGAATCATACCATCCAAAATTTCATGAGATTAAATTGCAGTAGAAAGCTAATTTTTATGACAGACTATTCCAAAAACTGTACCATATGTGACTGTCTACTTTCTGGAATCAAGAAACTGGTAAAAACCAGTTTCAGAACAGAGTCAGATTTTGCCCCAAATCAAGTCTGTAGGCATAAGCACCTATTATTATGTGTCAGACACTGTACTGTGTGCTGGATAAGCAGTGTGGTGTAGTAGAAAAAGTAATGCTTAGAATTGGGGGGCCTGTACCCAGAAACATCAGTTCTGAAATTTACTAGCTATTGGACAAACCTGGGGAAGTCTTGTAACATCTCAGCCTTATTCTAAAACTTATGAAAGATAGGACAACACTAACCTCAAGACTGTAGTGATGAATGTATGCGTGGTTAATATTGTGCTTATAGTCCTATTTTGCTTTGGCACTTTTCCTGGTTGCCAGAATGGTCGAGTCTTCCCAGATAAAGCCTCACCTTTTGCTGGCGCTAGGGGCTTGCTGATAATTTCTTTTTCATCATCTCTTTTTCTTGGTTATGTTGTACTTCTCTTTGAACTTACGCATTTCCACTTGCTTTAAAAAATGTTACTCTGAGTTAGTTATTTTTCATTAATGACTTTTTAGGTTGTCTGCTCTTTATTGTCACATAAATATCTTTACCTCATTAATATAATGTCTCTTAATCAGCATTTCTTAAAATTTGGGTCAAGACATCATTGGGTCACATCACTGAATGTGGGGGTCTCAAATCTTAGCAATAGTAAAAGGTTCTGAATGCACAACTACCAAAAATTAATTCAAACACTTAATGAATTTTTCACTTTATTGCCATTATTCAGCAACCTATCCTCCTTTTAAACTTCATTGTATTAAGATTTTCCACCCCATCAAAATCAAGGTATCTATTGTATATAGACCCTTATATCATTTTCCTTTCTTTTTCAAGGAGTTCATCACCTGGTTCTCACTGTTTCTTTTCCCCAAAGCTTTGTTCTTTTAACTCTATAAGTGTTCAACATCCCATGTTGATTCCTCCACTAACTTCCTAGCCCACCTGATTTCCTCAATCTCATTAAATCCTGTGATTTATTGTATTTACTCTGATTCACTCTATCTCAGGCACACACAAAAATGGTACCCTTGATTTCATCATTATTGATGTGTTCGATTTCCTTATTCAAAAACTGTGTCATTCTTCTTTGTTCTAACTTTACATCATTCCTTCTCTACCTCTTATCCACCCTATACCTACTCTTTACTCTCATTGAGATCTCTGATTCCTTTATCCTTCAGTACTTTCTCAGCCTGCTTTGATTTCACTTTCCTCTTTTTAAATTTGACCCTAGCTAATTAACTGTACAATGCCCTTTACTTTCAAATGCATTGCCTCCGTCTCCTATTACCAGTTACCCCTTACCAAACCTCAGTCATCGATTACACCCACAATCTGCCTTCACTCCTGCTTGGGCACTTCTGAACACAGCAGGAGGAAGTTACATAGCTGTGCTTATTGGATACATTGTAAGTTCATGTTATCCAACTTGAACTGATCCCTCAGCTGCAGCAGGGAAATCCTTTTACTCCTCCCAATTGATTTCCCTGTCCCACAACCCACAAAATATTTTTAAACCTTTCCTTCTTTCTTCAAGTCTTCACTGCCTCTTTCTTTGCCTCCTTCTACTCCCTGTTGAGGACCTCACTTTTTTACTGTACTGAGAAGTGAGGCCATTTGACATAAACTCCTTCTTGTCCCTTTCTCTTCATCTCAACCCTCCAGCCCTCTTTTCCCTAGTATCTGGCAGTGAATTTCCTATTTACTTGCCAAGGTCATCCTGCCTGTGTATGCCCATAATTCCATCCCCTCTGCATCTTCTCCAGCAGACTACAACCACACTTTCTATGCCTCCTCCCTCTTTTTGCCCACCCTGTCTCTTTCTCTTCCTCCCCACCCCCTAGCCCCCATCTCTCCCTGTCAGTTATTGGTTCTTTCCCTACTGCCTTTAAACATGCCAAATCTTTCACTAGATTTTAACTGCTCAAATTATTATCCTTTATGTTTCCTACTTGTCTAAGTCAAATGGCTAGAGAAAGTTTACGCTTGCTGCCTCTACTTCCTCTCCTTTCATTTGTTTCTTGTCCTTTTGCAACATGGCTTCAGATTTGAAATTTCTTACTCCACAGTTACATATGATACTGTTGACTACTTGTTCCTTTCTGAGATTCCCTGACGTTACACTTTCTGGGTCTTTCTTATTATTATCTAGCCTTTGCTTCTCAGACTATATTACTGATTTATCATCAATATTCTGAACTGCCATCTAACATCCTTAAAGTTCCATCTTAGTTACCCTATTCTCTCTCAGTGATTTCTCAGTTCTGTGAGTTTAATTATCATTTGTGCCATCAGTTTATGACACACTAATCTATATAAACATCTCCAGTCTCTCCTCTCAGCTTTAATCTTGCATTTTCAGTTACCTATTGGACATTTCAAATAGGATGTCCTACAGATAAGTCAAACTCAGAGTGTCCAAAACAGATTCAGTATCTTTTCACACAAATCCCACCCTTTTTCAAATTCCCTTAATTCTGCCTCAGACACTACTATTCTGATAGATTCCCATGGTTGTAACTTTGTCAGTATGTAGGACTCCTTAATGTATCTACCTAATCAGCTGCCAAATAGTCATGTTTATCATTTAACCCCTTCTCTGACCCATAGTTACAATCTTAGTTCAGACTTTATTACTTTCCACCTAGATTATAGCAATTGCTTCCTAATTGGTCTGTCTGCCTCAAGTTTCTCCCTGTTCTAAGCTACCTTCTCCACTACACAGTTTAAATGTAAATTTGACCCAGTCAGTCTTATATTTAGTAAACTCCAGCGACTTCCTGTTGCTTCTAGGATAAAATATGTACTCCTTTGACTTTTTTCTTTTATTATTATTTTTTATTTTTCTCCAGATATATGTAAAAACAATTTTAACATTTCAAAATTTTGAGTTCCTAACTCCCTTCCCCCATTGAGAAGGTAAGCAATTCAATACAGGTTATACATGTGTAGTCATGCAAAACATTTCCATCATAGTCATATTGTGAAGGAAAGTATAGACCAAAACCTCAAGAAAAATAAAGAAAGCAAAAAAAAGTGTGCTTCAATCTGTATTTGGATACCATCAGTTCTTTCTCAGGCATGAATAGCATTTTTCATTATAAGTCCTTCAGAATTGTCCTGGATCATGTGTATAGCTAAGAACAACGAAGTCATTCCCAGCTGATCATCTTAAGATATTGTTATTATTTTGGATACAGTACGTTTCACTTTGCATTAGCTCACACAGGGTTTCTCCAGGCTTTTCAAAGAGCATCCCACTCGTCATTTCCCATAACACAATGGTATTCCATCATAATCACATACCAAAACTTGTTCTTCCATTCCCCAATTGATGGAATCCTCTCAGTTTTCAATTCTTTGCTCCCAGAAAAGAGCTGTTACAAATATTTTTGTACATGTCTTTTTCCTTTTTGGTTTTTTCTCTCTTTGGGAATACAAATCTAGTGATAGTATTGCTAGATCAAAGGGTATGTGTGGTTTTATAGCCCTTTGGATATAGTTACAAGTTGCTCTACAGAATAGTTGAATTAGTTCACAACTCCACCAGCAGTGCATTAATGCCCCATTTTCCCCATAATTTCCCACCTCTCCTCTGCCATTTGTCATTTTCCTTTTCTGTCCTGTTAGGCAATCTAATAGGTATTAGTTAGTACCTCAGAATTGTTATAATTTGCATTTCTCTAGTCAATAGTGAGAGTATTTTTTCATATGACTGTAGATAGCTCTGATTATTTCATCTGAAGACAAGATCATTTATCAACTGGGGAATGGCTCTTATTTTTATATAAATTTGATTCTGTTTTTTATATGTTTGAGAAATGAGGCCTTTGTCAGAGAAACTTGCTTCAAAAATTTTTTCACAGTTACTATTGCTAACTCCATTTCCCTCATCCTATTCCCTCCCCCCACCCCATTTATTCTATTCTCTCCCTTTGCCCTGTCCCTCCTCAAAACATTTCGCATGTGATTACCACCTCTCCCAATCTGCCCTCCCTTCTTTTACCACCACCACCCCCTTATCCTCTTCCCCTACTCCTCTCCTGTAGGGTAATCTAGTTCTATACCGTTTTGAGTCAGTGTGTGTGTGTATATATATACTCACACACACACACACACACACACACACACACACACACACACTTCTATCTACCCTAATAATGAGAAAGTTCTTATGAGTTACAAGTATCATCTTCCCATGTGTAGGAATTTACTTTAAGTCCCTTATGATTTCCCTTACTAGTTTACCTTTTTATGTTTTACTTTTTTCTTTGTATCTTTTTTTAAATTAATTTTCAGTTTTCAACATTCACTTCCACAAAATTTTGAATTTCAACTTTCCTCCCCATCTCTCCCCTCCCTCCACCTCAGGACACAAGTATTCTGATTATTCCTTCCTCCAGTCTGCTCTCCATTCTATCACCCCTTTCCTCCCATCTCCTTCCCTTCTATTTTCCTATAGGGCAAGATAGATTTCTATACTCCTATTGGCTATATATTTTATTTCCCAGATATCATCCCTTCATAATCAGATTACCCTGTGCTCTCTCACCCCCCCTTTTATTATGTTACATTATATTATATTTCTTCCAACTACCCTAAGACTGAGAAAGGTCTCATGAGTTACAAATGTCATCTTTTCATGTAAGGAATGTAAATAGTTCAACTTTAATGAGTCCCTTACAGTTTCTCTTTCCTGTTTACCTTTTCATGCTTCTCTTGATTCTTGTATTTGAAAGTCAAATTTTCTATTCAGTTCTGTCCTTTTCAACAGGAATGTTTGGAAATCCTCTATTTCATTGAAATTCCATTTTTTTCCCCTAAGATATTATACTCAGCTTTGCTGGGTAAATGATTTTTGGCTTTAATCCTATTTCCTTTGACCTCTGGAATATCATATTCCAAGCACTCTGATCCCTTAGTATAGAAGCAGAAAATCTTGTGTTATCATGATTGTGTTTCCACAATACTTGAATTATTTCTTTCTGTCTGCTTGTAATATTTTCTCCTTGACCTGGGAACTCTGGAATTTGGTTACAGTATTCCTAGGAGTTTTCTTTTTGTGATCTCTTTCAGGAGATGATTGGTGGATTCTTTCCATTTCTGTTTTACTCTCTGGTTCTAGAATATCAGGGAAGTTTTCCTCAATAATTTCTTAAAAGATGGTGTCTAGATTCTTTTTTTGACCATGACTTTCAAGTAGTCCAGTAATTTCTAAATTATCTCTCCAGGATCCATTTCTCATGTCAGTTGTTTTTGCAGTGAGATTTTTCACATTGTCTTCTATTTTTTCATCTCTTGGTTCTGTTTTATAATTTCTTGATTTCTTTTAAAGCTATTAGCTTCCATTCTAATTTTGAAGGATCTTTTGGGCCTCTTTTTTCATTTGGCCCATTCTCCTTTGTAAGGTGTTCGTCTCCTCTTTGGCTTTTTGGACTTTTTGCCATTTGGGTTATTCTAATTTTGAAGGTGTTATTTTCTTCAGCATGTTTTTTTCAGCATAATTTCCTTTCGTAAACTGTTGACTTGTTTTTCATGATTTTCTTGCATTACTCTCACTTCTCTTCCCAATTTTTCCTCTGCTTTTCTTACTTGATTTTCAAAATCCTTTTTGAGCTGTCTTAGGGCCAATTAATATTTTTCTTGGAGGCCTTGAATGCAGGAGCTTTGACTTTGTTGTCATCTTGTGGTTGTATCTTTTGATCTTCCTCATCACCAAAGATATAAGAAAATACCTTTTTACCAAGAAAGTAAGATTCGATAGTCTGATGTTTTCCCCGCTCTCCTTCTCATTTTCCCAGCCAATTACTTGACTTTTGAGCTTTTTGTTAAGTAAAGGGCTCCAGAAGCAACCTACTGTGGCAGTGGCTGTTGCCACTCTGGGCCTGGGGCTAGGGCTGGGGCCAGAGCAGGGGCTGGACAAGGTTCCCCTCTCAACCAGGTGAGAGACCTTTCCCTCTGACCTTTGAAGCTGTCTTTGTGGGTTAAGAAATCAGCCCTTGTGGGTCTGTGCTCCTTTCCCAGTCCAGTGCAGTAAGCCCTTCCTATCAACCTTCCAGTTTGTCTTGGGCTGGAAATTTGTTTCAGTCTATCATTTGTGACTTTCTGTTGCTCTGGAATTTGTTTAGAGTAATTTTTTTTTTTTTTACAGATTTTTTGAGGATTTTGTTTGAGTGAGCCCAAGCAGGGCCCTGTTTCTGCTCTGCCATCTTGGCTCCACCTATGCTTCTCTTGAGTCTTGTAGTCAAAAGTCATATTTTTCTATTCAGCTTTGGTCTTTTCATCAAGAATGCTTGGAAGTCCTCTATTTCATTGAAATTCCATTTTTTTCCTCTGAAGGATTATATTCAGTTTTGCTGGTACATAATTCTTGGTTGTAATCCTCTTTTGCCCTCCAGAATATCATATTCCAAGCCTTTCCTTTCAAGTAGAAGCTGCCACGTCTTGTGTTAACCTGACTGTGGTTCCATGATACTTGAATTATTTCTTTCTGGATGTTTCCAACATTTTCTCCTTGACTTGGGAGCTCTGAAATTTGGTTATAATATTCTTGGGAGTTTTCCTATTATTTTTCCCTCTGGTTCTAGATTATTAGAGCAGTTTTCTTTGAAAATTTCTTAAAAGATGGTATCTGGGCTCTTTTTTTGATCATGACTTTCAGGCAGTCCAATAATTTTCCAATTATCTCTCCTCAATCTATTTTCCAGGGCACTTGTTTTTCAGTGAGATATTTCACATTGCCTTCTATTTTTTCTTTCATTCTTTTGATTTTGTTTTATTGTTTCTTGTTTTCCCATGAAGGTATTAGCTTGAATTTCATTTGTTCCATTCTAATTTTGATGAATTATTTACTTTTTTTTTTTTACTTTAAGATTTTTATGTTTGTGCACTCCTTATTGAATAATTCAAATTTAGCCTAAAATAGAGTTCAAAACATTAGCTTACAATTCACTGATAATGCAATTCCATCAACGTTGTGTGCATTCTGTATTGCCTTTATTTTATGGAAAAACTAATTCAAAACCTACATTAACTATGTGAATACAAAGTCCAAACTGTGAAAGTTATTGACCTCATTTATAGAAATATAAAGGTGAGTCTTGGTCAGTTTCAGAATTTCAGAAATAGTATTTGAAAGGGTTTTGCATTGGCATGTTTCAGTGCCAAAGCATAAGAATAGACTCCAGCATCCACCTTGAGATGTTTATCAGCAAGCAGGTCATCAATTGTCTTCAGTAGATCATTCTTTGGTAAAGAAACTACTTTCACAAATTCTCCATCTCCAAGCTTTGGCTTAGGTCTCACATTTTCAGCATCATCTTCATTATCATCAGTCACTATATGTATAGTACAATATGACAAATCTGGGTTCATGCATACAGCTGGAGAATATTCAGCAACATCACCTTCTTAATCAGTTTCTTCCTCAAGCTTATGAAGAATGGATATCTCTGGTCTTTCATTGTCATCTGTGAGACTGCTGGAAACTAAGCAGTAGCTTTCCATTGGGATTCTGACTGCTTCACCAGGACAATACATTCATAATAAAGAATTCTTTTAATACTTGTTTAATTGCCACACCAGTTGCTTTCCTAGTACTGTGTTTCAGTTTCCCAAGTTCTTGTTTTACCAGTGGGAACCACATAAGTTGTTTGTTCAAACTTGATCCATTTTCCCTCTGTAATCAATTCTTCTGTTATTATAGACTCTTTGATAACTTTATGAGACTCCACAGGTGCTTTGTTTTCCATTTTCAAAACATGTGGTCCTTGCTGTCCTCTAGTAAATTCACTTTGCCCTGAGGTATCAGGCTCTGTGAAGAGCATCTCAGGGGAAGGAATAGGTAGAAAGTGGTGGTGGGGCCTTGTGGCTACAGGGTCCACATCCAGGAATTATTTTCTTCAGTGAACTTTTTAGCCTCCTTTTCTATTTGTCTAATTCTACTTTTTAAAGAGTTGTTTGTTTGGTTTTTTTTTAAGGTGAATTTTTGTGCTTCTTTTTCCATTTGGCCAATTCTGTTTTTGAAGACATTCTTCTCCTCCATTGGCTTTTTGTACCTCTTTTGCCATTTGGCCTAGTCTGGTTTTTAAGGTGTTTTTTCTTCAGTAATTTTTGTGTGTCTCCTTTACCCTAAGCTGTTGACTCTATTTTCTTGATTTTCTTGCATCACTCATTTCTCTTCCCAATTTCTCCTCTCTCACTTGATTTTCAAAGCTCTTCCATGGCCTGAGACCAATTCGTATTTTTCTTGGAGGCTTTGGATATAGGAACTTTGAAAGTCTTTTTCTGAGTGTATGTTTTGGTCTTCCTTGTCAATGCAGTAATTTTCTGTGATAAAATTGTTTTCTATTGTTTCCTCATATTCCCAGCCTATTACTTGACTTTTAACTCTTTGTTAAAGTAGGAATTGGCTTCCAGAATGGAGGTTGCACTGTCTCAAGCTTCAGGGGTTTTGTGTAGCTGTTTTCAGAGATACTTTAAGTTTTCAGTTCTACCAAGGTGGTATGATCTAAGGAGAGGTGTTAACTTCTCTGCTGGCCTGTGTTCTAGTCTGAGTCTAGTCTCTTTTCTGCCCTGGAACTATGAGGAGGGTCCCCCCTCCACTGCAAGCTGCCATGTGGTAGTGCTCCTCCTCCCCTTGGGATGGTGACCTAGATCCAAGTATGGTCAAAGCAACAGAGTTTTGCTTCAGTGTTAGCAGAGAAACCCCTGTAATTTACTGACCAGTTGTTTGATCCCCTTACCATCTGAGCTGAGAGCTCTGAAAGCAGCTGTTGCTGCTGATGATACAGTGATTCCCCAAGGCCTATTCCTAGTTTGCTGGGGCCAGGCTCTCTCACCCAGGTACAACAGATTTTTCCTGCAACCTTCTAAGTTGTCTTGAGCAGAAAAATTTCCAGTCTATTTTTCTGTGAGTTCTACTGTATAGTCATTATTTAAAGATATTTGGAGGGTTTTGAGGGAGAGCTCAGGCAAATCCCTGCCTTTACTCTGCCATGTTGGCTCCTCCTTTTATTTTTATTTTTTTTAAAGCTTTTCATTGCTAATCTTTCCAGTTTCGTTGACCATTATTCTCTGTCCCACTCTGCCAACTCTTTCTCGTATATAATACTCTATCTGTCATTTCTGTGGATTTACCCTGGCTATCCCAAATGTCTCCCTCCTTCCCATTCTATTTCCTGATTTCAGTACTTGATATTACTATTTATATTTATGCTATATATTTACATATGTGCTTGTCTCTCCTATTAGTGTGTTAAGTTCCTTACAAGGAAGAATTATTTCATTCTTTGTATTTGTTTCTCTAACTACATGTATAATATACAGCCTGGTACATATTAGGGACTCAGTAAATAGTTGATGATTGATAAATTCCTTTGTTTATCTTTTAAAAGAAATTTATTTCCAGTTTTACTTTCTAAGTTATTTAAACATTACTTCCCCTCCCACTCTTGGATATAGCCCGACATAGTCTGTTCTTCATACTTGATACTCTTTCTCTATCTCCTGTCTATATGCTTTGTTCTGGCCATCTCGTGCCTGAAACATGTTCTTTCTTTATTTCTGCCCCATAGTAGCCTTCTTTTCCTTTAAGATACAGCTCAGACACCCCCTTCTGTGTGAAATCTCTTCTTGATTTCCTCAACTGCTAGTACCTTTCCTTTTAAACTGTTTCATATTTAATTATTTTGTATCTATTTGAATTTTTTTATTTTTATTATATATTAGTTTTATGTGGACTTGTCTTTCCTGTTAATTTAGTAGTTCCTTTGGAGTAGAGATTGCTTTCATTTGTTGCATTTATATTCCTATACCTAGCACAGTGTTTGGAACATAGTAATACTTAATGACATACTAAATGATTGGTTTATAACATATAAAGTATTTTGCAGACTTCTGAGCGCTCTATAAATGACATTTGTAGTTATTACTGTTTGGTTAGGCCAAGTTGCTTTGGACAGCAAGTAATAATGAGTATTGTGAAGTAAGTCTTGAAAAGCAGGCTGTATTTTGAAGGGTTTTAAATGCCCCCCCCCAAAAAAAGTTTGTATTGTATTCCAGAGGTCACACATGTGCTTTAGGAAGATTAAAATGTTAGCCCTGTAGAAGATGTACAGGAGGAATGAGAGTCTGGAAACAAGACAGTTGTACGAGCTTAGGCCAAGCATGAGGTGATGAAGATAGTTAGAGCGAAGGGGAAAACTTAAAGAAATGCTGTGGAACTGTAGAGACAAGGCTTGGCCACTAACGGAGCTTGAGGGGTTAGGGAGAGAGAAAAGTTCCAAAGGCGGGCAACTAGAAGAATAATGATGCTTTCGACCAAAACAGGGAAGGAAGGCCAAAGTGGTTGGCTTAGTGAGTTCCATTTTGAATACGTTCTATTTGAGATGCTTGTTCAGGTCTAGGAAGAAGTTGATGGTGTTAGACTGGAACTCAGGAGAGGGGCTACAAATGTGGATTTTGGAGTCAGATACTTAGGAATGTTATTTATCACCAAGAATTTAGAAGATAGACAGAATGTCTCAAGACAGAGGCCTGGGAGTAGTAAATGCACACTTATGAACAGGAAGAAATGGATAATGATCCTACAGAGTTCTAAAGGTGCTCCTATTTCTTCTCCCCCATGAGAATGTTAGCTTTGCATTATACATTTAATTATTCGAATAAATATATTTTTCTAGGTTTCTTTTGCTTCTTGTGTTTGTATTTCAAAGTTCCAACTCAACTTTTAACTTTTGTTCAGAAATGCTTCAGTCCTCTGCTTCACTAAAGTTTATTTCCCTCTTGTAGCACATTGTTTAATTTTGTGTAGGCTAAGTTACTATTGGTTGCAAATCATTTTTTGCCTTTTGGAATATTATACTTCAAGATCTTCTCTCATTTGTAGCTGGCAGGCTTTCTGTGATCGTGTTTTGATCCTTGGTACTTGTGGGAGCTCTGTATTTGGCTATAACATTTCTGGAACGTTTTCTTTGGGCCTTTCAGGAGGTGATCGGTGGATTCTTTCTATCTTTCCTTTGGCTTCTGGTTCTAAGTAGACCTGGGAAATTTTCATTTATAATTTCTTGAAATAAAGTATTCTGGAGTTTGTCTTCTTTGGATCATGGTTTTCAGAAAGTCCAGTGATTTTTAAACATCTCTTGACTTTTTTTTCTTGGTCACTTGTTTCTGATAGATCAAATTATGTTTTCTTTTTGTTTTATTCTAATATTTTATTCTGTTCTAGTTTTATTCTAATATTTCTTGCTGTATCATATAGTCTTTGATTTTGTTTGGTATGTTGTCATTTTCAGTCTCTGTAACTTAGATAAGGTTTACCACTTGGTTTTCTGAGCTGTTTATTCTCCTTGTAGGTCAGGAGGTGGCAACCTGTGGCCTCGAGGCTGCAACTTCCCCATTCCTGTTCTAAGTCTTTACTATTAATTTTTTTTTATTTTATTTTTTAAATTGCTTAATTTCTTTTACCCAGTCATGTAAGTCCTTGTGGGAAGGTATCATCAACAAGGATTTAATAAGCTTTTAAATGTGTACCAGGCTCTGTGCTGAGCACCAAGTACAAAGGAAGGGCAAAAACACAATCCCTGCACACAGGGAGCTCATAATCTAATGGGAGGAATAACATTCAAAAAACTATATACATATGTACAAGATATATACAGTATAAGGGGAAGATTATGTCAAAGGGAAGGCACTAGCAGTCCTCAGTGACTGGGAAAGGCACTCTTGAAGGTGATACTTGAATTGAAACTTGAGGAAGGCTGGAGAAACCAGTAGTCAGAAATAAGGAAGGAGAACATTCCAGGCATGAGTACGGCCATTGAAAAGGCATGAAGGATCATATAACAGGAATAGCAAAAAGACCAGTGGTCTCAGAGGGGGAGTAAAGTGCAAGAAAGAACTAAATTGTGAAAGACAAACAGAACATTCTATACTTCGTCCTAAACAGTGGGAGCCACTAGAATTTGTTGAATAGGGGATTAATGTAGACAGACCCGCACTTTAGGAAAATCATGTGGGCAGCAATGTCCACTTGATGCAGGGAGGCTATTTCAGTAGTCCAGGAGTGAAGTGATCAGGACCTGCTCCAGGGTGGGGGCTTTGTGAGTGGAGAGGAGACGTGCACAAGCAGTGTTGTGAGTCTGAATATGTGAGTTTGAGTAAGGTGGAGTTGAGGATGATATGGAGGTTGTAGGCTTGGGTACTGAGAGGATAACTAGTGGTGCCTGTCCTTAACAGTAATAGGGAAGCTGGAAAGTGGGTGGGAATGGGTGAATGAGTTTTATTTTAGATCTGTTGAGTTTAAGATGTCTATGAGATAACTAGTTTGAGATGTCAAATAGGCAATTGGAGATTTGAAACTGGAGGTCAAGAGAGAGGTTAGGGTTGGATAAACAGATCTGAAAATCATCTCTATAGAGATGATCATTGAAGGAAAAGAGAAGATAGCTCAGGGTAGAGCCTTAGGAACACATACATAGTTGGTGGGCATGACCTGGAGGAAAAAGCAGCAAAAGACTGAGAATAGGCAGTCAGAAAAGTAGGAGAACCAGAAGAAGTGGTGGAATAAAATCCTAGACAGGAGAGAGTATCCAACAGGGAAGCATGTTGCATAGTGTCAGAAACTGCAGAAAGGTCAAGAAGGATGAAGATTTTGAAAAGACCATTAAATTTGGTAATTAAGAGGTCATTTGTAACTTTAGGGATAGTAGTTTTAGATGAAGAATGTGGTCAGAAAGCAGACTAGAGAAAGTTTAGGAGAGAGTAAGAGAAGAGGAAGTAGAGGTACCATTTGTAGATGGCCTCATGAAATTTGGTGCTTGAAGTGAGAAGATAGAGAACATAGCTAGTGGGAATGAATGGATCAAGTTAGGCGAGAGAGAGAGAGTGTGTGTGTGTGTTTTCAGTCAGTAGGGAAGCAGCCACTAGAGAGTGAGAAATTGAAGATTAGTGAAAGTGATACAGAGGAAAGAATGGGAGGATACATGTAATGGAAGCTTTTGGACAATTTGGTTGGTCCACTGCTTGTTCTTGACTTATGTCACTTCAGTTCCTGTATTGATCTCTGCCTTCTAGGGCCCTCCAAAGTTTGTTGACATAGGTTTTCAGCTTTTCTTTGTTGATTCAGTAGAATGGTGGGCATCTTTGTTTCTAGTTTTTTGCTATCACAAAAAGTGCTGCTTATAAATATTTTGGCATATATGGAGCCTTTTTGTCAGTGCCTTAATTGAGGTATGCACCAACAGTGAAATCTCTGGGTCAAAACATATGGACGTTTTAGTAACTTTATTTTCATAATTCCAAATTGATTTCTGTAATTTACTGTTTCAGAGCTTCACCAATATTGCATTAGTTTCTCTGTCTTTCAAATAACTCTTTAACATGAACTGTACTGGTCTTTTGATATATTGCCAATTTGCTGGTCATGGGGTGAAACCCCATTTTTACTTCTTCAGTGATGGCAGTAAAGTGTTAGAAAAAACGTGCAGAGGGTGGTAAGAAAAACACAACTTTTAGATGACTTGTAAACATTAATTTAGCTCTTCTCTTAAATGTTAGATCCATATTCATTGGGTTTCCTATTGGAGTAAGTGAATTTTTCAATTTTGAGATTCTTGCTATAAATGAAACTAGAAGACAGTAGCTAAATGAAAGTATATGACTTTCACCTGCTTGGAGAGTAAATGAAAAGAGTTGGTGTGGGTTTTATAGTGCATCCAAAGTCAACAAGAAGCATCATTTTAGTAGTATTACTATTAATGATTCAAAGTCAAACTCATTTGAGTGATTGGTTTCATGGATGTTTGTCTGGTTCTCAATCATGCACATCAGTGCTGCCCTTGTTTATTTCAGTACTAGTGAAAATGCCAACCTAGAAAAAAAAATCATCATTTCATGGGCTCATCTTCTTTTGCATTTTTCAGAACTATATGCAAAAAAACCACCATGAAAATATTTGTAGCTGATATGCCAACATCTTTTTGTAGAAGTTGAAGATATAGAAAAATTCTATGAAAATTCAACAAGACCTTGCAAATTAAATCAGTGACTTCAGTGTTAGAATGGAATTAGAAAGGGGCATTGAAAAATGTTGGAATGTCTAATACGGAAATTTGTTTTATGTGATTTCACATATATAATATCACTGCTTGCCTTCTCAATATATGGAGGAGTGACTAAAGGAAGGGAGTTCAGAATTCATAATTTTTGAAAAATAAACAGTAAAAATAATAAAATGTTTTTATAAAAGAAAAATGTCATTCATGGATGAGTTATGAGAGAGACCAAAGTCTTGTACGATACACAGAAGCCTCATTACCAGTATACCATAAATATTTTTTCAAGAAAAGAATTAGAAGGTGCTGGATGGCTGGATGGGAGCATTGCAAAAAATTAAATTGACTATTTTAATATGTGTGAATGTTAAAAGATCACACATCTTTACTGATGTGTGTTTTTCTTCAATCACCTGTCTATGTACTGTCAGATCATAAACTTGTTAGGACAAGAATTGAAAATAATACAAAACTAAAAGCATGAAAACTAGAGAAAGATGTGATTTTCAATTTTAATAACTAATTATACTTAATGTAAATGATGCTGAAAAGGTGGGAAATTAGATGAAGGAAAAGATCAGATTTTAATGATTTCATACACAAGTTCAACTGATATGAGTGAATATTCTATTTACTTGCCAAGAAGAAAGCTGTAGCAGCCAGGGACACACTATTGTAGAGTATGAACTAAGTAAACTCTTGAAGGAGCATGGTGAAAGATTAGATGTAGTATCCCTTCATAAAATAACTTGGTTCAGTGGAGAGAAAAAAAAAGTTTAGTGAAAGCTTAGCAAAAGGCCCAACTCAACAGAATTCTTAGTTGGAATTTGTGAATGCCAGTTTTCATTATTTATTTAATTTGTGTATGGAAGAGATTTACAATAGTATATGGAAAATGAGTCTTAGAGTTAGAATGACATAGTTTCATGTCTCTCTTCTGATATTAGTATATAATGTTTAAGATATTTGTCCTGTGTAAATATATCCCTTCTTATTATATGAAATGAAATGATTTTTTGTTAAAAGTATCCTAAACATTAATTTTCACAAAAGCATGTGTTTGTTTTGATTAAAAAAATAACACTCACAAATGAAAATTGTTTTTAGAGTTTGGTATGTGTATGGTTGAATTTTTGCTTATTCCTTTTTGGGAATAAGCATTTTTAGAATTTTTAACCATACTAGTTAGTGTGGTTTTAAAGCATAAATTCTGAAAATCCATGATTTTTCTTTTTTTTCCCCACTAGGTTGCCATAAAAATAATTGATAAGACTCAATTGAATCCAACAAGTTTACAGAAGGTAAGTGTGTTTATCTTGTGGACATTATTGGGGGAAAAAATACGCTTTTTAACCATCATTCTTTTCCCATTCTATTTCTTAAATTCTTTAATATTTAGTCATTTAATAGTGTAACAGAACTCTTTTCTCTCCAAAATGCTTTGATAATGTGAATTATCTGTGTGAGAAATTCCTTAAATCTACTAAAATTTCAATCTTTTAAAAAGTTGCAAAGGCCAAAATTTAATTAATTATTAGCCAGCTTTCTGTGATGAACTTCATGTGCTTAGTTAAACAAGTCTTTTGAGGCACACACACCTGAGCCCATATTTGAAACTTATAAAGTTGGTAGAACTTAGCAGAAGACATATCCTTTGATTACCAAAAGTCATCACCTCATCATGATGCATTGTTGACACAGGACTTTATTGCAACTTCATTGCAATACATGAAGAAGTTTTCAAATGGAGATATCTGTCATGCTTGAAGCTGAAGCTTTTAATTACATCAAACCTGTTATTTAGAAAATATTGAAATCTGCCAGAAATTTGTTTATAAAATAATGTTTATGAAGCACTTTTATTAAGAAGGGCAATAAAAATCCAAAGGATAAAAATGAAGAGGCAGCATTGAATAGTGGGAAGGGTTTGGGATTTAGGATCTGAGGACCTCAGTGCAAACCCTGGATATATTGCATTACCTGTGTGACTTTATACAAGTTGCTTACCTTCTCTAGGCCTCAGTTTCCTCAATTTTAAAACTGAGTCAGATTAGATAGTTTCTAAGGCCTCTTCCTGCTCTAAATCTGATCCTGTCAGTTTTATGTGAGCAGTTTTGTTCACATCTGTACTGAAGGATCTGAGATTGAGACTCTTAAAATACACAAACCAGTTAACATTATTGTCTTCAAGTTGTTGAAGGGAAGAATGGTAATGAATGAAAGTTAAGAGATCTAACTGTTCATCCTATTCCTATTTTAATAATCTAGGCTATATGCTGCTGAACCAAAATGGTTCAATGAGCAAAGGGATGATAGAAGTCAGTGCTTTTTTTTTTAAAAAGGTTCATTGGTCTGCTTAGTATTTTTGAATAATACTCTTCTCTGCCTTCGAACTGTGACCTGAACTACTGCTTCCTTGTGACTGTGACATGAGAGCACCTCTCCACCCTGGTACTGTGACCAAGAGCTGCATATGGGCAATAGAATTGCCAATCTGTGCCAGCTGTATCCAGTGTCAGCAAAGGGTCCCTTGTAATCTCTTTCTGACCAATTGTCCAACCCTGTAGCTAGAATCTGGGCTGAGAACTCCTGAAGCTGCCCCTGCTGCTGCTGTGTGTATAGGCTCCAGGCAGATTTCTACCCTGGTGTCAGACTTCTGCTGCTAACCTCTCAAGTTTTTCTTAGGCTTGGAAAATGTCTAATCCTGCCTTGGTTGGTTTCACCACTCCAAAATTTGATTGGAGGCATTATTTTAAACTTGTTTGGAGGAGAATGTTGAGAGAGTCCAGCGGGGTTGTCTCTGGTCTGCCATCTTCATTCAACTACCCTCAACTTTTGAGGGGTTTTGTATTCTAAGTAAAGAGCCAGTAGCTGATAAGACTGAAGAGGAAAGGTACTAATAAAATGATCAGTGGAGCTGACTCTTGGAGGATATGGGAGAGGGTTGTGACTCAGCATATAAATAAGAAGGTTCATCTTAGTCAGGAAATGGATCAGACTAAAACAGGTAGAGATGTTTTGACATTTCTTGTAGAGGGAGAATTGATGAATGGCTTAGATCCCAAATCCTGATTCTGAAATATCTTTTCTTTTGATTAGTGTCTTTGGTTCTTTTGAAAATAATAGTTACTTAAAAATGTCAGTCTTGCCAAATGGCTTATGCACAGCATTTTCCTGGGACTTTTTTTTTTTTTGTGGGTGTGGGTATAATTAAAAGATAACTTCTCTGAAGTACTTTTCCAGTTTGATATATATTAACTTGTTTTCAGATGTCACATGGTCTTGTTAAATTTTATTTTATGGATTTTATCCTATCTTTTAGAAGCAAGTTATAATTCAGTTCATTGTAGAGGAATTAATTAAGCTACACCAAGCTTGACCCTGAAGAAGAGATGAGGAATTGTACCTCCCTTCCTATGTTGAAGTGGTAGGAAAGTACGGGTATGAAGTGTTACATATACCTTCAGACTTTTTTGAAGTATTGGTTAGTTTTGCAACATTGCTTTTCTTTCTTTTTCTTTTTAAAAATTTTTTTGTTACAGAATGATAAAGAGGAGAGGGAGCTAGACATAGAGTTGGGAATACCTGTATTCAAGTCCTACCCAAGTCATTTAATTTTCCTAGGGAACTCTCTAAAATTGTAATTTATTGAGAAGATGGTGATTTGCATTGAAAGTTCTTCACTCACAACTCCGAATACATATGAGATCAGAGGTTTGATGCCCCCACAAAAACAAAGTATGACTAGGTGGGAATAGAGGGATACACATGCATACATCATATGTTAAGATTATATAGAAACAATATTGAAAAGAATGAAAAATGTAAGTTAATTTTCCACTTTAGGATACTAGGCAATGTTTGTTAAAATATTTTATTTAGTGTAAATGAAGAGGCATAATGAATAGAGAGGTGGCCCTTTAGTAGAGGTGATAGAGTGTTAAGTCTTTTTTCTGACACGGACTTTGCCCTGGACAAGTTACTTAATGGGCAAGTCACTCAACTTCTTAGTTTCTAGGCATTAAGATTATATATCTGAATCTCACATCTATTAGATTGGCTAGTAAGACAGAAAAGATAAATGACAAATGTTGGAGGGAATGTGAGAAAAATGAGACATTAATGCATTGTTGGTGGAGTTGTGAATTGATTCAGCCATTCTGTAGAGCAGTTTGGAACCATACCTAAGGGCTATAAAATAATGCTTACCCATTGACTTAGCAATACCACTACTAGGTCTATATCCTAAAAGAGATAAAAAAAGGGAAAAGACTTATGTGTACAAAAATATTTATAGCAGCTCATTTCTGAGGGCAGAGAATTAAAAATTGAGGGGATACTCATCAATTGGGGAATGGCTGAACAAGTTGTGGCATATGAATGTGATGGAATACTATTATTCTATAAGAAATGATGAGCAGGGGGAGGAGCCAAGATGGCAGAGCAGAAAGATTCACATATGCCAGCTCCTAACCCACAGCCCGTAAAATACCTGTAAGAAGAACTCCCAACAAATTCTGGAGCAGCGGAAGCCACGCAGCAACGGAGTAGAGGAGATTTCTGTTCCAGAGAGCACTGAAAAACTGACACCAAAGATCCATTGTGCACTGGACCCAGAGCAGAGCCCAGACCTGCCTTGGCCGCACAGCACCGAGAGGAGCAGATCCAAGCAGGCTTCAGGGACGGAGTCTCTTGTGGCTACCCAGGTCCCTCCACCCACAGATGCCAAAGGACAGTGAGAGAGTCTGTTTGGCTGGCCAAGAGGAGAGTGGGGAGTCTCCATAACTCAGGCCTCCTCGGGAGGCAGCAGCTGACAGGGCTCTCAAAGCAGGCAGGAGCTGGGATCCATTGTTGAAGGTCTCCACGTAAACCCCCTGAGGGAACTGAGCCCTATGCTGCGGCCCTGCCCCCACCCAAGCAGCTAAACTTAATCTCACACTGAATAGCAGCAGCTCGCTGAAAGCCCTGAGGCTGGGAAGCAGCATTTGAATCTCAGACCCCAAGCACTAGCTGAGTGGATCTGGAGGCAAGGCGGACGTGGAGAGGAATCTCAGAAGTCAAGTAACTGGCTGGGAAAAATGCCCAGAAAAGGGAAAAAAAATAAAACCACAGAAGGTTACTTTCTTGGTGAACAGATATCTCCTCCTATCCTTTCTGATGAGGAAGAACAATGCTTACCATCAGGGAAAGATTTAGAAGTCAAGGCTTCTGTATCCCAAACATCCAAAATAAATATTCAGTAGGCTCAGGCCATGGAAGAGCTCAAAAAGGATTTTGAAAATCAAGTTAGACAGGTGGAGGAAAAACTGGGAAAAGAAATG
>CM053769.1:411280474-411315023 GCA_028658325.1 Potorous gilbertii
CCACTGATTTTTATGCTTGATCAGACTGATTTAATTTGAAAAGGCAGGGTGGTATAGTGAGTATAGAGTTTTAGACCTGGTGTCAGAAACATAAGAATTTGAATTCTGCACCTGTTAAGTACTTGCTGTGTGATGGTGGGAAAACTAGTTCATTTCAAAGTCTCAATTTCGTTTTCTGTAAAATGAAAGTACTAATATGTGTAGAATCTACTAGGAGCTGTTTTGGGGTGCTAATGAAGTGTAAATATGTAAAGTGACTATGGTGGCAAAATTAAGCAATGTCTTTTAAATTCATTTGACAAATAGCTTAACTAAATGGAATAAAGTACCTACTATGTGCAGAGTCCTGTAATGGGTGCTGAAGGAGATACAAAGCTTAGATAAACTGAAGCTAGAACCCAGGTATCCTGACACCCAATCTAGTGTTTTGTTTTGCTTTTTTTTCTTTTTCTTTCATTCCTACTACACAAAATTGTCACTTGGTCATGAAATCTAAGAAGTGTCGAAGCCTAATTCCTGGATATTTTCACACAAGTATCCTGCAGTGCTCTGATGCCTAAATAGAGGAATGGTAAACTAATATGATATCTATCTACAAATTCTAATTATAAAAGCAAAACTACCCAAATGTGAAGTTCTGCTTGCAAAAGCCACTCTCTCTTGAGTGAAACCAATTTCACACAGGGTCTTCCACAATATGGGTACTCAATAACAATTGGTTGATTGAATTTTATTTTAAAGATATAAAACCATATATATTTTTATCTCATTACTTCATTTTAATGGCATACGCCCATAATGCCTTCTGTGATGATTGCAATTAAATCAGGAGGCAGAGGAAATGCACAATTTGGAAATTGATTGCACTATTAACAGTTCTTTGGGGATTCTGGATTAGGGATAGGTTGGAGTCAACATTATTATATGTGTGATGCTCAACATTATTATAATTAAGCATTAGTGCAAAGAGAAAAAAATGAGATTAACAGACCATGAGTTCATTATCTCATTTGGATTAAAATAAAAAGAACATTAAAAACACATGATAGGGTTCATAAATCATTTAAATTCAGTATATAAAAGTTAAATACTGTCTTTTTTTCATGTTTTTCCCTCTTTTGGAGAATAGAGACAGAGAGTGTCTCAGAAACACAGTCCAGGTAACCTACTCTTAGAAGTTGTTTTTATTTTAACCATCCAAGTTTTTTATATATTTTATAATATTATATATTTTAGAAATATATTTTATAATATTATATATTGTATATTTATTATAACCAATCAAGTTGACCAGTTCAGTCCAGGACCCAAACTCTTTTTGACCAAGAAATGTTGACTGATGCCCTTTTTGCCTCCAGTTCTATTTCAAAAAAGAAAGTACAAGTCACAATTTTCTTTGTGCTCTGACCCAGAGGTCATTATGTAAACTTATTATGTGGGCCAGAGAGTGTTGAGTTGGAATAAGTCAGAGCAGAAAGACTTGTATCAATTCCTTAGCTTTAGAAATATAGCAAGTTCTCTCTGAAATAACTGTTCCCAAAAGATAAGCCCTAGTCTCCAGGGACTATGTCTTCAAGGACTCCTCTATCCTTGTTGTCCAAAACAAAAAAGTCACTTGGAAAAGAAGATGGTATTTCACTTTTGTGTATTACATTTATATACTGCCAGTCAGGTCACTGTCAATAGCCTCTTCTGTGACCCTTATTGATACAAGCCAAGGTCAAGTGTTTCTAGGAAATGATAGTAACTAAAGAATGATTTTAGAATCAGAAGGCCTAAATTCGTATCAGCCACATTATTTATTAGCTGTGTGACTTTGAGTATATTTGTTGCCTCTCTGAACCTCTGCCATGGAAGTAAAGTGAAAAGAGTGAGGGGCTTAGAGTCAGGAAGACTTGGATTTATATATTACATTCAATACTTAATGGCTGTATGAAAATGAACAAACTATGTAACCTTTCTCAGGCTCAGCTTTTTCAGCTGCAAAAAGAGTTATAAATACTTATAGAGTCTACAGTATGGAGTTTGGGGGAGGTAAAATGTTTTACTTTCATTAAAGTGCCTTCTAAATGTCATTTATTCTTGATTATTATTGCCAGGGATAAATCACTTAACTTCCATGACACTAAATTTCCTAACCTCTAAAATGGGGACGTAATCATAGATAATTGAAAAAGGTTACTGTGAGTCTCAAGACAGTATATGGAAAGCATTCTCTAAACTTTGAAATATTCTATGAGTGTCAGTTAGTATTACTGTGATGTGTAATATCTACCTCGTAGATTTTCTGCAGATTAAATGGAATGATTAATATTGTAAATATTAATATAGATGTTTGAGCTATTATTTTCTGTTTGGATGAGGGGAGAGCCCTGACATTAACTATTTAGTAGGGAAAGCCCTAATAGAACACAGGAAGGTTATTCAGTCCATTGTCTCTATTTTTAAGACTCAGGAGGTCTTAACCATTGAACTGCCTCTTGTTTCTTGTACAGACCAAAATTGGTTGACATATAAACTATTATTGTTAGACTGTTATTTCTTTTCATTTTAGTGCAGTGAGTTGTTGGTTGGCATTATTTTAAATAAGTTGTGTATTATTTAAGTTGTGTATTATTTTAAAAGTTGGCCAAATGATTTCTGCCTTGACCATCAATTGTGATTTTGCTATTAACAACCAATCAACCAACCATCAGGCCAACCATCAGGAGACATACTGAGTACATATCTTCTGTCCTCTGACAGAGGTGTGGCTTTTCTGCATCAATGGTTTTAGTTCTCACTTGAGAGGAGTATGGAAAACACTGGTCAAGTTGTATCTTTATATGTGTATTCACATACACATGTTTGGAATATGAATTGAGATTAAGGAAAATGGCAGTCCTTGGTGATCTTTCCCTTGGAAATGAGTTCAAAATATTAAAGCTATTGTCAAGGTGATTATATTAGAATTCGATGATTCTCCAGACTTCCTGAATGAGGAAAAAATAATTCATTAAGCATTTTATATGCCACACACCATACTAAGTACAGAGGATAAAAATACAGAAGAAAAGTAAAACTAATCCGTGATCTTAAAATATTTTTAGATTCTTTTTGTAAATGTACTTAGTGTCCAACCTGTTCTTGACATTTAGTAGGAAATTAATGATTATTGATTTATTAATACCAATGGGGAAAACAACATAGATAGAAGAACAATGATTAGGTCACTTTTATGACTAACTAAATGGTTGTCATTTTTGGAAAGTTACAGGGATGGTGGATTGATCCATATGACACTCGCATCATTTATACATCCTCTTTTTGGAACTAATGGTATTGATGGAAAACTGGGCAGAACAGAAGTTATATAACTTCAAGAAGATAGCCATGTAGATAGCAAGATGGGATTTTTGCAAACCTCCTTTGTAGCAGCATCTGTTCTTAATTCTGAAGGGTCTCTTTACAGAGTTTACCTTGGTGGCTTGAGGTAGTTCGTCTGTAAATTTATACCATGCTAATGCAAAGTTGAATGCATAATACAGTAATTAAATTGTCTTTTTATTTTTCCAGTTATAAATATCTACCACTGTGGAGTTGATTCCTTTCTGACATATGCAGGAATAGTGATTAGACATTTCTTAGGGACTGAGGAGGCATTAAAGGGGAAGCCAGCCTCCTTCTCTTCCACATCATAGCCTGATTGATTTTTTAAAATACCATCTGTCCTGAACAACCAAAATTACCAAGGTAATATCATGCCGAGTAATCCAAATTGAACCCCACATTAGAAGCAGGATAAATTGTATTGCTATTTGACAGGTATTAAGGTGACTTGGTCTTCCATTGAAATATAGAATAAAAGCACACAGATTGAGAGTCAAGAGATCTTGGTGGATATCAGATAGGAAAACATCCCTTTGGCTCACTTTCCATCCAGTCTGTGATAGAGGGAAGCGATCTTATGTGCAAGTCCTAAATGGGTGAAAGCAACCATTGATGAGAAGAGAGGGAGTTTTTGCTAAGTTCACTGACACTCATGCCTTATGTTTGACTCTAGCCCCAGTCACCTTGTTCGGATTGTAATAGAGAATGATGATGATGATGTATAAGATAAGGATTATATACTTCTTGGTTCTGTAGAGTTTTTCTTTAAGGTAAATAATTCTTGTGTGGAAGATAAAAGTACCAAAATAGAGTTATATTTACCAATGTCATTTATTTTTGAAAGTATAGTAAGCCAATGAAATGACTCTCTGGCCACCATCAACATCAAACTAGACTTCTATCCACCCCTCACAAATACTATGGAGAGAAATAATACAAATGATTTTTCTGTTTTATATACATCTTGCCACCAGTAGCTTCCTTCAGCATGCCACCTTTCTAATCACCATTAACATTTACCTTATTGTGATCTATCTACAGTTTCTTAATCAAATGGCCAAACTCTAGTCCCTTATCTAGAGCATTAGCACAGGAATCCTGAATCCTAGAGCAGGAAACTGACTTGCCCAAAGTGACATAGATATGAAGTTGGTTAATAAGTGCACTTTTCAAACTATTCAAAACTAGGAAATCACAGATGAAAAACTTATAGCTGGTTAGTTAAGTTTCTTCCCCTCTGTTTGTTAAGGAATGACCCTGCATAATCATCTCTGGAATGACGAGGTCAATAGAAGCTACTTCAGAGAGGGGGGCAGCAGGGAGACTATCTCACTGATCAAAGAAAGAAAGGAAGAAAAAGACAGCACTTCTTCAGGAATGACCTTCACATTACATTAAATCCATTAAATTGATCTTTTGGATAATTGGCACAATTATACTGGCAAAGTGCATTTCTACTGTTGGCCATAACTACCCCTCTTTATGTATCTCCTTGAACAACTTAAGTACCTAACAGGTACTGCTCAGCATCACTAAGGGCTTGATGAGGAGTCTCTCTACTGAGTATTATATGGCAATATGCTCTTACTGAGGAACTAAGTACACTGCTGCTCAACTCCAAAGAGGATTTTGGCATTGTTCATTTATCAGGAGAGAACATACCACTTGTGCTTGAAGATCAAGGGACAAAGTCTGCTCTCCAAACACAGAACACTTGCAATACATTTCAGAGCAACAAATGACAGTGAGAATAAGTGACTTGAAAGAATGAGAGAGGGGAGAGAATACAAACAAATGAAATCATATTACATAGCATGGGAAAATAAAAAATTATTTATGATCTTCCTTTCTTTCATAGGCTAAAACTATCTTTTAAAGTGAACTTATTGAAGATGGTGGAGTAGAAAGGTACACATATGCTAGCTCCTAACTCACAGCCCATAAAATACCTGTAAAGAAGAGCTCCCAACAAATTCTGGAGCAGTGGAAGCCACACAGCAATGGAGTGGAGGAGATCTCTGTTCCAGACAGACCTAAAAAACTGACACCAAATGTCCATCGTGCACTGGACCCGGAGCAGAGCCCAGCCCTGCCTTGGCCATGCAGCACTGAGAGGAGCAGATCAGAGCAGGCTTCAGGGACAGAATCTCCAGCAGCCACGCAGGTCCCTCCACACACAGGTGTGAAAGGTCAGTGAGAGAGCCTTTTTGGCTGGCTGAGAGGGGAGTGGGGTGTCTCCATAACTCAGGCCCCCTGGGAGGCAGCAGCAGAGGACAGGGGCTCCCAAAGTAGGCAGGAGCTCGGATCCATTGTTGGTCTCCACATAAACCCCCTGAGCAAACTGACTCCCTGGTGGCAGCCCTGTGCCCACCCTAGTAGTTGAACTTAATCTCACACTGAATAGCAGCCCCACCCCCACTGAAAGTCCCTGAGGCTGGGAAGCAGCATTTGAATTTCAGACCCCAAGCACTAGCTAGGTGGATCTAGGTGGGGTGGAGAGGAATCTCAGAATTCAGGTATCTCCTCCCATCCTTTCAGATGAGGAAGAACAATGCTTACCATCAGGGAAAGACATAGAAGTCAAGGCTTCTATATCCCAAACATACAAAATAAATATTCAGTGGGCTCAGGCCACGCAAGAGCTGAAAAAAGATTTTGAAAATCAAGTTAGACAGGTGGAGGAAAAACTGGGAAGAGAAATGAGAGAGACACAAGAAAAACATGAAAAGCAGGTGAAGGAAAACCTTGCTAAAGGAGACCCAAAAAAATGCTGAAGAAAATAACACCTTGAAAAATAGGCTAACTTAAGTGGCAAAAGAAGTTCAAAAAGCCAATGAGGAGAAGAATGCTTTCAAAAGCAGAATAGCCAAATGGAAAAGGAGGTTCAAAAGCTCACTGAAGAAAATAGTTCTTTCAAAATTAGAATGGAACAGATGGAGGCTAATGACTTTCTGAGAAACCAAGAAATCACAAAACAAAACCAAAAGAATGAAAAAATGGAAGAGAATGTGAAATATCTCATTGGAAAAACAACTGACCTGGAAAATAGATCCAGGAGAGACAATTTAAAAATTATGGGACTACCTGAAAGCCATGATCACAAAAAGAGCCTGGACATCATCCTTCATGAAATTATCAAGGAAAATTGCCCTGATATTCTAGAACCAGAGGGCAAAATAAGTATTCCAGGAATCCACCGATCACCGCCTGAAAGAGATCCAGAAAGAGAAACTCCTAGCAACATTGTGGCCAAATTCCAGAATTTACAGGTCAAGAAGAAAATGTTGCAAGCAGCTGGAAAGAAACAACTCAAGTATTGTGGAAATACAATTAGGATAACACAAGATCTAGCAGCTTCTACATTAAGGGATTGAAGGGCATGGACTATGATATTCCAGAAGTCGAAGGAACTAGGACTAAAATGAAGAATCACCTATCCAGCAAAACTGAGTATAATACTTCAGGGGAAGAAATGGTCTTTCATTGAAATAGAGGACTTTCAAGCATTCTTGATGACAAAAGACCAGAGCTGAAAAGAAAATTTGACTTTCAAACATAAGAATGAAAAGAAGCATGAAAAGGTAAACAGCAAAGAGAAGTCGTAAGGGACTGACTAAAGTTGAACTGTTTACATTCCTACATGGAAAGATAATATTTGTAACTCTTGAAACTTTTTAGTATCTGGGTAGTTGGTGGGATTACACACACACACACACACACACACACACACACACACACACACACAGCACAGAGTGAATTGAATAGGATGGGATCATATCTTAAAAATATAAAGTGGTGAGAGAGAAATGTATTGGGAGGAGAAAAGAGGCAAGTAAATGACTTTCCAGAAGAAGGACAAAGTAGGGAGGTGAGAGAAAAAAACATGAAGTTTACTCTCATCACATTCGACTAAAGGAAGGAATAAAATGCACACTCATTTTGGTATGAAAACCTATCTTACAGTACAGAATAGTAGGAGAGAAGGGGATAAGCAGGGTGGGGGGGATGATGGAAGGGAGGGCAATGGGAGGAGGGAGCAATTTGAAATCAGCACTCTTGGGGAGGGACAGGATCAAAAGAGAATAGAAGCAATGGGGGGCAGGATAGGATGGAGGGAAATATAGTTAGTCTTACACAACATGACTATTATTGAAGTCATTTGCAAAACAATACAGATATATATATATATAATTGCCTGCCTTCCCAAAGGGAATGGGTGGGGAAGGAGGGATGGGGAGAAGTTGGGACTCAAAGTTTTAGGAACAGCTGCTGAGTATTGTTCTTGCTACTAGGAAATAAAAAATGCAGGCAATGGGGAATAGAAAGTTATCTGATCCTACAGGACAAAAGAGAAGATGGGTACAAGGGAAGGGAGGGATGATGGAAGAGAGGACAGATTGGTGATAGGGGAAATTAGAATGCTTGGTGTATTGGGGTGGTGGGGAGGGGACAAATGGGGAGAAAATTTGGAACCCAATATTTTGTGAAAATGAATGTAAAAAGTTAAATAAATTTTTAAAAAAATGATGAGCAGGCAGATTTCAGATAAACTTGGAAATACATGCATAGGCTGATACAAAGTGAAGTATACTGTGTACAAAGTAGTAGTAATATTGTAAAGTAATTGACAGTAAATGACTTAGCTATTCTCAGAAGTACAGTGATCCAGGACAACTCTGAAGGACCTAAGATGAAAAACGCTGTCCATCTGCATAGAAAGAACTGATGGTGTCTAAATATAGATTGAAATATACTTTTTAAACTTTCTTTATTTTTCTTGAGATTTTGTTTTTTTAATCTATGTTTTCTTTTACAACATAACTATTATGGGTGTATTTTGCATGTTTATGCATGTATAACCTATTTTGAACTGCTTGCTTTCTAATGAGAGGAGAGTGAGGAAGGAACAAGGGAGAGAATTTGTTTTATAAATGTTAAAAATTGTTTTTATATGTAACTGGGGGAAAATTTTAAAAAAAAAAATTACATATCAGAGCTATCCAGAGAGGGAGCCCATGACCTCGCTTCTGCCATTGCCAGGGAATTCCCTGCTGCCACTTGAGACAGGGAGCTAGGAAAGAGGAGACAGAATGTCTGAGGATTGGAGCACTGCTGACAGGAACATCAAGATGTGGAAGAGCAAGAAGTTTATCAAGAGCCTGGAAGCATCCCATGGCAATGGCACCAGCATATCATTGATCCCTCTTTTCAAAGACCAGATATCTTCAGTGGCAAAAAAATGTTAGATGAATTTGGAACTTCGTCCAACATGAAGTCTTTTGTAAATCATTTTACAGTTCTGGAATCATAGTATCTGTACAACAAAGACCCCAACTCTATCAAATGGTGTGGTTGTTTACTCTGAAACAAATTTGACAGAATAAAGAAAAAGAAAGTCAGTATTGATTTTGAACCTTTCAAACCAGTATATATCATTGTATCTGTGACAACAAAGGGTCTTTCAATGCTACAGCAAGCTTACCTTTATTGTAATGGATGGTAGTAGTGAACTCTGTGGCACTCTCCAAGGAAACATGAGAAGTCCTGAACAAATTCACTGTATCTCCCCAAAGAACCACAACTAAGTAATGAAGGTAGCAGAAACTGTTGTACAATTGTTTCTTTCTTGGGACAAAGTAAGTATGATTGGGCTTTTAGCTAGATCAACTGATTTCAAAACTGAATTAAGTCAGTATGACACATTTACTCAGGCTGATAACTTTGAAATTAGCCAGACCACCGGGGGAGTACTGTTTTGGAGTTGAAGATACACTAAAGACTTTGGAAAGGAAAACTGAAGAGATCTTTCTAGTTTTTGAAAATCTATCTAGATATGAGATACCAGAGCACTGAATTTAATCCCAAGAACAAGAGGATCAATCTCACTTTACAGCCAAAAGGACAGGCAAGGAACGTGAGCTGATAAGAATATGTCACAGCTTTAATGGTTTACTAAAAACTACAAAATTTGTAGCTCCTAAGGAAATTTTTACAGATGAGCCACAAGGAAGGATCTCAGTTTGTAAAAATTACATCTCTTGTGGAATTGCATACATTCTTTGGTACCCAGTGAATTTCCAGTTAATAGAATACCAAGGGAGAGATGATGAATTTTTTGTCCTTGATAACATCTGGGTAATATTCCTACATCCAGCAAAAACATGTCTCATCTTCCAGCATCTAACCCAAGGAGCAGATGCATGATGAAACCAAAGAAGATCCCTGTCTTATAATTGGAACATTTTCCAGATCTTGATCTATTAGCATTAGATATTGAAAACAAAACAAAATCCCAAAACATCCTCAGCTCCACAATTTGATTTGCATCAGTATAGCAACAAAAAACTAAATTCCTAAATGCAACTTTGGACTAATTTGGAAAAGAATCACAGTTTTTCCTTTTACTCATTGTTGAAGCTGGTCTTTCATTTAAAAAAAAAATTTAACCATCATACAGGAGCCAAAATTCTAGTGAATAGAGGTAAATCACACTAGTTTATTTCTTATTTTGATTAAATTTTAATGACTGCATTTTATATTGACTCATTTACATGCCATACTCAGCTAAGACTGCTTAAGAGATACAAAAAGAAAGAATTTAGAACCACAAAAAAAAAAAGTAAAACCTACATTTCCAGATAATTTGCTTCGGTAAATGTTCTCATCAGGAGCTCCCTCTATGTTGATGAAATTACATGTCCAGTAAAAAAAAATTAGTAAATGCTTTCGTAAAATGGAATAATTGACATTTTTTGTTATGCAAAATTGAGTAACAATTTTGGTCAAATTTCTTATTAGTTCCTTTGTAATTTTGTGCCTACTTTGGATTTGGTGTGCTCGATGTAGGAAGCATGATATAAAGAAGGGCACTAGATTTAAAGAATATGTTTTAGTAAATATTAAGAGAAGTCTTACATCCACTTGTTACTAATTAAACTTTACAAGACGATTTGAAAGCAAAAAACTAAAATTGAAACAATGCTTCTTTATAGGAAACTCTATTTGTATCTTAACTGTTAGTTAAAAGTAAATTTACTTGAGTTAGACTAGGTTATGGGAGCAGAATGGTCTTTGCAACTTTACTATGGATTTGTTAGGCTGGGAAAATCTCCAAGGAGCTATATATTTAAATAGATAAGTGTCAGTTCACAGGCTCATTTGAGGATTTCTCCAAATCCAGTTCTTTCTCAGCTATTTCTCCATTGAAAAATTAGGATGGATCTAAAATTAGTTCTACTCCTGGTTGACTTTGGATCATTGTGTACATTGTGATCATTATTAAAATGATCCCCCAGTGTATAATTTATTTAGGCTTATAAATAGAGGAAAACATTTGACCATTTCACTGCTTATACATCCCCATCAGAAAGTATGGGGAAAATAGTAAAACCAATCCTTTTTTTTTTTAACTCCTTAAAGATTTTGAATGGGGAGAAAGCTAAAAATGAACAGTCAAAATTAGATATGAAAGTCTAGGGATTTTAGTTTATATGTCTTACCCTTATCTCCTATTTTCACAGTCCAGTAATCTGTCATCTGTTACCTACATCTGTTAGTTGTCTGCTAACTTTACCCAGCTGCAATATAGCCAGGAACCTGGAGAGAAGCAAATCAACCTCCAAGTAGCCAAGATAGATGTGACAGATTTTCTATGGAAGTTCACAGACTTTATTTGTTAGGGAGCCACCCAGGACCTTTTCTGAGCCCTTCATACTCTTTAAATAGAATTTTCACAAATTTTATTAGTCTGGTTTCTGATAAATTAGAATTGGGGAAAAGAGGTTGTTACAAGCAGGAATGTAGATACTTGTTAGAAATGGCAGCTGATAGCCTAACATTGAGTGGAGAGGCAGAAAAACTGAAAAGACAAAACTACTCAGAAAGCACATCCTGGGACCATTTTATATAATTGTCATCCAGTACTTGTAAGTTACTTATAAGTGTTAATAATCTTCATGTGACATGGACTCAGAGCTTTTTGCCACCATATTTGCTCTCTTCTAAGACATTTTTCATCATCCAATGAATACAAAACCAAAATTACAAAATTTAAAATGAAATGGGGTGATTTTTTTTAACATTCATTTTTTTGAATGAAGGCCTGTAGCAGATTCTTTCCCTTCCTTCCCTTTCCCCACCCCACCCATTGAGAAGGCAAGCAGTTTGTTGCCCATTGTACACATAAAGTCACACAGAACATGTTGCTGTATTAGCCGTATTGTGTGCCATCATTGCCCTCAAACAAGAAGAATAAAGTGCAGGGGAGGGGTGGAAATGCTGAAATCAAAACTCTTGTGTTAGAACTGATAAACACAAACCTCTCTGGAAGTAGATATCTTCTTTCATCATGAGTCCTGTGGAATTTTTGTGATTCATTGTATTAATAAGAATTGCTAAGGCTCTCACAGTTGATCATCATACAGTATTATTGTAACTATGTATAATGTTCTCCATGTTCTGCCCACTTCACTTTGTATCAGTTCATGTAAGTGTTTCCCAGTTTTTCTGAAACCACCTCCTTCATCATTTCTTGTAGCGAAATAGTATCCCATCACAATCATCTCCCACAACTTATTCAGCCATTTCCTAATTGATGGTCCATCTCTTCAATTTCCAATTCTTTGTCACCACAAAAAGAGCTCTATAAATATTTTTATACATATACATGTCCTTTTTCTTTGATCTCTTTGTGATACAGATGTAGTGGTAGGATTTCAGGGTCAAAGGGTTTTATAACCCTTTGGGCATAGTTCCAAATAGTTTTACTGAATGATTGGATCAGTTTACAACTCCACTAATAAATAGTATATTTCTGTAAGCATTTTTTCACATCATCTCCAGCATTTATTTTCTGAAAGGGGTAATTTTTAATAAAATGTCGAGAGTATTTTAAAAATTCAGAAACTATTGTAAATTACATAACAACAAACTGAAAATTTAGAGAAAATAGATGAATATTTGCTACCAAAAATTAAAAACAATATAAATGCTCATTGACTAGCTGATTTGATAATCTAAATAACCTACCAGTGCACATAAAGACTTTCTGTGATAAAACAGTTTTCAAAGAAATAAAAGACCTGATTAAGTAGAAAATTCAGGGTTTTTTGCTAGAGAGGCTAATACAGTAAAAGCATTGACACTCAATCTACAAATTTGTTATTATGCAAGTAAAATGTTGGGGGAGATTGGACAGAATAATTGATATTCTTAAAAAGTTAGGAGAAAATGAGGAAGGCCTATAGCAAATTCATGGGAAGATAATGGACAAGTTCACAGAATAGTCAGGTATGGATAGGTTGCAATCTGTACCATTACAGGAAAAACCCAAATTGAGCGAGTAAATGTCCATCCATCTATTTGAATATTTTAATATATGATTAATTGTCCTAAATGTTCCTGTAAAATGTTGAACCATTCTAGGTATTCCTTGTATGAATCTTAACTTTCTTACAATGAATTATTTACTGGATATATTACTGTAACCTTCTGGAAAAGATGTTTTCTGCATCAGTATTACGAGATTGAGCTATAGTTTACCTGCTTTGTGTCACTTGCTTAGTCCAGGACCATATTTGTATTAAAAATGGAGTTGGATAATGCTTTCTGTCTATTTTGAAGACTAATTTTGGTTATTGTTTGAATCTGGTTCAAGGATCCTTATATTCTTTCTCTCCCGCTCGCCCCTCCTTCAACCTCTCACCCCTCCCTCAACCTCTCACCCCTTTGGCAGATCATCTAAATCTAGCCTAGTTTCTTTGAGATTGAATTGTCATGAATTTTTTTCAGGCTTGATCAAGTAGTTACTGACTTACTGATTTTATTGGTCTTTTAAAATGTTTATAAAAATTGTATTGATATCTTTTTTTTTAAATTTATCCCTCCCCTTCCTCTACCCATTGAGCCATTTCTTATTACAAAGAATAAAACCAAATAGCAGGAAGAGGAAAAACCAGTTCACCATGAAGTGTAACCCTCACCCCACCTGAGTCTGACAGTATATTAAGTGCTTCATACTCAGCCTCCCAGTTTGTTTGGTTATTATAGTTTCCTTGGTTTTGTTTTTTGTTTTTTTTTTCAAAAAAAAAATAGTTCTCAAGTTTTACAGAATCACTCATGTAGTCTTTATTTTCTTCCCAAATTTTAAGGCTATCTTTTTATCACCTTTTTTAGTCCTTAGAGACCAGGAAAACTAGGCCTGATCTTAGCAATTGCTCTAATTAATTGTGACAGATACGTCCTAATGAATATATACCACCTAACCCTCTAAGTTGTTGACTCAAGAGCAATGGAAGGGCCACTTCTGAACAGTTCTCTTTTTAACTTTAATTGATTTCATTCTTCTCCAGTCAGTCTATTTTATACAGAGCAGTAGATATTTATTAGACTTTCCTCTGTGTTATATACATTGCTAAACATTGGGGACACAGAAACAAGAGAAATAATCCCCCCCCCAAGGAGCTTATGTTACACTGTAAACAGATAGGTAATGCTTGATTATTTCAAGGAGAGAGCACCAAGTAAAATCGGTTTTTAACCTAAGATGTATGAATTTGTTTTTTTAAAGCACTGCTTTGATAACTATATTTCAGTGTAACTGATTTCCTCTGTAAGCCTTCATATTACTCATTTTAAAAACATTCCTGTGGATTTGTAGGCTTCACCAGAGGGTTCTGCAACACAGAACTAGTTAAAAACACTATAGAGGGATCTGGAAGAGCTTCCCATGTGAGGTGGGACTTGAGCCGAGCCTTAAAGGAAGTTAGGATTCACTTCTAAGTGGATAGGATTGAGGTGGAAATGCATTCTAGGTCTGAGGAAGCACTTAAGCAAAAGTATAAAGGCAGGAGCTTGAGTGCTGACCTCCAGGAATAGCTGAAAAAGTAATTATGTTTGGCAGGAACTTGTGCTTAAAGGGGAAATATTGTGAAAGAAATTGGAGCCAGATTGTGAGGTACTTTACATTTTATCCTTAAAAGTAGTAGAGAGCTACAGAAGACTTTTGAGCAGAAGAATGATGTGGTCACACTGGTGCTTTAGGAAAATTACTTTTTCCTAAAGTTTTTGTTATTGTTTTCATTTTGTTTTGTTTGGGGGAATGGAAAGGTTGGTGCAGTGGGTAATGTTTACCATAGATTACTTTTTTTGAGCAGCAGAGAGAAGGAATGTGGAATGAGCCCAGTTATGAATAATTCGAATTCCCTTTATGAAGAATGTGAAACCTTACATTTTCCTCAGGGCTCTTATTCAGATGTAAGTGGATATCAATTACAGTTGCTTGGGAATTCAAACATTTTAATTTAGGAACTTTTTTACAAATCTAATTTCTATTCTTCCCTAATTGTTATCCATTCTCAATTGTTTAAACAGGGGAGCAGATGCTAAAAATTGGGATTTCTAAGTTCTCTACCTTGTTTTTCACAATCCTTGAAGATAGTGAGGAAAATAATTGTTCGCTTATGTCCAACTCTTCATGACCCCGTTTGGGGTTTTCTTGGCAGAGACACTGACATGATTTGAAATTTCCTTCTCCACTTTATTTTACAGATGAGGAAACTGAGGCAAACAGGATTAAGTCACTTGCGACACAGCTAGTATGTCCAAGGCCACATTTGAATTCACAAAGAGGAATCTTCCTGACTTCAGGACTGGAGTCTCTATTCACTCTTCTACACCACCTAGCTGTCCACTTTGTGTTGTCCTATATCAGAGAAGCATATGAACAGATTTCTTTATCATGATGTTTCCTGAAGTTACTTTACAGTCTTTTTGTAGACCACTTTCAAAATTGTCACTTAAATAAAATGCATTTAATTTAGAAAAATCATTTTGAGACCACTTGGAAAGTGCATTAGAGAGAAGAGTCTAGAAGCCAGGAGAGTCTAGTTAGGATGGGAAGGAAGTAATGAGTTGTGTTTTGGATGTTCTGAGTTTGCCTATTGGACATCTAGTTGGACATGACAAGCATTTACTGGTGTAAGACTGAAGTTTTACCTATGATTTTATAATGTTTGGCTCCTCATATTCTTATTCAATTCTTTAATAGTAATTTTTATGTTTTCATAGTGTTTTTTCCAACTTTATTGTTAGGTATTCGAAGGCACAGACCACATCTTAGACTTAGGGGGTGTGGTTCTGAGTAGTACCTAATCATTCATTTGTACTTACTGAAAGCTTATTAAATATTTCCCGTTTAATTTGTAGAACCAAGTATACAGATCAAATTTAACTCAGTAGTGTCTAGGCAGTTTTAGAATGTCTCCCTTCTCGTGTGGTATGGAACCTACATTGTGCATGCTCTCTGTCTCTCATTAGTCCAGCCTACCTCTGGACATGTCTAGAAATACATGTGGATTCAGCTTTGGTGATAATGGTGACATATATAGTGGGTCTGCTTTCTTTTTTTTTTTTTTTTAATGTGAGCAAGCATGTCTTTAGAAACTGTTCTGCAACCTGATCAAAAAAACTCTACTTAGTAGGTAGAGGAAAGGGATACATAGAAATGGATTTGTTATAGTTTACAAATTTATCTCTCATTATGTCATAGATATGGTCTTGAAAAGGTATTTCTACATCAAATCCTAATTTTAAGTTACCAGGCAAGTTTGAAGTTTAAAAGAATCCTAGTATGACTTGTTTTGTGAAGCCCCATCTCCCATTACTGTTATTTCTAGTCTTGAATTCTGGTTGTTTAAAATCTTTTATTTACTTTGAGATTCAAGACATGACATGTTTATGGTAAAACTCATTTTTACTACAGTAGTATTTCCCCATTTAAATAGTCAGAACTTGAATATGTAAAACAAATTTGGTCTGAAACTTTTCATTTTGAAGATTTAAATACTATTACCCCAATATCAAGATAAAATCAGAAATGTGGTTTGTTCTATATGATTATAGACTTTTTTTTGTGGTAACAAACTAAAATTTATACTAATGCTATCCCTATTTCATAAGTTAGTCATAGGCAAGAAACATTAACATTTGAAATTAATCAAAGTAATCCTTCTTTAGGAAAGGAATGTTTATGCGTTCATTTTTGCCTATGGAATTTTGTACTGCTCCATTGGGATAGCCTGTTCAGTAAATTTTACGTATTTCATTTTCTTTTCTTTGTTTTTTCTTTTTTTTTTTAGCTCTTCAGAGAAGTAAGAATAATGAAGATTTTAAACCATCCAAACATAGGTACCTTTGTTTTATTTCAAATGCTTATTGAATCAAATGCATTCTGGAAAGGCATGTCTCAAAGTTGAATGTCTCTTCCAAGAAAGGTGGCCTTTATACAATTACATTTTCTTAAAGCATGAAATTGTTACGGCTTTGATTTTCTAGAACTCCACGTGAGAGAGTATGTATAATCTGCCTCTAAGTCACTGAAGTTCTTGCCCTGACATAGTGAACTATTAGATGTTAAATTAAATGCTTGTCAATTTAGTACTTAAATGTTATAGTTTTATATGTGACTAAATATTTTAAATAGAATTAATATACATGTCATATGCCAAATTTGTCACTGTTGCAGACCTTTTATCCTAACCATCAATTCTTATAAATTGATGGACAGAAAGAAAAGAAACACAGAGATGGAAATTTGTTACAAATGTATCTTCCTTTATGCAAGAAACATGTTCCTGAAAAGTTCTTCTGTATCAATCCATATTTTAAGTCACTAAGGAAATTAGAAGTTTAAAGTTGTCTTAGTGTGACCTCTTTTGTGAAGCAACCATCCCTACTTTTTATTTTGTGTAAATCTGATTTTCATATTCATATTTCAAATAGAATTATGGCCGTATTGCAAGTAAAGAAAAGATGGTTAAAAAAATTAGTATAGGATATAGTGAAATTGTTGTTTTAAAAATAGGATTTTCAAGTAATTACATGGTTTGTAAAAAATCAAGTATTTCACCAGTTGGATGTTTTCAGTGCTTGAAGAAAAATTTTTATATATGTATTTTAAATAAAGATAGAACAAAAACCAGGATTTCTTTTTCTAAAACAGCAGAAAATGATTTTTTCCTCAATAAAAATGGTCATACCAGGATTAACATGGCTAAATTCACAAAAGCACTTTATAAGTAGGCTGTCTGCCATAGTCACTTAAGGTGTGGGTTAAGTTGCAGTCTGCTTCAGTAGGTGAAGCACAACTTACTTCTGGATATACAAATGGGCACAGGTGATACTGCCCGAAGGAAATCTAAAAAGCATTACTAAGAATTATGAAGGTTTAGGCAAAAACCTGAAGATTTTTATGGTTCATAGAATGTTCTCACTGCTTGGGAACAGAACAACTGATTAATGAAATTGTGTCTAAAACAGGATTTGAAATTGGGGATTGTATGTTAAAATATAAAAAGAATGACAATCTTAGCTATCAGACAAATGCTGATAAAAATGTTTTTGCCTTGAATCTAGTATATCTGGTCAAAAGGGCTTCCCTTTTGGGAAGTGGGAGAGAGGAGAATACTATGTATTTCAGCAGCTTTGATAGCATGGAGACCAGCTCCAACTTAGTAGTAATAGTTCCTAAAAGCCATGTCCAAGAAAGGAACTTCATAGCTTCAAATGACTTATTCAAAACTGTGGAAGTTTATTTAACAGCAGGATGAACTCAGGATTCTAAAGCAAAAAACTATGCACATTTTACTTTAGTAGATAAGACAAAGATTTGAAGGACAGGACCTTTTCTTGTAATATAACTCTAGAAGATTCTTCCTTATTTGGAAGCAACCAGCTAAGTAAAAGGGGAGTTGTAAGGTAGGATTATATATTAAGAGATATTCATGTGGAAATTTAGAAAACTTTAAGGGGAAAAACATACTGGAGGACATTACAGTGAAGGTTAATGAAAGGATTGAAACAAACTTGTCATATCTGAAAACACTATGGCACCATCAAGACAGAAGAAGTAGGCAAGTTCTGGAAGCAGATCACAAGCTTAGTTTTATTATTAATCACAAGCTTATCATTAAGTAATAATTTAATCCTACACAAAGTGAAGAAATCAACTAAAAGAACTGTCATTCCAGACCCGGTGCTGCATAGGAAGAACTAGCTGCTAAAGTAGAAGTAACATAACCTTGAGAGGATATGGCTATTTTGTCTTAGAACCTGTTATAGAGTAGAGGAAGGCTGATGATGATCTGATGTACACTGTAGATTGTGGGAATGCAGATTTCAAAGGATTCACAGAAACGACGATAGAATCCCATGGATTAAAATTCTACATCAAAGTCAGTCCCACTGAGTTTTAATTTTCCTGAATAAAATTCGGCTGACAACAAAAAACAGTTCTGATGAGTTGGAATATGGGGAGTTCTTTGAAGATACCAATGTGGAAACATGGTGAGAACTTAGAGATGCATATAGGAAATGGAAGCAAAAGTCAGGTAACAAGCATAAATAGATAAGAATAGTCTCTATAAGTATAATGACCAAGCTTGGCCCAAGAGAAGATAAGAAAATGTATCTCCTTTCTTTGCTGAGGTTTGGGGAGGTTGTGTGGGGTAGTGTGGAAGAGTATGTGTTTGGAACATTGCATATGTACTGTGAGACTTGATAGGTTAGCTTTGCTAAGCTGATTTTTTTTCTTTTTTATTCATTGCAACAAATGTTGGCTCACAGGAGATTGAGGAGGAAAGGGATATATTTTGAAATTAAGGTGATATAACAAGATTTAGACACATTTTTAAAAGAAAACTAAAATCAAAGGTAGTATAGCCCTTTAGGATGTTAAAGATGATCAAAAGATCATTGGTTTTTATTTTAAACTATGTAGAGAAAAAGATCAAAGAAAGAATAGGACTACTCAGGATGGGATAAAGACCACGGATAATGGGGATCAGGCAGAAGTGTGCAACTCCTGTTTTCTTCTGTATGATCCACCAAAGAAACTAATTTAAGGATTATAAAGAACTGAACAAAAATGACTAATAGGAACTTGGAAATCAAAATAATGATGACGATAATAAAGGACTACCCAGCCAACTTTGATAATTTCAGGTCGCTATTCCCTAATAGATTTTGTATTCCAGGGTGCTAAAAGAATTATTGGATGTGATTGCTGAACCGTTGTGATCTTTGAAAGCTTGCAAAAATGACAACATAAATTACTTCAAATACTTCCCTACTTATTATGGAATAATAGTTACCTAGTATCTATATAGTGTTTTAAGGTTTCCCAAGCACTTCACATCCCATTTGGTTCTTACAACAACTCTGTGAAGTAGGTGTTATCATTTCCCCCATTTTTCAGATGAGGAATCTGAGGCTGACAAGAGGTTAAGTGAAGATTTGCCCAGGGTCACACAGCTAGTAAGTGTCTGAGACAAGATTTGAATTCAGGTCTACCTGACTTCAAGTCCATCTAAACTGGATAACAGGTTAGCTTAAATTAGATTTCAAACTCCATCTTATATTGTACCATAATAAACACCTAAGTACTTAAGGTTACACCACAAAAAATGAGAAGAGAAGATCAGGTAGCTTTCATAGCTATCTGTCATAAAGTCAGTAAACATATTAAGCCCCTACTATGTGCTAGGCACTTCGGTAAGTGCTAGAACTATAAAGACATGCAAAAAACAATCCTTAAGGAGTTCACAGTCTAGTTGGGGAGACAATATGAAAACAGCTATGTACAAACAAGGCATATAGAGGATAAATAGGTAATCAATATAGGGAAGGCACTAGCATTAAGAGAGAATCAGAAAAGGTTTCTTGTAGAAGGTGGAATTTTAGCTCGGACTGAAGGAAGCCAGAGAGCAGAGATAAGAAGGGAGAACATCCCAGGTATGAAACAGCTAGTGAAAATGTCCAGAGTTGAGAGAGATGGGAGTGTATTTTATTAGAAATAGCATGGAGGCCAGTGTCACTGGCTCTCAGAATATATCTTGAGTGTAAGATACAAGAAGACTAGACAAGTAAGGGGAGGGAATGGGTTTTGAGTGCCTTTAAAACAGGATTTTATATTTGATATTAGAGGTGATATGACCCATTATTGTGTAATTAGGGTTGAATTGATGAGATTTGGGCTTTAGGGAGATCAGTTAAGCAAATGAGAGGAAGATAAACTGGAGTGGGAAAAGACTCATTGTGGCCTGCTACAAGTAGGGTAGCTATGTCAGAGGAAAAAGGAGCATTTGAGAGATTTTAGGAAAGTAAAATTGATAGTACTTGCCTCTACTTGGGATGTGGGGGGAGGGGCAGTGAGAGTAAAGGATTGAGGATGATACCTAGATTGTGAGCTTGGGTGACTGGGAGGATGGTGGTAATAGGGAATTTATACAGCAGTAATAAAAAAGTTAGGAAGTGGGGTAGAGTTCAGGGAAAAGATGAGTTCAGTTTGGGACATACTGAGGTTAACACATCTACAAGACATTCAATTTGAGATACGTAATAGGCAGGTTGGAGAGATTCAAGACTGGAGAAGGTTAGGATTTGAGAATCATCATCATAACGATGATAACTGAATCCAAGAGAGCTGATGGTGTTACTAAGTGAAATTAGCCTAAAAGGAGAGGACAGGCAGGCTCAGGACAGATCCCTAGGGGATACCGACAGTTAATCAGGCATGACCTGGACAAAGATCCTGCAAAAGAGATTAAAAGAAGAAGGAACAGTCTGAAGTAGTATCGCAGAAAGTTAGAGAGAAAAGAGTATCAAGAAGCCAGTGATCAGCAGTGTCAAAGGTTATGGAGATATCAAGAAGGAGCCGTTGTATTTGTCAATTAAGAAGTCATTAATAACTTTAGAGGGAACGTTTTTAGGTCAATGATGAGTTTGGAAGCCATTCTGTAAAAAGTTAAGTTATGAATGGAGAGAAAATTCTTGACTGAAATGATAGCAAAAGATAAACAAGATTATTTGAGTTAATGAAATTGTAAAGGTTTTACATGAAATCAATGCAGCTAGGACAAGAAGGAAAGTGTCCATTGAGGAAAAAAGTGTTTTCATCAAATATCTCTGGTAAAGTTTGGTGTTCAAAGTATATAGCGCGCTCTCTCTCTCTCTCTCTCTCTCTCTCTCTCTCTCTCACACACACACACACACACACACACACACACGCATGTGCGCATGGTTGCCTAGTGAATCAGTGATGAAATGATCAGTTAATGAATAGTTCTTCAATAAATAATGGCAATCTATAATCAGCCATATGAAAGATGGCTCCAAATCATTAATTATAGAAATGCAAATCAAAATAACTGCAGATTTACCTTGTTCCCAACAAATGGACATAGATGATGCAAGTTGAGAGTGGTCAATAGTTGTGTATTTTGGAAAGACAAGCACACTGATAGTATTGCAGCTGTAAATGGGCCCATTTGTTCTACTAAGCAATTTGGAATCATGCTAAGAAAGGTGACTAAAGTGTTGTATATTCCAAGGAGGTAAAGGATAGAAAAAAAGGTCTCATATACACTAAAATATTTGTAAGTGTATTTTGGGTGGTAGCAAAGAACTGAAAATAAAGTAGATGCCCATTGATTGAGGAATAGCCAAACCAATTATGCTATGAAAGTATTAGAATGTTACTATAGAGAAGCATAGCAGAACTTTGAGCTGATGCAAAGTCAAACAATCATAAAAACATGTACAGTAAGTGCAATAATATAAACAATATAAATGGAAAGAGGAGCAGCAACATTTCCAGTCACAAGTGAGTTCTGTTTAGTTATAACCAAATTTTACCTTGAAGAAGAGTTGAAAATGTACCTCTCTTTTCATTGCAGAGATAGGGGACTATAGATATCCTCCAACACTGCATATAAGGTCGAAGTTGGTTGATAAATTAGTTTTGCAAAGCTTTTTTTCCCTTTTTTTATTCTTTGTTATAAGGAATGGCCCTCAGGGGGGAGGTGGCATATATTTCTAAATGAAAGTAATATAAAAATAAAAGTTTATCAACAAAAATTAATATAAATCCTTTTTTATAATGATTATGGGAATTGGGACTGAAGAAGGGCTTCACTTTTCCTCTCAGTCTCTCCACCTTTCAGTTGGTCTCTCATATCTGAAATGTTTGAGATTATCTTTGATTCTTCGCTCTTTAATCTCTGATATCCTGTTACCTATCAATACCACCTCTGTACTCTCTCTTTCACTTTGTCTTTTATTACTTTTCCGTCACTATCATTCTAGAACAAGCCCTCATTACTATTTTTCTCTCCCACTACAATAGCCTCTTAATACATCTTCTAAACCTCCCAGTGCACAAGAGTGTGTGCATAGCTTCAGAGGTGTTTAAAAAAAAAAAGGATGAAAGTTATAGAGAGACAGATTTCAGCTTGACATAAGGAGAAAAATTCCTCACAATTAGAGTTATTCAGAATTATGATGTAATTCCTCAGGAGGTAATGAACTTCTTGTCCCTGCAAGTTGTCTGATGGAAATGACCACTTTGGATATTGTGGAGTGTATTTTTATTGGTCAAAATGACCCCTGAGTTTCTAGCATTTGAAATCCTTATATTAATCCATCCTTTCTAGTTCAGTCTCTATTCATGTGATTTGGGCAAATTACTTAATCTCTCCAGACTTCTTTTTCCTCATTTATAAAAATGTGGCTACTTGGGCTAGAATGAACTGTGTAATTCTTTCCTACTTGAAAATTCTATGATCCAATACTATGTATAATAATATCATAGCCAACATCTTTTAGATGACCTAAAAACGTTCCTTCTAACGATGTCCAGGCACAGTGGAAATTAATTCAGTGACCACTGTATGTACTGCATGGAAAATGTGTATCTTAGCATTGGAACTTCATGGGATTTCATGAAAATATGCAAGCACCTCTTTTAAATCATGCCATTCTTTAAAAAAAAAAACTACAAATAACTAAGGATGGGGAATTTACTTTTAACTTGTTAGATTTTACATTTTTTATTTTCCAAAAATCTTAACTGTTTTTTACAGGTCAGTTGAAATTTGTGATCTTGTGAATGTCCCATGAGAGTTTTTACAGTAAGCAATACTAAATGCAGTTTTGCTTTGCTTGCTATATGATGATAAGCCAAAGAATCAGTCCATGCTGTGATTTTTTAAATATAAGTATTTATTTAATCTGTTATACCAAGGGTATAATCAACATTGTAGTACCATTAATTTCCTGACTCAGAATTTCACATTTTGAAAGAAGTTGGATTAGTATCTTAATGACTTCATCATTTCCTAAATGTTGCTGGGTACTTTGAGTGACCATTGACTAAGAGGTGAAATTTGAAGTGTTGACAAATTAAAGGATCAAAGCCAAAATTAACTTATGTGAGATTCTGATTTAATTGACTTTAAAAATCTTAAATTACAAAATCATTCTTAAGACAAAACGAGTTTAAATTCAGAAGCAAGAACTATCAAAATGTCTGTTATGATTATATACTATATATTTATAGTATTCTGTTATGATCATATACAATATTTAAAGGAAGAATTATACAGGATACCTTTTTGGTGCAAGTGGAAACATCTTGTTTTGATTTTTCATTTCAAACAATTTATTGCTATCACCCTTCATTGTTCCAATTTAAATTTCAAATTATATCTTTTAATTGCTTTGATAATAGCCTGCTTCTTTTCAAAACACTTTACCAAAATTATTAAATGACATGCAGTCTAGATGATTTTAAAATAGGCTCCACAGTTTTTACTACCTTAAAAGAGATTTGGTATTATATTTACTTTTAACTTTAGAGGTGTTTGAAGTTTAATTCTTTGGCTTTAAAAAGGAAAAGAAATACAGGATCATTTTTCAGTAGTGGTTTATTTCTTGGCAACCTAGGTTTGCAGAATAAACCTTTGAAGAAAGTTGTTTCAGATAATATATATGAAAGCATCAGAAAATATCAGTCCTTTTCTCTACATTCATAGTCAGTCATCATCTATAACTTGGACTATTGCAATATTTTTCCAACTTGTCTCTCTTGACTAATAATGTCCTCTCCAAGGTCTCTTGACTCTAATGTCCTCCCTTCAGTTTCAAGGTGGTTTTTGTCTTACCATGTCACTTCCCTGACTGATGAGTTCTAGTGGCTCTGGGGTCAAATATAAAGTCCTCTGTTTAGCACTGGAAGCTTTTAATAACCTGGTCCCTTCTTACCTTCCCAAATTTCTTACACTTAACTCTCCACCACACACTATGATTAAACCATACTGCTCTTTTTACAGTTACTTGAATAAGATACTCCCATCTCCCCTCTCCATATTTAGCTATACCCCTTCACTTCTGCCTGTTAATTTCCTTGACTTCCTTCAAGACTTAGCTCAAATCCATTTTTGCAAGAGACTTTTCGCAATCCCCCTAGCTGCTAATGCCATCACCTGTCATTACTTTTTATCTATTTTGTATATTCCTTATATTTTGGTTACTTATATTTTGTTCTTCCTTTAGAGTGTATGCTTCTCAATGGTATTTATGTCTTCATCACACTTAGCACAATGTATGACACATAGTAAACACTTAATAAATGGTAGCTGACATTCTGTAACAAAAAGTAGACATTTGCTTTCTTAAGCATTTTGTTGTCTGTTAGAAACTCTTAGACCTAGGTGAAGGCAGTTCACGTTGATAGGAAAATATTTAGCCTGCATTATAATTTTTTTTTTTTTACTAACTTGACATGCTGGAAAATTAAGGTAAGAGTATTATTCAAAATGTTGGCTTTATAGATTCCCATGTATTCATGACTCTTCTCTTAGAATTTACACATTCCTAATACAGAGCTACCATACTGTATCTTTTTGCTAGTTTTGGTAAAAACAGAAATATTCTATAACCAAGGGATGTGATAGGGCAAGACTCTCATTCCCTTAGAAAGTTAATTAATGCTCTCTGAAAACTGGTATGTTCTGAGATTACACCTTTCCCATTTATCATAGTATAGTACCTTCCATTTCTCTCAATTTTTGCTTCAGAGTAGTTACTTTATAGGTCCTTGTTGTCTGTGGAGCAATTGAAATTTCACAATTTAACCAGTGATACTTTAACCAGAATAGTATCCCAAAAACTGAAATTAAAAAAGGTAACGAGTTGTGAGCCTGTAGAAAGTTCAGAGTTTCATCCCTCCTGTCCTTATAATTTCTTTTCTTCCCATCTTCTTTCATCAGTACATTTTTTGCATAATTGTAAAATTAATATTCCTATTGCTGGTCTGATGTTTCCCTTGCATTGGTTCCGTTTCATTTAGAATAAAGTAGATACTTAGCTTAGCATTTAAGACCCTCCACAATAAGAGTCCAACCTACCTTTCCATCATTATTATACAAGTTTAGTCCATATTCTCTGTGTTCTGGCCACACTATCTATTAACTGAACTCTTAAATCTTTTTTAAATTTATCCCCTCACACCCAGAATACACTCTTTTTTTCTGCCTGTTGAAATCCTTTATTTCAGTGTTTGGCCAAGATATCATATATGCCATCAATGGAACCTTTCCTGATCTCTACCCCCTACTCCCAACAGAAAGTGCTCTTCCCATCAGATTTTTCTTATATCACTTCATATGAATTTTTCCTTAGCCCACATCATATTATGTCATACACAAAACTTACTTATTAAAGTATAAGCTCATTGCATGCAGGAATCATGAGATTTTTATCTCTTACTACCACTGGAACATCCTTCCCCCAACCACAACCTACTATCATCCTGGAATTCCAGGTAAAACCAGGCACCAGGGAGGGGAGGAGGACCCTTCCCAACTCCTGATTACTTACTTTGCTGTCAAGGTTTGAAGGAGAAGGAAGAACCACTGATTCTCTTCCTTCCTAAGAGATGGGAGGCCACCAGGTCTTAACTCCTGCCCTGCCTCTGTACCCTGTGCTCTTGACACTTATGTCTGACTTACTAATGTAACCTAATGATCCTTGGGCCTTACCATCTACCCTCCCTGTATACTTAGGACTTTCCATCTGATCTACAGCTGAACTTTTTAATATGTTATCTCCCACACTTTGAGTTCCTTGAGATCAAGGACCATCTCACTTTTTTCTTTTTTAATATCCCTAGCACTTGGCACAGTGCTTGGTACATAGCAAGTGCTCACTAATAGTTTTTATTTTTTTACTTGATTAGTGCAGGATCATGCACATAATAGGTGCTTAAATGTTTGTTAAATTCAGTTAGTTTGTGAAACTTAATGAAATCTTGGGTACTATTATTAAGGTGTATTATTAAGGTGTATATGTGTATATAAGAGGTGGTGTTAGAGGATGGAAAGGGTTATGTTCCTTTAAAATATGAAGAGAAAATAGCAAACTCACATGGGAAGAAAATTTACTGGTAAGAGTATGGTTTATCATGGCCTGATAAAAGTGAATATATTGGAATGTATTAGGAGTAATCTGTATTTTTATTGTTTAATCTTTTTATTTGCTAAAGTATGTTTGTGTGTGTGTGCATTTATAGACACACACACACACACACACACACACACACACACACACACAGTAAAGATCCAATTGGCATTTTTCAAAGAATCGGTTACTGAAAACTTTGAAAGGGAAAAAACCTACTTAAAACCATGATCTTAAGGTTTTCAGCATACCTAGTCCTACACTTACATTTACCTTCAAGTTTCCAATTGAATAATGCTGAAAACAAATGTATATGCTCATTTGTTAGTAAATTTTACTTCCTTTTCCTAATCTCCCCTCAGTTAAGTTATTTGAAGTAATTGAAACTGAAAAAACACTGTACTTAATCATGGAGTATGCAAGTGGAGGTAAGTACATTTGTTTTTACTTATTTTGTGTTGCTAGCTTTCAGTTACATTATTAATTTTGTTAGTACAATCTGCAGTAATCATTTATATATTTTAAATATTATAAGATTTCTTCTTAATACTATATATACTCCCTGGAATGTCAGAGATCGTGACAAATAGTGAAATTGTCTGCTAGTTAACTGAAATGCAAGGTTATATGAATACAAACATTTGGCTCAGGTGCTTTGAATATGGATGCGGGCAAGAATTGTAGGACAAGAAGGCATGGGTGGATTTCAGTCTGTACCAAGGAAGGGAGTACTAACATCTGGAATATCACAGAACTACTGAAATTCTGCATTGATTATATATAGTAGTTGATTACTGATTTTGCTTTTTTATGTATTTATAACATTTCTATAAAAATGATTCCTTTTAACCAATTAAGTTTTTCTTCTCTTGAATTTCATATAGAGTTCTAGTTAATTTATAATTCATAGAACATTGAAAATTTTTTCTTTTACTAAAGTCTTACTTATGAATGCATTCTAATAATCTCATAGTCATTCTACAGAAATAGCAGATAGAAACAGTTAGTAAATATTATTTCTTTAATGAACTTGTAAGTAAAATGAAGTACTCTGAACTCAGGGAAAGAAAGAGTCATCACACGTACAAGTTTTACTTCTCTTTTGTCTTCCAAACCTCTAAATATATATATGCACAGGATGTTTTATTATGTACAAGATTTTTCAAGAGGCAAATGATCAAAATTGATTCATTTTAACCAAATCAATTAATGCTGTTGCCACTGGATTATCTACTGTAATAGAGGGTGTTATTTTGTTTATAACCTTTCCTTTCATAGATTTGTATATTTGATCTTATTAGAGTATATTTTATTTAGTTTGATCAATAAAGACATTTTGAGAAGAATTCTTGTCCTTTAAAGATGAGGAAACTAAGGTCTTGGGAAGGTGGTAATTTGCCCCAAGTCATATAGCAGATTAGTTGTAGATCTAGGACTAGTTCCAGATTGCCTTGCATTTTATTCCCTTGTATGCCACACTACTACATCACTGTTACAGAATGACTGTCTTAGCATTGAAAGGAAAACTAGATGGGCTTAGTTGGACTTCGAAAAATCCACCTGGTCCACCTATACCTAAATAAGAATTCCTGTACAGTGTACTCAGTACCCATCCTTTGCTAGAAGGTCTTTAATGAGAAGAAACTCAGTACCTACTGGGGTAGCCCATCCTGCACTGAAATTGAGGCCAAACAGTGTAGTGAATATAACGTTAGATTTGGAAGCAAGAAGTCTAGGTTTGAAACCTATCCTCAGTGACTTTTGCTGGGTGATCATGGGCCAGTCACTTAGTCTTCAGAGTTCATTCATTTGTAAAATGAGGATAATAGTGCTTGCACTACTTAATTTATTAGGTTGTTGGGAAGAAAGCACTTTGCAAATCTTCTAAGTGCTATAGATATAGGAACTGCATCTAATTATTAGGAGATGTTTTTCTTACATCTAAACTATTGCCTCCCTACAGCATATGTGAAGATAGCTGGCATATTCCCCTTAAGTATTCTCTTCAGGCTAACCATCCCTTCTTTAGCCCAAGATCTCATCTTGTTTGCAGTTTTTTGGAAATTTCCAGGTTATTAGTGTTCTTCCTATGATACCGTAAAATGTACACACTGTGTGGTATGACCATGACAGAATATACCTTTGAACTGTTTCCCTATTATTGGAAGGTCATGCCAGACTTGCAATCCACTAAAACCTCCCGTGTCTCAGTCAGAAGAATGCTGGCTATGCCCAATGTTTTACTTGTGAATTTGAGTTTTTTAGTTCCAATATAAGTTTTTATACTTAGCCTTATTAAATTTTTTTCTCAGTAGATTTAGTCTAATATTCCAATCTGCTGAGATATTTTTGGACCCTGACTGTAATCTGTTAGGTATTCCTCATTATAAATTTGAAAGCCTGCCATTTAAGTCATTATACAAGTTATTAGTAAATATTAAACAGCATATATCCCAGGACCTATCCCCCAGAGCTTCTCCCTTCAAAAATGACATCAAACTATTAATGACTACACTTTGGATTCAACTATAAAATCAGTTCTAGGACCATATCTGTACTGTTTTCTGGCTGACATCTCTGTCTTTCCCACTGCTTTACTGTGAAACTTTATTAAATTTTAAATAAACTATCAGTAGCATTTCCTTAAACTACAATTCTAGTAACTTTCAAAAACAAAGTAAAACCCCTACTTGATTCACCCATTCTTGTTAGCTATCATATTTTATCATGTTTCTCCCAGTCTCCAGACTTTTATCTCCAACTGCCTATTGGATAATTTGAATGGAAGTGTCATATACTTAAACTCTTTATCCCAAACTGAACTTAGAATCTTTCTTCAGAAACTACTGCTCCCCCTTTATCCTCCCCGCTTCTGTCCTCTTGGCACAACCACTAAGCTGAATTACTTCATGCCTAAATTTCTTCAATAACTCTCTAGTTGGTCTTCCTGCCTCTTTACCGCTCTAGTCCATCTCAGTTCCTTAAGTGCTGGTCTAACCACATCACTGCTTCTCCCAATTCAGTCCATTTCAGTGGCTCCTTTTACCTCCACGGTCAGATATGATATCCTCTTAATGCCCTTACTTCCCCTCCATCTTTATTCCCATTACACTCACCTCTTTCCTATTCCTTGCACAGTATACTGCATATGTGGGATCGAGTGTCCCACATACTTTGAAATTCTCTCCCTTCTTATCTTCATCTCCTGCTTTCTTGGTTTCTCTCAGCTCCTGCCTAAGTCCTATCTTCTATAAAGGAGACTTTCCAGAGTCTTCCTTAATAGTAATGCCTTTGCTCTAAGTTTATCTCTACCCTATCTGTGTCTTAATTTACTTGGTTGTTTGCATGTTGTCTCCATAATTAAGACAGTGAGCTCCTTGAGAACAAGTATTGTATTTTGTTTTTCTTGGTATTCCCCAGAATTAATTTTAAAATCTAATTTGGTCAGTGAATTTTTTATATTTCTTCATTATTCTTTATAAACAAGTCTTTTTCCTTCTAGACAAGTCCTCTTTTTCCTTCTCATCAGAATTGTTTGTCTTAAAAATTTCATTATTGAGAGCATCTTATCCTTCTTGGATTGATTTCTGTAAATTTTATTCCATGAGATTTAACCCCCTTTTCAATGAAATATTTCAAATATGTCCTGCTAAATTCTAGCTTAGCTTTGTTTTCTTCACAGTCACAAATTCTAAAATAAAGTTAGTGATCACTTCCCAGAATTCTCATTATTTCTACCCTACCTACCAGTTCCTCCTTGTTGATGAAAATCAGTCCCAGATTTTAGAAGTTCCCCTCACTAGTTGTTCTGTACTTTTGATTGGTCTAGTTCCTACCTATAACTATGAATTCTTTAGGGCCTGAAGACACATTATTAGGTAACCTCCATACAGCTCATTTTTCTACCTGCAAAAATATGAAGGCCAAAATAAAGGAGTGCTTTGAATTCCTCTTAAACACTTCAGTACTGAGCTAAATGTACTTTTTGTTGGAGATAAGGGTTGAATGCACAACTACCCTGTCTGCCCTAACCATTATGCCCTCTTGACCATACTTACAATTTTAATAGCATTCCATTTTCATTTAAATTTGGTCTTCATTTGGTATTATTCGTAATCATATATATCTTCTAAGTACTCTCTTCTTCCCCAAATAATAGTCTGTAAACAAACACCTGAATGCCTCGGACACTTTTCAAAGTAAAGTTGGCAATTTTTTATGGTAGTAGCAAATTTAAAGGATAGTAGGAGTCCATTGAGAGACTGGCTAAAGAAATTAATGTGAATATGAAGAATTCAGAAAAGCATCAAAAGACTTACAGAACCTGATGCATAATGGAATGGAGTGAGCAAAACTATATATAGAATGACTTCAAAAATTTAAATGGAAGGGGTACAAAAAAAGAGGCTCTGAATGCTGCGTAACTGTAATGATCGTTGTAATGGCTACGCTTAGTCCTGAAGAAAAGTTCTCCCTCTTCCCTCCCTTCGCTGCCCTTTTTTTATGAAGAAGAAAGTGTTCAGTGTTTCATATACTGTTTGACTGGTTGGTTAGTTTTGCTGAACTAATTGTTTTCATCTTTTTCAAATCTTGGTCGTAAGAAATGGTTTATTAGGTAAGAGAGTTGACATGGAATATATTAGTAAGTGAAGGTGAGATAAAAACAAGATAAAAAGGAAATAAAGACTGGTGTGGGAAAGAAATTAAGGAACACTGTTGTGAATCTTCTTTATAAATATGTCAACTTTTTAAAATTCAGTTTCAGTATAATCAAGAAAAATTTGAACAGAATGTCTCACAAAAAAGGGTTTCTGACAATATGAGCAGCATAGTGGGAAAAGTTCTAGACTTAAGAGCCAGGAAAACTTGAGTTTCAGTTCTGACTCTAGCTATGTGACCTCTGTCAAATCATTTACTATTTCTTAGTGTTAGTTTCCTCTTCTCTTGAAAAGGAATACCAACACCTGTATCACAGGAAGGTGATGTTATTTTATGCTCGCAGGTAAATGAAATATGTAAAGAGCTTTACATACCCGAAAGAATAATACAAATGTTGTACTGTTATCATTATTAAGATGTAAGACTGTGTATGTAATTTTAAGGAAATTTTCTTTTAAGTTTGTTAGATTTTATTGATGGGAATTGAATGGTAGTCATTAACCTTTAAAGCTAGGTGTAGCTATAATTTTGTTGTTGTTGTTAGGAATAGAACTCCATTTGGAAGCACTGCTAGACATAAAGCATTTAAAATTCATGTTAAACTCTTCAGTTTCAGTAGGTGTCTATCTACTCACTTTTATTTTTCTCAATTATAGGTGAAGTGTTTGACTATTTGGTTGCACATGGAAGAATGAAGGAAAAGGAAGCCAGAGCTAAGTTTAGACAGGTATGCGTGAAGTTAACTTCTGAACTAAACTGGGAAGCTAATAAGCACTTATTTGATTTTCTAAGCATTTATGATGTCTAGAACAGTGGTTTCCAACCTTTTTTAATATGAAGATTCCTTTTCACTGTCAATGTTACTCAGACTTGTAGGAATATTAGTCTTCGTTGATTGACCTTTTAAGTGCATTTATGTGTATTTTTGAAGTATCTGTTTAAAAAAAACAAGCAATACATATATATATATAGGGACAAGATACTGTTTACAGAAAGTATGTTTATTATACAGTCATTTTTGCCTATTTTGTTCAAACGAAATAAGATCATAATAACATTTCTTGGTGTGCATATGTATTTATGAAACTAACAATAATTTCACAGTACTAAAAGGATCCTTCTCCAATGATACTTAATGGTGAGACTGTTGCTCTGGGTTCTTGAAGGCTATGCCAGTAGAGTAAAAACTCTGTCAGGTCCTACCAAACTGGAGAGGCTTTGAGTATGTACCCCCTGGTGAATGGACTGTGTGTTTTCCATTTGAGAAACACCAAATGGCTCCTTACCAGAAGGTTGGACACCAGATATTTTTTTTGGAAACAAGAATCAGTGAAGACTGTCGGATCATGAGGAGGGGTTTACATTCTTCATCAGTTAAGAGAAATATTCTTGCCAGCCACTTGAAGTGGCTAAAGCAATTATTCAGACTCTCATTCTTTTCATACTTGTGAAAGTGGATTATTCGTGAAAAACATTTTACCTTATAGGATCATAGGAGCTTTAGAGAGCATCTGATTTAATTTCTTGAACTTATATTTATCTAATTATTACAAAGAAAATAGAAGTTAAGTTGTTTGTAGAACAGATACTAGTTGATTTTGGTCTTTGTATCCTGTAGGCACTGATTGACTTTTCTTTGATATCCTTGATTCTTCAATAAAAGTATGCTGAGAGGAAAGGCTTTAGTATTCTTAAATTTCATACCTGGTCTCATTGACCCAGTATATAGTAGGTTGCTATATCCAGGGAATCCATTTTCTCATTGTGTGACTGTTTGCTGAATCCTTCTGCCATGCTTAGGAACCTAAGGTTATATAATTGTCACATGCAAATGTAGAAAGAAGGAATTGAACCTCCATGACTACTAAAGTCCTTTTTTAGCCTAAAAACTGTTGAGACCAACAGTATCTGGCTGTGTATATAGTTAAAAAAAAAAAATTTGTCTGGATGAACAGGTTGTAATTTGCAACAGATACTGCAAAGATAGGCTCCCAGGATACTTAACCTACAGACTTTGGAAATGCACAAAACCTATCCATTTGGGGTTGACCCAGCAGCTGGACTGCTTCGTGAGCCAAATCATCAAGTTAAGCAAATTTATTCTTTAAAGTGCTACCTGGGGGGAAGAGCCAAGATGGCAGAGTAGAAGGACACACATATGCTAGCTCCAAAACCACAGCCTATAAAATATCTGTAAAGAAGAACCCCTAACAAATTCTGGAGCGGTGGAAGCCACAGAACAACGGAGTGGAGGAGATTTCTGTTCCAGGAAGACCTGAAAAACCCTCACCAAAGGTCCATCACGCACAGGACCAGAGCAGAACCCAGCCCTACCCCGGCCGCGCGGCCCGAGAGGAGCAGATCTGAGCAGGCTTCAGGGACGGAATCTCCGGCAGCCGGTAAGGTCCCTCCACCCGCAGGCACCACAGGTCAGTGAGAGAGACTTCTGGGCTGGTTGAGAGGGGAGCAGGGTGTCTCCATAACTCGGGCCCCCTCGGGAGGCAGCGGCAAAGGCAGCGGTGGCCAGGGGCTCCCGGAGCAGGCAGGAGCTGGGGTCCATTACTGAAGGTCTCCACATAAACCCCCAGAGGGAACTGAGCCTGGGAGGCGGCCCTGCCCCCATCTGAGAAGCTGATTTAATCTTACCCTGACTAGCAGCCGGCTTGAGGCTGGGAAGCAGCATTTGAATCTCAGACCCCAAGCACTATATGGGCAGATCTAGGCAGGGGTGGAGAGAAATCTCAGAAGTCAAGTAACTGGCTGGGGAAATGCCCAGAAAAGGGAAAAAAATAAGACGATAGAAGGTTACTTTCTTGGTGACCAGATGTTTCCTCCTTTCCTTTCTGATGAGGAAGAACAATGCTTACCATCAGGTAAAGACATAGAAGCCAAGGCCTCTGTATCCCAAACATCTGAAATAGATATCCAATGGGCTCAGGCCATGGAAGAGCTCAAAAAGGATTTTGAAAATCAAGTTAGACAGGTAGGGGAAAAACTGGGAAGAGAAATGAGAGAGATGCAAGAAAAGCATGAAAAACTGGTCAATACCTTGATAAAGGAGACACCCCCCAAAAATGCTGAAGAACATAACACCTTGAAAAATAGGCTAACTCAATTGGCAAAAGAGGTTCAAAAAGCCAATGAGGAGAAGAATGCTTTCAAAAGCCAAGAGGAAAAGGAGGTTCAAAAGCTCACTGAAGAAAATAGTTCTTTCAAAATTAGAATGGAA